>CM055199.1:311424-1511424 GCA_029224185.1 Karalla daura | reverse complement strand
TGTCCCATCCCGTTTGAGTTATCTGCTGCTGCACTGCGGACGTTCTAGCGTCCAGTGTTGTCAATGTACTTTTCACTAATCCATACTGATGCATGCGACAATTGGCATCATGAGGATTAGGGCCACTGTGGGAAAGAAAAATTCAGTCCTGACTTTTGACTCCTAATTCTCATATAGAAAGTCACAATTTGGAGAAAATAGTTGGAGTGAATTTTTTTTTTCCTTCCCGACGTCAGCCTTGACCATCTTCCTTGCTATTCTGACTTCAGAACACCACCACCACGACGACGACATTTAAGATGTGGGTGTGAATTTACTTTTGACAGGTGAATGGGGGTGCACCGTTCCCGGAGGTACTGCAATACCAGGTCGATGCGTGGAGTGGACGGAGCAAGCCCCTGTTCCATCTCCCTGCTCCAAAAATCAATTTAATATATGGTCCCCGGGTAGGGGACGTATCAGATATTAAACTGATAAGAACAGATACTACACTTGATCTTAGCCAAAAGGCCGAGAAGCGATGCCGGGCAGACTGACCCGTTGGAGCCTCATTCCGGGCTCCCTCACGCTCACTTGTGGTTCCACACAATGGCCGTTGTTGCACAAAACGCCAGGACAGACGAAAAGGCTCCACATTCCCTGTGACACAAAGAGGCCAAAAACATGGTGGCACATTCGTTCTCAGGTGTGCAAACGTCACGGGCGCAGACTGATGGTTATTCTTGCTCAGGAGGCGTCCCTTTGTCCAATGGGCAAAAACACTATGAAGGGGAACTAAAAAGTCATATGCGTCTCCCACTGGTGGAGGGAGAAACAGAGCAGACAGCCAACCAAAGGACAACATAAATAAACAGGCCCAAATCAGGCCAAAAGACTGAGCCACTGGTCAGGATAGGCCTGGTCTCGTCAGGAGAGACTGCATCCATCCCACTTTCCACAGAGCAGCTCAACCTCCTCGATATCTGGCCAAGTCCATCAGTCCCCCACACCCCTGCCTGGAGCCGAGACCAGGAGGCAAAGCTCCAGTTTGACGCGCTTCTCCATGAGCAGTTGCCCACAGAAAACCGCCTGGAGGCTTGCGAGCGCAGGCGCCATTGGCGACGCGCTACATGCTTTTGCTTTGAACACCGTCATCAGGGGAGAGCGCGAACGCAGTCCCCCACTACCAGAAATTATGCAGTCGAGATTCCCACATTTGGGGAATTCGCAGGGGTCAGCACAGCCGGAGTGCAATGGCTGAGCCTCGCCCTGGGTGAACCACCTTCTTGATCATGGTGTCTCCCCTGCCAGGTAAGTATGAGTTGCACAGCTCACAGGCAGAGAGCTCTGGCTCAGCCACAACAGCCCCTCATATGGGTCATCACTACCCACACAATGACCAAACCACTGCTAATACAACTTTGTCTCAACCTGGAGCTACTCACCCATTGTGGCATGAAAGCAATGTTTGATTACATCATGCAGTACATACTACTGAGATGTACAGCAATAAGTCCAGCGGAGACTTCTTTGAAGAACAAGCGGGGGGTTTTCCCATCATGCAACACTGCATTTCACCATCACACGGTGAAACTCCAACTTATCGGCCGCCTCCATTCTTCCTACCAACTACAGAGAAACAGCTCAAGAGCAACTTCAACAAGGCCAACGTGTCTCAAAGAGCGCAATTGTGCTTCATCTCCATTAGAGCGGCAGAAATAACCGTAAGGGACTAACAAAGCCCCCTCCACGCAAACACTCAGTGTCCCATCCCGTTTGAGTTATCTGCTGCTGCACTGCGGACGTTCTAGCGTCCAGTGTTGTCAATGTACTTTTCACTAATCCATACTGATGCATGCGACAATTGGCATCATGAGGATTAGGGCCACTGTGGGAAAGAAAAATTCAGTCCTGACTTTTGACTCCTAATTCTCATATAGAAAGTCACAATTTGGAGAAAATAGTTGGAGTGAATTTTTTTTTTCCTTCCCGACGTCAGCCTTGACCATCTTCCTTGCTATTCTGACTTCAGAACACCACCACGACGACGACGACGACGACGACGACATTTAAGATGTGGGTGTGAATTTACTTTTGACAGGTGAATGGGGGTGCACCGTTCCCGGAGGTACTGCAATACCAGGTCGATGCGTGGAGTGGACGGAGCAAGCCCCTGTTCCATCTCCCTGCTCCAAAAACCAATTTAATATATGGTCCCCGGGTAGGGGACGTATCAGATATTAAACTGATAAGAACAGATACTACACTTGATCTTAGCCAAAAGGCCGAGAAGCGATGCCGGGCAGACTGACCCGTTGGAGCCTCATTCCGGGCTCCCTCACGCTCACTTGTGGTTCCACATAATGGCCGTTGTTGCACAAAACGCCAGGACAGACGAAAAGGCTCCACATTCCCTGTGACACAAAGAGGCCAAAAACATGGTGGCACATTCGTTCTCAGGTGTGCAAACGTCACGGGCGCAGACTGATGGTTATTCTTGCTCAGGAGGCGTCCCTTTGTCCAATGGGCAAAAACACTATGAAGGGGAACTAAAAAGTCATATGCGTCTCCCACTGGTGGAGGGAGAAACAGAGCAGACAGCCAACCAAAGGACAACATAAATAAACAGGCCCAAATCAGGCCAAAAGACTGAGCCACTGGTCAGGATAGGCCTGGTCTCGTCAGGAGAGACTGCATCCATCCCACTTTCCACAGAGCAGCTCAACCTCCTCGATATCTGGCCAAGTCCATCAGTCCCCCACACCCCTGCCTGGAGCCGAGACCAGGAGGCAAAGCTCCAGTTTGACGCGCTTCTCCATGAGCAGTTGCCCACAGAAAACCGCCTGGAGGCTTGCGAGCGCAGGCGCCATTGGCGACGCGCTACATGTTTTTGCTTTGAACACCGTCATCAGGGGAGAGCGCGAACGCAGTCCCCCACTACCAGAAATTATGCAGTCGAGATTCCCACATTTGGGGAATTCGCAGGGGTCAGCACAGCCGGAGTGCAATGGCTGAGCCTCGCCCTGGGTGAACCACCTTCTTGATCATGGTGTCTCCCCTGCCAGGTAAGTATGAGTTGCACAGCTCACAGGCAGAGAGCTCTGGCTCAGCCACAACAGCCCCTCATATGGGTCATCACTACCCACACAATGACCAAACCACTGCTAATACAACTTTGTCTCAACCTGGAGCTACTCACCCATTGTGGCATGAAAGCAATGTTTGATTACATCATGCAGTACATACTACTGAGATGTACAGCAATAAGTCCAGCGGAGACTTCTTTGAAGAACAAGCGGGGGGTTTTCCCATCATGCAACACTGCATTTCACCATCACACGGTGAAACTCCAACTTATCGGCCGCCTCCATTCTTCCTACCAACTACAGAGAAACAGCTCAAGAGCAACTTCAACAAGGCCAACGTGTCTCAAAGAGCGCAATTGTGCTTCATCTCCATTAGAGCGGCAGAAATAACCGTAAGGGACTAACAAAGCCCCCTCCACGCAAACACTCAGTGTCCCATCCCGTTTGAGTTATCTGCTGCTGCACTGCGGACGTTCTAGCGTCCAGTGTTGTCAATGTACTTTTCACTAATCCATACTGATGCATGCGACAATTGGCATCATGAGGATTAGGGCCACTGTGGGAAAGAAAAATTCAGTCCTGACTTTTGACTCCTAATTCTCATATAGAAAGTCACAATTTGGAGAAAATAGTTGGAGTGAATTTTTTTTTTCCTTCCCGACGTCAGCCTTGACCATCTTCCTTGCTATTCTGACTTCAGAACACCACCACGACGACGACGACGACGACATTTAAGATGTGGGTGTGAATTTACTTTTGACAGGTGAATGGGGGTGCACCGTTCCCGGAGGTACTGCAATACCAGGTCGATGCGTGGAGTGGACGGAGCAAGCCCCTGTTCCATCTCCCTGCTCCAAAAACCAATTTAATATATGGTCCCCGGGTAGGGGACGTATCAGATATTAAACTGATAAGAACAGATACTACACTTGATCTTAGCCAAAAGGCCGAGAAGCGATGCCGGGCAGACTGACCCGTTGGAGCCTCATTCCGGGCTCCCTCACGCTCACTTGTGGTTCCACATAATGGCCGTTGTTGCACAAAACGCCAGGACAGACGAAAAGGCTCCACATTCCCTGTGACACAAAGAGGCCAAAAACATGGTGGCACATTCGTTCTCAGGTGTGCAAACGTCACGGGCGCAGACTGATGGTTATTCTTGCTCAGGAGGCGTCCCTTTGTCCAATGGGCAAAAACACTATGAAGGGGAACTAAAAAGTCATATGCGTCTCCCACTGGTGGAGGGAGAAACAGAGCAGACAGCCAACCAAAGGACAACATAAATAAACAGGCCCAAATCAGGCCAAAAGACTGAGCCACTGGTCAGGATAGGCCTGGTCTCGTCAGGAGAGACTGCATCCATCCCACTTTCCACAGAGCAGCTCAACCTCCTCAATATCTGGCCAAGTCCATCAGTCCCCCACACCCCTGCCTGGAGCCGAGACCAGGAGGCAAAGCTCCAGTTTGACGCGCTTCTCCATGAGCAGTTGCCCACAGAAAACCGCCTGGAGGCTTGCGAGCGCAGGCGCCATTGGCGACGCGCTACATGCTTTTGCTTTGAACACCGTCATCAGGGGAGAGCGCGAACGCAGTCCCCCACTACCAGAAATTATGCAGTCGAGATTCCCACATTTGGGGAATTCGCAGGGGTCAGCACAGCCGGAGTGCAATGGCTGAGCCTCGCCCTGGGTGAACCACCTTCTTGATCATGGTGTCTCCCCTGCCAGGTAAGTATGAGTTGCACAGCTCACAGGCAGAGAGCTCTGGCTCAGCCACAACAGCCCCTCATATGGGTCATCACTACCCACACAATGACCAAACCACTGCTAATACAACTTTGTCTCAACCTGGAGCTACTCACCCATTGTGGCATGAAAGCAATGTTTGATTACATCATGCAGTACATACTACTGAGATGTACAGCAATAAGTCCAGCGGAGACTTCTTTGAAGAACAAGCGGGGGGTTTTCCCATCATGCAACACTGCATTTCACCATCACACGGTGAAACTCCAACTTATCGGCCGCCTCCATTCTTCCTACCAACTACAGAGAAACAGCTCAAGAGCAACTTCAACAAGGCCAACGTGTCTCAAAGAGCGCAATTGTGCTTCATCTCCATTAGAGCGGCAGAAATAACCGTAAGGGACTAACAAAGCCCCCTCCACGCAAACACTCAGTGTCCCATCCCGTTTGAGTTATCTGCTGCTGCACTGCGGACGTTCTAGCGTCCAGTGTTGTCAATGTACTTTTCACTAATCCATACTGATGCATGCGACAATTGGCATCATGAGGATTAGGGCCACTGTGGGAAAGAAAAATTCAGTCCTGACTTTTGACTCCTAATTCTCATATAGAAAGTCACAATTTGGAGAAAATAGTTGGAGTGAATTTTTTTTTTCCTTCCCGACGTCAGCCTTGACCATCTTCCTTGCTATTCTGACTTCAGAACACCACCACCACGACGACGACGACGACATTTAAGATGTGGGTGTGAATTTACTTTTGACAGGTGAATGGGGGTGCACCGTTCCCGGAGGTACTGCAATACCAGGTCGATGCGTGGAGTGGACGGAGCAAGCCCCTGTTCCATCTCCCTGCTCCAAAAACCAATTTAATATATGGTCCCCGGGTAGGGGACGTATCAGATATTAAACTGATAAGAACAGATACTACACTTGATCTTAGCCAAAAGGCCGAGAAGCGATGCCGGGCAGACTGACCCGTTGGAGCCTCATTCCGGGCTCCCTCACGCTCACTTGTGGTTCCACACAATGGCCGTTGTTGCACAAAACGCCAGGACAGACGAAAAGGCTCCACATTCCCTGTGACACAAAGAGGCCAAAAACATGGTGGCACATTCGTTCTCAGGTGTGCAAACGTCACGGGCGCAGACTGATGGTTATTCTTGCTCAGGAGGCGTCCCTTTGTCCAATGGGCAAAAACACTATGAAGGGGAACTAAAAAGTCATATGCGTCTCCCACTGGTGGAGGGAGAAACAGAGCAGACAGCCAACCAAAGGACAACATAAATAAACAGGCCCAAATCAGGCCAAAAGACTGAGCCACTGGTCAGGATAGGCCTGGTCTCGTCAGGAGAGACTGCATCCATCCCACTTTCCACAGAGCAGCTCAACCTCCTCGATATCTGGCCAAGTCCATCAGTCCCCCACACCCCTGCCTGGAGCCGAGACCAGGAGGCAAAGCTCCAGTTTGACGCGCTTCTCCATGAGCAGTTGCCCACAGAAAACCGCCTGGAGGCTTGCGAGCGCAGGCGCCATTGGCGACGCGCTACATGCTTTTGCTTTGAACACCGTCATCAGGGGAGAGCGCGAACGCAGTCCCCCACTACCAGAAATTATGCAGTCGAGATTCCCACATTTGGGGAATTCGCAGGGGTCAGCACAGCCGGAGTGCAATGGCTGAGCCTCGCCCTGGGTGAACCACCTTCTTGATCATGGTGTCTCCCCTGCCAGGTAAGTATGAGTTGCACAGCTCACAGGCAGAGAGCTCTGGCTCAGCCACAACAGCCCCTCATATGGGTCATCACTACCCACACAATGACCAAACCACTGCTAATACAACTTTGTCTCAACCTGGAGCTACTCACCCATTGTGGCATGAAAGCAATGTTTGATTACATCATGCAGTACATACTACTGAGATGTACAGCAATAAGTCCAGCGGAGACTTCTTTGAAGAACAAGCGGGGGGTTTTCCCATCATGCAACACTGCATTTCACCATCACACGGTGAAACTCCAACTTATCGGCCGCCTCCATTCTTCCTACCAACTACAGAGAAACAGCTCAAGAGCAACTTCAACAAGGCCAACGTGTCTCAAAGAGCGCAATTGTGCTTCATCTCCATTAGAGCGGCAGAAATAACCGTAAGGGACTAACAAAGCCCCCTCCACGCAAACACTCAGTGTCCCATCCCGTTTGAGTTATCTGCTGCTGCACTGCGGACGTTCTAGCGTCCAGTGTTGTCAATGTACTTTTCACTAATCCATACTGATGCATGCGACAATTGGCATCATGAGGATTAGGGCCACTGTGGGAAAGAAAAATTCAGTCCTGACTTTTGACTCCTAATTCTCATATAGAAAGTCACAATTTGGAGAAAATAGTTGGAGTGAATTTTTTTTTTCCTTCCCGACGTCAGCCTTGACCATCTTCCTTGCTATTCTGACTTCAGAACACCACCACGACGACGACGACGACGACGACGACATTTAAGATGTGGGTGTGAATTTACTTTTGACAGGTGAATGGGGGTGCACCGTTCCCGGAGGTACTGCAATACCAGGTCGATGCGTGGAGTGGACGGAGCAAGCCCCTGTTCCATCTCCCTGCTCCAAAAACCAATTTAATATATGGTCCCCGGGTAGGGGACGTATCAGATATTAAACTGATAAGAACAGATACTACACTTGATCTTAGCCAAAAGGCCGAGAAGCGATGCCGGGCAGACTGACCCGTTGGAGCCTCATTCCGGGCTCCCTCACGCTCACTTGTGGTTCCACATAATGGCCGTTGTTGCACAAAACGCCAGGACAGACGAAAAGGCTCCACATTCCCTGTGACACAAAGAGGCCAAAAACATGGTGGCACATTCGTTCTCAGGTGTGCAAACGTCACGGGCGCAGACTGATGGTTATTCTTGCTCAGGAGGCGTCCCTTTGTCCAATGGGCAAAAACACTATGAAGGGGAACTAAAAAGTCATATGCGTCTCCCACTGGTGGAGGGAGAAACAGAGCAGACAGCCAACCAAAGGACAACATAAATAAACAGGCCCAAATCAGGCCAAAAGACTGAGCCACTGGTCAGGATAGGCCTGGTCTCGTCAGGAGAGACTGCATCCATCCCACTTTCCACAGAGCAGCTCAACCTCCTCGATATCTGGCCAAGTCCATCAGTCCCCCACACCCCTGCCTGGAGCCGAGACCAGGAGGCAAAGCTCCAGTTTGACGCGCTTCTCCATGAGCAGTTGCCCACAGAAAACCGCCTGGAGGCTTGCGAGCGCAGGCGCCATTGGCGACGCGCTACATGCTTTTGCTTTGAACACCGTCATCAGGGGAGAGCGCGAACGCAGTCCCCCACTACCAGAAATTATGCAGTCGAGATTCCCACATTTGGGGAATTCGCAGGGGTCAGCACAGCCGGAGTGCAATGGCTGAGCCTCGCCCTGGGTGAACCACCTTCTTGATCATGGTGTCTCCCCTGCCAGGTAAGTATGAGTTGCACAGCTCACAGGCAGAGAGCTCTGGCTCAGCCACAACAGCCCCTCATATGGGTCATCACTACCCACACAATGACCAAACCACTGCTAATACAACTTTGTCTCAACCTGGAGCTACTCACCCATTGTGGCATGAAAGCAATGTTTGATTACATCATGCAGTACATACTACTGAGATGTACAGCAATAAGTCCAGCGGAGACTTCTTTGAAGAACAAGCGGGGGGTTTTCCCATCATGCAACACTGCATTTCACCATCACACGGTGAAACTCCAACTTATCGGCCGCCTCCATTCTTCCTACCAACTACAGAGAAACAGCTCAAGAGCAACTTCAACAAGGCCAACGTGTCTCAAAGAGCGCAATTGTGCTTCATCTCCATTAGAGCGGCAGAAATAACCGTAAGGGACTAACAAAGCCCCCTCCACGCAAACACTCAGTGTCCCATCCCGTTTGAGTTATCTGCTGCTGCACTGCGGACGTTCTAGCGTCCAGTGTTGTCAATGTACTTTTCACTAATCCATACTGATGCATGCGACAATTGGCATCATGAGGATTAGGGCCACTGTGGGAAAGAAAAATTCAGTCCTGACTTTTGACTCCTAATTCTCATATAGAAAGTCACAATTTGGAGAAAATAGTTGGAGTGAATTTTTTTTTTCCTTCCCGACGTCAGCCTTGACCATCTTCCTTGCTATTCTGACTTCAGAACACCACCACGACGACGACGACGACGACGACGACATTTAAGATGTGGGTGTGAATTTACTTTTGACAGGTGAATGGGGGTGCACCGTTCCCGGAGGTACTGCAATACCAGGTCGATGCGTGGAGTGGACGGAGCAAGCCCCTGTTCCATCTCCCTGCTCCAAAAACCAATTTAATATATGGTCCCCGGGTAGGGGACGTATCAGATATTAAACTGATAAGAACAGATACTACACTTGATCTTAGCCAAAAGGCCGAGAAGCGATGCCGGGCAGACTGACCCGTTGGAGCCTCATTCCGGGCTCCCTCACGCTCACTTGTGGTTCCACATAATGGCCGTTGTTGCACAAAACGCCAGGACAGACGAAAAGGCTCCACATTCCCTGTGACACAAAGAGGCCAAAAACATGGTGGCACATTCGTTCTCAGGTGTGCAAACGTCACGGGCGCAGACTGATGGTTATTCTTGCTCAGGAGGCGTCCCTTTGTCCAATGGGCAAAAACACTATGAAGGGGAACTAAAAAGTCATATGCGTCTCCCACTGGTGGAGGGAGAAACAGAGCAGACAGCCAACCAAAGGACAACATAAATAAACAGGCCCAAATCAGGCCAAAAGACTGAGCCACTGGTCAGGATAGGCCTGGTCTCGTCAGGAGAGACTGCATCCATCCCACTTTCCACAGAGCAGCTCAACCTCCTCGATATCTGGCCAAGTCCATCAGTCCCCCACACCCCTGCCTGGAGCCGAGACCAGGAGGCAAAGCTCCAGTTTGACGCGCTTCTCCATGAGCAGTTGCCCACAGAAAACCGCCTGGAGGCTTGCGAGCGCAGGCGCCATTGGCGACGCGCTACATGCTTTTGCTTTGAACACCGTCATCAGGGGAGAGCGCGAACGCAGTCCCCCACTACCAGAAATTATGCAGTCGAGATTCCCACATTTGGGGAATTCGCAGGGGTCAGCACAGCCGGAGTGCAATGGCTGAGCCTCGCCCTGGGTGAACCACCTTCTTGATCATGGTGTCTCCCCTGCCAGGTAAGTATGAGTTGCACAGCTCACAGGCAGAGAGCTCTGGCTCAGCCACAACAGCCCCTCATATGGGTCATCACTACCCACACAATGACCAAACCACTGCTAATACAACTTTGTCTCAACCTGGAGCTACTCACCCATTGTGGCATGAAAGCAATGTTTGATTACATCATGCAGTACATACTACTGAGATGTACAGCAATAAGTCCAGCGGAGACTTCTTTGAAGAACAAGCGGGGGGTTTTCCCATCATGCAACACTGCATTTCACCATCACACGGTGAAACTCCAACTTATCGGCCGCCTCCATTCTTCCTACCAACTACAGAGAAACAGCTCAAGAGCAACTTCAACAAGGCCAACGTGTCTCAAAGAGCGCAATTGTGCTTCATCTCCATTAGAGCGGCAGAAATAACCGTAAGGGACTAACAAAGCCCCCTCCACGCAAACACTCAGTGTCCCATCCCGTTTGAGTTATCTGCTGCTGCACTGCGGACGTTCTAGCGTCCAGTGTTGTCAATGTACTTTTCACTAATCCATACTGATGCATGCGACAATTGGCATCATGAGGATTAGGGCCACTGTGGGAAAGAAAAATTCAGTCCTGACTTTTGACTCCTAATTCTCATATAGAAAGTCACAATTTGGAGAAAATAGTTGGAGTGAATTTTTTTTTTCCTTCCCGACGTCAGCCTTGACCATCTTCCTTGCTATTCTGACTTCAGAACACCACCACGACGACGACGACGACGACGACATTTAAGATGTGGGTGTGAATTTACTTTTGACAGGTGAATGGGGGTGCACCGTTCCCGGAGGTACTGCAATACCAGGTCGATGCGTGGAGTGGACGGAGCAAGCCCCTGTTCCATCTCCCTGCTCCAAAAATCAATTTAATATATGGTCCCCGGGTAGGGGACGTATCAGATATTAAACTGATAAGAACAGATACTACACTTGATCTTAGCCAAAAGGCCGAGAAGCGATGCCGGGCAGACTGACCCGTTGGAGCCTCATTCCGGGCTCCCTCACGCTCACTTGTGGTTCCACATAATGGCCGTTGTTGCACAAAACGCCAGGACAGACGAAAAGGCTCCACATTCCCTGTGACACAAAGAGGCCAAAAACATGGTGGCACATTCGTTCTCAGGTGTGCAAACGTCACGGGCGCAGACTGATGGTTATTCTTGCTCAGGAGGCGTCCCTTTGTCCAATGGGCAAAAACACTATGAAGGGGAACTAAAAAGTCATATGCGTCTCCCACTGGTGGAGGGAGAAACAGAGCAGACAGCCAACCAAAGGACAACATAAATAAACAGGCCCAAATCAGGCCAAAAGACTGAGCCACTGGTCAGGATAGGCCTGGTCTCGTCAGGAGAGACTGCATCCATCCCACTTTCCACAGAGCAGCTCAACCTCCTCGATATCTGGCCAAGTCCATCAGTCCCCCACACCCCTGCCTGGAGCCGAGACCAGGAGGCAAAGCTCCAGTTTGACGCGCTTCTCCATGAGCAGTTGCCCACAGAAAACCGCCTGGAGGCTTGCGAGCGCAGGCGCCATTGGCGACGCGCTACATGCTTTTGCTTTGAACACCGTCATCAGGGGAGAGCGCGAACGCAGTCCCCCACTACCAGAAATTATGCAGTCGAGATTCCCACATTTGGGGAATTCGCAGGGGTCAGCACAGCCGGAGTGCAATGGCTGAGCCTCGCCCTGGGTGAACCACCTTCTTGATCATGGTGTCTCCCCTGCCAGGTAAGTATGAGTTGCACAGCTCACAGGCAGAGAGCTCTGGCTCAGCCACAACAGCCCCTCATATGGGTCATCACTACCCACACAATGACCAAACCACTGCTAATACAACTTTGTCTCAACCTGGAGCTACTCACCCATTGTGGCATGAAAGCAATGTTTGATTACATCATGCAGTACATACTACTGAGATGTACAGCAATAAGTCCAGCGGAGACTTCTTTGAAGAACAAGCGGGGGGTTTTCCCATCATGCAACACTGCATTTCACCATCACACGGTGAAACTCCAACTTATCGGCCGCCTCCATTCTTCCTACCAACTACAGAGAAACAGCTCAAGAGCAACTTCAACAAGGCCAACGTGTCTCAAAGAGCGCAATTGTGCTTCATCTCCATTAGAGCGGCAGAAATAACCGTAAGGGACTAACAAAGCCCCCTCCACGCAAACACTCAGTGTCCCATCCCGTTTGAGTTATCTGCTGCTGCACTGCGGACGTTCTAGCGTCCAGTGTTGTCAATGTACTTTTCACTAATCCATACTGATGCATGCGACAATTGGCATCATGAGGATTAGGGCCACTGTGGGAAAGAAAAATTCAGTCCTGACTTTTGACTCCTAATTCTCATATAGAAAGTCACAATTTGGAGAAAATAGTTGGAGTGAATTTTTTTTTTCCTTCCCGACGTCAGCCTTGACCATCTTCCTTGCTATTCTGACTTCAGAACACCACCACGACGACGACGACGACGACGACATTTAAGATGTGGGTGTGAATTTACTTTTGACAGGTGAATGGGGGTGCACCGTTCCCGGAGGTACTGCAATACCAGGTCGATGCGTGGAGTGGACGGAGCAAGCCCCTGTTCCATCTCCCTGCTCCAAAAATCAATTTAATATATGGTCCCCGGGTAGGGGACGTATCAGATATTAAACTGATAAGAACAGATACTACACTTGATCTTAGCCAAAAGGCCGAGAAGCGATGCCGGGCAGACTGACCCGTTGGAGCCTCATTCCGGGCTCCCTCACGCTCACTTGTGGTTCCACATAATGGCCGTTGTTGCACAAAACGCCAGGACAGACGAAAAGGCTCCACATTCCCTGTGACACAAAGAGGCCAAAAACATGGTGGCACATTCGTTCTCAGGTGTGCAAACGTCACGGGCGCAGACTGATGGTTATTCTTGCTCAGGAGGCGTCCCTTTGTCCAATGGGCAAAAACACTATGAAGGGGAACTAAAAAGTCATATGCGTCTCCCACTGGTGGAGGGAGAAACAGAGCAGACAGCCAACCAAAGGACAACATAAATAAACAGGCCCAAATCAGGCCAAAAGACTGAGCCACTGGTCAGGATAGGCCTGGTCTCGTCAGGAGAGACTGCATCCATCCCACTTTCCACAGAGCAGCTCAACCTCCTCGATATCTGGCCAAGTCCATCAGTCCCCCACACCCCTGCCTGGAGCCGAGACCAGGAGGCAAAGCTCCAGTTTGACGCGCTTCTCCATGAGCAGTTGCCCACAGAAAACCGCCTGGAGGCTTGCGAGCGCAGGCGCCATTGGCGACGCGCTACATGCTTTTGCTTTGAACACCGTCATCAGGGGAGAGCGCGAACGCAGTCCCCCACTACCAGAAATTATGCAGTCGAGATTCCCACATTTGGGGAATTCGCAGGGGTCAGCACAGCCGGAGTGCAATGGCTGAGCCTCGCCCTGGGTGAACCACCTTCTTGATCATGGTGTCTCCCCTGCCAGGTAAGTATGAGTTGCACAGCTCACAGGCAGAGAGCTCTGGCTCAGCCACAACAGCCCCTCATATGGGTCATCACTACCCACACAATGACCAAACCACTGCTAATACAACTTTGTCTCAACCTGGAGCTACTCACCCATTGTGGCATGAAAGCAATGTTTGATTACATCATGCAGTACATACTACTGAGATGTACAGCAATAAGTCCAGCGGAGACTTCTTTGAAGAACAAGCGGGGGGTTTTCCCATCATGCAACACTGCATTTCACCATCACACGGTGAAACTCCAACTTATCGGCCGCCTCCATTCTTCCTACCAACTACAGAGAAACAGCTCAAGAGCAACTTCAACAAGGCCAACGTGTCTCAAAGAGCGCAATTGTGCTTCATCTCCATTAGAGCGGCAGAAATAACCGTAAGGGACTAACAAAGCCCCCTCCACGCAAACACTCAGTGTCCCATCCCGTTTGAGTTATCTGCTGCTGCACTGCGGACGTTCTAGCGTCCAGTGTTGTCAATGTACTTTTCACTAATCCATACTGATGCATGCGACAATTGGCATCATGAGGATTAGGGCCACTGTGGGAAAGAAAAATTCAGTCCTGACTTTTGACTCCTAATTCTCATATAGAAAGTCACAATTTGGAGAAAATAGTTGGAGTGAATTTTTTTTTTCCTTCCCGACGTCAGCCTTGACCATCTTCCTTGCTATTCTGACTTCAGAACACCACCACGACGACGACGACGACGACGACATTTAAGATGTGGGTGTGAATTTACTTTTGACAGGTGAATGGGGGTGCACCGTTCCCGGAGGTACTGCAATACCAGGTCGATGCGTGGAGTGGACGGAGCAAGCCCCTGTTCCATCTCCCTGCTCCAAAAATCAATTTAATATATGGTCCCCGGGTAGGGGACGTATCAGATATTAAACTGATAAGAACAGATACTACACTTGATCTTAGCCAAAAGGCCGAGAAGCGATGCCGGGCAGACTGACCCGTTGGAGCCTCATTCCGGGCTCCCTCACGCTCACTTGTGGTTCCACATAATGGCCGTTGTTGCACAAAACGCCAGGACAGACGAAAAGGCTCCACATTCCCTGTGACACAAAGAGGCCAAAAACATGGTGGCACATTCGTTCTCAGGTGTGCAAACGTCACGGGCGCAGACTGATGGTTATTCTTGCTCAGGAGGCGTCCCTTTGTCCAATGGGCAAAAACACTATGAAGGGGAACTAAAAAGTCATATGCGTCTCCCACTGGTGGAGGGAGAAACAGAGCAGACAGCCAACCAAAGGACAACATAAATAAACAGGCCCAAATCAGGCCAAAAGACTGAGCCACTGGTCAGGATAGGCCTGGTCTCGTCAGGAGAGACTGCATCCATCCCACTTTCCACAGAGCAGCTCAACCTCCTCGATATCTGGCCAAGTCCATCAGTCCCCCACACCCCTGCCTGGAGCCGAGACCAGGAGGCAAAGCTCCAGTTTGACGCGCTTCTCCATGAGCAGTTGCCCACAGAAAACCGCCTGGAGGCTTGCGAGCGCAGGCGCCATTGGCGACGCGCTACATGCTTTTGCTTTGAACACCGTCATCAGGGGAGAGCGCGAACGCAGTCCCCCACTACCAGAAATTATGCAGTCGAGATTCCCACATTTGGGGAATTCGCAGGGGTCAGCACAGCCGGAGTGCAATGGCTGAGCCTCGCCCTGGGTGAACCACCTTCTTGATCATGGTGTCTCCCCTGCCAGGTAAGTATGAGTTGCACAGCTCACAGGCAGAGAGCTCTGGCTCAGCCACAACAGCCCCTCATATGGGTCATCACTACCCACACAATGACCAAACCACTGCTAATACAACTTTGTCTCAACCTGGAGCTACTCACCCATTGTGGCATGAAAGCAATGTTTGATTACATCATGCAGTACATACTACTGAGATGTACAGCAATAAGTCCAGCGGAGACTTCTTTGAAGAACAAGCGGGGGGTTTTCCCATCATGCAACACTGCATTTCACCATCACACGGTGAAACTCCAACTTATCGGCCGCCTCCATTCTTCCTACCAACTACAGAGAAACAGCTCAAGAGCAACTTCAACAAGGCCAACGTGTCTCAAAGAGCGCAATTGTGCTTCATCTCCATTAGAGCGGCAGAAATAACCGTAAGGGACTAACAAAGCCCCCTCCACGCAAACACTCAGTGTCCCATCCCGTTTGAGTTATCTGCTGCTGCACTGCGGACGTTCTAGCGTCCAGTGTTGTCAATGTACTTTTCACTAATCCATACTGATGCATGCGACAATTGGCATCATGAGGATTAGGGCCACTGTGGGAAAGAAAAATTCAGTCCTGACTTTTGACTCCTAATTCTCATATAGAAAGTCACAATTTGGAGAAAATAGTTGGAGTGAATTTATTTTTTCCTTCCCGACGTCAGCCTTGACCATCTTCCTTGCTATTCTGACTTCAGAACACCACCACCACGACGACGACGACGACATTTAAGATGTGGGTGTGAATTTACTTTTGACAGGTGAATGGGGGTGCACCGTTCCCGGAGGTACTGCAATACCAGGTCGATGCGTGGAGTGGACGGAGCAAGCCCCTGTTCCATCTCCCTGCTCCAAAAACCAATTTAATATATGGTCCCCGGGTAGGGGACGTATCAGATATTAAACTGATAAGAACAGATACTACACTTGATCTTAGCCAAAAGGCCGAGAAGCGATGCCGGGCAGACTGACCCGTTGGAGCCTCATTCCGGGCTCCCTCACGCTCACTTGTGGTTCCACACAATGGCCGTTGTTGCACAAAACGCCAGGACAGACGAAAAGGCTCCACATTCCCTGTGACACAAAGAGGCCAAAAACATGGTGGCACATTCGTTCTCAGGTGTGCAAACGTCACGGGCGCAGACTGATGGTTATTCTTGCTCAGGAGGCGTCCCTTTGTCCAATGGGCAAAAACACTATGAAGGGGAACTAAAAAGTCATATGCGTCTCCCACTGGTGGAGGGAGAAACAGAGCAGACAGCCAACCAAAGGACAACATAAATAAACAGGCCCAAATCAGGCCAAAAGACTGAGCCACTGGTCAGGATAGGCCTGGTCTCGTCAGGAGAGACTGCATCCATCCCACTTTCCACAGAGCAGCTCAACCTCCTCGATATCTGGCCAAGTCCATCAGTCCCCCACACCCCTGCCTGGAGCCGAGACCAGGAGGCAAAGCTCCAGTTTGACGCGCTTCTCCATGAGCAGTTGCCCACAGAAAACCGCCTGGAGGCTTGCGAGCGCAGGCGCCATTGGCGACGCGCTACATGCTTTTGCTTTGAACACCGTCATCAGGGGAGAGCGCGAACGCAGTCCCCCACTACCAGAAATTATGCAGTCGAGATTCCCACATTTGGGGAATTCGCAGGGGTCAGCACAGCCGGAGTGCAATGGCTGAGCCTCGCCCTGGGTGAACCACCTTCTTGATCATGGTGTCTCCCCTGCCAGGTAAGTATGAGTTGCACAGCTCACAGGCAGAGAGCTCTGGCTCAGCCACAACAGCCCCTCATATGGGTCATCACTACCCACACAATGACCAAACCACTGCTAATACAACTTTGTCTCAACCTGGAGCTACTCACCCATTGTGGCATGAAAGCAATGTTTGATTACATCATGCAGTACATACTACTGAGATGTACAGCAATAAGTCCAGCGGAGACTTCTTTGAAGAACAAGCGGGGGGTTTTCCCATCATGCAACACTGCATTTCACCATCACACGGTGAAACTCCAACTTATCGGCCGCCTCCATTCTTCCTACCAACTACAGAGAAACAGCTCAAGAGCAACTTCAACAAGGCCAACGTGTCTCAAAGAGCGCAATTGTGCTTCATCTCCATTAGAGCGGCAGAAATAACCGTAAGGGACTAACAAAGCCCCCTCCACGCAAACACTCAGTGTCCCATCCCGTTTGAGTTATCTGCTGCTGCACTGCGGACGTTCTAGCGTCCAGTGTTGTCAATGTACTTTTCACTAATCCATACTGATGCATGCGACAATTGGCATCATGAGGATTAGGGCCACTGTGGGAAAGAAAAATTCAGTCCTGACTTTTGACTCCTAATTCTCATATAGAAAGTCACAATTTGGAGAAAATAGTTGGAGTGAATTTTTTTTTTCCTTCCCGACGTCAGCCTTGACCATCTTCCTTGCTATTCTGACTTCAGAACACCACCACGACGACGACGACGACGACGACATTTAAGATGTGGGTGTGAATTTACTTTTGACAGGTGAATGGGGGTGCACCGTTCCCGGAGGTACTGCAATACCAGGTCGATGCGTGGAGTGGACGGAGCAAGCCCCTGTTCCATCTCCCTGCTCCAAAAATCAATTTAATATATGGTCCCCGGGTAGGGGACGTATCAGATATTAAACTGATAAGAACAGATACTACACTTGATCTTAGCCAAAAGGCCGAGAAGCGATGCCGGGCAGACTGACCCGTTGGAGCCTCATTCCGGGCTCCCTCACGCTCACTTGTGGTTCCACATAATGGCCGTTGTTGCACAAAACGCCAGGACAGACGAAAAGGCTCCACATTCCCTGTGACACAAAGAGGCCAAAAACATGGTGGCACATTCGTTCTCAGGTGTGCAAACGTCACGGGCGCAGACTGATGGTTATTCTTGCTCAGGAGGCGTCCCTTTGTCCAATGGGCAAAAACACTATGAAGGGGAACTAAAAAGTCATATGCGTCTCCCACTGGTGGAGGGAGAAACAGAGCAGACAGCCAACCAAAGGACAACATAAATAAACAGGCCCAAATCAGGCCAAAAGACTGAGCCACTGGTCAGGATAGGCCTGGTCTCGTCAGGAGAGACTGCATCCATCCCACTTTCCACAGAGCAGCTCAACCTCCTCGATATCTGGCCAAGTCCATCAGTCCCCCACACCCCTGCCTGGAGCCGAGACCAGGAGGCAAAGCTCCAGTTTGACGCGCTTCTCCATGAGCAGTTGCCCACAGAAAACCGCCTGGAGGCTTGCGAGCGCAGGCGCCATTGGCGACGCGCTACATGCTTTTGCTTTGAACACCGTCATCAGGGGAGAGCGCGAACGCAGTCCCCCACTACCAGAAATTATGCAGTCGAGATTCCCACATTTGGGGAATTCGCAGGGGTCAGCACAGCCGGAGTGCAATGGCTGAGCCTCGCCCTGGGTGAACCACCTTCTTGATCATGGTGTCTCCCCTGCCAGGTAAGTATGAGTTGCACAGCTCACAGGCAGAGAGCTCTGGCTCAGCCACAACAGCCCCTCATATGGGTCATCACTACCCACACAATGACCAAACCACTGCTAATACAACTTTGTCTCAACCTGGAGCTACTCACCCATTGTGGCATGAAAGCAATGTTTGATTACATCATGCAGTACATACTACTGAGATGTACAGCAATAAGTCCAGCGGAGACTTCTTTGAAGAACAAGCGGGGGGTTTTCCCATCATGCAACACTGCATTTCACCATCACACGGTGAAACTCCAACTTATCGGCCGCCTCCATTCTTCCTACCAACTACAGAGAAACAGCTCAAGAGCAACTTCAACAAGGCCAACGTGTCTCAAAGAGCGCAATTGTGCTTCATCTCCATTAGAGCGGCAGAAATAACCGTAAGGGACTAACAAAGCCCCCTCCACGCAAACACTCAGTGTCCCATCCCGTTTGAGTTATCTGCTGCTGCACTGCGGACGTTCTAGCGTCCAGTGTTGTCAATGTACTTTTCACTAATCCATACTGATGCATGCGACAATTGGCATCATGAGGATTAGGGCCACTGTGGGAAAGAAAAATTCAGTCCTGACTTTTGACTCCTAATTCTCATATAGAAAGTCACAATTTGGAGAAAATAGTTGGAGTGAATTTTTTTTTTCCTTCCCGACGTCAGCCTTGACCATCTTCCTTGCTATTCTGACTTCAGAACACCACCACCACGACGACGACGACGACATTTAAGATGTGGGTGTGAATTTACTTTTGACAGGTGAATGGGGGTGCACCGTTCCCGGAGGTACTGCAATACCAGGTCGATGCGTGGAGTGGACGGAGCAAGCCCCTGTTCCATCTCCCTGCTCCAAAAACCAATTTAATATATGGTCCCCGGGTAGGGGACGTATCAGATATTAAACTGATAAGAACAGATACTACACTTGATCTTAGCCAAAAGGCCGAGAAGCGATGCCGGGCAGACTGACCCGTTGGAGCCTCATTCCGGGCTCCCTCACGCTCACTTGTGGTTCCACACAATGGCCGTTGTTGCACAAAACGCCAGGACAGACGAAAAGGCTCCACATTCCCTGTGACACAAAGAGGCCAAAAACATGGTGGCACATTCGTTCTCAGGTGTGCAAACGTCACGGGCGCAGACTGATGGTTATTCTTGCTCAGGAGGCGTCCCTTTGTCCAATGGGCAAAAACACTATGAAGGGGAACTAAAAAGTCATATGCGTCTCCCACTGGTGGAGGGAGAAACAGAGCAGACAGCCAACCAAAGGACAACATAAATAAACAGGCCCAAATCAGGCCAAAAGACTGAGCCACTGGTCAGGATAGGCCTGGTCTCGTCAGGAGAGACTGCATCCATCCCACTTTCCACAGAGCAGCTCAACCTCCTCGATATCTGGCCAAGTCCATCAGTCCCCCACACCCCTGCCTGGAGCCGAGACCAGGAGGCAAAGCTCCAGTTTGACGCGCTTCTCCATGAGCAGTTGCCCACAGAAAACCGCCTGGAGGCTTGCGAGCGCAGGCGCCATTGGCGACGCGCTACATGCTTTTGCTTTGAACACCGTCATCAGGGGAGAGCGCGAACGCAGTCCCCCACTACCAGAAATTATGCAGTCGAGATTCCCACATTTGGGGAATTCGCAGGGGTCAGCACAGCCGGAGTGCAATGGCTGAGCCTCGCCCTGGGTGAACCACCTTCTTGATCATGGTGTCTCCCCTGCCAGGTAAGTATGAGTTGCACAGCTCACAGGCAGAGAGCTCTGGCTCAGCCACAACAGCCCCTCATATGGGTCATCACTACCCACACAATGACCAAACCACTGCTAATACAACTTTGTCTCAACCTGGAGCTACTCACCCATTGTGGCATGAAAGCAATGTTTGATTACATCATGCAGTACATACTACTGAGATGTACAGCAATAAGTCCAGCGGAGACTTCTTTGAAGAACAAGCGGGGGGTTTTCCCATCATGCAACACTGCATTTCACCATCACACGGTGAAACTCCAACTTATCGGCCGCCTCCATTCTTCCTACCAACTACAGAGAAACAGCTCAAGAGCAACTTCAACAAGGCCAACGTGTCTCAAAGAGCGCAATTGTGCTTCATCTCCATTAGAGCGGCAGAAATAACCGTAAGGGACTAACAAAGCCCCCTCCACGCAAACACTCAGTGTCCCATCCCGTTTGAGTTATCTGCTGCTGCACTGCGGACGTTCTAGCGTCCAGTGTTGTCAATGTACTTTTCACTAATCCATACTGATGCATGCGACAATTGGCATCATGAGGATTAGGGCCACTGTGGGAAAGAAAAATTCAGTCCTGACTTTTGACTCCTAATTCTCATATAGAAAGTCACAATTTGGAGAAAATAGTTGGAGTGAATTTATTTTTTCCTTCCCGACGTCAGCCTTGACCATCTTCCTTGCTATTCTGACTTCAGAACACCACCACGACGACGACGACGACGACATTTAAGATGTGGGTGTGAATTTACTTTTGACAGGTGAATGGGGGTGCACCGTTCCCGGAGGTACTGCAATACCAGGTCGATGCGTGGAGTGGACGGAGCAAGCCCCTGTTCCATCTCCCTGCTCCAAAAACCAATTTAATATATGGTCCCCGGGTAGGGGACGTATCAGATATTAAACTGATAAGAACAGATACTACACTTGATCTTAGCCAAAAGGCCGAGAAGCGATGCCGGGCAGACTGACCCGTTGGAGCCTCATTCCGGGCTCCCTCACGCTCACTTGTGGTTCCACATAATGGCCGTTGTTGCACAAAACGCCAGGACAGACGAAAAGGCTCCACATTCCCTGTGACACAAAGAGGCCAAAAACATGGTGGCACATTCGTTCTCAGGTGTGCAAACGTCACGGGCGCAGACTGATGGTTATTCTTGCTCAGGAGGCGTCCCTTTGTCCAATGGGCAAAAACACTATGAAGGGGAACTAAAAAGTCATATGCGTCTCCCACTGGTGGAGGGAGAAACAGAGCAGACAGCCAACCAAAGGACAACATAAATAAACAGGCCCAAATCAGGCCAAAAGACTGAGCCACTGGTCAGGATAGGCCTGGTCTCGTCAGGAGAGACTGCATCCATCCCACTTTCCACAGAGCAGCTCAACCTCCTCGATATCTGGCCAAGTCCATCAGTCCCCCACACCCCTGCCTGGAGCCGAGACCAGGAGGCAAAGCTCCAGTTTGACGCGCTTCTCCATGAGCAGTTGCCCACAGAAAACCGCCTGGAGGCTTGCGAGCGCAGGCGCCATTGGCGACGCGCTACATGCTTTTGCTTTGAACACCGTCATCAGGGGAGAGCGCGAACGCAGTCCCCCACTACCAGAAATTATGCAGTCGAGATTCCCACATTTGGGGAATTCGCAGGGGTCAGCACAGCCGGAGTGCAATGGCTGAGCCTCGCCCTGGGTGAACCACCTTCTTGATCATGGTGTCTCCCCTGCCAGGTAAGTATGAGTTGCACAGCTCACAGGCAGAGAGCTCTGGCTCAGCCACAACAGCCCCTCATATGGGTCATCACTACCCACACAATGACCAAACCACTGCTAATACAACTTTGTCTCAACCTGGAGCTACTCACCCATTGTGGCATGAAAGCAATGTTTGATTACATCATGCAGTACATACTACTGAGATGTACAGCAATAAGTCCAGCGGAGACTTCTTTGAAGAACAAGCGGGGGGTTTTCCCATCATGCAACACTGCATTTCACCATCACACGGTGAAACTCCAACTTATCGGCCGCCTCCATTCTTCCTACCAACTACAGAGAAACAGCTCAAGAGCAACTTCAACAAGGCCAACGTGTCTCAAAGAGCGCAATTGTGCTTCATCTCCATTAGAGCGGCAGAAATAACCGTAAGGGACTAACAAAGCCCCCTCCACGCAAACACTCAGTGTCCCATCCCGTTTGAGTTATCTGCTGCTGCACTGCGGACGTTCTAGCGTCCAGTGTTGTCAATGTACTTTTCACTAATCCATACTGATGCATGCGACAATTGGCATCATGAGGATTAGGGCCACTGTGGGAAAGAAAAATTCAGTCCTGACTTTTGACTCCTAATTCTCATATAGAAAGTCACAATTTGGAGAAAATAGTTGGAGTGAATTTTTTTTTTCCTTCCCGACGTCAGCCTTGACCATCTTCCTTGCTATTCTGACTTCAGAACACCACCACCACGACGACGACATTTAAGATGTGGGTGTGAATTTACTTTTGACAGGTGAATGGGGGTGCACCGTTCCCGGAGGTACTGCAATACCAGGTCGATGCGTGGAGTGGACGGAGCAAGCCCCTGTTCCATCTCCCTGCTCCAAAAATCAATTTAATATATGGTCCCCGGGTAGGGGACGTATCAGATATTAAACTGATAAGAACAGATACTACACTTGATCTTAGCCAAAAGGCCGAGAAGCGATGCCGGGCAGACTGACCCGTTGGAGCCTCATTCCGGGCTCCCTCACGCTCACTTGTGGTTCCACACAATGGCCGTTGTTGCACAAAACGCCAGGACAGACGAAAAGGCTCCACATTCCCTGTGACACAAAGAGGCCAAAAACATGGTGGCACATTCGTTCTCAGGTGTGCAAACGTCACGGGCGCAGACTGATGGTTATTCTTGCTCAGGAGGCGTCCCTTTGTCCAATGGGCAAAAACACTATGAAGGGGAACTAAAAAGTCATATGCGTCTCCCACTGGTGGAGGGAGAAACAGAGCAGACAGCCAACCAAAGGACAACATAAATAAACAGGCCCAAATCAGGCCAAAAGACTGAGCCACTGGTCAGGATAGGCCTGGTCTCGTCAGGAGAGACTGCATCCATCCCACTTTCCACAGAGCAGCTCAACCTCCTCGATATCTGGCCAAGTCCATCAGTCCCCCACACCCCTGCCTGGAGCCGAGACCAGGAGGCAAAGCTCCAGTTTGACGCGCTTCTCCATGAGCAGTTGCCCACAGAAAACCGCCTGGAGGCTTGCGAGCGCAGGCGCCATTGGCGACGCGCTACATGCTTTTGCTTTGAACACCGTCATCAGGGGAGAGCGCGAACGCAGTCCCCCACTACCAGAAATTATGCAGTCGAGATTCCCACATTTGGGGAATTCGCAGGGGTCAGCACAGCCGGAGTGCAATGGCTGAGCCTCGCCCTGGGTGAACCACCTTCTTGATCATGGTGTCTCCCCTGCCAGGTAAGTATGAGTTGCACAGCTCACAGGCAGAGAGCTCTGGCTCAGCCACAACAGCCCCTCATATGGGTCATCACTACCCACACAATGACCAAACCACTGCTAATACAACTTTGTCTCAACCTGGAGCTACTCACCCATTGTGGCATGAAAGCAATGTTTGATTACATCATGCAGTACATACTACTGAGATGTACAGCAATAAGTCCAGCGGAGACTTCTTTGAAGAACAAGCGGGGGGTTTTCCCATCATGCAACACTGCATTTCACCATCACACGGTGAAACTCCAACTTATCGGCCGCCTCCATTCTTCCTACCAACTACAGAGAAACAGCTCAAGAGCAACTTCAACAAGGCCAACGTGTCTCAAAGAGCGCAATTGTGCTTCATCTCCATTAGAGCGGCAGAAATAACCGTAAGGGACTAACAAAGCCCCCTCCACGCAAACACTCAGTGTCCCATCCCGTTTGAGTTATCTGCTGCTGCACTGCGGACGTTCTAGCGTCCAGTGTTGTCAATGTACTTTTCACTAATCCATACTGATGCATGCGACAATTGGCATCATGAGGATTAGGGCCACTGTGGGAAAGAAAAATTCAGTCCTGACTTTTGACTCCTAATTCTCATATAGAAAGTCACAATTTGGAGAAAATAGTTGGAGTGAATTTTTTTTTTCCTTCCCGACGTCAGCCTTGACCATCTTCCTTGCTATTCTGACTTCAGAACACCACCACGACGACGACGACGACGACGACGACATTTAAGATGTGGGTGTGAATTTACTTTTGACAGGTGAATGGGGGTGCACCGTTCCCGGAGGTACTGCAATACCAGGTCGATGCGTGGAGTGGACGGAGCAAGCCCCTGTTCCATCTCCCTGCTCCAAAAACCAATTTAATATATGGTCCCCGGGTAGGGGACGTATCAGATATTAAACTGATAAGAACAGATACTACACTTGATCTTAGCCAAAAGGCCGAGAAGCGATGCCGGGCAGACTGACCCGTTGGAGCCTCATTCCGGGCTCCCTCACGCTCACTTGTGGTTCCACACAATGGCCGTTGTTGCACAAAACGCCAGGACAGACGAAAAGGCTCCACATTCCCTGTGACACAAAGAGGCCAAAAACATGGTGGCACATTCGTTCTCAGGTGTGCAAACGTCACGGGCGCAGACTGATGGTTATTCTTGCTCAGGAGGCGTCCCTTTGTCCAATGGGCAAAAACACTATGAAGGGGAACTAAAAAGTCATATGCGTCTCCCACTGGTGGAGGGAGAAACAGAGCAGACAGCCAACCAAAGGACAACATAAATAAACAGGCCCAAATCAGGCCAAAAGACTGAGCCACTGGTCAGGATAGGCCTGGTCTCGTCAGGAGAGACTGCATCCATCCCACTTTCCACAGAGCAGCTCAACCTCCTCGATATCTGGCCAAGTCCATCAGTCCCCCACACCCCTGCCTGGAGCCGAGACCAGGAGGCAAAGCTCCAGTTTGACGCGCTTCTCCATGAGCAGTTGCCCACAGAAAACCGCCTGGAGGCTTGCGAGCGCAGGCGCCATTGGCGACGCGCTACATGCTTTTGCTTTGAACACCGTCATCAGGGGAGAGCGCGAACGCAGTCCCCCACTACCAGAAATTATGCAGTCGAGATTCCCACATTTGGGGAATTCGCAGGGGTCAGCACAGCCGGAGTGCAATGGCTGAGCCTCGCCCTGGGTGAACCACCTTCTTGATCATGGTGTCTCCCCTGCCAGGTAAGTATGAGTTGCACAGCTCACAGGCAGAGAGCTCTGGCTCAGCCACAACAGCCCCTCATATGGGTCATCACTACCCACACAATGACCAAACCACTGCTAATACAACTTTGTCTCAACCTGGAGCTACTCACCCATTGTGGCATGAAAGCAATGTTTGATTACATCATGCAGTACATACTACTGAGATGTACAGCAATAAGTCCAGCGGAGACTTCTTTGAAGAACAAGCGGGGGGTTTTCCCATCATGCAACACTGCATTTCACCATCACACGGTGAAACTCCAACTTATCGGCCGCCTCCATTCTTCCTACCAACTACAGAGAAACAGCTCAAGAGCAACTTCAACAAGGCCAACGTGTCTCAAAGAGCGCAATTGTGCTTCATCTCCATTAGAGCGGCAGAAATAACCGTAAGGGACTAACAAAGCCCCCTCCACGCAAACACTCAGTGTCCCATCCCGTTTGAGTTATCTGCTGCTGCACTGCGGACGTTCTAGCGTCCAGTGTTGTCAATGTACTTTTCACTAATCCATACTGATGCATGCGACAATTGGCATCATGAGGATTAGGGCCACTGTGGGAAAGAAAAATTCAGTCCTGACTTTTGACTCCTAATTCTCATATAGAAAGTCACAATTTGGAGAAAATAGTTGGAGTGAATTTTTTTTTTCCTTCCCGACGTCAGCCTTGACCATCTTCCTTGCTATTCTGACTTCAGAACACCACCACCACGACGACGACGACATTTAAGATGTGGGTGTGAATTTACTTTTGACAGGTGAATGGGGGTGCACCGTTCCCGGAGGTACTGCAATACCAGGTCGATGCGTGGAGTGGACGGAGCAAGCCCCTGTTCCATCTCCCTGCTCCAAAAACCAATTTAATATATGGTCCCCGGGTAGGGGACGTATCAGATATTAAACTGATAAGAACAGATACTACACTTGATCTTAGCCAAAAGGCCGAGAAGCGATGCCGGGCAGACTGACCCGTTGGAGCCTCATTCCGGGCTCCCTCACGCTCACTTGTGGTTCCACATAATGGCCGTTGTTGCACAAAACGCCAGGACAGACGAAAAGGCTCCACATTCCCTGTGACACAAAGAGGCCAAAAACATGGTGGCACATTCGTTCTCAGGTGTGCAAACGTCACGGGCGCAGACTGATGGTTATTCTTGCTCAGGAGGCGTCCCTTTGTCCAATGGGCAAAAACACTATGAAGGGGAACTAAAAAGTCATATGCGTCTCCCACTGGTGGAGGGAGAAACAGAGCAGACAGCCAACCAAAGGACAACATAAATAAACAGGCCCAAATCAGGCCAAAAGACTGAGCCACTGGTCAGGATAGGCCTGGTCTCGTCAGGAGAGACTGCATCCATCCCACTTTCCACAGAGCAGCTCAACCTCCTCGATATCTGGCCAAGTCCATCAGTCCCCCACACCCCTGCCTGGAGCCGAGACCAGGAGGCAAAGCTCCAGTTTGACGCGCTTCTCCATGAGCAGTTGCCCACAGAAAACCGCCTGGAGGCTTGCGAGCGCAGGCGCCATTGGCGACGCGCTACATGCTTTTGCTTTGAACACCGTCATCAGGGGAGAGCGCGAACGCAGTCCCCCACTACCAGAAATTATGCAGTCGAGATTCCCACATTTGGGGAATTCGCAGGGGTCAGCACAGCCGGAGTGCAATGGCTGAGCCTCGCCCTGGGTGAACCACCTTCTTGATCATGGTGTCTCCCCTGCCAGGTAAGTATGAGTTGCACAGCTCACAGGCAGAGAGCTCTGGCTCAGCCACAACAGCCCCTCATATGGGTCATCACTACCCACACAATGACCAAACCACTGCTAATACAACTTTGTCTCAACCTGGAGCTACTCACCCATTGTGGCATGAAAGCAATGTTTGATTACATCATGCAGTACATACTACTGAGATGTACAGCAATAAGTCCAGCGGAGACTTCTTTGAAGAACAAGCGGGGGGTTTTCCCATCATGCAACACTGCATTTCACCATCACACGGTGAAACTCCAACTTATCGGCCGCCTCCATTCTTCCTACCAACTACAGAGAAACAGCTCAAGAGCAACTTCAACAAGGCCAACGTGTCTCAAAGAGCGCAATTGTGCTTCATCTCCATTAGAGCGGCAGAAATAACCGTAAGGGACTAACAAAGCCCCCTCCACGCAAACACTCAGTGTCCCATCCCGTTTGAGTTATCTGCTGCTGCACTGCGGACGTTCTAGCGTCCAGTGTTGTCAATGTACTTTTCACTAATCCATACTGATGCATGCGACAATTGGCATCATGAGGATTAGGGCCACTGTGGGAAAGAAAAATTCAGTCCTGACTTTTGACTCCTAATTCTCATATAGAAAGTCACAATTTGGAGAAAATAGTTGGAGTGAATTTTTTTTTTCCTTCCCGACGTCAGCCTTGACCATCTTCCTTGCTATTCTGACTTCAGAACACCACCACCACGACGACGACGACATTTAAGATGTGGGTGTGAATTTACTTTTGACAGGTGAATGGGGGTGCACCGTTCCCGGAGGTACTGCAATACCAGGTCGATGCGTGGAGTGGACGGAGCAAGCCCCTGTTCCATCTCCCTGCTCCAAAAACCAATTTAATATATGGTCCCCGGGTAGGGGACGTATCAGATATTAAACTGATAAGAACAGATACTACACTTGATCTTAGCCAAAAGGCCGAGAAGCGATGCCGGGCAGACTGACCCGTTGGAGCCTCATTCCGGGCTCCCTCACGCTCACTTGTGGTTCCACATAATGGCCGTTGTTGCACAAAACGCCAGGACAGACGAAAAGGCTCCACATTCCCTGTGACACAAAGAGGCCAAAAACATGGTGGCACATTCGTTCTCAGGTGTGCAAACGTCACGGGCGCAGACTGATGGTTATTCTTGCTCAGGAGGCGTCCCTTTGTCCAATGGGCAAAAACACTATGAAGGGGAACTAAAAAGTCATATGCGTCTCCCACTGGTGGAGGGAGAAACAGAGCAGACAGCCAACCAAAGGACAACATAAATAAACAGGCCCAAATCAGGCCAAAAGACTGAGCCACTGGTCAGGATAGGCCTGGTCTCGTCAGGAGAGACTGCATCCATCCCACTTTCCACAGAGCAGCTCAACCTCCTCGATATCTGGCCAAGTCCATCAGTCCCCCACACCCCTGCCTGGAGCCGAGACCAGGAGGCAAAGCTCCAGTTTGACGCGCTTCTCCATGAGCAGTTGCCCACAGAAAACCGCCTGGAGGCTTGCGAGCGCAGGCGCCATTGGCGACGCGCTACATGCTTTTGCTTTGAACACCGTCATCAGGGGAGAGCGCGAACGCAGTCCCCCACTACCAGAAATTATGCAGTCGAGATTCCCACATTTGGGGAATTCGCAGGGGTCAGCACAGCCGGAGTGCAATGGCTGAGCCTCGCCCTGGGTGAACCACCTTCTTGATCATGGTGTCTCCCCTGCCAGGTAAGTATGAGTTGCACAGCTCACAGGCAGAGAGCTCTGGCTCAGCCACAACAGCCCCTCATATGGGTCATCACTACCCACACAATGACCAAACCACTGCTAATACAACTTTGTCTCAACCTGGAGCTACTCACCCATTGTGGCATGAAAGCAATGTTTGATTACATCATGCAGTACATACTACTGAGATGTACAGCAATAAGTCCAGCGGAGACTTCTTTGAAGAACAAGCGGGGGGTTTTCCCATCATGCAACACTGCATTTCACCATCACACGGTGAAACTCCAACTTATCGGCCGCCTCCATTCTTCCTACCAACTACAGAGAAACAGCTCAAGAGCAACTTCAACAAGGCCAACGTGTCTCAAAGAGCGCAATTGTGCTTCATCTCCATTAGAGCGGCAGAAATAACCGTAAGGGACTAACAAAGCCCCCTCCACGCAAACACTCAGTGTCCCATCCCGTTTGAGTTATCTGCTGCTGCACTGCGGACGTTCTAGCGTCCAGTGTTGTCAATGTACTTTTCACTAATCCATACTGATGCATGCGACAATTGGCATCATGAGGATTAGGGCCACTGTGGGAAAGAAAAATTCAGTCCTGACTTTTGACTCCTAATTCTCATATAGAAAGTCACAATTTGGAGAAAATAGTTGGAGTGAATTTTTTTTTTCCTTCCCGACGTCAGCCTTGACCATCTTCCTTGCTATTCTGACTTCAGAACACCACCACCACGACGACGACATTTAAGATGTGGGTGTGAATTTACTTTTGACAGGTGAATGGGGGTGCACCGTTCCCGGAGGTACTGCAATACCAGGTCGATGCGTGGAGTGGACGGAGCAAGCCCCTGTTCCATCTCCCTGCTCCAAAAATCAATTTAATATATGGTCCCCGGGTAGGGGACGTATCAGATATTAAACTGATAAGAACAGATACTACACTTGATCTTAGCCAAAAGGCCGAGAAGCGATGCCGGGCAGACTGACCCGTTGGAGCCTCATTCCGGGCTCCCTCACGCTCACTTGTGGTTCCACACAATGGCCGTTGTTGCACAAAACGCCAGGACAGACGAAAAGGCTCCACATTCCCTGTGACACAAAGAGGCCAAAAACATGGTGGCACATTCGTTCTCAGGTGTGCAAACGTCACGGGCGCAGACTGATGGTTATTCTTGCTCAGGAGGCGTCCCTTTGTCCAATGGGCAAAAACACTATGAAGGGGAACTAAAAAGTCATATGCGTCTCCCACTGGTGGAGGGAGAAACAGAGCAGACAGCCAACCAAAGGACAACATAAATAAACAGGCCCAAATCAGGCCAAAAGACTGAGCCACTGGTCAGGATAGGCCTGGTCTCGTCAGGAGAGACTGCATCCATCCCACTTTCCACAGAGCAGCTCAACCTCCTCGATATCTGGCCAAGTCCATCAGTCCCCCACACCCCTGCCTGGAGCCGAGACCAGGAGGCAAAGCTCCAGTTTGACGCGCTTCTCCATGAGCAGTTGCCCACAGAAAACCGCCTGGAGGCTTGCGAGCGCAGGCGCCATTGGCGACGCGCTACATGCTTTTGCTTTGAACACCGTCATCAGGGGAGAGCGCGAACGCAGTCCCCCACTACCAGAAATTATGCAGTCGAGATTCCCACATTTGGGGAATTCGCAGGGGTCAGCACAGCCGGAGTGCAATGGCTGAGCCTCGCCCTGGGTGAACCACCTTCTTGATCATGGTGTCTCCCCTGCCAGGTAAGTATGAGTTGCACAGCTCACAGGCAGAGAGCTCTGGCTCAGCCACAACAGCCCCTCATATGGGTCATCACTACCCACACAATGACCAAACCACTGCTAATACAACTTTGTCTCAACCTGGAGCTACTCACCCATTGTGGCATGAAAGCAATGTTTGATTACATCATGCAGTACATACTACTGAGATGTACAGCAATAAGTCCAGCGGAGACTTCTTTGAAGAACAAGCGGGGGGTTTTCCCATCATGCAACACTGCATTTCACCATCACACGGTGAAACTCCAACTTATCGGCCGCCTCCATTCTTCCTACCAACTACAGAGAAACAGCTCAAGAGCAACTTCAACAAGGCCAACGTGTCTCAAAGAGCGCAATTGTGCTTCATCTCCATTAGAGCGGCAGAAATAACCGTAAGGGACTAACAAAGCCCCCTCCACGCAAACACTCAGTGTCCCATCCCGTTTGAGTTATCTGCTGCTGCACTGCGGACGTTCTAGCGTCCAGTGTTGTCAATGTACTTTTCACTAATCCATACTGATGCATGCGACAATTGGCATCATGAGGATTAGGGCCACTGTGGGAAAGAAAAATTCAGTCCTGACTTTTGACTCCTAATTCTCATATAGAAAGTCACAATTTGGAGAAAATAGTTGGAGTGAATTTTTTTTTTCCTTCCCGACGTCAGCCTTGACCATCTTCCTTGCTATTCTGACTTCAGAACACCACCACGACGACGACGACGACGACGACGACATTTAAGATGTGGGTGTGAATTTACTTTTGACAGGTGAATGGGGGTGCACCGTTCCCGGAGGTACTGCAATACCAGGTCGATGCGTGGAGTGGACGGAGCAAGCCCCTGTTCCATCTCCCTGCTCCAAAAACCAATTTAATATATGGTCCCCGGGTAGGGGACGTATCAGATATTAAACTGATAAGAACAGATACTACACTTGATCTTAGCCAAAAGGCCGAGAAGCGATGCCGGGCAGACTGACCCGTTGGAGCCTCATTCCGGGCTCCCTCACGCTCACTTGTGGTTCCACATAATGGCCGTTGTTGCACAAAACGCCAGGACAGACGAAAAGGCTCCACATTCCCTGTGACACAAAGAGGCCAAAAACATGGTGGCACATTCGTTCTCAGGTGTGCAAACGTCACGGGCGCAGACTGATGGTTATTCTTGCTCAGGAGGCGTCCCTTTGTCCAATGGGCAAAAACACTATGAAGGGGAACTAAAAAGTCATATGCGTCTCCCACTGGTGGAGGGAGAAACAGAGCAGACAGCCAACCAAAGGACAACATAAATAAACAGGCCCAAATCAGGCCAAAAGACTGAGCCACTGGTCAGGATAGGCCTGGTCTCGTCAGGAGAGACTGCATCCATCCCACTTTCCACAGAGCAGCTCAACCTCCTCGATATCTGGCCAAGTCCATCAGTCCCCCACACCCCTGCCTGGAGCCGAGACCAGGAGGCAAAGCTCCAGTTTGACGCGCTTCTCCATGAGCAGTTGCCCACAGAAAACCGCCTGGAGGCTTGCGAGCGCAGGCGCCATTGGCGACGCGCTACATGCTTTTGCTTTGAACACCGTCATCAGGGGAGAGCGCGAACGCAGTCCCCCACTACCAGAAATTATGCAGTCGAGATTCCCACATTTGGGGAATTCGCAGGGGTCAGCACAGCCGGAGTGCAATGGCTGAGCCTCGCCCTGGGTGAACCACCTTCTTGATCATGGTGTCTCCCCTGCCAGGTAAGTATGAGTTGCACAGCTCACAGGCAGAGAGCTCTGGCTCAGCCACAACAGCCCCTCATATGGGTCATCACTACCCACACAATGACCAAACCACTGCTAATACAACTTTGTCTCAACCTGGAGCTACTCACCCATTGTGGCATGAAAGCAATGTTTGATTACATCATGCAGTACATACTACTGAGATGTACAGCAATAAGTCCAGCGGAGACTTCTTTGAAGAACAAGCGGGGGGTTTTCCCATCATGCAACACTGCATTTCACCATCACACGGTGAAACTCCAACTTATCGGCCGCCTCCATTCTTCCTACCAACTACAGAGAAACAGCTCAAGAGCAACTTCAACAAGGCCAACGTGTCTCAAAGAGCGCAATTGTGCTTCATCTCCATTAGAGCGGCAGAAATAACCGTAAGGGACTAACAAAGCCCCCTCCACGCAAACACTCAGTGTCCCATCCCGTTTGAGTTATCTGCTGCTGCACTGCGGACGTTCTAGCGTCCAGTGTTGTCAATGTACTTTTCACTAATCCATACTGATGCATGCGACAATTGGCATCATGAGGATTAGGGCCACTGTGGGAAAGAAAAATTCAGTCCTGACTTTTGACTCCTAATTCTCATATAGAAAGTCACAATTTGGAGAAAATAGTTGGAGTGAATTTTTTTTTTCCTTCCCGACGTCAGCCTTGACCATCTTCCTTGCTATTCTGACTTCAGAACACCACCACGACGACGACGACGACGACGACGACATTTAAGATGTGGGTGTGAATTTACTTTTGACAGGTGAATGGGGGTGCACCGTTCCCGGAGGTACTGCAATACCAGGTCGATGCGTGGAGTGGACGGAGCAAGCCCCTGTTCCATCTCCCTGCTCCAAAAACCAATTTAATATATGGTCCCCGGGTAGGGGACGTATCAGATATTAAACTGATAAGAACAGATACTACACTTGATCTTAGCCAAAAGGCCGAGAAGCGATGCCGGGCAGACTGACCCGTTGGAGCCTCATTCCGGGCTCCCTCACGCTCACTTGTGGTTCCACATAATGGCCGTTGTTGCACAAAACGCCAGGACAGACGAAAAGGCTCCACATTCCCTGTGACACAAAGAGGCCAAAAACATGGTGGCACATTCGTTCTCAGGTGTGCAAACGTCACGGGCGCAGACTGATGGTTATTCTTGCTCAGGAGGCGTCCCTTTGTCCAATGGGCAAAAACACTATGAAGGGGAACTAAAAAGTCATATGCGTCTCCCACTGGTGGAGGGAGAAACAGAGCAGACAGCCAACCAAAGGACAACATAAATAAACAGGCCCAAATCAGGCCAAAAGACTGAGCCACTGGTCAGGATAGGCCTGGTCTCGTCAGGAGAGACTGCATCCATCCCACTTTCCACAGAGCAGCTCAACCTCCTCGATATCTGGCCAAGTCCATCAGTCCCCCACACCCCTGCCTGGAGCCGAGACCAGGAGGCAAAGCTCCAGTTTGACGCGCTTCTCCATGAGCAGTTGCCCACAGAAAACCGCCTGGAGGCTTGCGAGCGCAGGCGCCATTGGCGACGCGCTACATGCTTTTGCTTTGAACACCGTCATCAGGGGAGAGCGCGAACGCAGTCCCCCACTACCAGAAATTATGCAGTCGAGATTCCCACATTTGGGGAATTCGCAGGGGTCAGCACAGCCGGAGTGCAATGGCTGAGCCTCGCCCTGGGTGAACCACCTTCTTGATCATGGTGTCTCCCCTGCCAGGTAAGTATGAGTTGCACAGCTCACAGGCAGAGAGCTCTGGCTCAGCCACAACAGCCCCTCATATGGGTCATCACTACCCACACAATGACCAAACCACTGCTAATACAACTTTGTCTCAACCTGGAGCTACTCACCCATTGTGGCATGAAAGCAATGTTTGATTACATCATGCAGTACATACTACTGAGATGTACAGCAATAAGTCCAGCGGAGACTTCTTTGAAGAACAAGCGGGGGGTTTTCCCATCATGCAACACTGCATTTCACCATCACACGGTGAAACTCCAACTTATCGGCCGCCTCCATTCTTCCTACCAACTACAGAGAAACAGCTCAAGAGCAACTTCAACAAGGCCAACGTGTCTCAAAGAGCGCAATTGTGCTTCATCTCCATTAGAGCGGCAGAAATAACCGTAAGGGACTAACAAAGCCCCCTCCACGCAAACACTCAGTGTCCCATCCCGTTTGAGTTATCTGCTGCTGCACTGCGGACGTTCTAGCGTCCAGTGTTGTCAATGTACTTTTCACTAATCCATACTGATGCATGCGACAATTGGCATCATGAGGATTAGGGCCACTGTGGGAAAGAAAAATTCAGTCCTGACTTTTGACTCCTAATTCTCATATAGAAAGTCACAATTTGGAGAAAATAGTTGGAGTGAATTTTTTTTTTCCTTCCCGACGTCAGCCTTGACCATCTTCCTTGCTATTCTGACTTCAGAACACCACCACGACGACGACGACGACGACGACGACGACGACATTTAAGATGTGGGTGTGAATTTACTTTTGACAGGTGAATGGGGGTGCACCGTTCCCGGAGGTACTGCAATACCAGGTCGATGCGTGGAGTGGACGGAGCAAGCCCCTGTTCCATCTCCCTGCTCCAAAAATCAATTTAATATATGGTCCCCGGGTAGGGGACGTATCAGATATTAAACTGATAAGAACAGATACTACACTTGATCTTAGCCAAAAGGCCGAGAAGCGATGCCGGGCAGACTGACCCGTTGGAGCCTCATTCCGGGCTCCCTCACGCTCACTTGTGGTTCCACACAATGGCCGTTGTTGCACAAAACGCCAGGACAGACGAAAAGGCTCCACATTCCCTGTGACACAAAGAGGCCAAAAACATGGTGGCACATTCGTTCTCAGGTGTGCAAACGTCACGGGCGCAGACTGATGGTTATTCTTGCTCAGGAGGCGTCCCTTTGTCCAATGGGCAAAAACACTATGAAGGGGAACTAAAAAGTCATATGCGTCTCCCACTGGTGGAGGGAGAAACAGAGCAGACAGCCAACCAAAGGACAACATAAATAAACAGGCCCAAATCAGGCCAAAAGACTGAGCCACTGGTCAGGATAGGCCTGGTCTCGTCAGGAGAGACTGCATCCATCCCACTTTCCACAGAGCAGCTCAACCTCCTCGATATCTGGCCAAGTCCATCAGTCCCCCACACCCCTGCCTGGAGCCGAGACCAGGAGGCAAAGCTCCAGTTTGACGCGCTTCTCCATGAGCAGTTGCCCACAGAAAACCGCCTGGAGGCTTGCGAGCGCAGGCGCCATTGGCGACGCGCTACATGCTTTTGCTTTGAACACCGTCATCAGGGGAGAGCGCGAACGCAGTCCCCCACTACCAGAAATTATGCAGTCGAGATTCCCACATTTGGGGAATTCGCAGGGGTCAGCACAGCCGGAGTGCAATGGCTGAGCCTCGCCCTGGGTGAACCACCTTCTTGATCATGGTGTCTCCCCTGCCAGGTAAGTATGAGTTGCACAGCTCACAGGCAGAGAGCTCTGGCTCAGCCACAACAGCCCCTCATATGGGTCATCACTACCCACACAATGACCAAACCACTGCTAATACAACTTTGTCTCAACCTGGAGCTACTCACCCATTGTGGCATGAAAGCAATGTTTGATTACATCATGCAGTACATACTACTGAGATGTACAGCAATAAGTCCAGCGGAGACTTCTTTGAAGAACAAGCGGGGGGTTTTCCCATCATGCAACACTGCATTTCACCATCACACGGTGAAACTCCAACTTATCGGCCGCCTCCATTCTTCCTACCAACTACAGAGAAACAGCTCAAGAGCAACTTCAACAAGGCCAACGTGTCTCAAAGAGCGCAATTGTGCTTCATCTCCATTAGAGCGGCAGAAATAACCGTAAGGGACTAACAAAGCCCCCTCCACGCAAACACTCAGTGTCCCATCCCGTTTGAGTTATCTGCTGCTGCACTGCGGACGTTCTAGCGTCCAGTGTTGTCAATGTACTTTTCACTAATCCATACTGATGCATGCGACAATTGGCATCATGAGGATTAGGGCCACTGTGGGAAAGAAAAATTCAGTCCTGACTTTTGACTCCTAATTCTCATATAGAAAGTCACAATTTGGAGAAAATAGTTGGAGTGAATTTTTTTTTTCCTTCCCGACGTCAGCCTTGACCATCTTCCTTGCTATTCTGACTTCAGAACACACACACACGACGACGACGACGACATTTAAGATGTGGGTGTGAATTTACTTTTGACAGGTGAATGGGGGTGCACCGTTCCCGGAGGTACTGCAATACCAGGTCGATGCGTGGAGTGGACGGAGCAAGCCCCTGTTCCATCTCCCTGCTCCAAAAACCAATTTAATATATGGTCCCCGGGTAGGGGACGTATCAGATATTAAACTGATAAGAACAGATACTACACTTGATCTTAGCCAAAAGGCCGAGAAGCGATGCCGGGCAGACTGACCCGTTGGAGCCTCATTCCGGGCTCCCTCACGCTCACTTGTGGTTCCACATAATGGCCGTTGTTGCACAAAACGCCAGGACAGACGAAAAGGCTCCACATTCCCTGTGACACAAAGAGGCCAAAAACATGGTGGCACATTCGTTCTCAGGTGTGCAAACGTCACGGGCGCAGACTGATGGTTATTCTTGCTCAGGAGGCGTCCCTTTGTCCAATGGGCAAAAACACTATGAAGGGGAACTAAAAAGTCATATGCGTCTCCCACTGGTGGAGGGAGAAACAGAGCAGACAGCCAACCAAAGGACAACATAAATAAACAGGCCCAAATCAGGCCAAAAGACTGAGCCACTGGTCAGGATAGGCCTGGTCTCGTCAGGAGAGACTGCATCCATCCCACTTTCCACAGAGCAGCTCAACCTCCTCGATATCTGGCCAAGTCCATCAGTCCCCCACACCCCTGCCTGGAGCCGAGACCAGGAGGCAAAGCTCCAGTTTGACGCGCTTCTCCATGAGCAGTTGCCCACAGAAAACCGCCTGGAGGCTTGCGAGCGCAGGCGCCATTGGCGACGCGCTACATGCTTTTGCTTTGAACACCGTCATCAGGGGAGAGCGCGAACGCAGTCCCCCACTACCAGAAATTATGCAGTCGAGATTCCCACATTTGGGGAATTCGCAGGGGTCAGCACAGCCGGAGTGCAATGGCTGAGCCTCGCCCTGGGTGTGCCAGGTAAGTATGAGTTGCACAGCTCACAGGCAGAGAGCTCTGGCTCAGCCACAACAGCCCCTCATATGGGTCATCACTACCCACACAATGACCAAACCACTGCTAATACAACTTTGTCTCAACCTGGAGCTACTCACCCATTGTGGCATGAAAGCAATGTTTGATTACATCATGCAGTACATACTACTGAGATGTACAGCAATAAGTCCAGCGGAGACTTCTTTGAAGAACAAGCGGGGGGTTTTCCCATCATGCAACACTGCATTTCACCATCACACGGTGAAACTCCAACTTATCGGCCGCCTCCATTCTTCCTACCAACTACAGAGAAACAGCTCAAGAGCAACTTCAACAAGGCCAACGTGTCTCAAAGAGCGCAATTGTGCTTCATCTCCATTAGAGCGGCAGAAATAACCGTAAGGGACTAACAAAGCCCCCTCCACGCAAACACTCAGTGTCCCATCCCGTTTGAGTTATCTGCTGCTGCACTGCGGACGTTCTAGCGTCCAGTGTTGTCAATGTACTTTTCACTAATCCATACTGATGCATGCGACAATTGGCATCATGAGGATTAGGGCCACTGTGGGAAAGAAAAATTCAGTCCTGACTTTTGACTCCTAATTCTCATATAGAAAGTCACAATTTGGAGAAAATAGTTGGAGTGAATTTTTTTTTTCCTTCCCGACGTCAGCCTTGACCATCTTCCTTGCTATTCTGACTTCAGAACACCACCACGACGACGACGACGACGACGACGACATTTAAGATGTGGGTGTGAATTTACTTTTGACAGGTGAATGGGGGTGCACCGTTCCCGGAGGTACTGCAATACCAGGTCGATGCGTGGAGTGGACGGAGCAAGCCCCTGTTCCATCTCCCTGCTCCAAAAACCAATTTAATATATGGTCCCCGGGTAGGGGACGTATCAGATATTAAACTGATAAGAACAGATACTACACTTGATCTTAGCCAAAAGGCCGAGAAGCGATGCCGGGCAGACTGACCCGTTGGAGCCTCATTCCGGGCTCCCTCACGCTCACTTGTGGTTCCACATAATGGCCGTTGTTGCACAAAACGCCAGGACAGACGAAAAGGCTCCACATTCCCTGTGACACAAAGAGGCCAAAAACATGGTGGCACATTCGTTCTCAGGTGTGCAAACGTCACGGGCGCAGACTGATGGTTATTCTTGCTCAGGAGGCGTCCCTTTGTCCAATGGGCAAAAACACTATGAAGGGGAACTAAAAAGTCATATGCGTCTCCCACTGGTGGAGGGAGAAACAGAGCAGACAGCCAACCAAAGGACAACATAAATAAACAGGCCCAAATCAGGCCAAAAGACTGAGCCACTGGTCAGGATAGGCCTGGTCTCGTCAGGAGAGACTGCATCCATCCCACTTTCCACAGAGCAGCTCAACCTCCTCGATATCTGGCCAAGTCCATCAGTCCCCCACACCCCTGCCTGGAGCCGAGACCAGGAGGCAAAGCTCCAGTTTGACGCGCTTCTCCATGAGCAGTTGCCCACAGAAAACCGCCTGGAGGCTTGCGAGCGCAGGCGCCATTGGCGACGCGCTACATGCTTTTGCTTTGAACACCGTCATCAGGGGAGAGCGCGAACGCAGTCCCCCACTACCAGAAATTATGCAGTCGAGATTCCCACATTTGGGGAATTCGCAGGGGTCAGCACAGCCGGAGTGCAATGGCTGAGCCTCGCCCTGGGTGAACCACCTTCTTGATCATGGTGTCTCCCCTGCCAGGTAAGTATGAGTTGCACAGCTCACAGGCAGAGAGCTCTGGCTCAGCCACAACAGCCCCTCATATGGGTCATCACTACCCACACAATGACCAAACCACTGCTAATACAACTTTGTCTCAACCTGGAGCTACTCACCCATTGTGGCATGAAAGCAATGTTTGATTACATCATGCAGTACATACTACTGAGATGTACAGCAATAAGTCCAGCGGAGACTTCTTTGAAGAACAAGCGGGGGGTTTTCCCATCATGCAACACTGCATTTCACCATCACACGGTGAAACTCCAACTTATCGGCCGCCTCCATTCTTCCTACCAACTACAGAGAAACAGCTCAAGAGCAACTTCAACAAGGCCAACGTGTCTCAAAGAGCGCAATTGTGCTTCATCTCCATTAGAGCGGCAGAAATAACCGTAAGGGACTAACAAAGCCCCCTCCACGCAAACACTCAGTGTCCCATCCCGTTTGAGTTATCTGCTGCTGCACTGCGGACGTTCTAGCGTCCAGTGTTGTCAATGTACTTTTCACTAATCCATACTGATGCATGCGACAATTGGCATCATGAGGATTAGGGCCACTGTGGGAAAGAAAAATTCAGTCCTGACTTTTGACTCCTAATTCTCATATAGAAAGTCACAATTTGGAGAAAATAGTTGGAGTGAATTTTTTTTTTCCTTCCCGACGTCAGCCTTGACCATCTTCCTTGCTATTCTGACTTCAGAACACCACCACGACGACGACGACGACGACGACGACGACGACATTTAAGATGTGGGTGTGAATTTACTTTTGACAGGTGAATGGGGGTGCACCGTTCCCGGAGGTACTGCAATACCAGGTCGATGCGTGGAGTGGACGGAGCAAGCCCCTGTTCCATCTCCCTGCTCCAAAAATCAATTTAATATATGGTCCCCGGGTAGGGGACGTATCAGATATTAAACTGATAAGAACAGATACTACACTTGATCTTAGCCAAAAGGCCGAGAAGCGATGCCGGGCAGACTGACCCGTTGGAGCCTCATTCCGGGCTCCCTCACGCTCACTTGTGGTTCCACACAATGGCCGTTGTTGCACAAAACGCCAGGACAGACGAAAAGGCTCCACATTCCCTGTGACACAAAGAGGCCAAAAACATGGTGGCACATTCGTTCTCAGGTGTGCAAACGTCACGGGCGCAGACTGATGGTTATTCTTGCTCAGGAGGCGTCCCTTTGTCCAATGGGCAAAAACACTATGAAGGGGAACTAAAAAGTCATATGCGTCTCCCACTGGTGGAGGGAGAAACAGAGCAGACAGCCAACCAAAGGACAACATAAATAAACAGGCCCAAATCAGGCCAAAAGACTGAGCCACTGGTCAGGATAGGCCTGGTCTCGTCAGGAGAGACTGCATCCATCCCACTTTCCACAGAGCAGCTCAACCTCCTCGATATCTGGCCAAGTCCATCAGTCCCCCACACCCCTGCCTGGAGCCGAGACCAGGAGGCAAAGCTCCAGTTTGACGCGCTTCTCCATGAGCAGTTGCCCACAGAAAACCGCCTGGAGGCTTGCGAGCGCAGGCGCCATTGGCGACGCGCTACATGCTTTTGCTTTGAACACCGTCATCAGGGGAGAGCGCGAACGCAGTCCCCCACTACCAGAAATTATGCAGTCGAGATTCCCACATTTGGGGAATTCGCAGGGGTCAGCACAGCCGGAGTGCAATGGCTGAGCCTCGCCCTGGGTGAACCACCTTCTTGATCATGGTGTCTCCCCTGCCAGGTAAGTATGAGTTGCACAGCTCACAGGCAGAGAGCTCTGGCTCAGCCACAACAGCCCCTCATATGGGTCATCACTACCCACACAATGACCAAACCACTGCTAATACAACTTTGTCTCAACCTGGAGCTACTCACCCATTGTGGCATGAAAGCAATGTTTGATTACATCATGCAGTACATACTACTGAGATGTACAGCAATAAGTCCAGCGGAGACTTCTTTGAAGAACAAGCGGGGGGTTTTCCCATCATGCAACACTGCATTTCACCATCACACGGTGAAACTCCAACTTATCGGCCGCCTCCATTCTTCCTACCAACTACAGAGAAACAGCTCAAGAGCAACTTCAACAAGGCCAACGTGTCTCAAAGAGCGCAATTGTGCTTCATCTCCATTAGAGCGGCAGAAATAACCGTAAGGGACTAACAAAGCCCCCTCCACGCAAACACTCAGTGTCCCATCCCGTTTGAGTTATCTGCTGCTGCACTGCGGACGTTCTAGCGTCCAGTGTTGTCAATGTACTTTTCACTAATCCATACTGATGCATGCGACAATTGGCATCATGAGGATTAGGGCCACTGTGGGAAAGAAAAATTCAGTCCTGACTTTTGACTCCTAATTCTCATATAGAAAGTCACAATTTGGAGAAAATAGTTGGAGTGAATTTTTTTTTTCCTTCCCGACGTCAGCCTTGACCATCTTCCTTGCTATTCTGACTTCAGAACACCACCACGACGACGACGACATTTAAGATGTGGGTGTGAATTTACTTTTGACAGGTGAATGGGGGTGCACCGTTCCCGGAGGTACTGCAATACCAGGTCGATGCGTGGAGTGGACGGAGCAAGCCCCTGTTCCATCTCCCTGCTCCAAAAACCAATTTAATATATGGTCCCCGGGTAGGGGACGTATCAGATATTAAACTGATAAGAACAGATACTACACTTGATCTTAGCCAAAAGGCCGAGAAGCGATGCCGGGCAGACTGACCCGTTGGAGCCTCATTCCGGGCTCCCTCACGCTCACTTGTGGTTCCACATAATGGCCGTTGTTGCACAAAACGCCAGGACAGACGAAAAGGCTCCACATTCCCTGTGACACAAAGAGGCCAAAAACATGGTGGCACATTCGTTCTCAGGTGTGCAAACGTCACGGGCGCAGACTGATGGTTATTCTTGCTCAGGAGGCGTCCCTTTGTCCAATGGGCAAAAACACTATGAAGGGGAACTAAAAAGTCATATGCGTCTCCCACTGGTGGAGGGAGAAACAGAGCAGACAGCCAACCAAAGGACAACATAAATAAACAGGCCCAAATCAGGCCAAAAGACTGAGCCACTGGTCAGGATAGGCCTGGTCTCGTCAGGAGAGACTGCATCCATCCCACTTTCCACAGAGCAGCTCAACCTCCTCGATATCTGGCCAAGTCCATCAGTCCCCCACACCCCTGCCTGGAGCCGAGACCAGGAGGCAAAGCTCCAGTTTGACGCGCTTCTCCATGAGCAGTTGCCCACAGAAAACCGCCTGGAGGCTTGCGAGCGCAGGCGCCATTGGCGACGCGCTACATGCTTTTGCTTTGAACACCGTCATCAGGGGAGAGCGCGAACGCAGTCCCCCACTACCAGAAATTATGCAGTCGAGATTCCCACATTTGGAGAATTCGCAGGGGTCAGCACAGCCGGAGTGCAATGGCTGAGCCTCGCCCTGGGTGAACCACCTTCTTGATCATGGTGTCTCCCCTGCCAGGTAAGTATGAGTTGCACAGCTCACAGGCAGAGAGCTCTGGCTCAGCCACAACAGCCCCTCATATGGGTCATCACTACCCACACAATGACCAAACCACTGCTAATACAACTTTGTCTCAACCTGGAGCTACTCACCCATTGTGGCATGAAAGCAATGTTTGATTACATCATGCAGTACATACTACTGAGATGTACAGCAATAAGTCCAGCGGAGACTTCTTTGAAGAACAAGCGGGGGGTTTTCCCATCATGCAACACTGCATTTCACCATCACACGGTGAAACTCCAACTTATCGGCCGCCTCCATTCTTCCTACCAACTACAGAGAAACAGCTCAAGAGCAACTTCAACAAGGCCAACGTGTCTCAAAGAGCGCAATTGTGCTTCATCTCCATTAGAGCGGCAGAAATAACCGTAAGGGACTAACAAAGCCCCCTCCACGCAAACACTCAGTGTCCCATCCCGTTTGAGTTATCTGCTGCTGCACTGCGGACGTTCTAGCGTCCAGTGTTGTCAATGTACTTTTCACTAATCCATACTGATGCATGCGACAATTGGCATCATGAGGATTAGGGCCACTGTGGGAAAGAAAAATTCAGTCCTGACTTTTGACTCCTAATTCTCATATAGAAAGTCACAATTTGGAGAAAATAGTTGGAGTGAATTTTTTTTTTCCTTCCCGACGTCAGCCTTGACCATCTTCCTTGCTATTCTGACTTCAGAACACCACCACGACGACGACGACGACGACATTTAAGATGTGGGTGTGAATTTACTTTTGACAGGTGAATGGGGGTGCACCGTTCCCGGAGGTACTGCAATACCAGGTCGATGCGTGGAGTGGACGGAGCAAGCCCCTGTTCCATCTCCCTGCTCCAAAAACCAATTTAATATATGGTCCCCGGGTAGGGGACGTATCAGATATTAAACTGATAAGAACAGATACTACACTTGATCTTAGCCAAAAGGCCGAGAAGCGATGCCGGGCAGACTGACCCGTTGGAGCCTCATTCCGGGCTCCCTCACGCTCACTTGTGGTTCCACATAATGGCCGTTGTTGCACAAAACGCCAGGACAGACGAAAAGGCTCCACATTCCCTGTGACACAAAGAGGCCAAAAACATGGTGGCACATTCGTTCTCAGGTGTGCAAACGTCACGGGCGCAGACTGATGGTTATTCTTGCTCAGGAGGCGTCCCTTTGTCCAATGGGCAAAAACACTATGAAGGGGAACTAAAAAGTCATATGCGTCTCCCACTGGTGGAGGGAGAAACAGAGCAGACAGCCAACCAAAGGACAACATAAATAAACAGGCCCAAATCAGGCCAAAAGACTGAGCCACTGGTCAGGATAGGCCTGGTCTCGTCAGGAGAGACTGCATCCATCCCACTTTCCACAGAGCAGCTCAACCTCCTCGATATCTGGCCAAGTCCATCAGTCCCCCACACCCCTGCCTGGAGCCGAGACCAGGAGGCAAAGCTCCAGTTTGACGCGCTTCTCCATGAGCAGTTGCCCACAGAAAACCGCCTGGAGGCTTGCGAGCGCAGGCGCCATTGGCGACGCGCTACATGCTTTTGCTTTGAACACCGTCATCAGGGGAGAGCGCGAACGCAGTCCCCCACTACCAGAAATTATGCAGTCGAGATTCCCACATTTGGGGAATTCGCAGGGGTCAGCACAGCCGGAGTGCAATGGCTGAGCCTCGCCCTGGGTGAACCACCTTCTTGATCATGGTGTCTCCCCTGCCAGGTAAGTATGAGTTGCACAGCTCACAGGCAGAGAGCTCTGGCTCAGCCACAACAGCCCCTCATATGGGTCATCACTACCCACACAATGACCAAACCACTGCTAATACAACTTTGTCTCAACCTGGAGCTACTCACCCATTGTGGCATGAAAGCAATGTTTGATTACATCATGCAGTACATACTACTGAGATGTACAGCAATAAGTCCAGCGGAGACTTCTTTGAAGAACAAGCGGGGGGTTTTCCCATCATGCAACACTGCATTTCACCATCACACGGTGAAACTCCAACTTATCGGCCGCCTCCATTCTTCCTACCAACTACAGAGAAACAGCTCAAGAGCAACTTCAACAAGGCCAACGTGTCTCAAAGAGCGCAATTGTGCTTCATCTCCATTAGAGCGGCAGAAATAACCGTAAGGGACTAACAAAGCCCCCTCCACGCAAACACTCAGTGTCCCATCCCGTTTGAGTTATCTGCTGCTGCACTGCGGACGTTCTAGCGTCCAGTGTTGTCAATGTACTTTTCACTAATCCATACTGATGCATGCGACAATTGGCATCATGAGGATTAGGGCCACTGTGGGAAAGAAAAATTCAGTCCTGACTTTTGACTCCTAATTCTCATATAGAAAGTCACAATTTGGAGAAAATAGTTGGAGTGAATTTTTTTTTTCCTTCCCGACGTCAGCCTTGACCATCTTCCTTGCTATTCTGACTTCAGAACACCACCACCACGACGACGACGACATTTAAGATGTGGGTGTGAATTTACTTTTGACAGGTGAATGGGGGTGCACCGTTCCCGGAGGTACTGCAATACCAGGTCGATGCGTGGAGTGGACGGAGCAAGCCCCTGTTCCATCTCCCTGCTCCAAAAATCAATTTAATATATGGTCCCCGGGTAGGGGACGTATCAGATATTAAACTGATAAGAACAGATACTACACTTGATCTTAGCCAAAAGGCCGAGAAGCGATGCCGGGCAGACTGACCCGTTGGAGCCTCATTCCGGGCTCCCTCACGCTCACTTGTGGTTCCACACAATGGCCGTTGTTGCACAAAACGCCAGGACAGACGAAAAGGCTCCACATTCCCTGTGACACAAAGAGGCCAAAAACATGGTGGCACATTCGTTCTCAGGTGTGCAAACGTCACGGGCGCAGACTGATGGTTATTCTTGCTCAGGAGGCGTCCCTTTGTCCAATGGGCAAAAACACTATGAAGGGGAACTAAAAAGTCATATGCGTCTCCCACTGGTGGAGGGAGAAACAGAGCAGACAGCCAACCAAAGGACAACATAAATAAACAGGCCCAAATCAGGCCAAAAGACTGAGCCACTGGTCAGGATAGGCCTGGTCTCGTCAGGAGAGACTGCATCCATCCCACTTTCCACAGAGCAGCTCAACCTCCTCGATATCTGGCCAAGTCCATCAGTCCCCCACACCCCTGCCTGGAGCCGAGACCAGGAGGCAAAGCTCCAGTTTGACGCGCTTCTCCATGAGCAGTTGCCCACAGAAAACCGCCTGGAGGCTTGCGAGCGCAGGCGCCATTGGCGACGCGCTACATGCTTTTGCTTTGAACACCGTCATCAGGGGAGAGCGCGAACGCAGTCCCCCACTACCAGAAATTATGCAGTCGAGATTCCCACATTTGGGGAATTCGCAGGGGTCAGCACAGCCGGAGTGCAATGGCTGAGCCTCGCCCTGGGTGAACCACCTTCTTGATCATGGTGTCTCCCCTGCCAGGTAAGTATGAGTTGCACAGCTCACAGGCAGAGAGCTCTGGCTCAGCCACAACAGCCCCTCATATGGGTCATCACTACCCACACAATGACCAAACCACTGCTAATACAACTTTGTCTCAACCTGGAGCTACTCACCCATTGTGGCATGAAAGCAATGTTTGATTACATCATGCAGTACATACTACTGAGATGTACAGCAATAAGTCCAGCGGAGACTTCTTTGAAGAACAAGCGGGGGGTTTTCCCATCATGCAACACTGCATTTCACCATCACACGGTGAAACTCCAACTTATCGGCCGCCTCCATTCTTCCTACCAACTACAGAGAAACAGCTCAAGAGCAACTTCAACAAGGCCAACGTGTCTCAAAGAGCGCAATTGTGCTTCATCTCCATTAGAGCGGCAGAAATAACCGTAAGGGACTAACAAAGCCCCCTCCACGCAAACACTCAGTGTCCCATCCCGTTTGAGTTATCTGCTGCTGCACTGCGGACGTTCTAGCGTCCAGTGTTGTCAATGTACTTTTCACTAATCCATACTGATGCATGCGACAATTGGCATCATGAGGATTAGGGCCACTGTGGGAAAGAAAAATTCAGTCCTGACTTTTGACTCCTAATTCTCATATAGAAAGTCACAATTTGGAGAAAATAGTTGGAGTGAATTTATTTTTTCCTTCCCGACGTCAGCCTTGACCATCTTCCTTGCTATTCTGACTTCAGAACACCACCACGACGACGACGACGACGACATTTAAGATGTGGGTGTGAATTTACTTTTGACAGGTGAATGGGGGTGCACCGTTCCCGGAGGTACTGCAATACCAGGTCGATGCGTGGAGTGGACGGAGCAAGCCCCTGTTCCATCTCCCTGCTCCAAAAACCAATTTAATATATGGTCCCCGGGTAGGGGACGTATCAGATATTAAACTGATAAGAACAGATACTACACTTGATCTTAGCCAAAAGGCCGAGAAGCGATGCCGGGCAGACTGACCCGTTGGAGCCTCATTCCGGGCTCCCTCACGCTCACTTGTGGTTCCACATAATGGCCGTTGTTGCACAAAACGCCAGGACAGACGAAAAGGCTCCACATTCCCTGTGACACAAAGAGGCCAAAAACATGGTGGCACATTCGTTCTCAGGTGTGCAAACGTCACGGGCGCAGACTGATGGTTATTCTTGCTCAGGAGGCGTCCCTTTGTCCAATGGGCAAAAACACTATGAAGGGGAACTAAAAAGTCATATGCGTCTCCCACTGGTGGAGGGAGAAACAGAGCAGACAGCCAACCAAAGGACAACATAAATAAACAGGCCCAAATCAGGCCAAAAGACTGAGCCACTGGTCAGGATAGGCCTGGTCTCGTCAGGAGAGACTGCATCCATCCCACTTTCCACAGAGCAGCTCAACCTCCTCGATATCTGGCCAAGTCCATCAGTCCCCCACACCCCTGCCTGGAGCCGAGACCAGGAGGCAAAGCTCCAGTTTGACGCGCTTCTCCATGAGCAGTTGCCCACAGAAAACCGCCTGGAGGCTTGCGAGCGCAGGCGCCATTGGCGACGCGCTACATGCTTTTGCTTTGAACACCGTCATCAGGGGAGAGCGCGAACGCAGTCCCCCACTACCAGAAATTATGCAGTCGAGATTCCCACATTTGGGGAATTCGCAGGGGTCAGCACAGCCGGAGTGCAATGGCTGAGCCTCGCCCTGGGTGAACCACCTTCTTGATCATGGTGTCTCCCCTGCCAGGTAAGTATGAGTTGCACAGCTCACAGGCAGAGAGCTCTGGCTCAGCCACAACAGCCCCTCATATGGGTCATCACTACCCACACAATGACCAAACCACTGCTAATACAACTTTGTCTCAACCTGGAGCTACTCACCCATTGTGGCATGAAAGCAATGTTTGATTACATCATGCAGTACATACTACTGAGATGTACAGCAATAAGTCCAGCGGAGACTTCTTTGAAGAACAAGCGGGGGGTTTTCCCATCATGCAACACTGCATTTCACCATCACACGGTGAAACTCCAACTTATCGGCCGCCTCCATTCTTCCTACCAACTACAGAGAAACAGCTCAAGAGCAACTTCAACAAGGCCAACGTGTCTCAAAGAGCGCAATTGTGCTTCATCTCCATTAGAGCGGCAGAAATAACCGTAAGGGACTAACAAAGCCCCCTCCACGCAAACACTCAGTGTCCCATCCCGTTTGAGTTATCTGCTGCTGCACTGCGGACGTTCTAGCGTCCAGTGTTGTCAATGTACTTTTCACTAATCCATACTGATGCATGCGACAATTGGCATCATGAGGATTAGGGCCACTGTGGGAAAGAAAAATTCAGTCCTGACTTTTGACTCCTAATTCTCATATAGAAAGTCACAATTTGGAGAAAATAGTTGGAGTGAATTTATTTTTTCCTTCCCGACGTCAGCCTTGACCATCTTCCTTGCTATTCTGACTTCAGAACACCACCACGACGACGACGACGACGACATTTAAGATGTGGGTGTGAATTTACTTTTGACAGGTGAATGGGGGTGCACCGTTCCCGGAGGTACTGCAATACCAGGTCGATGCGTGGAGTGGACGGAGCAAGCCCCTGTTCCATCTCCCTGCTCCAAAAACCAATTTAATATATGGTCCCCGGGTAGGGGACGTATCAGATATTAAACTGATAAGAACAGATACTACACTTGATCTTAGCCAAAAGGCCGAGAAGCGATGCCGGGCAGACTGACCCGTTGGAGCCTCATTCCGGGCTCCCTCACGCTCACTTGTGGTTCCACATAATGGCCGTTGTTGCACAAAACGCCAGGACAGACGAAAAGGCTCCACATTCCCTGTGACACAAAGAGGCCAAAAACATGGTGGCACATTCGTTCTCAGGTGTGCAAACGTCACGGGCGCAGACTGATGGTTATTCTTGCTCAGGAGGCGTCCCTTTGTCCAATGGGCAAAAACACTATGAAGGGGAACTAAAAAGTCATATGCGTCTCCCACTGGTGGAGGGAGAAACAGAGCAGACAGCCAACCAAAGGACAACATAAATAAACAGGCCCAAATCAGGCCAAAAGACTGAGCCACTGGTCAGGATAGGCCTGGTCTCGTCAGGAGAGACTGCATCCATCCCACTTTCCACAGAGCAGCTCAACCTCCTCGATATCTGGCCAAGTCCATCAGTCCCCCACACCCCTGCCTGGAGCCGAGACCAGGAGGCAAAGCTCCAGTTTGACGCGCTTCTCCATGAGCAGTTGCCCACAGAAAACCGCCTGGAGGCTTGCGAGCGCAGGCGCCATTGGCGACGCGCTACATGCTTTTGCTTTGAACACCGTCATCAGGGGAGAGCGCGAACGCAGTCCCCCACTACCAGAAATTATGCAGTCGAGATTCCCACATTTGGGGAATTCGCAGGGGTCAGCACAGCCGGAGTGCAATGGCTGAGCCTCGCCCTGGGTGAACCACCTTCTTGATCATGGTGTCTCCCCTGCCAGGTAAGTATGAGTTGCACAGCTCACAGGCAGAGAGCTCTGGCTCAGCCACAACAGCCCCTCATATGGGTCATCACTACCCACACAATGACCAAACCACTGCTAATACAACTTTGTCTCAACCTGGAGCTACTCACCCATTGTGGCATGAAAGCAATGTTTGATTACATCATGCAGTACATACTACTGAGATGTACAGCAATAAGTCCAGCGGAGACTTCTTTGAAGAACAAGCGGGGGGTTTTCCCATCATGCAACACTGCATTTCACCATCACACGGTGAAACTCCAACTTATCGGCCGCCTCCATTCTTCCTACCAACTACAGAGAAACAGCTCAAGAGCAACTTCAACAAGGCCAACGTGTCTCAAAGAGCGCAATTGTGCTTCATCTCCATTAGAGCGGCAGAAATAACCGTAAGGGACTAACAAAGCCCCCTCCACGCAAACACTCAGTGTCCCATCCCGTTTGAGTTATCTGCTGCTGCACTGCGGACGTTCTAGCGTCCAGTGTTGTCAATGTACTTTTCACTAATCCATACTGATGCATGCGACAATTGGCATCATGAGGATTAGGGCCACTGTGGGAAAGAAAAATTCAGTCCTGACTTTTGACTCCTAATTCTCATATAGAAAGTCACAATTTGGAGAAAATAGTTGGAGTGAATTTTTTTTTTCCTTCCCGACGTCAGCCTTGACCATCTTCCTTGCTATTCTGACTTCAGAACACCACCACGACGACGACGACGACGACATTTAAGATGTGGGTGTGAATTTACTTTTGACAGGTGAATGGGGGTGCACCGTTCCCGGAGGTACTGCAATACCAGGTCGATGCGTGGAGTGGACGGAGCAAGCCCCTGTTCCATCTCCCTGCTCCAAAAACCAATTTAATATATGGTCCCCGGGTAGGGGACGTATCAGATATTAAACTGATAAGAACAGATACTACACTTGATCTTAGCCAAAAGGCCGAGAAGCGATGCCGGGCAGACTGACCCGTTGGAGCCTCATTCCGGGCTCCCTCACGCTCACTTGTGGTTCCACACAATGGCCGTTGTTGCACAAAACGCCAGGACAGACGAAAAGGCTCCACATTCCCTGTGACACAAAGAGGCCAAAAACATGGTGGCACATTCGTTCTCAGGTGTGCAAACGTCACGGGCGCAGACTGATGGTTATTCTTGCTCAGGAGGCGTCCCTTTGTCCAATGGGCAAAAACACTATGAAGGGGAACTAAAAAGTCATATGCGTCTCCCACTGGTGGAGGGAGAAACAGAGCAGACAGCCAACCAAAGGACAACATAAATAAACAGGCCCAAATCAGGCCAAAAGACTGAGCCACTGGTCAGGATAGGCCTGGTCTCGTCAGGAGAGACTGCATCCATCCCACTTTCCACAGAGCAGCTCAACCTCCTCGATATCTGGCCAAGTCCATCAGTCCCCCACACCCCTGCCTGGAGCCGAGACCAGGAGGCAAAGCTCCAGTTTGACGCGCTTCTCCATGAGCAGTTGCCCACAGAAAACCGCCTGGAGGCTTGCGAGCGCAGGCGCCATTGGCGACGCGCTACATGCTTTTGCTTTGAACACCGTCATCAGGGGAGAGCGCGAACGCAGTCCCCCACTACCAGAAATTATGCAGTCGAGATTCCCACATTTGGGGAATTCGCAGGGGTCAGCACAGCCGGAGTGCAATGGCTGAGCCTCGCCCTGGGTGAACCACCTTCTTGATCATGGTGTCTCCCCTGCCAGGTAAGTATGAGTTGCACAGCTCACAGGCAGAGAGCTCTGGCTCAGCCACAACAGCCCCTCATATGGGTCATCACTACCCACACAATGACCAAACCACTGCTAATACAACTTTGTCTCAACCTGGAGCTACTCACCCATTGTGGCATGAAAGCAATGTTTGATTACATCATGCAGTACATACTACTGAGATGTACAGCAATAAGTCCAGCGGAGACTTCTTTGAAGAACAAGCGGGGGGTTTTCCCATCATGCAACACTGCATTTCACCATCACACGGTGAAACTCCAACTTATCGGCCGCCTCCATTCTTCCTACCAACTACAGAGAAACAGCTCAAGAGCAACTTCAACAAGGCCAACGTGTCTCAAAGAGCGCAATTGTGCTTCATCTCCATTAGAGCGGCAGAAATAACCGTAAGGGACTAACAAAGCCCCCTCCACGCAAACACTCAGTGTCCCATCCCGTTTGAGTTATCTGCTGCTGCACTGCGGACGTTCTAGCGTCCAGTGTTGTCAATGTACTTTTCACTAATCCATACTGATGCATGCGACAATTGGCATCATGAGGATTAGGGCCACTGTGGGAAAGAAAAATTCAGTCCTGACTTTTGACTCCTAATTCTCATATAGAAAGTCACAATTTGGAGAAAATAGTTGGAGTGAATTTATTTTTTCCTTCCCGACGTCAGCCTTGACCATCTTCCTTGCTATTCTGACTTCAGAACACCACCACGACGACGACGACGACGACATTTAAGATGTGGGTGTGAATTTACTTTTGACAGGTGAATGGGGGTGCACCGTTCCCGGAGGTACTGCAATACCAGGTCGATGCGTGGAGTGGACGGAGCAAGCCCCTGTTCCATCTCCCTGCTCCAAAAACCAATTTAATATATGGTCCCCGGGTAGGGGACGTATCAGATATTAAACTGATAAGAACAGATACTACACTTGATCTTAGCCAAAAGGCCGAGAAGCGATGCCGGGCAGACTGACCCGTTGGAGCCTCATTCCGGGCTCCCTCACGCTCACTTGTGGTTCCACATAATGGCCGTTGTTGCACAAAACGCCAGGACAGACGAAAAGGCTCCACATTCCCTGTGACACAAAGAGGCCAAAAACATGGTGGCACATTCGTTCTCAGGTGTGCAAACGTCACGGGCGCAGACTGATGGTTATTCTTGCTCAGGAGGCGTCCCTTTGTCCAATGGGCAAAAACACTATGAAGGGGAACTAAAAAGTCATATGCGTCTCCCACTGGTGGAGGGAGAAACAGAGCAGACAGCCAACCAAAGGACAACATAAATAAACAGGCCCAAATCAGGCCAAAAGACTGAGCCACTGGTCAGGATAGGCCTGGTCTCGTCAGGAGAGACTGCATCCATCCCACTTTCCACAGAGCAGCTCAACCTCCTCGATATCTGGCCAAGTCCATCAGTCCCCCACACCCCTGCCTGGAGCCGAGACCAGGAGGCAAAGCTCCAGTTTGACGCGCTTCTCCATGAGCAGTTGCCCACAGAAAACCGCCTGGAGGCTTGCGAGCGCAGGCACCATTGGCGACGCGCTACATGCTTTTGCTTTGAACACCGTCATCAGGGGAGAGCGCGAACGCAGTCCCCCACTACCAGAAATTATGCAGTCGAGATTCCCACATTTGGGGAATTCGCAGGGGTCAGCACAGCCGGAGTGCAATGGCTGAGCCTCGCCCTGGGTGAACCACCTTCTTGATCATGGTGTCTCCCCTGCCAGGTAAGTATGAGTTGCACAGCTCACAGGCAGAGAGCTCTGGCTCAGCCACAACAGCCCCTCATATGGGTCATCACTACCCACACAATGACCAAACCACTGCTAATACAACTTTGTCTCAACCTGGAGCTACTCACCCATTGTGGCATGAAAGCAATGTTTGATTACATCATGCAGTACATACTACTGAGATGTACAGCAATAAGTCCAGCGGAGACTTCTTTGAAGAACAAGCGGGGGGTTTTCCCATCATGCAACACTGCATTTCACCATCACACGGTGAAACTCCAACTTATCGGCCGCCTCCATTCTTCCTACCAACTACAGAGAAACAGCTCAAGAGCAACTTCAACAAGGCCAACGTGTCTCAAAGAGCGCAATTGTGCTTCATCTCCATTAGAGCGGCAGAAATAACCGTAAGGGACTAACAAAGCCCCCTCCACGCAAACACTCAGTGTCCCATCCCGTTTGAGTTATCTGCTGCTGCACTGCGGACGTTCTAGCGTCCAGTGTTGTCAATGTACTTTTCACTAATCCATACTGATGCATGCGACAATTGGCATCATGAGGATTAGGGCCACTGTGGGAAAGAAAAATTCAGTCCTGACTTTTGACTCCTAATTCTCATATAGAAAGTCACAATTTGGAGAAAATAGTTGGAGTGAATTTTTTTTTTCCTTCCCGACGTCAGCCTTGACCATCTTCCTTGCTATTCTGACTTCAGAACACCACCACGACGACGACGACGACATTTAAGATGTGGGTGTGAATTTACTTTTGACAGGTGAATGGGGGTGCACCGTTCCCGGAGGTACTGCAATACCAGGTCGATGCGTGGAGTGGACGGAGCAAGCCCCTGTTCCATCTCCCTGCTCCAAAAATCAATTTAATATATGGTCCCCGGGTAGGGGACGTATCAGATATTAAACTGATAAGAACAGATACTACACTTGATCTTAGCCAAAAGGCCGAGAAGCGATGCCGGGCAGACTGACCCGTTGGAGCCTCATTCCGGGCTCCCTCACGCTCACTTGTGGTTCCACACAATGGCCGTTGTTGCACAAAACGCCAGGACAGACGAAAAGGCTCCACATTCCCTGTGACACAAAGAGGCCAAAAACATGGTGGCACATTCGTTCTCAGGTGTGCAAACGTCACGGGCGCAGACTGATGGTTATTCTTGCTCAGGAGGCGTCCCTTTGTCCAATGGGCAAAAACACTATGAAGGGGAACTAAAAAGTCATATGCGTCTCCCACTGGTGGAGGGAGAAACAGAGCAGACAGCCAACCAAAGGACAACATAAATAAACAGGCCCAAATCAGGCCAAAAGACTGAGCCACTGGTCAGGATAGGCCTGGTCTCGTCAGGAGAGACTGCATCCATCCCACTTTCCACAGAGCAGCTCAACCTCCTCGATATCTGGCCAAGTCCATCAGTCCCCCACACCCCTGCCTGGAGCCGAGACCAGGAGGCAAAGCTCCAGTTTGACGCGCTTCTCCATGAGCAGTTGCCCACAGAAAACCGCCTGGAGGCTTGCGAGCGCAGGCGCCATTGGCGACGCGCTACATGCTTTTGCTTTGAACACCGTCATCAGGGGAGAGCGCGAACGCAGTCCCCCACTACCAGAAATTATGCAGTCGAGATTCCCACATTTGGGGAATTCGCAGGGGTCAGCACAGCCGGAGTGCAATGGCTGAGCCTCGCCCTGGGTGAACCACCTTCTTGATCATGGTGTCTCCCCTGCCAGGTAAGTATGAGTTGCACAGCTCACAGGCAGAGAGCTCTGGCTCAGCCACAACAGCCCCTCATATGGGTCATCACTACCCACACAATGACCAAACCACTGCTAATACAACTTTGTCTCAACCTGGAGCTACTCACCCATTGTGGCATGAAAGCAATGTTTGATTACATCATGCAGTACATACTACTGAGATGTACAGCAATAAGTCCAGCGGAGACTTCTTTGAAGAACAAGCGGGGGGTTTTCCCATCATGCAACACTGCATTTCACCATCACACGGTGAAACTCCAACTTATCGGCCGCCTCCATTCTTCCTACCAACTACAGAGAAACAGCTCAAGAGCAACTTCAACAAGGCCAACGTGTCTCAAAGAGCGCAATTGTGCTTCATCTCCATTAGAGCGGCAGAAATAACCGTAAGGGACTAACAAAGCCCCCTCCACGCAAACACTCAGTGTCCCATCCCGTTTGAGTTATCTGCTGCTGCACTGCGGACGTTCTAGCGTCCAGTGTTGTCAATGTACTTTTCACTAATCCATACTGATGCATGCGACAATTGGCATCATGAGGATTAGGGCCACTGTGGGAAAGAAAAATTCAGTCCTGACTTTTGACTCCTAATTCTCATATAGAAAGTCACAATTTGGAGAAAATAGTTGGAGTGAATTTTTTTTTTCCTTCCCGACGTCAGCCTTGACCATCTTCCTTGCTATTCTGACTTCAGAACACCACCACCACGACGACGACGACATTTAAGATGTGGGTGTGAATTTACTTTTGACAGGTGAATGGGGGTGCACCGTTCCCGGAGGTACTGCAATACCAGGTCGATGCGTGGAGTGGACGGAGCAAGCCCCTGTTCCATCTCCCTGCTCCAAAAACCAATTTAATATATGGTCCCCGGGTAGGGGACGTATCAGATATTAAACTGATAAGAACAGATACTACACTTGATCTTAGCCAAAAGGCCGAGAAGCGATGCCGGGCAGACTGACCCGTTGGAGCCTCATTCCGGGCTCCCTCACGCTCACTTGTGGTTCCACACAATGGCCGTTGTTGCACAAAACGCCAGGACAGACGAAAAGGCTCCACATTCCCTGTGACACAAAGAGGCCAAAAACATGGTGGCACATTCGTTCTCAGGTGTGCAAACGTCACGGGCGCAGACTGATGGTTATTCTTGCTCAGGAGGCGTCCCTTTGTCCAATGGGCAAAAACACTATGAAGGGGAACTAAAAAGTCATATGCGTCTCCCACTGGTGGAGGGAGAAACAGAGCAGACAGCCAACCAAAGGACAACATAAATAAACAGGCCCAAATCAGGCCAAAAGACTGAGCCACTGGTCAGGATAGGCCTGGTCTCGTCAGGAGAGACTGCATCCATCCCACTTTCCACAGAGCAGCTCAACCTCCTCGATATCTGGCCAAGTCCATCAGTCCCCCACACCCCTGCCTGGAGCCGAGACCAGGAGGCAAAGCTCCAGTTTGACGCGCTTCTCCATGAGCAGTTGCCCACAGAAAACCGCCTGGAGGCTTGCGAGCGCAGGCGCCATTGGCGACGCGCTACATGCTTTTGCTTTGAACACCGTCATCAGGGGAGAGCGCGAACGCAGTCCCCCACTACCAGAAATTATGCAGTCGAGATTCCCACATTTGGGGAATTCGCAGGGGTCAGCACAGCCGGAGTGCAATGGCTGAGCCTCGCCCTGGGTGAACCACCTTCTTGATCATGGTGTCTCCCCTGCCAGGTAAGTATGAGTTGCACAGCTCACAGGCAGAGAGCTCTGGCTCAGCCACAACAGCCCCTCATATGGGTCATCACTACCCACACAATGACCAAACCACTGCTAATACAACTTTGTCTCAACCTGGAGCTACTCACCCATTGTGGCATGAAAGCAATGTTTGATTACATCATGCAGTACATACTACTGAGATGTACAGCAATAAGTCCAGCGGAGACTTCTTTGAAGAACAAGCGGGGGGTTTTCCCATCATGCAACACTGCATTTCACCATCACACGGTGAAACTCCAACTTATCGGCCGCCTCCATTCTTCCTACCAACTACAGAGAAACAGCTCAAGAGCAACTTCAACAAGGCCAACGTGTCTCAAAGAGCGCAATTGTGCTTCATCTCCATTAGAGCGGCAGAAATAACCGTAAGGGACTAACAAAGCCCCCTCCACGCAAACACTCAGTGTCCCATCCCGTTTGAGTTATCTGCTGCTGCACTGCGGACGTTCTAGCGTCCAGTGTTGTCAATGTACTTTTCACTAATCCATACTGATGCATGCGACAATTGGCATCATGAGGATTAGGGCCACTGTGGGAAAGAAAAATTCAGTCCTGACTTTTGACTCCTAATTCTCATATAGAAAGTCACAATTTGGAGAAAATAGTTGGAGTGAATTTTTTTTTTCCTTCCCGACGTCAGCCTTGACCATCTTCCTTGCTATTCTGACTTCAGAACACCACCACCACGACGACGACGACATTTAAGATGTGGGTGTGAATTTACTTTTGACAGGTGAATGGGGGTGCACCGTTCCCGGAGGTACTGCAATACCAGGTCGATGCGTGGAGTGGACGGAGCAAGCCCCTGTTCCATCTCCCTGCTCCAAAAACCAATTTAATATATGGTCCCCGGGTAGGGGACGTATCAGATATTAAACTGATAAGAACAGATACTACACTTGATCTTAGCCAAAAGGCCGAGAAGCGATGCCGGGCAGACTGACCCGTTGGAGCCTCATTCCGGGCTCCCTCACGCTCACTTGTGGTTCCACATAATGGCCGTTGTTGCACAAAACGCCAGGACAGACGAAAAGGCTCCACATTCCCTGTGACACAAAGAGGCCAAAAACATGGTGGCACATTCGTTCTCAGGTGTGCAAACGTCACGGGCGCAGACTGATGGTTATTCTTGCTCAGGAGGCGTCCCTTTGTCCAATGGGCAAAAACACTATGAAGGGGAACTAAAAAGTCATATGCGTCTCCCACTGGTGGAGGGAGAAACAGAGCAGACAGCCAACCAAAGGACAACATAAATAAACAGGCCCAAATCAGGCCAAAAGACTGAGCCACTGGTCAGGATAGGCCTGGTCTCGTCAGGAGAGACTGCATCCATCCCACTTTCCACAGAGCAGCTCAACCTCCTCGATATCTGGCCAAGTCCATCAGTCCCCCACACCCCTGCCTGGAGCCGAGACCAGGAGGCAAAGCTCCAGTTTGACGCGCTTCTCCATGAGCAGTTGCCCACAGAAAACCGCCTGGAGGCTTGCGAGCGCAGGCGCCATTGGCGACGCGCTACATGCTTTTGCTTTGAACACCGTCATCAGGGGAGAGCGCGAACGCAGTCCCCCACTACCAGAAATTATGCAGTCGAGATTCCCACATTTGGGGAATTCGCAGGGGTCAGCACAGCCGGAGTGCAATGGCTGAGCCTCGCCCTGGGTGAACCACCTTCTTGATCATGGTGTCTCCCCTGCCAGGTAAGTATGAGTTGCACAGCTCACAGGCAGAGAGCTCTGGCTCAGCCACAACAGCCCCTCATATGGGTCATCACTACCCACACAATGACCAAACCACTGCTAATACAACTTTGTCTCAACCTGGAGCTACTCACCCATTGTGGCATGAAAGCAATGTTTGATTACATCATGCAGTACATACTACTGAGATGTACAGCAATAAGTCCAGCGGAGACTTCTTTGAAGAACAAGCGGGGGGTTTTCCCATCATGCAACACTGCATTTCACCATCACACGGTGAAACTCCAACTTATCGGCCGCCTCCATTCTTCCTACCAACTACAGAGAAACAGCTCAAGAGCAACTTCAACAAGGCCAACGTGTCTCAAAGAGCGCAATTGTGCTTCATCTCCATTAGAGCGGCAGAAATAACCGTAAGGGACTAACAAAGCCCCCTCCACGCAAACACTCAGTGTCCCATCCCGTTTGAGTTATCTGCTGCTGCACTGCGGACGTTCTAGCGTCCAGTGTTGTCAATGTACTTTTCACTAATCCATACTGATGCATGCGACAATTGGCATCATGAGGATTAGGGCCACTGTGGGAAAGAAAAATTCAGTCCTGACTTTTGACTCCTAATTCTCATATAGAAAGTCACAATTTGGAGAAAATAGTTGGAGTGAATTTATTTTTTCCTTCCCGACGTCAGCCTTGACCATCTTCCTTGCTATTCTGACTTCAGAACACCACCACGACGACGACGACGACGACATTTAAGATGTGGGTGTGAATTTACTTTTGACAGGTGAATGGGGGTGCACCGTTCCCGGAGGTACTGCAATACCAGGTCGATGCGTGGAGTGGACGGAGCAAGCCCCTGTTCCATCTCCCTGCTCCAAAAACCAATTTAATATATGGTCCCCGGGTAGGGGACGTATCAGATATTAAACTGATAAGAACAGATACTACACTTGATCTTAGCCAAAAGGCCGAGAAGCGATGCCGGGCAGACTGACCCGTTGGAGCCTCATTCCGGGCTCCCTCACGCTCACTTGTGGTTCCACATAATGGCCGTTGTTGCACAAAACGCCAGGACAGACGAAAAGGCTCCACATTCCCTGTGACACAAAGAGGCCAAAAACATGGTGGCACATTCGTTCTCAGGTGTGCAAACGTCACGGGCGCAGACTGATGGTTATTCTTGCTCAGGAGGCGTCCCTTTGTCCAATGGGCAAAAACACTATGAAGGGGAACTAAAAAGTCATATGCGTCTCCCACTGGTGGAGGGAGAAACAGAGCAGACAGCCAACCAAAGGACAACATAAATAAACAGGCCCAAATCAGGCCAAAAGACTGAGCCACTGGTCAGGATAGGCCTGGTCTCGTCAGGAGAGACTGCATCCATCCCACTTTCCACAGAGCAGCTCAACCTCCTCGATATCTGGCCAAGTCCATCAGTCCCCCACACCCCTGCCTGGAGCCGAGACCAGGAGGCAAAGCTCCAGTTTGACGCGCTTCTCCATGAGCAGTTGCCCACAGAAAACCGCCTGGAGGCTTGCGAGCGCAGGCGCCATTGGCGACGCGCTACATGCTTTTGCTTTGAACACCGTCATCAGGGGAGAGCGCGAACGCAGTCCCCCACTACCAGAAATTATGCAGTCGAGATTCCCACATTTGGGGAATTCGCAGGGGTCAGCACAGCCGGAGTGCAATGGCTGAGCCTCGCCCTGGGTGAACCACCTTCTTGATCATGGTGTCTCCCCTGCCAGGTAAGTATGAGTTGCACAGCTCACAGGCAGAGAGCTCTGGCTCAGCCACAACAGCCCCTCATATGGGTCATCACTACCCACACAATGACCAAACCACTGCTAATACAACTTTGTCTCAACCTGGAGCTACTCACCCATTGTGGCATGAAAGCAATGTTTGATTACATCATGCAGTACATACTACTGAGATGTACAGCAATAAGTCCAGCGGAGACTTCTTTGAAGAACAAGCGGGGGGTTTTCCCATCATGCAACACTGCATTTCACCATCACACGGTGAAACTCCAACTTATCGGCCGCCTCCATTCTTCCTACCAACTACAGAGAAACAGCTCAAGAGCAACTTCAACAAGGCCAACGTGTCTCAAAGAGCGCAATTGTGCTTCATCTCCATTAGAGCGGCAGAAATAACCGTAAGGGACTAACAAAGCCCCCTCCACGCAAACACTCAGTGTCCCATCCCGTTTGAGTTATCTGCTGCTGCACTGCGGACGTTCTAGCGTCCAGTGTTGTCAATGTACTTTTCACTAATCCATACTGATGCATGCGACAATTGGCATCATGAGGATTAGGGCCACTGTGGGAAAGAAAAATTCAGTCCTGACTTTTGACTCCTAATTCTCATATAGAAAGTCACAATTTGGAGAAAATAGTTGGAGTGAATTTATTTTTTCCTTCCCGACGTCAGCCTTGACCATCTTCCTTGCTATTCTGACTTCAGAACACCACCACGACGACGACGACGACGACATTTAAGATGTGGGTGTGAATTTACTTTTGACAGGTGAATGGGGGTGCACCGTTCCCGGAGGTACTGCAATACCAGGTCGATGCGTGGAGTGGACGGAGCAAGCCCCTGTTCCATCTCCCTGCTCCAAAAACCAATTTAATATATGGTCCCCGGGTAGGGGACGTATCAGATATTAAACTGATAAGAACAGATACTACACTTGATCTTAGCCAAAAGGCCGAGAAGCGATGCCGGGCAGACTGACCCGTTGGAGCCTCATTCCGGGCTCCCTCACGCTCACTTGTGGTTCCACATAATGGCCGTTGTTGCACAAAACGCCAGGACAGACGAAAAGGCTCCACATTCCCTGTGACACAAAGAGGCCAAAAACATGGTGGCACATTCGTTCTCAGGTGTGCAAACGTCACGGGCGCAGACTGATGGTTATTCTTGCTCAGGAGGCGTCCCTTTGTCCAATGGGCAAAAACACTATGAAGGGGAACTAAAAAGTCATATGCGTCTCCCACTGGTGGAGGGAGAAACAGAGCAGACAGCCAACCAAAGGACAACATAAATAAACAGGCCCAAATCAGGCCAAAAGACTGAGCCACTGGTCAGGATAGGCCTGGTCTCGTCAGGAGAGACTGCATCCATCCCACTTTCCACAGAGCAGCTCAACCTCCTCGATATCTGGCCAAGTCCATCAGTCCCCCACACCCCTGCCTGGAGCCGAGACCAGGAGGCAAAGCTCCAGTTTGACGCGCTTCTCCATGAGCAGTTGCCCACAGAAAACCGCCTGGAGGCTTGCGAGCGCAGGCGCCATTGGCGACGCGCTACATGCTTTTGCTTTGAACACCGTCATCAGGGGAGAGCGCGAACGCAGTCCCCCACTACCAGAAATTATGCAGTCGAGATTCCCACATTTGGGGAATTCGCAGGGGTCAGCACAGCCGGAGTGCAATGGCTGAGCCTCGCCCTGGGTGAACCACCTTCTTGATCATGGTGTCTCCCCTGCCAGGTAAGTATGAGTTGCACAGCTCACAGGCAGAGAGCTCTGGCTCAGCCACAACAGCCCCTCATATGGGTCATCACTACCCACACAATGACCAAACCACTGCTAATACAACTTTGTCTCAACCTGGAGCTACTCACCCATTGTGGCATGAAAGCAATGTTTGATTACATCATGCAGTACATACTACTGAGATGTACAGCAATAAGTCCAGCGGAGACTTCTTTGAAGAACAAGCGGGGGGTTTTCCCATCATGCAACACTGCATTTCACCATCACACGGTGAAACTCCAACTTATCGGCCGCCTCCATTCTTCCTACCAACTACAGAGAAACAGCTCAAGAGCAACTTCAACAAGGCCAACGTGTCTCAAAGAGCGCAATTGTGCTTCATCTCCATTAGAGCGGCAGAAATAACCGTAAGGGACTAACAAAGCCCCCTCCACGCAAACACTCAGTGTCCCATCCCGTTTGAGTTATCTGCTGCTGCACTGCGGACGTTCTAGCGTCCAGTGTTGTCAATGTACTTTTCACTAATCCATACTGATGCATGCGACAATTGGCATCATGAGGATTAGGGCCACTGTGGGAAAGAAAAATTCAGTCCTGACTTTTGACTCCTAATTCTCATATAGAAAGTCACAATTTGGAGAAAATAGTTGGAGTGAATTTTTTTTTTCCTTCCCGACGTCAGCCTTGACCATCTTCCTTGCTATTCTGACTTCAGAACACCACCACCACGACGACGACGACGACGACGACATTTAAGATGTGGGTGTGAATTTACTTTTGACAGGTGAATGGGGGTGCACCGTTCCCGGAGGTACTGCAATACCAGGTCGATGCGTGGAGTGGACGGAGCAAGCCCCTGTTCCATCTCCCTGCTCCAAAAATCAATTTAATATATGGTCCCCGGGTAGGGGACGTATCAGATATTAAACTGATAAGAACAGATACTACACTTGATCTTAGCCAAAAGGCCGAGAAGCGATGCCGGGCAGACTGACCCGTTGGAGCCTCATTCCGGGCTCCCTCACGCTCACTTGTGGTTCCACATAATGGCCGTTGTTGCACAAAACGCCAGGACAGACGAAAAGGCTCCACATTCCCTGTGACACAAAGAGGCCAAAAACATGGTGGCACATTCGTTCTCAGGTGTGCAAACGTCACGGGCGCAGACTGATGGTTATTCTTGCTCAGGAGGCGTCCCTTTGTCCAATGGGCAAAAACACTATGAAGGGGAACTAAAAAGTCATATGCGTCTCCCACTGGTGGAGGGAGAAACAGAGCAGACAGCCAACCAAAGGACAACATAAATAAACAGGCCCAAATCAGGCCAAAAGACTGAGCCACTGGTCAGGATAGGCCTGGTCTCGTCAGGAGAGACTGCATCCATCCCACTTTCCACAGAGCAGCTCAACCTCCTCGATATCTGGCCAAGTCCATCAGTCCCCCACACCCCTGCCTGGAGCCGAGACCAGGAGGCAAAGCTCCAGTTTGACGCGCTTCTCCATGAGCAGTTGCCCACAGAAAACCGCCTGGAGGCTTGCGAGCGCAGGCGCCATTGGCGACGCGCTACATGCTTTTGCTTTGAACACCGTCATCAGGGGAGAGCGCGAACGCAGTCCCCCACTACCAGAAATTATGCAGTCGAGATTCCCACATTTGGGGAATTCGCAGGGGTCAGCACAGCCGGAGTGCAATGGCTGAGCCTCGCCCTGGGTGAACCACCTTCTTGATCATGGTGTCTCCCCTGCCAGGTAAGTATGAGTTGCACAGCTCACAGGCAGAGAGCTCTGGCTCAGCCACAACAGCCCCTCATATGGGTCATCACTACCCACACAATGACCAAACCACTGCTAATACAACTTTGTCTCAACCTGGAGCTACTCACCCATTGTGGCATGAAAGCAATGTTTGATTACATCATGCAGTACATACTACTGAGATGTACAGCAATAAGTCCAGCGGAGACTTCTTTGAAGAACAAGCGGGGGGTTTTCCCATCATGCAACACTGCATTTCACCATCACACGGTGAAACTCCAACTTATCGGCCGCCTCCATTCTTCCTACCAACTACAGAGAAACAGCTCAAGAGCAACTTCAACAAGGCCAACGTGTCTCAAAGAGCGCAATTGTGCTTCATCTCCATTAGAGCGGCAGAAATAACCGTAAGGGACTAACAAAGCCCCCTCCACGCAAACACTCAGTGTCCCATCCCGTTTGAGTTATCTGCTGCTGCACTGCGGACGTTCTAGCGTCCAGTGTTGTCAATGTACTTTTCACTAATCCATACTGATGCATGCGACAATTGGCATCATGAGGATTAGGGCCACTGTGGGAAAGAAAAATTCAGTCCTGACTTTTGACTCCTAATTCTCATATAGAAAGTCACAATTTGGAGAAAATAGTTGGAGTGAATTTTTTTTTTCCTTCCCGACGTCAGCCTTGACCATCTTCCTTGCTATTCTGACTTCAGAACACCACCACCACGACGACGACGACGACATTTAAGATGTGGGTGTGAATTTACTTTTGACAGGTGAATGGGGGTGCACCGTTCCCGGAGGTACTGCAATACCAGGTCGATGCGTGGAGTGGACGGAGCAAGCCCCTGTTCCATCTCCCTGCTCCAAAAACCAATTTAATATATGGTCCCCGGGTAGGGGACGTATCAGATATTAAACTGATAAGAACAGATACTACACTTGATCTTAGCCAAAAGGCCGAGAAGCGATGCCGGGCAGACTGACCCGTTGGAGCCTCATTCCGGGCTCCCTCACGCTCACTTGTGGTTCCACACAATGGCCGTTGTTGCACAAAACGCCAGGACAGACGAAAAGGCTCCACATTCCCTGTGACACAAAGAGGCCAAAAACATGGTGGCACATTCGTTCTCAGGTGTGCAAACGTCACGGGCGCAGACTGATGGTTATTCTTGCTCAGGAGGCGTCCCTTTGTCCAATGGGCAAAAACACTATGAAGGGGAACTAAAAAGTCATATGCGTCTCCCACTGGTGGAGGGAGAAACAGAGCAGACAGCCAACCAAAGGACAACATAAATAAACAGGCCCAAATCAGGCCAAAAGACTGAGCCACTGGTCAGGATAGGCCTGGTCTCGTCAGGAGAGACTGCATCCATCCCACTTTCCACAGAGCAGCTCAACCTCCTCGATATCTGGCCAAGTCCATCAGTCCCCCACACCCCTGCCTGGAGCCGAGACCAGGAGGCAAAGCTCCAGTTTGACGCGCTTCTCCATGAGCAGTTGCCCACAGAAAACCGCCTGGAGGCTTGCGAGCGCAGGCGCCATTGGCGACGCGCTACATGCTTTTGCTTTGAACACCGTCATCAGGGGAGAGCGCGAACGCAGTCCCCCACTACCAGAAATTATGCAGTCGAGATTCCCACATTTGGGGAATTCGCAGGGGTCAGCACAGCCGGAGTGCAATGGCTGAGCCTCGCCCTGGGTGAACCACCTTCTTGATCATGGTGTCTCCCCTGCCAGGTAAGTATGAGTTGCACAGCTCACAGGCAGAGAGCTCTGGCTCAGCCACAACAGCCCCTCATATGGGTCATCACTACCCACACAATGACCAAACCACTGCTAATACAACTTTGTCTCAACCTGGAGCTACTCACCCATTGTGGCATGAAAGCAATGTTTGATTACATCATGCAGTACATACTACTGAGATGTACAGCAATAAGTCCAGCGGAGACTTCTTTGAAGAACAAGCGGGGGGTTTTCCCATCATGCAACACTGCATTTCACCATCACACGGTGAAACTCCAACTTATCGGCCGCCTCCATTCTTCCTACCAACTACAGAGAAACAGCTCAAGAGCAACTTCAACAAGGCCAACGTGTCTCAAAGAGCGCAATTGTGCTTCATCTCCATTAGAGCGGCAGAAATAACCGTAAGGGACTAACAAAGCCCCCTCCACGCAAACACTCAGTGTCCCATCCCGTTTGAGTTATCTGCTGCTGCACTGCGGACGTTCTAGCGTCCAGTGTTGTCAATGTACTTTTCACTAATCCATACTGATGCATGCGACAATTGGCATCATGAGGATTAGGGCCACTGTGGGAAAGAAAAATTCAGTCCTGACTTTTGACTCCTAATTCTCATATAGAAAGTCACAATTTGGAGAAAATAGTTGGAGTGAATTTATTTTTTCCTTCCCGACGTCAGCCTTGACCATCTTCCTTGCTATTCTGACTTCAGAACACCACCACGACGACGACGACGACGACATTTAAGATGTGGGTGTGAATTTACTTTTGACAGGTGAATGGGGGTGCACCGTTCCCGGAGGTACTGCAATACCAGGTCGATGCGTGGAGTGGACGGAGCAAGCCCCTGTTCCATCTCCCTGCTCCAAAAACCAATTTAATATATGGTCCCCGGGTAGGGGACGTATCAGATATTAAACTGATAAGAACAGATACTACACTTGATCTTAGCCAAAAGGCCGAGAAGCGATGCCGGGCAGACTGACCCGTTGGAGCCTCATTCCGGGCTCCCTCACGCTCACTTGTGGTTCCACATAATGGCCGTTGTTGCACAAAACGCCAGGACAGACGAAAAGGCTCCACATTCCCTGTGACACAAAGAGGCCAAAAACATGGTGGCACATTCGTTCTCAGGTGTGCAAACGTCACGGGCGCAGACTGATGGTTATTCTTGCTCAGGAGGCGTCCCTTTGTCCAATGGGCAAAAACACTATGAAGGGGAACTAAAAAGTCATATGCGTCTCCCACTGGTGGAGGGAGAAACAGAGCAGACAGCCAACCAAAGGACAACATAAATAAACAGGCCCAAATCAGGCCAAAAGACTGAGCCACTGGTCAGGATAGGCCTGGTCTCGTCAGGAGAGACTGCATCCATCCCACTTTCCACAGAGCAGCTCAACCTCCTCGATATCTGGCCAAGTCCATCAGTCCCCCACACCCCTGCCTGGAGCCGAGACCAGGAGGCAAAGCTCCAGTTTGACGCGCTTCTCCATGAGCAGTTGCCCACAGAAAACCGCCTGGAGGCTTGCGAGCGCAGGCGCCATTGGCGACGCGCTACATGCTTTTGCTTTGAACACCGTCATCAGGGGAGAGCGCGAACGCAGTCCCCCACTACCAGAAATTATGCAGTCGAGATTCCCACATTTGGGGAATTCGCAGGGGTCAGCACAGCCGGAGTGCAATGGCTGAGCCTCGCCCTGGGTGAACCACCTTCTTGATCATGGTGTCTCCCCTGCCAGGTAAGTATGAGTTGCACAGCTCACAGGCAGAGAGCTCTGGCTCAGCCACAACAGCCCCTCATATGGGTCATCACTACCCACACAATGACCAAACCACTGCTAATACAACTTTGTCTCAACCTGGAGCTACTCACCCATTGTGGCATGAAAGCAATGTTTGATTACATCATGCAGTACATACTACTGAGATGTACAGCAATAAGTCCAGCGGAGACTTCTTTGAAGAACAAGCGGGGGGTTTTCCCATCATGCAACACTGCATTTCACCATCACACGGTGAAACTCCAACTTATCGGCCGCCTCCATTCTTCCTACCAACTACAGAGAAACAGCTCAAGAGCAACTTCAACAAGGCCAACGTGTCTCAAAGAGCGCAATTGTGCTTCATCTCCATTAGAGCGGCAGAAATAACCGTAAGGGACTAACAAAGCCCCCTCCACGCAAACACTCAGTGTCCCATCCCGTTTGAGTTATCTGCTGCTGCACTGCGGACGTTCTAGCGTCCAGTGTTGTCAATGTACTTTTCACTAATCCATACTGATGCATGCGACAATTGGCATCATGAGGATTAGGGCCACTGTGGGAAAGAAAAATTCAGTCCTGACTTTTGACTCCTAATTCTCATATAGAAAGTCACAATTTGGAGAAAATAGTTGGAGTGAATTTTTTTTTTCCTTCCCGACGTCAGCCTTGACCATCTTCCTTGCTATTCTGACTTCAGAACACCACCACCACGACGACGACATTTAAGATGTGGGTGTGAATTTACTTTTGACAGGTGAATGGGGGTGCACCGTTCCCGGAGGTACTGCAATACCAGGTCGATGCGTGGAGTGGACGGAGCAAGCCCCTGTTCCATCTCCCTGCTCCAAAAATCAATTTAATATATGGTCCCCGGGTAGGGGACGTATCAGATATTAAACTGATAAGAACAGATACTACACTTGATCTTAGCCAAAAGGCCGAGAAGCGATGCCGGGCAGACTGACCCGTTGGAGCCTCATTCCGGGCTCCCTCACGCTCACTTGTGGTTCCACACAATGGCCGTTGTTGCACAAAACGCCAGGACAGACGAAAAGGCTCCACATTCCCTGTGACACAAAGAGGCCAAAAACATGGTGGCACATTCGTTCTCAGGTGTGCAAACGTCACGGGCGCAGACTGATGGTTATTCTTGCTCAGGAGGCGTCCCTTTGTCCAATGGGCAAAAACACTATGAAGGGGAACTAAAAAGTCATATGCGTCTCCCACTGGTGGAGGGAGAAACAGAGCAGACAGCCAACCAAAGGACAACATAAATAAACAGGCCCAAATCAGGCCAAAAGACTGAGCCACTGGTCAGGATAGGCCTGGTCTCGTCAGGAGAGACTGCATCCATCCCACTTTCCACAGAGCAGCTCAACCTCCTCGATATCTGGCCAAGTCCATCAGTCCCCCACACCCCTGCCTGGAGCCGAGACCAGGAGGCAAAGCTCCAGTTTGACGCGCTTCTCCATGAGCAGTTGCCCACAGAAAACCGCCTGGAGGCTTGCGAGCGCAGGCGCCATTGGCGACGCGCTACATGCTTTTGCTTTGAACACCGTCATCAGGGGAGAGCGCGAACGCAGTCCCCCACTACCAGAAATTATGCAGTCGAGATTCCCACATTTGGGGAATTCGCAGGGGTCAGCACAGCCGGAGTGCAATGGCTGAGCCTCGCCCTGGGTGAACCACCTTCTTGATCATGGTGTCTCCCCTGCCAGGTAAGTATGAGTTGCACAGCTCACAGGCAGAGAGCTCTGGCTCAGCCACAACAGCCCCTCATATGGGTCATCACTACCCACACAATGACCAAACCACTGCTAATACAACTTTGTCTCAACCTGGAGCTACTCACCCATTGTGGCATGAAAGCAATGTTTGATTACATCATGCAGTACATACTACTGAGATGTACAGCAATAAGTCCAGCGGAGACTTCTTTGAAGAACAAGCGGGGGGTTTTCCCATCATGCAACACTGCATTTCACCATCACACGGTGAAACTCCAACTTATCGGCCGCCTCCATTCTTCCTACCAACTACAGAGAAACAGCTCAAGAGCAACTTCAACAAGGCCAACGTGTCTCAAAGAGCGCAATTGTGCTTCATCTCCATTAGAGCGGCAGAAATAACCGTAAGGGACTAACAAAGCCCCCTCCACGCAAACACTCAGTGTCCCATCCCGTTTGAGTTATCTGCTGCTGCACTGCGGACGTTCTAGCGTCCAGTGTTGTCAATGTACTTTTCACTAATCCATACTGATGCATGCGACAATTGGCATCATGAGGATTAGGGCCACTGTGGGAAAGAAAAATTCAGTCCTGACTTTTGACTCCTAATTCTCATATAGAAAGTCACAATTTGGAGAAAATAGTTGGAGTGAATTTTTTTTTTCCTTCCCGACGTCAGCCTTGACCATCTTCCTTGCTATTCTGACTTCAGAACACCACCACGACGACGACGACGACGACGACGACATTTAAGATGTGGGTGTGAATTTACTTTTGACAGGTGAATGGGGGTGCACCGTTCCCGGAGGTACTGCAATACCAGGTCGATGCGTGGAGTGGACGGAGCAAGCCCCTGTTCCATCTCCCTGCTCCAAAAACCAATTTAATATATGGTCCCCGGGTAGGGGACGTATCAGATATTAAACTGATAAGAACAGATACTACACTTGATCTTAGCCAAAAGGCCGAGAAGCGATGCCGGGCAGACTGACCCGTTGGAGCCTCATTCCGGGCTCCCTCACGCTCACTTGTGGTTCCACATAATGGCCGTTGTTGCACAAAACGCCAGGACAGACGAAAAGGCTCCACATTCCCTGTGACACAAAGAGGCCAAAAACATGGTGGCACATTCGTTCTCAGGTGTGCAAACGTCACGGGCGCAGACTGATGGTTATTCTTGCTCAGGAGGCGTCCCTTTGTCCAATGGGCAAAAACACTATGAAGGGGAACTAAAAAGTCATATGCGTCTCCCACTGGTGGAGGGAGAAACAGAGCAGACAGCCAACCAAAGGACAACATAAATAAACAGGCCCAAATCAGGCCAAAAGACTGAGCCACTGGTCAGGATAGGCCTGGTCTCGTCAGGAGAGACTGCATCCATCCCACTTTCCACAGAGCAGCTCAACCTCCTCGATATCTGGCCAAGTCCATCAGTCCCCCACACCCCTGCCTGGAGCCGAGACCAGGAGGCAAAGCTCCAGTTTGACGCGCTTCTCCATGAGCAGTTGCCCACAGAAAACCGCCTGGAGGCTTGCGAGCGCAGGCGCCATTGGCGACGCGCTACATGCTTTTGCTTTGAACACCGTCATCAGGGGAGAGCGCGAACGCAGTCCCCCACTACCAGAAATTATGCAGTCGAGATTCCCACATTTGGGGAATTCGCAGGGGTCAGCACAGCCGGAGTGCAATGGCTGAGCCTCGCCCTGGGTGAACCACCTTCTTGATCATGGTGTCTCCCCTGCCAGGTAAGTATGAGTTGCACAGCTCACAGGCAGAGAGCTCTGGCTCAGCCACAACAGCCCCTCATATGGGTCATCACTACCCACACAATGACCAAACCACTGCTAATACAACTTTGTCTCAACCTGGAGCTACTCACCCATTGTGGCATGAAAGCAATGTTTGATTACATCATGCAGTACATACTACTGAGATGTACAGCAATAAGTCCAGCGGAGACTTCTTTGAAGAACAAGCGGGGGGTTTTCCCATCATGCAACACTGCATTTCACCATCACACGGTGAAACTCCAACTTATCGGCCGCCTCCATTCTTCCTACCAACTACAGAGAAACAGCTCAAGAGCAACTTCAACAAGGCCAACGTGTCTCAAAGAGCGCAATTGTGCTTCATCTCCATTAGAGCGGCAGAAATAACCGTAAGGGACTAACAAAGCCCCCTCCACGCAAACACTCAGTGTCCCATCCCGTTTGAGTTATCTGCTGCTGCACTGCGGACGTTCTAGCGTCCAGTGTTGTCAATGTACTTTTCACTAATCCATACTGATGCATGCGACAATTGGCATCATGAGGATTAGGGCCACTGTGGGAAAGAAAAATTCAGTCCTGACTTTTGACTCCTAATTCTCATATAGAAAGTCACAATTTGGAGAAAATAGTTGGAGTGAATTTTTTTTTTCCTTCCCGACGTCAGCCTTGACCATCTTCCTTGCTATTCTGACTTCAGAACACCACCACCACGACGACGACGACATTTAAGATGTGGGTGTGAATTTACTTTTGACAGGTGAATGGGGGTGCACCGTTCCCGGAGGTACTGCAATACCAGGTCGATGCGTGGAGTGGACGGAGCAAGCCCCTGTTCCATCTCCCTGCTCCAAAAACCAATTTAATATATGGTCCCCGGGTAGGGGACGTATCAGATATTAAACTGATAAGAACAGATACTACACTTGATCTTAGCCAAAAGGCCGAGAAGCGATGCCGGGCAGACTGACCCGTTGGAGCCTCATTCCGGGCTCCCTCACGCTCACTTGTGGTTCCACATAATGGCCGTTGTTGCACAAAACGCCAGGACAGACGAAAAGGCTCCACATTCCCTGTGACACAAAGAGGCCAAAAACATGGTGGCACATTCGTTCTCAGGTGTGCAAACGTCACGGGCGCAGACTGATGGTTATTCTTGCTCAGGAGGCGTCCCTTTGTCCAATGGGCAAAAACACTATGAAGGGGAACTAAAAAGTCATATGCGTCTCCCACTGGTGGAGGGAGAAACAGAGCAGACAGCCAACCAAAGGACAACATAAATAAACAGGCCCAAATCAGGCCAAAAGACTGAGCCACTGGTCAGGATAGGCCTGGTCTCGTCAGGAGAGACTGCATCCATCCCACTTTCCACAGAGCAGCTCAACCTCCTCGATATCTGGCCAAGTCCATCAGTCCCCCACACCCCTGCCTGGAGCCGAGACCAGGAGGCAAAGCTCCAGTTTGACGCGCTTCTCCATGAGCAGTTGCCCACAGAAAACCGCCTGGAGGCTTGCGAGCGCAGGCGCCATTGGCGACGCGCTACATGCTTTTGCTTTGAACACCGTCATCAGGGGAGAGCGCGAACGCAGTCCCCCACTACCAGAAATTATGCAGTCGAGATTCCCACATTTGGGGAATTCGCAGGGGTCAGCACAGCCGGAGTGCAATGGCTGAGCCTCGCCCTGGGTGAACCACCTTCTTGATCATGGTGTCTCCCCTGCCAGGTAAGTATGAGTTGCACAGCTCACAGGCAGAGAGCTCTGGCTCAGCCACAACAGCCCCTCATATGGGTCATCACTACCCACACAATGACCAAACCACTGCTAATACAACTTTGTCTCAACCTGGAGCTACTCACCCATTGTGGCATGAAAGCAATGTTTGATTACATCATGCAGTACATACTACTGAGATGTACAGCAATAAGTCCAGCGGAGACTTCTTTGAAGAACAAGCGGGGGGTTTTCCCATCATGCAACACTGCATTTCACCATCACACGGTGAAACTCCAACTTATCGGCCGCCTCCATTCTTCCTACCAACTACAGAGAAACAGCTCAAGAGCAACTTCAACAAGGCCAACGTGTCTCAAAGAGCGCAATTGTGCTTCATCTCCATTAGAGCGGCAGAAATAACCGTAAGGGACTAACAAAGCCCCCTCCACGCAAACACTCAGTGTCCCATCCCGTTTGAGTTATCTGCTGCTGCACTGCGGACGTTCTAGCGTCCAGTGTTGTCAATGTACTTTTCACTAATCCATACTGATGCATGCGACAATTGGCATCATGAGGATTAGGGCCACTGTGGGAAAGAAAAATTCAGTCCTGACTTTTGACTCCTAATTCTCATATAGAAAGTCACAATTTGGAGAAAATAGTTGGAGTGAATTTTTTTTTTCCTTCCCGACGTCAGCCTTGACCATCTTCCTTGCTATTCTGACTTCAGAACACCACCACCACGACGACGACATTTAAGATGTGGGTGTGAATTTACTTTTGACAGGTGAATGGGGGTGCACCGTTCCCGGAGGTACTGCAATACCAGGTCGATGCGTGGAGTGGACGGAGCAAGCCCCTGTTCCATCTCCCTGCTCCAAAAATCAATTTAATATATGGTCCCCGGGTAGGGGACGTATCAGATATTAAACTGATAAGAACAGATACTACACTTGATCTTAGCCAAAAGGCCGAGAAGCGATGCCGGGCAGACTGACCCGTTGGAGCCTCATTCCGGGCTCCCTCACGCTCACTTGTGGTTCCACACAATGGCCGTTGTTGCACAAAACGCCAGGACAGACGAAAAGGCTCCACATTCCCTGTGACACAAAGAGGCCAAAAACATGGTGGCACATTCGTTCTCAGGTGTGCAAACGTCACGGGCGCAGACTGATGGTTATTCTTGCTCAGGAGGCGTCCCTTTGTCCAATGGGCAAAAACACTATGAAGGGGAACTAAAAAGTCATATGCGTCTCCCACTGGTGGAGGGAGAAACAGAGCAGACAGCCAACCAAAGGACAACATAAATAAACAGGCCCAAATCAGGCCAAAAGACTGAGCCACTGGTCAGGATAGGCCTGGTCTCGTCAGGAGAGACTGCATCCATCCCACTTTCCACAGAGCAGCTCAACCTCCTCGATATCTGGCCAAGTCCATCAGTCCCCCACACCCCTGCCTGGAGCCGAGACCAGGAGGCAAAGCTCCAGTTTGACGCGCTTCTCCATGAGCAGTTGCCCACAGAAAACCGCCTGGAGGCTTGCGAGCGCAGGCGCCATTGGCGACGCGCTACATGCTTTTGCTTTGAACACCGTCATCAGGGGAGAGCGCGAACGCAGTCCCCCACTACCAGAAATTATGCAGTCGAGATTCCCACATTTGGGGAATTCGCAGGGGTCAGCACAGCCGGAGTGCAATGGCTGAGCCTCGCCCTGGGTGAACCACCTTCTTGATCATGGTGTCTCCCCTGCCAGGTAAGTATGAGTTGCACAGCTCACAGGCAGAGAGCTCTGGCTCAGCCACAACAGCCCCTCATATGGGTCATCACTACCCACACAATGACCAAACCACTGCTAATACAACTTTGTCTCAACCTGGAGCTACTCACCCATTGTGGCATGAAAGCAATGTTTGATTACATCATGCAGTACATACTACTGAGATGTACAGCAATAAGTCCAGCGGAGACTTCTTTGAAGAACAAGCGGGGGGTTTTCCCATCATGCAACACTGCATTTCACCATCACACGGTGAAACTCCAACTTATCGGCCGCCTCCATTCTTCCTACCAACTACAGAGAAACAGCTCAAGAGCAACTTCAACAAGGCCAACGTGTCTCAAAGAGCGCAATTGTGCTTCATCTCCATTAGAGCGGCAGAAATAACCGTAAGGGACTAACAAAGCCCCCTCCACGCAAACACTCAGTGTCCCATCCCGTTTGAGTTATCTGCTGCTGCACTGCGGACGTTCTAGCGTCCAGTGTTGTCAATGTACTTTTCACTAATCCATACTGATGCATGCGACAATTGGCATCATGAGGATTAGGGCCACTGTGGGAAAGAAAAATTCAGTCCTGACTTTTGACTCCTAATTCTCATATAGAAAGTCACAATTTGGAGAAAATAGTTGGAGTGAATTTTTTTTTTCCTTCCCGACGTCAGCCTTGACCATCTTCCTTGCTATTCTGACTTCAGAACACCACCACGACGACGACGACGACATTTAAGATGTGGGTGTGAATTTACTTTTGACAGGTGAATGGGGGTGCACCGTTCCCGGAGGTACTGCAATACCAGGTCGATGCGTGGAGTGGACGGAGCAAGCCCCTGTTCCATCTCCCTGCTCCAAAAACCAATTTAATATATGGTCCCCGGGTAGGGGACGTATCAGATATTAAACTGATAAGAACAGATACTACACTTGATCTTAGCCAAAAGGCCGAGAAGCGATGCCGGGCAGACTGACCCGTTGGAGCCTCATTCCGGGCTCCCTCACGCTCACTTGTGGTTCCACATAATGGCCGTTGTTGCACAAAACGCCAGGACAGACGAAAAGGCTCCACATTCCCTGTGACACAAAGAGGCCAAAAACATGGTGGCACATTCGTTCTCAGGTGTGCAAACGTCACGGGCGCAGACTGATGGTTATTCTTGCTCAGGAGGCGTCCCTTTGTCCAATGGGCAAAAACACTATGAAGGGGAACTAAAAAGTCATATGCGTCTCCCACTGGTGGAGGGAGAAACAGAGCAGACAGCCAACCAAAGGACAACATAAATAAACAGGCCCAAATCAGGCCAAAAGACTGAGCCACTGGTCAGGATAGGCCTGGTCTCGTCAGGAGAGACTGCATCCATCCCACTTTCCACAGAGCAGCTCAACCTCCTCGATATCTGGCCAAGTCCATCAGTCCCCCACACCCCTGCCTGGAGCCGAGACCAGGAGGCAAAGCTCCAGTTTGACGCGCTTCTCCATGAGCAGTTGCCCACAGAAAACCGCCTGGAGGCTTGCGAGCGCAGGCGCCATTGGCGACGCGCTACATGCTTTTGCTTTGAACACCGTCATCAGGGGAGAGCGCGAACGCAGTCCCCCACTACCAGAAATTATGCAGTCGAGATTCCCACATTTGGGGAATTCGCAGGGGTCAGCACAGCCGGAGTGCAATGGCTGAGCCTCGCCCTGGGTGAACCACCTTCTTGATCATGGTGTCTCCCCTGCCAGGTAAGTATGAGTTGCACAGCTCACAGGCAGAGAGCTCTGGCTCAGCCACAACAGCCCCTCATATGGGTCATCACTACCCACACAATGACCAAACCACTGCTAATACAACTTTGTCTCAACCTGGAGCTACTCACCCATTGTGGCATGAAAGCAATGTTTGATTACATCATGCAGTACATACTACTGAGATGTACAGCAATAAGTCCAGCGGAGACTTCTTTGAAGAACAAGCGGGGGGTTTTCCCATCATGCAACACTGCATTTCACCATCACACGGTGAAACTCCAACTTATCGGCCGCCTCCATTCTTCCTACCAACTACAGAGAAACAGCTCAAGAGCAACTTCAACAAGGCCAACGTGTCTCAAAGAGCGCAATTGTGCTTCATCTCCATTAGAGCGGCAGAAATAACCGTAAGGGACTAACAAAGCCCCCTCCACGCAAACACTCAGTGTCCCATCCCGTTTGAGTTATCTGCTGCTGCACTGCGGACGTTCTAGCGTCCAGTGTTGTCAATGTACTTTTCACTAATCCATACTGATGCATGCGACAATTGGCATCATGAGGATTAGGGCCACTGTGGGAAAGAAAAATTCAGTCCTGACTTTTGACTCCTAATTCTCATATAGAAAGTCACAATTTGGAGAAAATAGTTGGAGTGAATTTTTTTTTTCCTTCCCGACGTCAGCCTTGACCATCTTCCTTGCTATTCTGACTTCAGAACACCACCACCACGACGACGACGACATTTAAGATGTGGGTGTGAATTTACTTTTGACAGGTGAATGGGGGTGCACCGTTCCCGGAGGTACTGCAATACCAGGTCGATGCGTGGAGTGGACGGAGCAAGCCCCTGTTCCATCTCCCTGCTCCAAAAACCAATTTAATATATGGTCCCCGGGTAGGGGACGTATCAGATATTAAACTGATAAGAACAGATACTACACTTGATCTTAGCCAAAAGGCCGAGAAGCGATGCCGGGCAGACTGACCCGTTGGAGCCTCATTCCGGGCTCCCTCACGCTCACTTGTGGTTCCACATAATGGCCGTTGTTGCACAAAACGCCAGGACAGACGAAAAGGCTCCACATTCCCTGTGACACAAAGAGGCCAAAAACATGGTGGCACATTCGTTCTCAGGTGTGCAAACGTCACGGGCGCAGACTGATGGTTATTCTTGCTCAGGAGGCGTCCCTTTGTCCAATGGGCAAAAACACTATGAAGGGGAACTAAAAAGTCATATGCGTCTCCCACTGGTGGAGGGAGAAACAGAGCAGACAGCCAACCAAAGGACAACATAAATAAACAGGCCCAAATCAGGCCAAAAGACTGAGCCACTGGTCAGGATAGGCCTGGTCTCGTCAGGAGAGACTGCATCCATCCCACTTTCCACAGAGCAGCTCAACCTCCTCGATATCTGGCCAAGTCCATCAGTCCCCCACACCCCTGCCTGGAGCCGAGACCAGGAGGCAAAGCTCCAGTTTGACGCGCTTCTCCATGAGCAGTTGCCCACAGAAAACCGCCTGGAGGCTTGCGAGCGCAGGCGCCATTGGCGACGCGCTACATGCTTTTGCTTTGAACACCGTCATCAGGGGAGAGCGCGAACGCAGTCCCCCACTACCAGAAATTATGCAGTCGAGATTCCCACATTTGGGGAATTCGCAGGGGTCAGCACAGCCGGAGTGCAATGGCTGAGCCTCGCCCTGGGTGAACCACCTTCTTGATCATGGTGTCTCCCCTGCCAGGTAAGTATGAGTTGCACAGCTCACAGGCAGAGAGCTCTGGCTCAGCCACAACAGCCCCTCATATGGGTCATCACTACCCACACAATGACCAAACCACTGCTAATACAACTTTGTCTCAACCTGGAGCTACTCACCCATTGTGGCATGAAAGCAATGTTTGATTACATCATGCAGTACATACTACTGAGATGTACAGCAATAAGTCCAGCGGAGACTTCTTTGAAGAACAAGCGGGGGGTTTTCCCATCATGCAACACTGCATTTCACCATCACACGGTGAAACTCCAACTTATCGGCCGCCTCCATTCTTCCTACCAACTACAGAGAAACAGCTCAAGAGCAACTTCAACAAGGCCAACGTGTCTCAAAGAGCGCAATTGTGCTTCATCTCCATTAGAGCGGCAGAAATAACCGTAAGGGACTAACAAAGCCCCCTCCACGCAAACACTCAGTGTCCCATCCCGTTTGAGTTATCTGCTGCTGCACTGCGGACGTTCTAGCGTCCAGTGTTGTCAATGTACTTTTCACTAATCCATACTGATGCATGCGACAATTGGCATCATGAGGATTAGGGCCACTGTGGGAAAGAAAAATTCAGTCCTGACTTTTGACTCCTAATTCTCATATAGAAAGTCACAATTTGGAGAAAATAGTTGGAGTGAATTTTTTTTTTCCTTCCCGACGTCAGCCTTGACCATCTTCCTTGCTATTCTGACTTCAGAACACCACCACCACGACGACGACATTTAAGATGTGGGTGTGAATTTACTTTTGACAGGTGAATGGGGGTGCACCGTTCCCGGAGGTACTGCAATACCAGGTCGATGCGTGGAGTGGACGGAGCAAGCCCCTGTTCCATCTCCCTGCTCCAAAAATCAATTTAATATATGGTCCCCGGGTAGGGGACGTATCAGATATTAAACTGATAAGAACAGATACTACACTTGATCTTAGCCAAAAGGCCGAGAAGCGATGCCGGGCAGACTGACCCGTTGGAGCCTCATTCCGGGCTCCCTCACGCTCACTTGTGGTTCCACACAATGGCCGTTGTTGCACAAAACGCCAGGACAGACGAAAAGGCTCCACATTCCCTGTGACACAAAGAGGCCAAAAACATGGTGGCACATTCGTTCTCAGGTGTGCAAACGTCACGGGCGCAGACTGATGGTTATTCTTGCTCAGGAGGCGTCCCTTTGTCCAATGGGCAAAAACACTATGAAGGGGAACTAAAAAGTCATATGCGTCTCCCACTGGTGGAGGGAGAAACAGAGCAGACAGCCAACCAAAGGACAACATAAATAAACAGGCCCAAATCAGGCCAAAAGACTGAGCCACTGGTCAGGATAGGCCTGGTCTCGTCAGGAGAGACTGCATCCATCCCACTTTCCACAGAGCAGCTCAACCTCCTCGATATCTGGCCAAGTCCATCAGTCCCCCACACCCCTGCCTGGAGCCGAGACCAGGAGGCAAAGCTCCAGTTTGACGCGCTTCTCCATGAGCAGTTGCCCACAGAAAACCGCCTGGAGGCTTGCGAGCGCAGGCGCCATTGGCGACGCGCTACATGCTTTTGCTTTGAACACCGTCATCAGGGGAGAGCGCGAACGCAGTCCCCCACTACCAGAAATTATGCAGTCGAGATTCCCACATTTGGGGAATTCGCAGGGGTCAGCACAGCCGGAGTGCAATGGCTGAGCCTCGCCCTGGGTGAACCACCTTCTTGATCATGGTGTCTCCCCTGCCAGGTAAGTATGAGTTGCACAGCTCACAGGCAGAGAGCTCTGGCTCAGCCACAACAGCCCCTCATATGGGTCATCACTACCCACACAATGACCAAACCACTGCTAATACAACTTTGTCTCAACCTGGAGCTACTCACCCATTGTGGCATGAAAGCAATGTTTGATTACATCATGCAGTACATACTACTGAGATGTACAGCAATAAGTCCAGCGGAGACTTCTTTGAAGAACAAGCGGGGGGTTTTCCCATCATGCAACACTGCATTTCACCATCACACGGTGAAACTCCAACTTATCGGCCGCCTCCATTCTTCCTACCAACTACAGAGAAACAGCTCAAGAGCAACTTCAACAAGGCCAACGTGTCTCAAAGAGCGCAATTGTGCTTCATCTCCATTAGAGCGGCAGAAATAACCGTAAGGGACTAACAAAGCCCCCTCCACGCAAACACTCAGTGTCCCATCCCGTTTGAGTTATCTGCTGCTGCACTGCGGACGTTCTAGCGTCCAGTGTTGTCAATGTACTTTTCACTAATCCATACTGATGCATGCGACAATTGGCATCATGAGGATTAGGGCCACTGTGGGAAAGAAAAATTCAGTCCTGACTTTTGACTCCTAATTCTCATATAGAAAGTCACAATTTGGAGAAAATAGTTGGAGTGAATTTTTTTTTTCCTTCCCGACGTCAGCCTTGACCATCTTCCTTGCTATTCTGACTTCAGAACACCACCACGACGACGACGACGACATTTAAGATGTGGGTGTGAATTTACTTTTGACAGGTGAATGGGGGTGCACCGTTCCCGGAGGTACTGCAATACCAGGTCGATGCGTGGAGTGGACGGAGCAAGCCCCTGTTCCATCTCCCTGCTCCAAAAACCAATTTAATATATGGTCCCCGGGTAGGGGACGTATCAGATATTAAACTGATAAGAACAGATACTACACTTGATCTTAGCCAAAAGGCCGAGAAGCGATGCCGGGCAGACTGACCCGTTGGAGCCTCATTCCGGGCTCCCTCACGCTCACTTGTGGTTCCACATAATGGCCGTTGTTGCACAAAACGCCAGGACAGACGAAAAGGCTCCACATTCCCTGTGACACAAAGAGGCCAAAAACATGGTGGCACATTCGTTCTCAGGTGTGCAAACGTCACGGGCGCAGACTGATGGTTATTCTTGCTCAGGAGGCGTCCCTTTGTCCAATGGGCAAAAACACTATGAAGGGGAACTAAAAAGTCATATGCGTCTCCCACTGGTGGAGGGAGAAACAGAGCAGACAGCCAACCAAAGGACAACATAAATAAACAGGCCCAAATCAGGCCAAAAGACTGAGCCACTGGTCAGGATAGGCCTGGTCTCGTCAGGAGAGACTGCATCCATCCCACTTTCCACAGAGCAGCTCAACCTCCTCGATATCTGGCCAAGTCCATCAGTCCCCCACACCCCTGCCTGGAGCCGAGACCAGGAGGCAAAGCTCCAGTTTGACGCGCTTCTCCATGAGCAGTTGCCCACAGAAAACCGCCTGGAGGCTTGCGAGCGCAGGCGCCATTGGCGACGCGCTACATGCTTTTGCTTTGAACACCGTCATCAGGGGAGAGCGCGAACGCAGTCCCCCACTACCAGAAATTATGCAGTCGAGATTCCCACATTTGGGGAATTCGCAGGGGTCAGCACAGCCGGAGTGCAATGGCTGAGCCTCGCCCTGGGTGAACCACCTTCTTGATCATGGTGTCTCCCCTGCCAGGTAAGTATGAGTTGCACAGCTCACAGGCAGAGAGCTCTGGCTCAGCCACAACAGCCCCTCATATGGGTCATCACTACCCACACAATGACCAAACCACTGCTAATACAACTTTGTCTCAACCTGGAGCTACTCACCCATTGTGGCATGAAAGCAATGTTTGATTACATCATGCAGTACATACTACTGAGATGTACAGCAATAAGTCCAGCGGAGACTTCTTTGAAGAACAAGCGGGGGGTTTTCCCATCATGCAACACTGCATTTCACCATCACACGGTGAAACTCCAACTTATCGGCCGCCTCCATTCTTCCTACCAACTACAGAGAAACAGCTCAAGAGCAACTTCAACAAGGCCAACGTGTCTCAAAGAGCGCAATTGTGCTTCATCTCCATTAGAGCGGCAGAAATAACCGTAAGGGACTAACAAAGCCCCCTCCACGCAAACACTCAGTGTCCCATCCCGTTTGAGTTATCTGCTGCTGCACTGCGGACGTTCTAGCGTCCAGTGTTGTCAATGTACTTTTCACTAATCCATACTGATGCATGCGACAATTGGCATCATGAGGATTAGGGCCACTGTGGGAAAGAAAAATTCAGTCCTGACTTTTGACTCCTAATTCTCATATAGAAAGTCACAATTTGGAGAAAATAGTTGGAGTGAATTTTTTTTTTCCTTCCCGACGTCAGCCTTGACCATCTTCCTTGCTATTCTGACTTCAGAACACCACCACGACGACGACGACGACGACGACGACATTTAAGATGTGGGTGTGAATTTACTTTTGACAGGTGAATGGGGGTGCACCGTTCCCGGAGGTACTGCAATACCAGGTCGATGCGTGGAGTGGACGGAGCAAGCCCCTGTTCCATCTCCCTGCTCCAAAAACCAATTTAATATATGGTCCCCGGGTAGGGGACGTATCAGATATTAAACTGATAAGAACAGATACTACACTTGATCTTAGCCAAAAGGCCGAGAAGCGATGCCGGGCAGACTGACCCGTTGGAGCCTCATTCCGGGCTCCCTCACGCTCACTTGTGGTTCCACATAATGGCCGTTGTTGCACAAAACGCCAGGACAGACGAAAAGGCTCCACATTCCCTGTGACACAAAGAGGCCAAAAACATGGTGGCACATTCGTTCTCAGGTGTGCAAACGTCACGGGCGCAGACTGATGGTTATTCTTGCTCAGGAGGCGTCCCTTTGTCCAATGGGCAAAAACACTATGAAGGGGAACTAAAAAGTCATATGCGTCTCCCACTGGTGGAGGGAGAAACAGAGCAGACAGCCAACCAAAGGACAACATAAATAAACAGGCCCAAATCAGGCCAAAAGACTGAGCCACTGGTCAGGATAGGCCTGGTCTCGTCAGGAGAGACTGCATCCATCCCACTTTCCACAGAGCAGCTCAACCTCCTCGATATCTGGCCAAGTCCATCAGTCCCCCACACCCCTGCCTGGAGCCGAGACCAGGAGGCAAAGCTCCAGTTTGACGCGCTTCTCCATGAGCAGTTGCCCACAGAAAACCGCCTGGAGGCTTGCGAGCGCAGGCGCCATTGGCGACGCGCTACATGCTTTTGCTTTGAACACCGTCATCAGGGGAGAGCGCGAACGCAGTCCCCCACTACCAGAAATTATGCAGTCGAGATTCCCACATTTGGGGAATTCGCAGGGGTCAGCACAGCCGGAGTGCAATGGCTGAGCCTCGCCCTGGGTGAACCACCTTCTTGATCATGGTGTCTCCCCTGCCAGGTAAGTATGAGTTGCACAGCTCACAGGCAGAGAGCTCTGGCTCAGCCACAACAGCCCCTCATATGGGTCATCACTACCCACACAATGACCAAACCACTGCTAATACAACTTTGTCTCAACCTGGAGCTACTCACCCATTGTGGCATGAAAGCAATGTTTGATTACATCATGCAGTACATACTACTGAGATGTACAGCAATAAGTCCAGCGGAGACTTCTTTGAAGAACAAGCGGGGGGTTTTCCCATCATGCAACACTGCATTTCACCATCACACGGTGAAACTCCAACTTATCGGCCGCCTCCATTCTTCCTACCAACTACAGAGAAACAGCTCAAGAGCAACTTCAACAAGGCCAACGTGTCTCAAAGAGCGCAATTGTGCTTCATCTCCATTAGAGCGGCAGAAATAACCGTAAGGGACTAACAAAGCCCCCTCCACGCAAACACTCAGTGTCCCATCCCGTTTGAGTTATCTGCTGCTGCACTGCGGACGTTCTAGCGTCCAGTGTTGTCAATGTACTTTTCACTAATCCATACTGATGCATGCGACAATTGGCATCATGAGGATTAGGGCCACTGTGGGAAAGAAAAATTCAGTCCTGACTTTTGACTCCTAATTCTCATATAGAAAGTCACAATTTGGAGAAAATAGTTGGAGTGAATTTTTTTTTTCCTTCCCGACGTCAGCCTTGACCATCTTCCTTGCTATTCTGACTTCAGAACACCACCACGACGACGACGACGACGACGACGACGACGACATTTAAGATGTGGGTGTGAATTTACTTTTGACAGGTGAATGGGGGTGCACCGTTCCCGGAGGTACTGCAATACCAGGTCGATGCGTGGAGTGGACGGAGCAAGCCCCTGTTCCATCTCCCTGCTCCAAAAATCAATTTAATATATGGTCCCCGGGTAGGGGACGTATCAGATATTAAACTGATAAGAACAGATACTACACTTGATCTTAGCCAAAAGGCCGAGAAGCGATGCCGGGCAGACTGACCCGTTGGAGCCTCATTCCGGGCTCCCTCACGCTCACTTGTGGTTCCACACAATGGCCGTTGTTGCACAAAACGCCAGGACAGACGAAAAGGCTCCACATTCCCTGTGACACAAAGAGGCCAAAAACATGGTGGCACATTCGTTCTCAGGTGTGCAAACGTCACGGGCGCAGACTGATGGTTATTCTTGCTCAGGAGGCGTCCCTTTGTCCAATGGGCAAAAACACTATGAAGGGGAACTAAAAAGTCATATGCGTCTCCCACTGGTGGAGGGAGAAACAGAGCAGACAGCCAACCAAAGGACAACATAAATAAACAGGCCCAAATCAGGCCAAAAGACTGAGCCACTGGTCAGGATAGGCCTGGTCTCGTCAGGAGAGACTGCATCCATCCCACTTTCCACAGAGCAGCTCAACCTCCTCGATATCTGGCCAAGTCCATCAGTCCCCCACACCCCTGCCTGGAGCCGAGACCAGGAGGCAAAGCTCCAGTTTGACGCGCTTCTCCATGAGCAGTTGCCCACAGAAAACCGCCTGGAGGCTTGCGAGCGCAGGCGCCATTGGCGACGCGCTACATGCTTTTGCTTTGAACACCGTCATCAGGGGAGAGCGCGAACGCAGTCCCCCACTACCAGAAATTATGCAGTCGAGATTCCCACATTTGGGGAATTCGCAGGGGTCAGCACAGCCGGAGTGCAATGGCTGAGCCTCGCCCTGGGTGAACCACCTTCTTGATCATGGTGTCTCCCCTGCCAGGTAAGTATGAGTTGCACAGCTCACAGGCAGAGAGCTCTGGCTCAGCCACAACAGCCCCTCATATGGGTCATCACTACCCACACAATGACCAAACCACTGCTAATACAACTTTGTCTCAACCTGGAGCTACTCACCCATTGTGGCATGAAAGCAATGTTTGATTACATCATGCAGTACATACTACTGAGATGTACAGCAATAAGTCCAGCGGAGACTTCTTTGAAGAACAAGCGGGGGGTTTTCCCATCATGCAACACTGCATTTCACCATCACACGGTGAAACTCCAACTTATCGGCCGCCTCCATTCTTCCTACCAACTACAGAGAAACAGCTCAAGAGCAACTTCAACAAGGCCAACGTGTCTCAAAGAGCGCAATTGTGCTTCATCTCCATTAGAGCGGCAGAAATAACCGTAAGGGACTAACAAAGCCCCCTCCACGCAAACACTCAGTGTCCCATCCCGTTTGAGTTATCTGCTGCTGCACTGCGGACGTTCTAGCGTCCAGTGTTGTCAATGTACTTTTCACTAATCCATACTGATGCATGCGACAATTGGCATCATGAGGATTAGGGCCACTGTGGGAAAGAAAAATTCAGTCCTGACTTTTGACTCCTAATTCTCATATAGAAAGTCACAATTTGGAGAAAATAGTTGGAGTGAATTTTTTTTTTCCTTCCCGACGTCAGCCTTGACCATCTTCCTTGCTATTCTGACTTCAGAACACCACCACGACGACGACGACATTTAAGATGTGGGTGTGAATTTACTTTTGACAGGTGAATGGGGGTGCACCGTTCCCGGAGGTACTGCAATACCAGGTCGATGCGTGGAGTGGACGGAGCAAGCCCCTGTTCCATCTCCCTGCTCCAAAAACCAATTTAATATATGGTCCCCGGGTAGGGGACGTATCAGATATTAAACTGATAAGAACAGATACTACACTTGATCTTAGCCAAAAGGCCGAGAAGCGATGCCGGGCAGACTGACCCGTTGGAGCCTCATTCCGGGCTCCCTCACGCTCACTTGTGGTTCCACATAATGGCCGTTGTTGCACAAAACGCCAGGACAGACGAAAAGGCTCCACATTCCCTGTGACACAAAGAGGCCAAAAACATGGTGGCACATTCGTTCTCAGGTGTGCAAACGTCACGGGCGCAGACTGATGGTTATTCTTGCTCAGGAGGCGTCCCTTTGTCCAATGGGCAAAAACACTATGAAGGGGAACTAAAAAGTCATATGCGTCTCCCACTGGTGGAGGGAGAAACAGAGCAGACAGCCAACCAAAGGACAACATAAATAAACAGGCCCAAATCAGGCCAAAAGACTGAGCCACTGGTCAGGATAGGCCTGGTCTCGTCAGGAGAGACTGCATCCATCCCACTTTCCACAGAGCAGCTCAACCTCCTCGATATCTGGCCAAGTCCATCAGTCCCCCACACCCCTGCCTGGAGCCGAGACCAGGAGGCAAAGCTCCAGTTTGACGCGCTTCTCCATGAGCAGTTGCCCACAGAAAACCGCCTGGAGGCTTGCGAGCGCAGGCGCCATTGGCGACGCGCTACATGCTTTTGCTTTGAACACCGTCATCAGGGGAGAGCGCGAACGCAGTCCCCCACTACCAGAAATTATGCAGTCGAGATTCCCACATTTGGAGAATTCGCAGGGGTCAGCACAGCCGGAGTGCAATGGCTGAGCCTCGCCCTGGGTGAACCACCTTCTTGATCATGGTGTCTCCCCTGCCAGGTAAGTATGAGTTGCACAGCTCACAGGCAGAGAGCTCTGGCTCAGCCACAACAGCCCCTCATATGGGTCATCACTACCCACACAATGACCAAACCACTGCTAATACAACTTTGTCTCAACCTGGAGCTACTCACCCATTGTGGCATGAAAGCAATGTTTGATTACATCATGCAGTACATACTACTGAGATGTACAGCAATAAGTCCAGCGGAGACTTCTTTGAAGAACAAGCGGGGGGTTTTCCCATCATGCAACACTGCATTTCACCATCACACGGTGAAACTCCAACTTATCGGCCGCCTCCATTCTTCCTACCAACTACAGAGAAACAGCTCAAGAGCAACTTCAACAAGGCCAACGTGTCTCAAAGAGCGCAATTGTGCTTCATCTCCATTAGAGCGGCAGAAATAACCGTAAGGGACTAACAAAGCCCCCTCCACGCAAACACTCAGTGTCCCATCCCGTTTGAGTTATCTGCTGCTGCACTGCGGACGTTCTAGCGTCCAGTGTTGTCAATGTACTTTTCACTAATCCATACTGATGCATGCGACAATTGGCATCATGAGGATTAGGGCCACTGTGGGAAAGAAAAATTCAGTCCTGACTTTTGACTCCTAATTCTCATATAGAAAGTCACAATTTGGAGAAAATAGTTGGAGTGAATTTTTTTTTTCCTTCCCGACGTCAGCCTTGACCATCTTCCTTGCTATTCTGACTTCAGAACACCACCACGACGACGACGACGACGACATTTAAGATGTGGGTGTGAATTTACTTTTGACAGGTGAATGGGGGTGCACCGTTCCCGGAGGTACTGCAATACCAGGTCGATGCGTGGAGTGGACGGAGCAAGCCCCTGTTCCATCTCCCTGCTCCAAAAACCAATTTAATATATGGTCCCCGGGTAGGGGACGTATCAGATATTAAACTGATAAGAACAGATACTACACTTGATCTTAGCCAAAAGGCCGAGAAGCGATGCCGGGCAGACTGACCCGTTGGAGCCTCATTCCGGGCTCCCTCACGCTCACTTGTGGTTCCACATAATGGCCGTTGTTGCACAAAACGCCAGGACAGACGAAAAGGCTCCACATTCCCTGTGACACAAAGAGGCCAAAAACATGGTGGCACATTCGTTCTCAGGTGTGCAAACGTCACGGGCGCAGACTGATGGTTATTCTTGCTCAGGAGGCGTCCCTTTGTCCAATGGGCAAAAACACTATGAAGGGGAACTAAAAAGTCATATGCGTCTCCCACTGGTGGAGGGAGAAACAGAGCAGACAGCCAACCAAAGGACAACATAAATAAACAGGCCCAAATCAGGCCAAAAGACTGAGCCACTGGTCAGGATAGGCCTGGTCTCGTCAGGAGAGACTGCATCCATCCCACTTTCCACAGAGCAGCTCAACCTCCTCGATATCTGGCCAAGTCCATCAGTCCCCCACACCCCTGCCTGGAGCCGAGACCAGGAGGCAAAGCTCCAGTTTGACGCGCTTCTCCATGAGCAGTTGCCCACAGAAAACCGCCTGGAGGCTTGCGAGCGCAGGCGCCATTGGCGACGCGCTACATGCTTTTGCTTTGAACACCGTCATCAGGGGAGAGCGCGAACGCAGTCCCCCACTACCAGAAATTATGCAGTCGAGATTCCCACATTTGGGGAATTCGCAGGGGTCAGCACAGCCGGAGTGCAATGGCTGAGCCTCGCCCTGGGTGAACCACCTTCTTGATCATGGTGTCTCCCCTGCCAGGTAAGTATGAGTTGCACAGCTCACAGGCAGAGAGCTCTGGCTCAGCCACAACAGCCCCTCATATGGGTCATCACTACCCACACAATGACCAAACCACTGCTAATACAACTTTGTCTCAACCTGGAGCTACTCACCCATTGTGGCATGAAAGCAATGTTTGATTACATCATGCAGTACATACTACTGAGATGTACAGCAATAAGTCCAGCGGAGACTTCTTTGAAGAACAAGCGGGGGGTTTTCCCATCATGCAACACTGCATTTCACCATCACACGGTGAAACTCCAACTTATCGGCCGCCTCCATTCTTCCTACCAACTACAGAGAAACAGCTCAAGAGCAACTTCAACAAGGCCAACGTGTCTCAAAGAGCGCAATTGTGCTTCATCTCCATTAGAGCGGCAGAAATAACCGTAAGGGACTAACAAAGCCCCCTCCACGCAAACACTCAGTGTCCCATCCCGTTTGAGTTATCTGCTGCTGCACTGCGGACGTTCTAGCGTCCAGTGTTGTCAATGTACTTTTCACTAATCCATACTGATGCATGCGACAATTGGCATCATGAGGATTAGGGCCACTGTGGGAAAGAAAAATTCAGTCCTGACTTTTGACTCCTAATTCTCATATAGAAAGTCACAATTTGGAGAAAATAGTTGGAGTGAATTTTTTTTTTCCTTCCCGACGTCAGCCTTGACCATCTTCCTTGCTATTCTGACTTCAGAACACCACCACCACGACGACGACGACATTTAAGATGTGGGTGTGAATTTACTTTTGACAGGTGAATGGGGGTGCACCGTTCCCGGAGGTACTGCAATACCAGGTCGATGCGTGGAGTGGACGGAGCAAGCCCCTGTTCCATCTCCCTGCTCCAAAAATCAATTTAATATATGGTCCCCGGGTAGGGGACGTATCAGATATTAAACTGATAAGAACAGATACTACACTTGATCTTAGCCAAAAGGCCGAGAAGCGATGCCGGGCAGACTGACCCGTTGGAGCCTCATTCCGGGCTCCCTCACGCTCACTTGTGGTTCCACACAATGGCCGTTGTTGCACAAAACGCCAGGACAGACGAAAAGGCTCCACATTCCCTGTGACACAAAGAGGCCAAAAACATGGTGGCACATTCGTTCTCAGGTGTGCAAACGTCACGGGCGCAGACTGATGGTTATTCTTGCTCAGGAGGCGTCCCTTTGTCCAATGGGCAAAAACACTATGAAGGGGAACTAAAAAGTCATATGCGTCTCCCACTGGTGGAGGGAGAAACAGAGCAGACAGCCAACCAAAGGACAACATAAATAAACAGGCCCAAATCAGGCCAAAAGACTGAGCCACTGGTCAGGATAGGCCTGGTCTCGTCAGGAGAGACTGCATCCATCCCACTTTCCACAGAGCAGCTCAACCTCCTCGATATCTGGCCAAGTCCATCAGTCCCCCACACCCCTGCCTGGAGCCGAGACCAGGAGGCAAAGCTCCAGTTTGACGCGCTTCTCCATGAGCAGTTGCCCACAGAAAACCGCCTGGAGGCTTGCGAGCGCAGGCGCCATTGGCGACGCGCTACATGCTTTTGCTTTGAACACCGTCATCAGGGGAGAGCGCGAACGCAGTCCCCCACTACCAGAAATTATGCAGTCGAGATTCCCACATTTGGGGAATTCGCAGGGGTCAGCACAGCCGGAGTGCAATGGCTGAGCCTCGCCCTGGGTGAACCACCTTCTTGATCATGGTGTCTCCCCTGCCAGGTAAGTATGAGTTGCACAGCTCACAGGCAGAGAGCTCTGGCTCAGCCACAACAGCCCCTCATATGGGTCATCACTACCCACACAATGACCAAACCACTGCTAATACAACTTTGTCTCAACCTGGAGCTACTCACCCATTGTGGCATGAAAGCAATGTTTGATTACATCATGCAGTACATACTACTGAGATGTACAGCAATAAGTCCAGCGGAGACTTCTTTGAAGAACAAGCGGGGGGTTTTCCCATCATGCAACACTGCATTTCACCATCACACGGTGAAACTCCAACTTATCGGCCGCCTCCATTCTTCCTACCAACTACAGAGAAACAGCTCAAGAGCAACTTCAACAAGGCCAACGTGTCTCAAAGAGCGCAATTGTGCTTCATCTCCATTAGAGCGGCAGAAATAACCGTAAGGGACTAACAAAGCCCCCTCCACGCAAACACTCAGTGTCCCATCCCGTTTGAGTTATCTGCTGCTGCACTGCGGACGTTCTAGCGTCCAGTGTTGTCAATGTACTTTTCACTAATCCATACTGATGCATGCGACAATTGGCATCATGAGGATTAGGGCCACTGTGGGAAAGAAAAATTCAGTCCTGACTTTTGACTCCTAATTCTCATATAGAAAGTCACAATTTGGAGAAAATAGTTGGAGTGAATTTATTTTTTCCTTCCCGACGTCAGCCTTGACCATCTTCCTTGCTATTCTGACTTCAGAACACCACCACGACGACGACGACGACGACATTTAAGATGTGGGTGTGAATTTACTTTTGACAGGTGAATGGGGGTGCACCGTTCCCGGAGGTACTGCAATACCAGGTCGATGCGTGGAGTGGACGGAGCAAGCCCCTGTTCCATCTCCCTGCTCCAAAAACCAATTTAATATATGGTCCCCGGGTAGGGGACGTATCAGATATTAAACTGATAAGAACAGATACTACACTTGATCTTAGCCAAAAGGCCGAGAAGCGATGCCGGGCAGACTGACCCGTTGGAGCCTCATTCCGGGCTCCCTCACGCTCACTTGTGGTTCCACATAATGGCCGTTGTTGCACAAAACGCCAGGACAGACGAAAAGGCTCCACATTCCCTGTGACACAAAGAGGCCAAAAACATGGTGGCACATTCGTTCTCAGGTGTGCAAACGTCACGGGCGCAGACTGATGGTTATTCTTGCTCAGGAGGCGTCCCTTTGTCCAATGGGCAAAAACACTATGAAGGGGAACTAAAAAGTCATATGCGTCTCCCACTGGTGGAGGGAGAAACAGAGCAGACAGCCAACCAAAGGACAACATAAATAAACAGGCCCAAATCAGGCCAAAAGACTGAGCCACTGGTCAGGATAGGCCTGGTCTCGTCAGGAGAGACTGCATCCATCCCACTTTCCACAGAGCAGCTCAACCTCCTCGATATCTGGCCAAGTCCATCAGTCCCCCACACCCCTGCCTGGAGCCGAGACCAGGAGGCAAAGCTCCAGTTTGACGCGCTTCTCCATGAGCAGTTGCCCACAGAAAACCGCCTGGAGGCTTGCGAGCGCAGGCGCCATTGGCGACGCGCTACATGCTTTTGCTTTGAACACCGTCATCAGGGGAGAGCGCGAACGCAGTCCCCCACTACCAGAAATTATGCAGTCGAGATTCCCACATTTGGGGAATTCGCAGGGGTCAGCACAGCCGGAGTGCAATGGCTGAGCCTCGCCCTGGGTGAACCACCTTCTTGATCATGGTGTCTCCCCTGCCAGGTAAGTATGAGTTGCACAGCTCACAGGCAGAGAGCTCTGGCTCAGCCACAACAGCCCCTCATATGGGTCATCACTACCCACACAATGACCAAACCACTGCTAATACAACTTTGTCTCAACCTGGAGCTACTCACCCATTGTGGCATGAAAGCAATGTTTGATTACATCATGCAGTACATACTACTGAGATGTACAGCAATAAGTCCAGCGGAGACTTCTTTGAAGAACAAGCGGGGGGTTTTCCCATCATGCAACACTGCATTTCACCATCACACGGTGAAACTCCAACTTATCGGCCGCCTCCATTCTTCCTACCAACTACAGAGAAACAGCTCAAGAGCAACTTCAACAAGGCCAACGTGTCTCAAAGAGCGCAATTGTGCTTCATCTCCATTAGAGCGGCAGAAATAACCGTAAGGGACTAACAAAGCCCCCTCCACGCAAACACTCAGTGTCCCATCCCGTTTGAGTTATCTGCTGCTGCACTGCGGACGTTCTAGCGTCCAGTGTTGTCAATGTACTTTTCACTAATCCATACTGATGCATGCGACAATTGGCATCATGAGGATTAGGGCCACTGTGGGAAAGAAAAATTCAGTCCTGACTTTTGACTCCTAATTCTCATATAGAAAGTCACAATTTGGAGAAAATAGTTGGAGTGAATTTTTTTTTTCCTTCCCGACGTCAGCCTTGACCATCTTCCTTGCTATTCTGACTTCAGAACACCACCACGACGACGACGACGACATTTAAGATGTGGGTGTGAATTTACTTTTGACAGGTGAATGGGGGTGCACCGTTCCCGGAGGTACTGCAATACCAGGTCGATGCGTGGAGTGGACGGAGCAAGCCCCTGTTCCATCTCCCTGCTCCAAAAATCAATTTAATATATGGTCCCCGGGTAGGGGACGTATCAGATATTAAACTGATAAGAACAGATACTACACTTGATCTTAGCCAAAAGGCCGAGAAGCGATGCCGGGCAGACTGACCCGTTGGAGCCTCATTCCGGGCTCCCTCACGCTCACTTGTGGTTCCACACAATGGCCGTTGTTGCACAAAACGCCAGGACAGACGAAAAGGCTCCACATTCCCTGTGACACAAAGAGGCCAAAAACATGGTGGCACATTCGTTCTCAGGTGTGCAAACGTCACGGGCGCAGACTGATGGTTATTCTTGCTCAGGAGGCGTCCCTTTGTCCAATGGGCAAAAACACTATGAAGGGGAACTAAAAAGTCATATGCGTCTCCCACTGGTGGAGGGAGAAACAGAGCAGACAGCCAACCAAAGGACAACATAAATAAACAGGCCCAAATCAGGCCAAAAGACTGAGCCACTGGTCAGGATAGGCCTGGTCTCGTCAGGAGAGACTGCATCCATCCCACTTTCCACAGAGCAGCTCAACCTCCTCGATATCTGGCCAAGTCCATCAGTCCCCCACACCCCTGCCTGGAGCCGAGACCAGGAGGCAAAGCTCCAGTTTGACGCGCTTCTCCATGAGCAGTTGCCCACAGAAAACCGCCTGGAGGCTTGCGAGCGCAGGCGCCATTGGCGACGCGCTACATGCTTTTGCTTTGAACACCGTCATCAGGGGAGAGCGCGAACGCAGTCCCCCACTACCAGAAATTATGCAGTCGAGATTCCCACATTTGGGGAATTCGCAGGGGTCAGCACAGCCGGAGTGCAATGGCTGAGCCTCGCCCTGGGTGAACCACCTTCTTGATCATGGTGTCTCCCCTGCCAGGTAAGTATGAGTTGCACAGCTCACAGGCAGAGAGCTCTGGCTCAGCCACAACAGCCCCTCATATGGGTCATCACTACCCACACAATGACCAAACCACTGCTAATACAACTTTGTCTCAACCTGGAGCTACTCACCCATTGTGGCATGAAAGCAATGTTTGATTACATCATGCAGTACATACTACTGAGATGTACAGCAATAAGTCCAGCGGAGACTTCTTTGAAGAACAAGCGGGGGGTTTTCCCATCATGCAACACTGCATTTCACCATCACACGGTGAAACTCCAACTTATCGGCCGCCTCCATTCTTCCTACCAACTACAGAGAAACAGCTCAAGAGCAACTTCAACAAGGCCAACGTGTCTCAAAGAGCGCAATTGTGCTTCATCTCCATTAGAGCGGCAGAAATAACCGTAAGGGACTAACAAAGCCCCCTCCACGCAAACACTCAGTGTCCCATCCCGTTTGAGTTATCTGCTGCTGCACTGCGGACGTTCTAGCGTCCAGTGTTGTCAATGTACTTTTCACTAATCCATACTGATGCATGCGACAATTGGCATCATGAGGATTAGGGCCACTGTGGGAAAGAAAAATTCAGTCCTGACTTTTGACTCCTAATTCTCATATAGAAAGTCACAATTTGGAGAAAATAGTTGGAGTGAATTTTTTTTTTCCTTCCCGACGTCAGCCTTGACCATCTTCCTTGCTATTCTGACTTCAGAACACCACCACGACGACGACGACGACATTTAAGATGTGGGTGTGAATTTACTTTTGACAGGTGAATGGGGGTGCACCGTTCCCGGAGGTACTGCAATACCAGGTCGATGCGTGGAGTGGACGGAGCAAGCCCCTGTTCCATCTCCCTGCTCCAAAAATCAATTTAATATATGGTCCCCGGGTAGGGGACGTATCAGATATTAAACTGATAAGAACAGATACTACACTTGATCTTAGCCAAAAGGCCGAGAAGCGATGCCGGGCAGACTGACCCGTTGGAGCCTCATTCCGGGCTCCCTCACGCTCACTTGTGGTTCCACATAATGGCCGTTGTTGCACAAAACGCCAGGACAGACGAAAAGGCTCCACATTCCCTGTGACACAAAGAGGCCAAAAACATGGTGGCACATTCGTTCTCAGGTGTGCAAACGTCACGGGCGCAGACTGATGGTTATTCTTGCTCAGGAGGCGTCCCTTTGTCCAATGGGCAAAAACACTATGAAGGGGAACTAAAAAGTCATATGCGTCTCCCACTGGTGGAGGGAGAAACAGAGCAGACAGCCAACCAAAGGACAACATAAATAAACAGGCCCAAATCAGGCCAAAAGACTGAGCCACTGGTCAGGATAGGCCTGGTCTCGTCAGGAGAGACTGCATCCATCCCACTTTCCACAGAGCAGCTCAACCTCCTCGATATCTGGCCAAGTCCATCAGTCCCCCACACCCCTGCCTGGAGCCGAGACCAGGAGGCAAAGCTCCAGTTTGACGCGCTTCTCCATGAGCAGTTGCCCACAGAAAACCGCCTGGAGGCTTGCGAGCGCAGGCGCCATTGGCGACGCGCTACATGCTTTTGCTTTGAACACCGTCATCAGGGGAGAGCGCGAACGCAGTCCCCCACTACCAGAAATTATGCAGTCGAGATTCCCACATTTGGGGAATTCGCAGGGGTCAGCACAGCCGGAGTGCAATGGCTGAGCCTCGCCCTGGGTGAACCACCTTCTTGATCATGGTGTCTCCCCTGCCAGGTAAGTATGAGTTGCACAGCTCACAGGCAGAGAGCTCTGGCTCAGCCACAACAGCCCCTCATATGGGTCATCACTACCCACACAATGACCAAACCACTGCTAATACAACTTTGTCTCAACCTGGAGCTACTCACCCATTGTGGCATGAAAGCAATGTTTGATTACATCATGCAGTACATACTACTGAGATGTACAGCAATAAGTCCAGCGGAGACTTCTTTGAAGAACAAGCGGGGGGTTTTCCCATCATGCAACACTGCATTTCACCATCACACGGTGAAACTCCAACTTATCGGCCGCCTCCATTCTTCCTACCAACTACAGAGAAACAGCTCAAGAGCAACTTCAACAAGGCCAACGTGTCTCAAAGAGCGCAATTGTGCTTCATCTCCATTAGAGCGGCAGAAATAACCGTAAGGGACTAACAAAGCCCCCTCCACGCAAACACTCAGTGTCCCATCCCGTTTGAGTTATCTGCTGCTGCACTGCGGACGTTCTAGCGTCCAGTGTTGTCAATGTACTTTTCACTAATCCATACTGATGCATGCGACAATTGGCATCATGAGGATTAGGGCCACTGTGGGAAAGAAAAATTCAGTCCTGACTTTTGACTCCTAATTCTCATATAGAAAGTCACAATTTGGAGAAAATAGTTGGAGTGAATTTTTTTTTTCCTTCCCGACGTCAGCCTTGACCATCTTCCTTGCTATTCTGACTTCAGAACACCACCACCACGACGACGACGACGACATTTAAGATGTGGGTGTGAATTTACTTTTGACAGGTGAATGGGGGTGCACCGTTCCCGGAGGTACTGCAATACCAGGTCGATGCGTGGAGTGGACGGAGCAAGCCCCTGTTCCATCTCCCTGCTCCAAAAACCAATTTAATATATGGTCCCCGGGTAGGGGACGTATCAGATATTAAACTGATAAGAACAGATACTACACTTGATCTTAGCCAAAAGGCCGAGAAGCGATGCCGGGCAGACTGACCCGTTGGAGCCTCATTCCGGGCTCCCTCACGCTCACTTGTGGTTCCACATAATGGCCGTTGTTGCACAAAACGCCAGGACAGACGAAAAGGCTCCACATTCCCTGTGACACAAAGAGGCCAAAAACATGGTGGCACATTCGTTCTCAGGTGTGCAAACGTCACGGGCGCAGACTGATGGTTATTCTTGCTCAGGAGGCGTCCCTTTGTCCAATGGGCAAAAACACTATGAAGGGGAACTAAAAAGTCATATGCGTCTCCCACTGGTGGAGGGAGAAACAGAGCAGACAGCCAACCAAAGGACAACATAAATAAACAGGCCCAAATCAGGCCAAAAGACTGAGCCACTGGTCAGGATAGGCCTGGTCTCGTCAGGAGAGACTGCATCCATCCCACTTTCCACAGAGCAGCTCAACCTCCTCGATATCTGGCCAAGTCCATCAGTCCCCCACACCCCTGCCTGGAGCCGAGACCAGGAGGCAAAGCTCCAGTTTGACGCGCTTCTCCATGAGCAGTTGCCCACAGAAAACCGCCTGGAGGCTTGCGAGCGCAGGCGCCATTGGCGACGCGCTACATGCTTTTGCTTTGAACACCGTCATCAGGGGAGAGCGCGAACGCAGTCCCCCACTACCAGAAATTATGCAGTCGAGATTCCCACATTTGGGGAATTCGCAGGGGTCAGCACAGCCGGAGTGCAATGGCTGAGCCTCGCCCTGGGTGAACCACCTTCTTGATCATGGTGTCTCCCCTGCCAGGTAAGTATGAGTTGCACAGCTCACAGGCAGAGAGCTCTGGCTCAGCCACAACAGCCCCTCATATGGGTCATCACTACCCACACAATGACCAAACCACTGCTAATACAACTTTGTCTCAACCTGGAGCTACTCACCCATTGTGGCATGAAAGCAATGTTTGATTACATCATGCAGTACATACTACTGAGATGTACAGCAATAAGTCCAGCGGAGACTTCTTTGAAGAACAAGCGGGGGGTTTTCCCATCATGCAACACTGCATTTCACCATCACACGGTGAAACTCCAACTTATCGGCCGCCTCCATTCTTCCTACCAACTACAGAGAAACAGCTCAAGAGCAACTTCAACAAGGCCAACGTGTCTCAAAGAGCGCAATTGTGCTTCATCTCCATTAGAGCGGCAGAAATAACCGTAAGGGACTAACAAAGCCCCCTCCACGCAAACACTCAGTGTCCCATCCCGTTTGAGTTATCTGCTGCTGCACTGCGGACGTTCTAGCGTCCAGTGTTGTCAATGTACTTTTCACTAATCCATACTGATGCATGCGACAATTGGCATCATGAGGATTAGGGCCACTGTGGGAAAGAAAAATTCAGTCCTGACTTTTGACTCCTAATTCTCATATAGAAAGTCACAATTTGGAGAAAATAGTTGGAGTGAATTTTTTTTTTCCTTCCCGACGTCAGCCTTGACCATCTTCCTTGCTATTCTGACTTCAGAACACCACCACGACGACGACGACGACATTTAAGATGTGGGTGTGAATTTACTTTTGACAGGTGAATGGGGGTGCACCGTTCCCGGAGGTACTGCAATACCAGGTCGATGCGTGGAGTGGACGGAGCAAGCCCCTGTTCCATCTCCCTGCTCCAAAAATCAATTTAATATATGGTCCCCGGGTAGGGGACGTATCAGATATTAAACTGATAAGAACAGATACTACACTTGATCTTAGCCAAAAGGCCGAGAAGCGATGCCGGGCAGACTGACCCGTTGGAGCCTCATTCCGGGCTCCCTCACGCTCACTTGTGGTTCCACACAATGGCCGTTGTTGCACAAAACGCCAGGACAGACGAAAAGGCTCCACATTCCCTGTGACACAAAGAGGCCAAAAACATGGTGGCACATTCGTTCTCAGGTGTGCAAACGTCACGGGCGCAGACTGATGGTTATTCTTGCTCAGGAGGCGTCCCTTTGTCCAATGGGCAAAAACACTATGAAGGGGAACTAAAAAGTCATATGCGTCTCCCACTGGTGGAGGGAGAAACAGAGCAGACAGCCAACCAAAGGACAACATAAATAAACAGGCCCAAATCAGGCCAAAAGACTGAGCCACTGGTCAGGATAGGCCTGGTCTCGTCAGGAGAGACTGCATCCATCCCACTTTCCACAGAGCAGCTCAACCTCCTCGATATCTGGCCAAGTCCATCAGTCCCCCACACCCCTGCCTGGAGCCGAGACCAGGAGGCAAAGCTCCAGTTTGACGCGCTTCTCCATGAGCAGTTGCCCACAGAAAACCGCCTGGAGGCTTGCGAGCGCAGGCGCCATTGGCGACGCGCTACATGCTTTTGCTTTGAACACCGTCATCAGGGGAGAGCGCGAACGCAGTCCCCCACTACCAGAAATTATGCAGTCGAGATTCCCACATTTGGGGAATTCGCAGGGGTCAGCACAGCCGGAGTGCAATGGCTGAGCCTCGCCCTGGGTGAACCACCTTCTTGATCATGGTGTCTCCCCTGCCAGGTAAGTATGAGTTGCACAGCTCACAGGCAGAGAGCTCTGGCTCAGCCACAACAGCCCCTCATATGGGTCATCACTACCCACACAATGACCAAACCACTGCTAATACAACTTTGTCTCAACCTGGAGCTACTCACCCATTGTGGCATGAAAGCAATGTTTGATTACATCATGCAGTACATACTACTGAGATGTACAGCAATAAGTCCAGCGGAGACTTCTTTGAAGAACAAGCGGGGGGTTTTCCCATCATGCAACACTGCATTTCACCATCACACGGTGAAACTCCAACTTATCGGCCGCCTCCATTCTTCCTACCAACTACAGAGAAACAGCTCAAGAGCAACTTCAACAAGGCCAACGTGTCTCAAAGAGCGCAATTGTGCTTCATCTCCATTAGAGCGGCAGAAATAACCGTAAGGGACTAACAAAGCCCCCTCCACGCAAACACTCAGTGTCCCATCCCGTTTGAGTTATCTGCTGCTGCACTGCGGACGTTCTAGCGTCCAGTGTTGTCAATGTACTTTTCACTAATCCATACTGATGCATGCGACAATTGGCATCATGAGGATTAGGGCCACTGTGGGAAAGAAAAATTCAGTCCTGACTTTTGACTCCTAATTCTCATATAGAAAGTCACAATTTGGAGAAAATAGTTGGAGTGAATTTTTTTTTTCCTTCCCGACGTCAGCCTTGACCATCTTCCTTGCTATTCTGACTTCAGAACACCACCACCACGACGACGACGACGACGACGACATTTAAGATGTGGGTGTGAATTTACTTTTGACAGGTGAATGGGGGTGCACCGTTCCCGGAGGTACTGCAATACCAGGTCGATGCGTGGAGTGGACGGAGCAAGCCCCTGTTCCATCTCCCTGCTCCAAAAATCAATTTAATATATGGTCCCCGGGTAGGGGACGTATCAGATATTAAACTGATAAGAACAGATACTACACTTGATCTTAGCCAAAAGGCCGAGAAGCGATGCCGGGCAGACTGACCCGTTGGAGCCTCATTCCGGGCTCCCTCACGCTCACTTGTGGTTCCACATAATGGCCGTTGTTGCACAAAACGCCAGGACAGACGAAAAGGCTCCACATTCCCTGTGACACAAAGAGGCCAAAAACATGGTGGCACATTCGTTCTCAGGTGTGCAAACGTCACGGGCGCAGACTGATGGTTATTCTTGCTCAGGAGGCGTCCCTTTGTCCAATGGGCAAAAACACTATGAAGGGGAACTAAAAAGTCATATGCGTCTCCCACTGGTGGAGGGAGAAACAGAGCAGACAGCCAACCAAAGGACAACATAAATAAACAGGCCCAAATCAGGCCAAAAGACTGAGCCACTGGTCAGGATAGGCCTGGTCTCGTCAGGAGAGACTGCATCCATCCCACTTTCCACAGAGCAGCTCAACCTCCTCGATATCTGGCCAAGTCCATCAGTCCCCCACACCCCTGCCTGGAGCCGAGACCAGGAGGCAAAGCTCCAGTTTGACGCGCTTCTCCATGAGCAGTTGCCCACAGAAAACCGCCTGGAGGCTTGCGAGCGCAGGCGCCATTGGCGACGCGCTACATGCTTTTGCTTTGAACACCGTCATCAGGGGAGAGCGCGAACGCAGTCCCCCACTACCAGAAATTATGCAGTCGAGATTCCCACATTTGGGGAATTCGCAGGGGTCAGCACAGCCGGAGTGCAATGGCTGAGCCTCGCCCTGGGTGAACCACCTTCTTGATCATGGTGTCTCCCCTGCCAGGTAAGTATGAGTTGCACAGCTCACAGGCAGAGAGCTCTGGCTCAGCCACAACAGCCCCTCATATGGGTCATCACTACCCACACAATGACCAAACCACTGCTAATACAACTTTGTCTCAACCTGGAGCTACTCACCCATTGTGGCATGAAAGCAATGTTTGATTACATCATGCAGTACATACTACTGAGATGTACAGCAATAAGTCCAGCGGAGACTTCTTTGAAGAACAAGCGGGGGGTTTTCCCATCATGCAACACTGCATTTCACCATCACACGGTGAAACTCCAACTTATCGGCCGCCTCCATTCTTCCTACCAACTACAGAGAAACAGCTCAAGAGCAACTTCAACAAGGCCAACGTGTCTCAAAGAGCGCAATTGTGCTTCATCTCCATTAGAGCGGCAGAAATAACCGTAAGGGACTAACAAAGCCCCCTCCACGCAAACACTCAGTGTCCCATCCCGTTTGAGTTATCTGCTGCTGCACTGCGGACGTTCTAGCGTCCAGTGTTGTCAATGTACTTTTCACTAATCCATACTGATGCATGCGACAATTGGCATCATGAGGATTAGGGCCACTGTGGGAAAGAAAAATTCAGTCCTGACTTTTGACTCCTAATTCTCATATAGAAAGTCACAATTTGGAGAAAATAGTTGGAGTGAATTTTTTTTTTCCTTCCCGACGTCAGCCTTGACCATCTTCCTTGCTATTCTGACTTCAGAACACCACCACCACGACGACGACGACGACGACGACGACGACGACATTTAAGATGTGGGTGTGAATTTACTTTTGACAGGTGAATGGGGGTGCACCGTTCCCGGAGGTACTGCAATACCAGGTCGATGCGTGGAGTGGACGGAGCAAGCCCCTGTTCCATCTCCCTGCTCCAAAAATCAATTTAATATATGGTCCCCGGGTAGGGGACGTATCAGATATTAAACTGATAAGAACAGATACTACACTTGATCTTAGCCAAAAGGCCGAGAAGCGATGCCGGGCAGACTGACCCGTTGGAGCCTCATTCCGGGCTCCCTCACGCTCACTTGTGGTTCCACATAATGGCCGTTGTTGCACAAAACGCCAGGACAGACGAAAAGGCTCCACATTCCCTGTGACACAAAGAGGCCAAAAACATGGTGGCACATTCGTTCTCAGGTGTGCAAACGTCACGGGCGCAGACTGATGGTTATTCTTGCTCAGGAGGCGTCCCTTTGTCCAATGGGCAAAAACACTATGAAGGGGAACTAAAAAGTCATATGCGTCTCCCACTGGTGGAGGGAGAAACAGAGCAGACAGCCAACCAAAGGACAACATAAATAAACAGGCCCAAATCAGGCCAAAAGACTGAGCCACTGGTCAGGATAGGCCTGGTCTCGTCAGGAGAGACTGCATCCATCCCACTTTCCACAGAGCAGCTCAACCTCCTCGATATCTGGCCAAGTCCATCAGTCCCCCACACCCCTGCCTGGAGCCGAGACCAGGAGGCAAAGCTCCAGTTTGACGCGCTTCTCCATGAGCAGTTGCCCACAGAAAACCGCCTGGAGGCTTGCGAGCGCAGGCGCCATTGGCGACGCGCTACATGCTTTTGCTTTGAACACCGTCATCAGGGGAGAGCGCGAACGCAGTCCCCCACTACCAGAAATTATGCAGTCGAGATTCCCACATTTGGGGAATTCGCAGGGGTCAGCACAGCCGGAGTGCAATGGCTGAGCCTCGCCCTGGGTGAACCACCTTCTTGATCATGGTGTCTCCCCTGCCAGGTAAGTATGAGTTGCACAGCTCACAGGCAGAGAGCTCTGGCTCAGCCACAACAGCCCCTCATATGGGTCATCACTACCCACACAATGACCAAACCACTGCTAATACAACTTTGTCTCAACCTGGAGCTACTCACCCATTGTGGCATGAAAGCAATGTTTGATTACATCATGCAGTACATACTACTGAGATGTACAGCAATAAGTCCAGCGGAGACTTCTTTGAAGAACAAGCGGGGGGTTTTCCCATCATGCAACACTGCATTTCACCATCACACGGTGAAACTCCAACTTATCGGCCGCCTCCATTCTTCCTACCAACTACAGAGAAACAGCTCAAGAGCAACTTCAACAAGGCCAACGTGTCTCAAAGAGCGCAATTGTGCTTCATCTCCATTAGAGCGGCAGAAATAACCGTAAGGGACTAACAAAGCCCCCTCCACGCAAACACTCAGTGTCCCATCCCGTTTGAGTTATCTGCTGCTGCACTGCGGACGTTCTAGCGTCCAGTGTTGTCAATGTACTTTTCACTAATCCATACTGATGCATGCGACAATTGGCATCATGAGGATTAGGGCCACTGTGGGAAAGAAAAATTCAGTCCTGACTTTTGACTCCTAATTCTCATATAGAAAGTCACAATTTGGAGAAAATAGTTGGAGTGAATTTTTTTTTTCCTTCCCGACGTCAGCCTTGACCATCTTCCTTGCTATTCTGACTTCAGAACACCACCACCACGACGACGACGACGACATTTAAGATGTGGGTGTGAATTTACTTTTGACAGGTGAATGGGGGTGCACCGTTCCCGGAGGTACTGCAATACCAGGTCGATGCGTGGAGTGGACGGAGCAAGCCCCTGTTCCATCTCCCTGCTCCAAAAATCAATTTAATATATGGTCCCCGGGTAGGGGACGTATCAGATATTAAACTGATAAGAACAGATACTACACTTGATCTTAGCCAAAAGGCCGAGAAGCGATGCCGGGCAGACTGACCCGTTGGAGCCTCATTCCGGGCTCCCTCACGCTCACTTGTGGTTCCACACAATGGCCGTTGTTGCACAAAACGCCAGGACAGACGAAAAGGCTCCACATTCCCTGTGACACAAAGAGGCCAAAAACATGGTGGCACATTCGTTCTCAGGTGTGCAAACGTCACGGGCGCAGACTGATGGTTATTCTTGCTCAGGAGGCGTCCCTTTGTCCAATGGGCAAAAACACTATGAAGGGGAACTAAAAAGTCATATGCGTCTCCCACTGGTGGAGGGAGAAACAGAGCAGACAGCCAACCAAAGGACAACATAAATAAACAGGCCCAAATCAGGCCAAAAGACTGAGCCACTGGTCAGGATAGGCCTGGTCTCGTCAGGAGAGACTGCATCCATCCCACTTTCCACAGAGCAGCTCAACCTCCTCGATATCTGGCCAAGTCCATCAGTCCCCCACACCCCTGCCTGGAGCCGAGACCAGGAGGCAAAGCTCCAGTTTGACGCGCTTCTCCATGAGCAGTTGCCCACAGAAAACCGCCTGGAGGCTTGCGAGCGCAGGCGCCATTGGCGACGCGCTACATGCTTTTGCTTTGAACACCGTCATCAGGGGAGAGCGCGAACGCAGTCCCCCACTACCAGAAATTATGCAGTCGAGATTCCCACATTTGGGGAATTCGCAGGGGTCAGCACAGCCGGAGTGCAATGGCTGAGCCTCGCCCTGGGTGAACCACCTTCTTGATCATGGTGTCTCCCCTGCCAGGTAAGTATGAGTTGCACAGCTCACAGGCAGAGAGCTCTGGCTCAGCCACAACAGCCCCTCATATGGGTCATCACTACCCACACAATGACCAAACCACTGCTAATACAACTTTGTCTCAACCTGGAGCTACTCACCCATTGTGGCATGAAAGCAATGTTTGATTACATCATGCAGTACATACTACTGAGATGTACAGCAATAAGTCCAGCGGAGACTTCTTTGAAGAACAAGCGGGGGGTTTTCCCATCATGCAACACTGCATTTCACCATCACACGGTGAAACTCCAACTTATCGGCCGCCTCCATTCTTCCTACCAACTACAGAGAAACAGCTCAAGAGCAACTTCAACAAGGCCAACGTGTCTCAAAGAGCGCAATTGTGCTTCATCTCCATTAGAGCGGCAGAAATAACCGTAAGGGACTAACAAAGCCCCCTCCACGCAAACACTCAGTGTCCCATCCCGTTTGAGTTATCTGCTGCTGCACTGCGGACGTTCTAGCGTCCAGTGTTGTCAATGTACTTTTCACTAATCCATACTGATGCATGCGACAATTGGCATCATGAGGATTAGGGCCACTGTGGGAAAGAAAAATTCAGTCCTGACTTTTGACTCCTAATTCTCATATAGAAAGTCACAATTTGGAGAAAATAGTTGGAGTGAATTTTTTTTTTCCTTCCCGACGTCAGCCTTGACCATCTTCCTTGCTATTCTGACTTCAGAACACCACCACCACGACGACGACGACGACATTTAAGATGTGGGTGTGAATTTACTTTTGACAGGTGAATGGGGGTGCACCGTTCCCGGAGGTACTGCAATACCAGGTCGATGCGTGGAGTGGACGGAGCAAGCCCCTGTTCCATCTCCCTGCTCCAAAAATCAATTTAATATATGGTCCCCGGGTAGGGGACGTATCAGATATTAAACTGATAAGAACAGATACTACACTTGATCTTAGCCAAAAGGCCGAGAAGCGATGCCGGGCAGACTGACCCGTTGGAGCCTCATTCCGGGCTCCCTCACGCTCACTTGTGGTTCCACACAATGGCCGTTGTTGCACAAAACGCCAGGACAGACGAAAAGGCTCCACATTCCCTGTGACACAAAGAGGCCAAAAACATGGTGGCACATTCGTTCTCAGGTGTGCAAACGTCACGGGCGCAGACTGATGGTTATTCTTGCTCAGGAGGCGTCCCTTTGTCCAATGGGCAAAAACACTATGAAGGGGAACTAAAAAGTCATATGCGTCTCCCACTGGTGGAGGGAGAAACAGAGCAGACAGCCAACCAAAGGACAACATAAATAAACAGGCCCAAATCAGGCCAAAAGACTGAGCCACTGGTCAGGATAGGCCTGGTCTCGTCAGGAGAGACTGCATCCATCCCACTTTCCACAGAGCAGCTCAACCTCCTCGATATCTGGCCAAGTCCATCAGTCCCCCACACCCCTGCCTGGAGCCGAGACCAGGAGGCAAAGCTCCAGTTTGACGCGCTTCTCCATGAGCAGTTGCCCACAGAAAACCGCCTGGAGGCTTGCGAGCGCAGGCGCCATTGGCGACGCGCTACATGCTTTTGCTTTGAACACCGTCATCAGGGGAGAGCGCGAACGCAGTCCCCCACTACCAGAAATTATGCAGTCGAGATTCCCACATTTGGGGAATTCGCAGGGGTCAGCACAGCCGGAGTGCAATGGCTGAGCCTCGCCCTGGGTGAACCACCTTCTTGATCATGGTGTCTCCCCTGCCAGGTAAGTATGAGTTGCACAGCTCACAGGCAGAGAGCTCTGGCTCAGCCACAACAGCCCCTCATATGGGTCATCACTACCCACACAATGACCAAACCACTGCTAATACAACTTTGTCTCAACCTGGAGCTACTCACCCATTGTGGCATGAAAGCAATGTTTGATTACATCATGCAGTACATACTACTGAGATGTACAGCAATAAGTCCAGCGGAGACTTCTTTGAAGAACAAGCGGGGGGTTTTCCCATCATGCAACACTGCATTTCACCATCACACGGTGAAACTCCAACTTATCGGCCGCCTCCATTCTTCCTACCAACTACAGAGAAACAGCTCAAGAGCAACTTCAACAAGGCCAACGTGTCTCAAAGAGCGCAATTGTGCTTCATCTCCATTAGAGCGGCAGAAATAACCGTAAGGGACTAACAAAGCCCCCTCCACGCAAACACTCAGTGTCCCATCCCGTTTGAGTTATCTGCTGCTGCACTGCGGACGTTCTAGCGTCCAGTGTTGTCAATGTACTTTTCACTAATCCATACTGATGCATGCGACAATTGGCATCATGAGGATTAGGGCCACTGTGGGAAAGAAAAATTCAGTCCTGACTTTTGACTCCTAATTCTCATATAGAAAGTCACAATTTGGAGAAAATAGTTGGAGTGAATTTTTTTTTTCCTTCCCGACGTCAGCCTTGACCATCTTCCTTGCTATTCTGACTTCAGAACACCACCACCACGACGACGACGACGACATTTAAGATGTGGGTGTGAATTTACTTTTGACAGGTGAATGGGGGTGCACCGTTCCCGGAGGTACTGCAATACCAGGTCGATGCGTGGAGTGGACGGAGCAAGCCCCTGTTCCATCTCCCTGCTCCAAAAATCAATTTAATATATGGTCCCCGGGTAGGGGACGTATCAGATATTAAACTGATAAGAACAGATACTACACTTGATCTTAGCCAAAAGGCCGAGAAGCGATGCCGGGCAGACTGACCCGTTGGAGCCTCATTCCGGGCTCCCTCACGCTCACTTGTGGTTCCACACAATGGCCGTTGTTGCACAAAACGCCAGGACAGACGAAAAGGCTCCACATTCCCTGTGACACAAAGAGGCCAAAAACATGGTGGCACATTCGTTCTCAGGTGTGCAAACGTCACGGGCGCAGACTGATGGTTATTCTTGCTCAGGAGGCGTCCCTTTGTCCAATGGGCAAAAACACTATGAAGGGGAACTAAAAAGTCATATGCGTCTCCCACTGGTGGAGGGAGAAACAGAGCAGACAGCCAACCAAAGGACAACATAAATAAACAGGCCCAAATCAGGCCAAAAGACTGAGCCACTGGTCAGGATAGGCCTGGTCTCGTCAGGAGAGACTGCATCCATCCCACTTTCCACAGAGCAGCTCAACCTCCTCGATATCTGGCCAAGTCCATCAGTCCCCCACACCCCTGCCTGGAGCCGAGACCAGGAGGCAAAGCTCCAGTTTGACGCGCTTCTCCATGAGCAGTTGCCCACAGAAAACCGCCTGGAGGCTTGCGAGCGCAGGCGCCATTGGCGACGCGCTACATGCTTTTGCTTTGAACACCGTCATCAGGGGAGAGCGCGAACGCAGTCCCCCACTACCAGAAATTATGCAGTCGAGATTCCCACATTTGGGGAATTCGCAGGGGTCAGCACAGCCGGAGTGCAATGGCTGAGCCTCGCCCTGGGTGAACCACCTTCTTGATCATGGTGTCTCCCCTGCCAGGTAAGTATGAGTTGCACAGCTCACAGGCAGAGAGCTCTGGCTCAGCCACAACAGCCCCTCATATGGGTCATCACTACCCACACAATGACCAAACCACTGCTAATACAACTTTGTCTCAACCTGGAGCTACTCACCCATTGTGGCATGAAAGCAATGTTTGATTACATCATGCAGTACATACTACTGAGATGTACAGCAATAAGTCCAGCGGAGACTTCTTTGAAGAACAAGCGGGGGGTTTTCCCATCATGCAACACTGCATTTCACCATCACACGGTGAAACTCCAACTTATCGGCCGCCTCCATTCTTCCTACCAACTACAGAGAAACAGCTCAAGAGCAACTTCAACAAGGCCAACGTGTCTCAAAGAGCGCAATTGTGCTTCATCTCCATTAGAGCGGCAGAAATAACCGTAAGGGACTAACAAAGCCCCCTCCACGCAAACACTCAGTGTCCCATCCCGTTTGAGTTATCTGCTGCTGCACTGCGGACGTTCTAGCGTCCAGTGTTGTCAATGTACTTTTCACTAATCCATACTGATGCATGCGACAATTGGCATCATGAGGATTAGGGCCACTGTGGGAAAGAAAAATTCAGTCCTGACTTTTGACTCCTAATTCTCATATAGAAAGTCACAATTTGGAGAAAATAGTTGGAGTGAATTTTTTTTTTCCTTCCCGACGTCAGCCTTGACCATCTTCCTTGCTATTCTGACTTCAGAACACCACCACCACGACGACGACGACGACATTTAAGATGTGGGTGTGAATTTACTTTTGACAGGTGAATGGGGGTGCACCGTTCCCGGAGGTACTGCAATACCAGGTCGATGCGTGGAGTGGACGGAGCAAGCCCCTGTTCCATCTCCCTGCTCCAAAAATCAATTTAATATATGGTCCCCGGGTAGGGGACGTATCAGATATTAAACTGATAAGAACAGATACTACACTTGATCTTAGCCAAAAGGCCGAGAAGCGATGCCGGGCAGACTGACCCGTTGGAGCCTCATTCCGGGCTCCCTCACGCTCACTTGTGGTTCCACACAATGGCCGTTGTTGCACAAAACGCCAGGACAGACGAAAAGGCTCCACATTCCCTGTGACACAAAGAGGCCAAAAACATGGTGGCACATTCGTTCTCAGGTGTGCAAACGTCACGGGCGCAGACTGATGGTTATTCTTGCTCAGGAGGCGTCCCTTTGTCCAATGGGCAAAAACACTATGAAGGGGAACTAAAAAGTCATATGCGTCTCCCACTGGTGGAGGGAGAAACAGAGCAGACAGCCAACCAAAGGACAACATAAATAAACAGGCCCAAATCAGGCCAAAAGACTGAGCCACTGGTCAGGATAGGCCTGGTCTCGTCAGGAGAGACTGCATCCATCCCACTTTCCACAGAGCAGCTCAACCTCCTCGATATCTGGCCAAGTCCATCAGTCCCCCACACCCCTGCCTGGAGCCGAGACCAGGAGGCAAAGCTCCAGTTTGACGCGCTTCTCCATGAGCAGTTGCCCACAGAAAACCGCCTGGAGGCTTGCGAGCGCAGGCGCCATTGGCGACGCGCTACATGCTTTTGCTTTGAACACCGTCATCAGGGGAGAGCGCGAACGCAGTCCCCCACTACCAGAAATTATGCAGTCGAGATTCCCACATTTGGGGAATTCGCAGGGGTCAGCACAGCCGGAGTGCAATGGCTGAGCCTCGCCCTGGGTGAACCACCTTCTTGATCATGGTGTCTCCCCTGCCAGGTAAGTATGAGTTGCACAGCTCACAGGCAGAGAGCTCTGGCTCAGCCACAACAGCCCCTCATATGGGTCATCACTACCCACACAATGACCAAACCACTGCTAATACAACTTTGTCTCAACCTGGAGCTACTCACCCATTGTGGCATGAAAGCAATGTTTGATTACATCATGCAGTACATACTACTGAGATGTACAGCAATAAGTCCAGCGGAGACTTCTTTGAAGAACAAGCGGGGGGTTTTCCCATCATGCAACACTGCATTTCACCATCACACGGTGAAACTCCAACTTATCGGCCGCCTCCATTCTTCCTACCAACTACAGAGAAACAGCTCAAGAGCAACTTCAACAAGGCCAACGTGTCTCAAAGAGCGCAATTGTGCTTCATCTCCATTAGAGCGGCAGAAATAACCGTAAGGGACTAACAAAGCCCCCTCCACGCAAACACTCAGTGTCCCATCCCGTTTGAGTTATCTGCTGCTGCACTGCGGACGTTCTAGCGTCCAGTGTTGTCAATGTACTTTTCACTAATCCATACTGATGCATGCGACAATTGGCATCATGAGGATTAGGGCCACTGTGGGAAAGAAAAATTCAGTCCTGACTTTTGACTCCTAATTCTCATATAGAAAGTCACAATTTGGAGAAAATAGTTGGAGTGAATTTTTTTTTTCCTTCCCGACGTCAGCCTTGACCATCTTCCTTGCTATTCTGACTTCAGAACACCACCACCACGACGACGACGACGACGACGACGACATTTAAGATGTGGGTGTGAATTTACTTTTGACAGGTGAATGGGGGTGCACCGTTCCCGGAGGTACTGCAATACCAGGTCGATGCGTGGAGTGGACGGAGCAAGCCCCTGTTCCATCTCCCTGCTCCAAAAATCAATTTAATATATGGTCCCCGGGTAGGGGACGTATCAGATATTAAACTGATAAGAACAGATACTACACTTGATCTTAGCCAAAAGGCCGAGAAGCGATGCCGGGCAGACTGACCCGTTGGAGCCTCATTCCGGGCTCCCTCACGCTCACTTGTGGTTCCACATAATGGCCGTTGTTGCACAAAACGCCAGGACAGACGAAAAGGCTCCACATTCCCTGTGACACAAAGAGGCCAAAAACATGGTGGCACATTCGTTCTCAGGTGTGCAAACGTCACGGGCGCAGACTGATGGTTATTCTTGCTCAGGAGGCGTCCCTTTGTCCAATGGGCAAAAACACTATGAAGGGGAACTAAAAAGTCATATGCGTCTCCCACTGGTGGAGGGAGAAACAGAGCAGACAGCCAACCAAAGGACAACATAAATAAACAGGCCCAAATCAGGCCAAAAGACTGAGCCACTGGTCAGGATAGGCCTGGTCTCGTCAGGAGAGACTGCATCCATCCCACTTTCCACAGAGCAGCTCAACCTCCTCGATATCTGGCCAAGTCCATCAGTCCCCCACACCCCTGCCTGGAGCCGAGACCAGGAGGCAAAGCTCCAGTTTGACGCGCTTCTCCATGAGCAGTTGCCCACAGAAAACCGCCTGGAGGCTTGCGAGCGCAGGCGCCATTGGCGACGCGCTACATGCTTTTGCTTTGAACACCGTCATCAGGGGAGAGCGCGAACGCAGTCCCCCACTACCAGAAATTATGCAGTCGAGATTCCCACATTTGGGGAATTCGCAGGGGTCAGCACAGCCGGAGTGCAATGGCTGAGCCTCGCCCTGGGTGAACCACCTTCTTGATCATGGTGTCTCCCCTGCCAGGTAAGTATGAGTTGCACAGCTCACAGGCAGAGAGCTCTGGCTCAGCCACAACAGCCCCTCATATGGGTCATCACTACCCACACAATGACCAAACCACTGCTAATACAACTTTGTCTCAACCTGGAGCTACTCACCCATTGTGGCATGAAAGCAATGTTTGATTACATCATGCAGTACATACTACTGAGATGTACAGCAATAAGTCCAGCGGAGACTTCTTTGAAGAACAAGCGGGGGGTTTTCCCATCATGCAACACTGCATTTCACCATCACACGGTGAAACTCCAACTTATCGGCCGCCTCCATTCTTCCTACCAACTACAGAGAAACAGCTCAAGAGCAACTTCAACAAGGCCAACGTGTCTCAAAGAGCGCAATTGTGCTTCATCTCCATTAGAGCGGCAGAAATAACCGTAAGGGACTAACAAAGCCCCCTCCACGCAAACACTCAGTGTCCCATCCCGTTTGAGTTATCTGCTGCTGCACTGCGGACGTTCTAGCGTCCAGTGTTGTCAATGTACTTTTCACTAATCCATACTGATGCATGCGACAATTGGCATCATGAGGATTAGGGCCACTGTGGGAAAGAAAAATTCAGTCCTGACTTTTGACTCCTAATTCTCATATAGAAAGTCACAATTTGGAGAAAATAGTTGGAGTGAATTTTTTTTTTCCTTCCCGACGTCAGCCTTGACCATCTTCCTTGCTATTCTGACTTCAGAACACCACCACCACGACGACGACGACGACGACGACGACATTTAAGATGTGGGTGTGAATTTACTTTTGACAGGTGAATGGGGGTGCACCGTTCCCGGAGGTACTGCAATACCAGGTCGATGCGTGGAGTGGACGGAGCAAGCCCCTGTTCCATCTCCCTGCTCCAAAAATCAATTTAATATATGGTCCCCGGGTAGGGGACGTATCAGATATTAAACTGATAAGAACAGATACTACACTTGATCTTAGCCAAAAGGCCGAGAAGCGATGCCGGGCAGACTGACCCGTTGGAGCCTCATTCCGGGCTCCCTCACGCTCACTTGTGGTTCCACATAATGGCCGTTGTTGCACAAAACGCCAGGACAGACGAAAAGGCTCCACATTCCCTGTGACACAAAGAGGCCAAAAACATGGTGGCACATTCGTTCTCAGGTGTGCAAACGTCACGGGCGCAGACTGATGGTTATTCTTGCTCAGGAGGCGTCCCTTTGTCCAATGGGCAAAAACACTATGAAGGGGAACTAAAAAGTCATATGCGTCTCCCACTGGTGGAGGGAGAAACAGAGCAGACAGCCAACCAAAGGACAACATAAATAAACAGGCCCAAATCAGGCCAAAAGACTGAGCCACTGGTCAGGATAGGCCTGGTCTCGTCAGGAGAGACTGCATCCATCCCACTTTCCACAGAGCAGCTCAACCTCCTCGATATCTGGCCAAGTCCATCAGTCCCCCACACCCCTGCCTGGAGCCGAGACCAGGAGGCAAAGCTCCAGTTTGACGCGCTTCTCCATGAGCAGTTGCCCACAGAAAACCGCCTGGAGGCTTGCGAGCGCAGGCGCCATTGGCGACGCGCTACATGCTTTTGCTTTGAACACCGTCATCAGGGGAGAGCGCGAACGCAGTCCCCCACTACCAGAAATTATGCAGTCGAGATTCCCACATTTGGGGAATTCGCAGGGGTCAGCACAGCCGGAGTGCAATGGCTGAGCCTCGCCCTGGGTGAACCACCTTCTTGATCATGGTGTCTCCCCTGCCAGGTAAGTATGAGTTGCACAGCTCACAGGCAGAGAGCTCTGGCTCAGCCACAACAGCCCCTCATATGGGTCATCACTACCCACACAATGACCAAACCACTGCTAATACAACTTTGTCTCAACCTGGAGCTACTCACCCATTGTGGCATGAAAGCAATGTTTGATTACATCATGCAGTACATACTACTGAGATGTACAGCAATAAGTCCAGCGGAGACTTCTTTGAAGAACAAGCGGGGGGTTTTCCCATCATGCAACACTGCATTTCACCATCACACGGTGAAACTCCAACTTATCGGCCGCCTCCATTCTTCCTACCAACTACAGAGAAACAGCTCAAGAGCAACTTCAACAAGGCCAACGTGTCTCAAAGAGCGCAATTGTGCTTCATCTCCATTAGAGCGGCAGAAATAACCGTAAGGGACTAACAAAGCCCCCTCCACGCAAACACTCAGTGTCCCATCCCGTTTGAGTTATCTGCTGCTGCACTGCGGACGTTCTAGCGTCCAGTGTTGTCAATGTACTTTTCACTAATCCATACTGATGCATGCGACAATTGGCATCATGAGGATTAGGGCCACTGTGGGAAAGAAAAATTCAGTCCTGACTTTTGACTCCTAATTCTCATATAGAAAGTCACAATTTGGAGAAAATAGTTGGAGTGAATTTTTTTTTTCCTTCCCGACGTCAGCCTTGACCATCTTCCTTGCTATTCTGACTTCAGAACACCACCACGACGACGACGACGACATTTAAGATGTGGGTGTGAATTTACTTTTGACAGGTGAATGGGGGTGCACCGTTCCCGGAGGTACTGCAATACCAGGTCGATGCGTGGAGTGGACGGAGCAAGCCCCTGTTCCATCTCCCTGCTCCAAAAATCAATTTAATATATGGTCCCCGGGTAGGGGACGTATCAGATATTAAACTGATAAGAACAGATACTACACTTGATCTTAGCCAAAAGGCCGAGAAGCGATGCCGGGCAGACTGACCCGTTGGAGCCTCATTCCGGGCTCCCTCACGCTCACTTGTGGTTCCACACAATGGCCGTTGTTGCACAAAACGCCAGGACAGACGAAAAGGCTCCACATTCCCTGTGACACAAAGAGGCCAAAAACATGGTGGCACATTCGTTCTCAGGTGTGCAAACGTCACGGGCGCAGACTGATGGTTATTCTTGCTCAGGAGGCGTCCCTTTGTCCAATGGGCAAAAACACTATGAAGGGGAACTAAAAAGTCATATGCGTCTCCCACTGGTGGAGGGAGAAACAGAGCAGACAGCCAACCAAAGGACAACATAAATAAACAGGCCCAAATCAGGCCAAAAGACTGAGCCACTGGTCAGGATAGGCCTGGTCTCGTCAGGAGAGACTGCATCCATCCCACTTTCCACAGAGCAGCTCAACCTCCTCGATATCTGGCCAAGTCCATCAGTCCCCCACACCCCTGCCTGGAGCCGAGACCAGGAGGCAAAGCTCCAGTTTGACGCGCTTCTCCATGAGCAGTTGCCCACAGAAAACCGCCTGGAGGCTTGCGAGCGCAGGCGCCATTGGCGACGCGCTACATGCTTTTGCTTTGAACACCGTCATCAGGGGAGAGCGCGAACGCAGTCCCCCACTACCAGAAATTATGCAGTCGAGATTCCCACATTTGGGGAATTCGCAGGGGTCAGCACAGCCGGAGTGCAATGGCTGAGCCTCGCCCTGGGTGAACCACCTTCTTGATCATGGTGTCTCCCCTGCCAGGTAAGTATGAGTTGCACAGCTCACAGGCAGAGAGCTCTGGCTCAGCCACAACAGCCCCTCATATGGGTCATCACTACCCACACAATGACCAAACCACTGCTAATACAACTTTGTCTCAACCTGGAGCTACTCACCCATTGTGGCATGAAAGCAATGTTTGATTACATCATGCAGTACATACTACTGAGATGTACAGCAATAAGTCCAGCGGAGACTTCTTTGAAGAACAAGCGGGGGGTTTTCCCATCATGCAACACTGCATTTCACCATCACACGGTGAAACTCCAACTTATCGGCCGCCTCCATTCTTCCTACCAACTACAGAGAAACAGCTCAAGAGCAACTTCAACAAGGCCAACGTGTCTCAAAGAGCGCAATTGTGCTTCATCTCCATTAGAGCGGCAGAAATAACCGTAAGGGACTAACAAAGCCCCCTCCACGCAAACACTCAGTGTCCCATCCCGTTTGAGTTATCTGCTGCTGCACTGCGGACGTTCTAGCGTCCAGTGTTGTCAATGTACTTTTCACTAATCCATACTGATGCATGCGACAATTGGCATCATGAGGATTAGGGCCACTGTGGGAAAGAAAAATTCAGTCCTGACTTTTGACTCCTAATTCTCATATAGAAAGTCACAATTTGGAGAAAATAGTTGGAGTGAATTTTTTTTTTCCTTCCCGACGTCAGCCTTGACCATCTTCCTTGCTATTCTGACTTCAGAACACCACCACCACGACGACGACGACGACGACGACGACGACGACATTTAAGATGTGGGTGTGAATTTACTTTTGACAGGTGAATGGGGGTGCACCGTTCCCGGAGGTACTGCAATACCAGGTCGATGCGTGGAGTGGACGGAGCAAGCCCCTGTTCCATCTCCCTGCTCCAAAAATCAATTTAATATATGGTCCCCGGGTAGGGGACGTATCAGATATTAAACTGATAAGAACAGATACTACACTTGATCTTAGCCAAAAGGCCGAGAAGCGATGCCGGGCAGACTGACCCGTTGGAGCCTCATTCCGGGCTCCCTCACGCTCACTTGTGGTTCCACATAATGGCCGTTGTTGCACAAAACGCCAGGACAGACGAAAAGGCTCCACATTCCCTGTGACACAAAGAGGCCAAAAACATGGTGGCACATTCGTTCTCAGGTGTGCAAACGTCACGGGCGCAGACTGATGGTTATTCTTGCTCAGGAGGCGTCCCTTTGTCCAATGGGCAAAAACACTATGAAGGGGAACTAAAAAGTCATATGCGTCTCCCACTGGTGGAGGGAGAAACAGAGCAGACAGCCAACCAAAGGACAACATAAATAAACAGGCCCAAATCAGGCCAAAAGACTGAGCCACTGGTCAGGATAGGCCTGGTCTCGTCAGGAGAGACTGCATCCATCCCACTTTCCACAGAGCAGCTCAACCTCCTCGATATCTGGCCAAGTCCATCAGTCCCCCACACCCCTGCCTGGAGCCGAGACCAGGAGGCAAAGCTCCAGTTTGACGCGCTTCTCCATGAGCAGTTGCCCACAGAAAACCGCCTGGAGGCTTGCGAGCGCAGGCGCCATTGGCGACGCGCTACATGCTTTTGCTTTGAACACCGTCATCAGGGGAGAGCGCGAACGCAGTCCCCCACTACCAGAAATTATGCAGTCGAGATTCCCACATTTGGGGAATTCGCAGGGGTCAGCACAGCCGGAGTGCAATGGCTGAGCCTCGCCCTGGGTGAACCACCTTCTTGATCATGGTGTCTCCCCTGCCAGGTAAGTATGAGTTGCACAGCTCACAGGCAGAGAGCTCTGGCTCAGCCACAACAGCCCCTCATATGGGTCATCACTACCCACACAATGACCAAACCACTGCTAATACAACTTTGTCTCAACCTGGAGCTACTCACCCATTGTGGCATGAAAGCAATGTTTGATTACATCATGCAGTACATACTACTGAGATGTACAGCAATAAGTCCAGCGGAGACTTCTTTGAAGAACAAGCGGGGGGTTTTCCCATCATGCAACACTGCATTTCACCATCACACGGTGAAACTCCAACTTATCGGCCGCCTCCATTCTTCCTACCAACTACAGAGAAACAGCTCAAGAGCAACTTCAACAAGGCCAACGTGTCTCAAAGAGCGCAATTGTGCTTCATCTCCATTAGAGCGGCAGAAATAACCGTAAGGGACTAACAAAGCCCCCTCCACGCAAACACTCAGTGTCCCATCCCGTTTGAGTTATCTGCTGCTGCACTGCGGACGTTCTAGCGTCCAGTGTTGTCAATGTACTTTTCACTAATCCATACTGATGCATGCGACAATTGGCATCATGAGGATTAGGGCCACTGTGGGAAAGAAAAATTCAGTCCTGACTTTTGACTCCTAATTCTCATATAGAAAGTCACAATTTGGAGAAAATAGTTGGAGTGAATTTTTTTTTTCCTTCCCGACGTCAGCCTTGACCATCTTCCTTGCTATTCTGACTTCAGAACACCACCACCACGACGACGACGACGACGACGACGACGACGACATTTAAGATGTGGGTGTGAATTTACTTTTGACAGGTGAATGGGGGTGCACCGTTCCCGGAGGTACTGCAATACCAGGTCGATGCGTGGAGTGGACGGAGCAAGCCCCTGTTCCATCTCCCTGCTCCAAAAATCAATTTAATATATGGTCCCCGGGTAGGGGACGTATCAGATATTAAACTGATAAGAACAGATACTACACTTGATCTTAGCCAAAAGGCCGAGAAGCGATGCCGGGCAGACTGACCCGTTGGAGCCTCATTCCGGGCTCCCTCACGCTCACTTGTGGTTCCACATAATGGCCGTTGTTGCACAAAACGCCAGGACAGACGAAAAGGCTCCACATTCCCTGTGACACAAAGAGGCCAAAAACATGGTGGCACATTCGTTCTCAGGTGTGCAAACGTCACGGGCGCAGACTGATGGTTATTCTTGCTCAGGAGGCGTCCCTTTGTCCAATGGGCAAAAACACTATGAAGGGGAACTAAAAAGTCATATGCGTCTCCCACTGGTGGAGGGAGAAACAGAGCAGACAGCCAACCAAAGGACAACATAAATAAACAGGCCCAAATCAGGCCAAAAGACTGAGCCACTGGTCAGGATAGGCCTGGTCTCGTCAGGAGAGACTGCATCCATCCCACTTTCCACAGAGCAGCTCAACCTCCTCGATATCTGGCCAAGTCCATCAGTCCCCCACACCCCTGCCTGGAGCCGAGACCAGGAGGCAAAGCTCCAGTTTGACGCGCTTCTCCATGAGCAGTTGCCCACAGAAAACCGCCTGGAGGCTTGCGAGCGCAGGCGCCATTGGCGACGCGCTACATGCTTTTGCTTTGAACACCGTCATCAGGGGAGAGCGCGAACGCAGTCCCCCACTACCAGAAATTATGCAGTCGAGATTCCCACATTTGGGGAATTCGCAGGGGTCAGCACAGCCGGAGTGCAATGGCTGAGCCTCGCCCTGGGTGAACCACCTTCTTGATCATGGTGTCTCCCCTGCCAGGTAAGTATGAGTTGCACAGCTCACAGGCAGAGAGCTCTGGCTCAGCCACAACAGCCCCTCATATGGGTCATCACTACCCACACAATGACCAAACCACTGCTAATACAACTTTGTCTCAACCTGGAGCTACTCACCCATTGTGGCATGAAAGCAATGTTTGATTACATCATGCAGTACATACTACTGAGATGTACAGCAATAAGTCCAGCGGAGACTTCTTTGAAGAACAAGCGGGGGGTTTTCCCATCATGCAACACTGCATTTCACCATCACACGGTGAAACTCCAACTTATCGGCCGCCTCCATTCTTCCTACCAACTACAGAGAAACAGCTCAAGAGCAACTTCAACAAGGCCAACGTGTCTCAAAGAGCGCAATTGTGCTTCATCTCCATTAGAGCGGCAGAAATAACCGTAAGGGACTAACAAAGCCCCCTCCACGCAAACACTCAGTGTCCCATCCCGTTTGAGTTATCTGCTGCTGCACTGCGGACGTTCTAGCGTCCAGTGTTGTCAATGTACTTTTCACTAATCCATACTGATGCATGCGACAATTGGCATCATGAGGATTAGGGCCACTGTGGGAAAGAAAAATTCAGTCCTGACTTTTGACTCCTAATTCTCATATAGAAAGTCACAATTTGGAGAAAATAGTTGGAGTGAATTTTTTTTTTCCTTCCCGACGTCAGCCTTGACCATCTTCCTTGCTATTCTGACTTCAGAACACCACCACCACGACGACGACGACGACGACGACGACATTTAAGATGTGGGTGTGAATTTACTTTTGACAGGTGAATGGGGGTGCACCGTTCCCGGAGGTACTGCAATACCAGGTCGATGCGTGGAGTGGACGGAGCAAGCCCCTGTTCCATCTCCCTGCTCCAAAAATCAATTTAATATATGGTCCCCGGGTAGGGGACGTATCAGATATTAAACTGATAAGAACAGATACTACACTTGATCTTAGCCAAAAGGCCGAGAAGCGATGCCGGGCAGACTGACCCGTTGGAGCCTCATTCCGGGCTCCCTCACGCTCACTTGTGGTTCCACATAATGGCCGTTGTTGCACAAAACGCCAGGACAGACGAAAAGGCTCCACATTCCCTGTGACACAAAGAGGCCAAAAACATGGTGGCACATTCGTTCTCAGGTGTGCAAACGTCACGGGCGCAGACTGATGGTTATTCTTGCTCAGGAGGCGTCCCTTTGTCCAATGGGCAAAAACACTATGAAGGGGAACTAAAAAGTCATATGCGTCTCCCACTGGTGGAGGGAGAAACAGAGCAGACAGCCAACCAAAGGACAACATAAATAAACAGGCCCAAATCAGGCCAAAAGACTGAGCCACTGGTCAGGATAGGCCTGGTCTCGTCAGGAGAGACTGCATCCATCCCACTTTCCACAGAGCAGCTCAACCTCCTCGATATCTGGCCAAGTCCATCAGTCCCCCACACCCCTGCCTGGAGCCGAGACCAGGAGGCAAAGCTCCAGTTTGACGCGCTTCTCCATGAGCAGTTGCCCACAGAAAACCGCCTGGAGGCTTGCGAGCGCAGGCGCCATTGGCGACGCGCTACATGCTTTTGCTTTGAACACCGTCATCAGGGGAGAGCGCGAACGCAGTCCCCCACTACCAGAAATTATGCAGTCGAGATTCCCACATTTGGGGAATTCGCAGGGGTCAGCACAGCCGGAGTGCAATGGCTGAGCCTCGCCCTGGGTGAACCACCTTCTTGATCATGGTGTCTCCCCTGCCAGGTAAGTATGAGTTGCACAGCTCACAGGCAGAGAGCTCTGGCTCAGCCACAACAGCCCCTCATATGGGTCATCACTACCCACACAATGACCAAACCACTGCTAATACAACTTTGTCTCAACCTGGAGCTACTCACCCATTGTGGCATGAAAGCAATGTTTGATTACATCATGCAGTACATACTACTGAGATGTACAGCAATAAGTCCAGCGGAGACTTCTTTGAAGAACAAGCGGGGGGTTTTCCCATCATGCAACACTGCATTTCACCATCACACGGTGAAACTCCAACTTATCGGCCGCCTCCATTCTTCCTACCAACTACAGAGAAACAGCTCAAGAGCAACTTCAACAAGGCCAACGTGTCTCAAAGAGCGCAATTGTGCTTCATCTCCATTAGAGCGGCAGAAATAACCGTAAGGGACTAACAAAGCCCCCTCCACGCAAACACTCAGTGTCCCATCCCGTTTGAGTTATCTGCTGCTGCACTGCGGACGTTCTAGCGTCCAGTGTTGTCAATGTACTTTTCACTAATCCATACTGATGCATGCGACAATTGGCATCATGAGGATTAGGGCCACTGTGGGAAAGAAAAATTCAGTCCTGACTTTTGACTCCTAATTCTCATATAGAAAGTCACAATTTGGAGAAAATAGTTGGAGTGAATTTTTTTTTTCCTTCCCGACGTCAGCCTTGACCATCTTCCTTGCTATTCTGACTTCAGAACACCACCACCACGACGACGACGACGACGACGACGACGACGACATTTAAGATGTGGGTGTGAATTTACTTTTGACAGGTGAATGGGGGTGCACCGTTCCCGGAGGTACTGCAATACCAGGTCGATGCGTGGAGTGGACGGAGCAAGCCCCTGTTCCATCTCCCTGCTCCAAAAATCAATTTAATATATGGTCCCCGGGTAGGGGACGTATCAGATATTAAACTGATAAGAACAGATACTACACTTGATCTTAGCCAAAAGGCCGAGAAGCGATGCCGGGCAGACTGACCCGTTGGAGCCTCATTCCGGGCTCCCTCACGCTCACTTGTGGTTCCACATAATGGCCGTTGTTGCACAAAACGCCAGGACAGACGAAAAGGCTCCACATTCCCTGTGACACAAAGAGGCCAAAAACATGGTGGCACATTCGTTCTCAGGTGTGCAAACGTCACGGGCGCAGACTGATGGTTATTCTTGCTCAGGAGGCGTCCCTTTGTCCAATGGGCAAAAACACTATGAAGGGGAACTAAAAAGTCATATGCGTCTCCCACTGGTGGAGGGAGAAACAGAGCAGACAGCCAACCAAAGGACAACATAAATAAACAGGCCCAAATCAGGCCAAAAGACTGAGCCACTGGTCAGGATAGGCCTGGTCTCGTCAGGAGAGACTGCATCCATCCCACTTTCCACAGAGCAGCTCAACCTCCTCGATATCTGGCCAAGTCCATCAGTCCCCCACACCCCTGCCTGGAGCCGAGACCAGGAGGCAAAGCTCCAGTTTGACGCGCTTCTCCATGAGCAGTTGCCCACAGAAAACCGCCTGGAGGCTTGCGAGCGCAGGCGCCATTGGCGACGCGCTACATGCTTTTGCTTTGAACACCGTCATCAGGGGAGAGCGCGAACGCAGTCCCCCACTACCAGAAATTATGCAGTCGAGATTCCCACATTTGGGGAATTCGCAGGGGTCAGCACAGCCGGAGTGCAATGGCTGAGCCTCGCCCTGGGTGAACCACCTTCTTGATCATGGTGTCTCCCCTGCCAGGTAAGTATGAGTTGCACAGCTCACAGGCAGAGAGCTCTGGCTCAGCCACAACAGCCCCTCATATGGGTCATCACTACCCACACAATGACCAAACCACTGCTAATACAACTTTGTCTCAACCTGGAGCTACTCACCCATTGTGGCATGAAAGCAATGTTTGATTACATCATGCAGTACATACTACTGAGATGTACAGCAATAAGTCCAGCGGAGACTTCTTTGAAGAACAAGCGGGGGGTTTTCCCATCATGCAACACTGCATTTCACCATCACACGGTGAAACTCCAACTTATCGGCCGCCTCCATTCTTCCTACCAACTACAGAGAAACAGCTCAAGAGCAACTTCAACAAGGCCAACGTGTCTCAAAGAGCGCAATTGTGCTTCATCTCCATTAGAGCGGCAGAAATAACCGTAAGGGACTAACAAAGCCCCCTCCACGCAAACACTCAGTGTCCCATCCCGTTTGAGTTATCTGCTGCTGCACTGCGGACGTTCTAGCGTCCAGTGTTGTCAATGTACTTTTCACTAATCCATACTGATGCATGCGACAATTGGCATCATGAGGATTAGGGCCACTGTGGGAAAGAAAAATTCAGTCCTGACTTTTGACTCCTAATTCTCATATAGAAAGTCACAATTTGGAGAAAATAGTTGGAGTGAATTTTTTTTTTCCTTCCCGACGTCAGCCTTGACCATCTTCCTTGCTATTCTGACTTCAGAACACCACCACCACGACGACGACGACGACGACGACGACGACGACATTTAAGATGTGGGTGTGAATTTACTTTTGACAGGTGAATGGGGGTGCACCGTTCCCGGAGGTACTGCAATACCAGGTCGATGCGTGGAGTGGACGGAGCAAGCCCCTGTTCCATCTCCCTGCTCCAAAAATCAATTTAATATATGGTCCCCGGGTAGGGGACGTATCAGATATTAAACTGATAAGAACAGATACTACACTTGATCTTAGCCAAAAGGCCGAGAAGCGATGCCGGGCAGACTGACCCGTTGGAGCCTCATTCCGGGCTCCCTCACGCTCACTTGTGGTTCCACATAATGGCCGTTGTTGCACAAAACGCCAGGACAGACGAAAAGGCTCCACATTCCCTGTGACACAAAGAGGCCAAAAACATGGTGGCACATTCGTTCTCAGGTGTGCAAACGTCACGGGCGCAGACTGATGGTTATTCTTGCTCAGGAGGCGTCCCTTTGTCCAATGGGCAAAAACACTATGAAGGGGAACTAAAAAGTCATATGCGTCTCCCACTGGTGGAGGGAGAAACAGAGCAGACAGCCAACCAAAGGACAACATAAATAAACAGGCCCAAATCAGGCCAAAAGACTGAGCCACTGGTCAGGATAGGCCTGGTCTCGTCAGGAGAGACTGCATCCATCCCACTTTCCACAGAGCAGCTCAACCTCCTCGATATCTGGCCAAGTCCATCAGTCCCCCACACCCCTGCCTGGAGCCGAGACCAGGAGGCAAAGCTCCAGTTTGACGCGCTTCTCCATGAGCAGTTGCCCACAGAAAACCGCCTGGAGGCTTGCGAGCGCAGGCGCCATTGGCGACGCGCTACATGCTTTTGCTTTGAACACCGTCATCAGGGGAGAGCGCGAACGCAGTCCCCCACTACCAGAAATTATGCAGTCGAGATTCCCACATTTGGGGAATTCGCAGGGGTCAGCACAGCCGGAGTGCAATGGCTGAGCCTCGCCCTGGGTGAACCACCTTCTTGATCATGGTGTCTCCCCTGCCAGGTAAGTATGAGTTGCACAGCTCACAGGCAGAGAGCTCTGGCTCAGCCACAACAGCCCCTCATATGGGTCATCACTACCCACACAATGACCAAACCACTGCTAATACAACTTTGTCTCAACCTGGAGCTACTCACCCATTGTGGCATGAAAGCAATGTTTGATTACATCATGCAGTACATACTACTGAGATGTACAGCAATAAGTCCAGCGGAGACTTCTTTGAAGAACAAGCGGGGGGTTTTCCCATCATGCAACACTGCATTTCACCATCACACGGTGAAACTCCAACTTATCGGCCGCCTCCATTCTTCCTACCAACTACAGAGAAACAGCTCAAGAGCAACTTCAACAAGGCCAACGTGTCTCAAAGAGCGCAATTGTGCTTCATCTCCATTAGAGCGGCAGAAATAACCGTAAGGGACTAACAAAGCCCCCTCCACGCAAACACTCAGTGTCCCATCCCGTTTGAGTTATCTGCTGCTGCACTGCGGACGTTCTAGCGTCCAGTGTTGTCAATGTACTTTTCACTAATCCATACTGATGCATGCGACAATTGGCATCATGAGGATTAGGGCCACTGTGGGAAAGAAAAATTCAGTCCTGACTTTTGACTCCTAATTCTCATATAGAAAGTCACAATTTGGAGAAAATAGTTGGAGTGAATTTTTTTTTTCCTTCCCGACGTCAGCCTTGACCATCTTCCTTGCTATTCTGACTTCAGAACACCACCACCACGACGACGACGACGACGACGACGACATTTAAGATGTGGGTGTGAATTTACTTTTGACAGGTGAATGGGGGTGCACCGTTCCCGGAGGTACTGCAATACCAGGTCGATGCGTGGAGTGGACGGAGCAAGCCCCTGTTCCATCTCCCTGCTCCAAAAATCAATTTAATATATGGTCCCCGGGTAGGGGACGTATCAGATATTAAACTGATAAGAACAGATACTACACTTGATCTTAGCCAAAAGGCCGAGAAGCGATGCCGGGCAGACTGACCCGTTGGAGCCTCATTCCGGGCTCCCTCACGCTCACTTGTGGTTCCACATAATGGCCGTTGTTGCACAAAACGCCAGGACAGACGAAAAGGCTCCACATTCCCTGTGACACAAAGAGGCCAAAAACATGGTGGCACATTCGTTCTCAGGTGTGCAAACGTCACGGGCGCAGACTGATGGTTATTCTTGCTCAGGAGGCGTCCCTTTGTCCAATGGGCAAAAACACTATGAAGGGGAACTAAAAAGTCATATGCGTCTCCCACTGGTGGAGGGAGAAACAGAGCAGACAGCCAACCAAAGGACAACATAAATAAACAGGCCCAAATCAGGCCAAAAGACTGAGCCACTGGTCAGGATAGGCCTGGTCTCGTCAGGAGAGACTGCATCCATCCCACTTTCCACAGAGCAGCTCAACCTCCTCGATATCTGGCCAAGTCCATCAGTCCCCCACACCCCTGCCTGGAGCCGAGACCAGGAGGCAAAGCTCCAGTTTGACGCGCTTCTCCATGAGCAGTTGCCCACAGAAAACCGCCTGGAGGCTTGCGAGCGCAGGCGCCATTGGCGACGCGCTACATGCTTTTGCTTTGAACACCGTCATCAGGGGAGAGCGCGAACGCAGTCCCCCACTACCAGAAATTATGCAGTCGAGATTCCCACATTTGGGGAATTCGCAGGGGTCAGCACAGCCGGAGTGCAATGGCTGAGCCTCGCCCTGGGTGAACCACCTTCTTGATCATGGTGTCTCCCCTGCCAGGTAAGTATGAGTTGCACAGCTCACAGGCAGAGAGCTCTGGCTCAGCCACAACAGCCCCTCATATGGGTCATCACTACCCACACAATGACCAAACCACTGCTAATACAACTTTGTCTCAACCTGGAGCTACTCACCCATTGTGGCATGAAAGCAATGTTTGATTACATCATGCAGTACATACTACTGAGATGTACAGCAATAAGTCCAGCGGAGACTTCTTTGAAGAACAAGCGGGGGGTTTTCCCATCATGCAACACTGCATTTCACCATCACACGGTGAAACTCCAACTTATCGGCCGCCTCCATTCTTCCTACCAACTACAGAGAAACAGCTCAAGAGCAACTTCAACAAGGCCAACGTGTCTCAAAGAGCGCAATTGTGCTTCATCTCCATTAGAGCGGCAGAAATAACCGTAAGGGACTAACAAAGCCCCCTCCACGCAAACACTCAGTGTCCCATCCCGTTTGAGTTATCTGCTGCTGCACTGCGGACGTTCTAGCGTCCAGTGTTGTCAATGTACTTTTCACTAATCCATACTGATGCATGCGACAATTGGCATCATGAGGATTAGGGCCACTGTGGGAAAGAAAAATTCAGTCCTGACTTTTGACTCCTAATTCTCATATAGAAAGTCACAATTTGGAGAAAATAGTTGGAGTGAATTTTTTTTTTCCTTCCCGACGTCAGCCTTGACCATCTTCCTTGCTATTCTGACTTCAGAACACCACCACCACGACGACGACGACGACGACGACATTTAAGATGTGGGTGTGAATTTACTTTTGACAGGTGAATGGGGGTGCACCGTTCCCGGAGGTACTGCAATACCAGGTCGATGCGTGGAGTGGACGGAGCAAGCCCCTGTTCCATCTCCCTGCTCCAAAAATCAATTTAATATATGGTCCCCGGGTAGGGGACGTATCAGATATTAAACTGATAAGAACAGATACTACACTTGATCTTAGCCAAAAGGCCGAGAAGCGATGCCGGGCAGACTGACCCGTTGGAGCCTCATTCCGGGCTCCCTCACGCTCACTTGTGGTTCCACACAATGGCCGTTGTTGCACAAAACGCCAGGACAGACGAAAAGGCTCCACATTCCCTGTGACACAAAGAGGCCAAAAACATGGTGGCACATTCGTTCTCAGGTGTGCAAACGTCACGGGCGCAGACTGATGGTTATTCTTGCTCAGGAGGCGTCCCTTTGTCCAATGGGCAAAAACACTATGAAGGGGAACTAAAAAGTCATATGCGTCTCCCACTGGTGGAGGGAGAAACAGAGCAGACAGCCAACCAAAGGACAACATAAATAAACAGGCCCAAATCAGGCCAAAAGACTGAGCCACTGGTCAGGGTAGGCCTGGTCTCGTCAGGAGAGACTGCATCCATCCCACTTTCCACAGAGCAGCTCAACCTCCTCGATATCTGGCCAAGTCCATCAGTCCCCCACACCCCTGCCTGGAGCCGAGACCAGGAGGCAAAGCTCCAGTTTGACGCGCTTCTCCATGAGCAGTTGCCCACAGAAAACCGCCTGGAGGCTTGCGAGCGCAGGCGCCATTGGCGACGCGCTACATGCTTTTGCTTTGAACACCGTCATCAGGGGAGAGCGCGAACGCAGTCCCCCACTACCAGAAATTATGCAGTCGAGATTCCCACATTTGGGGAATTCGCAGGGGTCAGCACAGCCGGAGTGCAATGGCTGAGCCTCGCCCTGGGTGAACCACCTTCTTGATCATGGTGTCTCCCCTGCCAGGTAAGTATGAGTTGCACAGCTCACAGGCAGAGAGCTCTGGCTCAGCCACAACAGCCCCTCATATGGGTCATCACTACCCACACAATGACCAAACCACTGCTAATACAACTTTGTCTCAACCTGGAGCTACTCACCCATTGTGGCATGAAAGCAATGTTTGATTACATCATGCAGTACATACTACTGAGATGTACAGCAATAAGTCCAGCGGAGACTTCTTTGAAGAACAAGCGGGGGGTTTTCCCATCATGCAACACTGCATTTCACCATCACACGGTGAAACTCCAACTTATCGGCCGCCTCCATTCTTCCTACCAACTACAGAGAAACAGCTCAAGAGCAACTTCAACAAGGCCAACGTGTCTCAAAGAGCGCAATTGTGCTTCATCTCCATTAGAGCGGCAGAAATAACCGTAAGGGACTAACAAAGCCCCCTCCACGCAAACACTCAGTGTCCCATCCCGTTTGAGTTATCTGCTGCTGCACTGCGGACGTTCTAGCGTCCAGTGTTGTCAATGTACTTTTCACTAATCCATACTGATGCATGCGACAATTGGCATCATGAGGATTAGGGCCACTGTGGGAAAGAAAAATTCAGTCCTGACTTTTGACTCCTAATTCTCATATAGAAAGTCACAATTTGGAGAAAATAGTTGGAGTGAATTTTTTTTTTCCTTCCCGACGTCAGCCTTGACCATCTTCCTTGCTATTCTGACTTCAGAACACCACCACCACGACGACGACGACATTTAAGATGTGGGTGTGAATTTACTTTTGACAGGTGAATGGGGGTGCACCGTTCCCGGAGGTACTGCAATACCAGGTCGATGCGTGGAGTGGACGGAGCAAGCCCCTGTTCCATCTCCCTGCTCCAAAAATCAATTTAATATATGGTCCCCGGGTAGGGGACGTATCAGATATTAAACTGATAAGAACAGATACTACACTTGATCTTAGCCAAAAGGCCGAGAAGCGATGCCGGGCAGACTGACCCGTTGGAGCCTCATTCCGGGCTCCCTCACGCTCACTTGTGGTTCCACACAATGGCCGTTGTTGCACAAAACGCCAGGACAGACGAAAAGGCTCCACATTCCCTGTGACACAAAGAGGCCAAAAACATGGTGGCACATTCGTTCTCAGGTGTGCAAACGTCACGGGCGCAGACTGATGGTTATTCTTGCTCAGGAGGCGTCCCTTTGTCCAATGGGCAAAAACACTATGAAGGGGAACTAAAAAGTCATATGCGTCTCCCACTGGTGGAGGGAGAAACAGAGCAGACAGCCAACCAAAGGACAACATAAATAAACAGGCCCAAATCAGGCCAAAAGACTGAGCCACTGGTCAGGGTAGGCCTGGTCTCGTCAGGAGAGACTGCATCCATCCCACTTTCCACAGAGCAGCTCAACCTCCTCGATATCTGGCCAAGTCCATCAGTCCCCCACACCCCTGCCTGGAGCCGAGACCAGGAGGCAAAGCTCCAGTTTGACGCGCTTCTCCATGAGCAGTTGCCCACAGAAAACCGCCTGGAGGCTTGCGAGCGCAGGCGCCATTGGCGACGCGCTACATGCTTTTGCTTTGAACACCGTCATCAGGGGAGAGCGCGAACGCAGTCCCCCACTACCAGAAATTATGCAGTCGAGATTCCCACATTTGGGGAATTCGCAGGGGTCAGCACAGCCGGAGTGCAATGGCTGAGCCTCGCCCTGGGTGAACCACCTTCTTGATCATGGTGTCTCCCCTGCCAGGTAAGTATGAGTTGCACAGCTCACAGGCAGAGAGCTCTGGCTCAGCCACAACAGCCCCTCATATGGGTCATCACTACCCACACAATGACCAAACCACTGCTAATACAACTTTGTCTCAACCTGGAGCTACTCACCCATTGTGGCATGAAAGCAATGTTTGATTACATCATGCAGTACATACTACTGAGATGTACAGCAATAAGTCCAGCGGAGACTTCTTTGAAGAACAAGCGGGGGGTTTTCCCATCATGCAACACTGCATTTCACCATCACACGGTGAAACTCCAACTTATCGGCCGCCTCCATTCTTCCTACCAACTACAGAGAAACAGCTCAAGAGCAACTTCAACAAGGCCAACGTGTCTCAAAGAGCGCAATTGTGCTTCATCTCCATTAGAGCGGCAGAAATAACCGTAAGGGACTAACAAAGCCCCCTCCACGCAAACACTCAGTGTCCCATCCCGTTTGAGTTATCTGCTGCTGCACTGCGGACGTTCTAGCGTCCAGTGTTGTCAATGTACTTTTCACTAATCCATACTGATGCATGCGACAATTGGCATCATGAGGATTAGGGCCACTGTGGGAAAGAAAAATTCAGTCCTGACTTTTGACTCCTAATTCTCATATAGAAAGTCACAATTTGGAGAAAATAGTTGGAGTGAATTTTTTTTTTCCTTCCCGACGTCAGCCTTGACCATCTTCCTTGCTATTCTGACTTCAGAACACCACCACCACGACGACGACGACGACGACGACGACGACGACGACGACGACGACGACATTTAAGATGTGGGTGTGAATTTACTTTTGACAGGTGAATGGGGGTGCACCGTTCCCGGAGGTACTGCAATACCAGGTCGATGCGTGGAGTGGACGGAGCAAGCCCCTGTTCCATCTCCCTGCTCCAAAAATCAATTTAATATATGGTCCCCGGGTAGGGGACGTATCAGATATTAAACTGATAAGAACAGATACTACACTTGATCTTAGCCAAAAGGCCGAGAAGCGATGCCGGGCAGACTGACCCGTTGGAGCCTCATTCCGGGCTCCCTCACGCTCACTTGTGGTTCCACACAATGGCCGTTGTTGCACAAAACGCCAGGACAGACGAAAAGGCTCCACATTCCCTGTGACACAAAGAGGCCAAAAACATGGTGGCACATTCGTTCTCAGGTGTGCAAACGTCACGGGCGCAGACTGATGGTTATTCTTGCTCAGGAGGCGTCCCTTTGTCCAATGGGCAAAAACACTATGAAGGGGAACTAAAAAGTCATATGCGTCTCCCACTGGTGGAGGGAGAAACAGAGCAGACAGCCAACCAAAGGACAACATAAATAAACAGGCCCAAATCAGGCCAAAAGACTGAGCCACTGGTCAGGGTAGGCCTGGTCTCGTCAGGAGAGACTGCATCCATCCCACTTTCCACAGAGCAGCTCAACCTCCTCGATATCTGGCCAAGTCCATCAGTCCCCCACACCCCTGCCTGGAGCCGAGACCAGGAGGCAAAGCTCCAGTTTGACGCGCTTCTCCATGAGCAGTTGCCCACAGAAAACCGCCTGGAGGCTTGCGAGCGCAGGCGCCATTGGCGACGCGCTACATGCTTTTGCTTTGAACACCGTCATCAGGGGAGAGCGCGAACGCAGTCCCCCACTACCAGAAATTATGCAGTCGAGATTCCCACATTTGGGGAATTCGCAGGGGTCAGCACAGCCGGAGTGCAATGGCTGAGCCTCGCCCTGGGTGAACCACCTTCTTGATCATGGTGTCTCCCCTGCCAGGTAAGTATGAGTTGCACAGCTCACAGGCAGAGAGCTCTGGCTCAGCCACAACAGCCCCTCATATGGGTCATCACTACCCACACAATGACCAAACCACTGCTAATACAACTTTGTCTCAACCTGGAGCTACTCACCCATTGTGGCATGAAAGCAATGTTTGATTACATCATGCAGTACATACTACTGAGATGTACAGCAATAAGTCCAGCGGAGACTTCTTTGAAGAACAAGCGGGGGGTTTTCCCATCATGCAACACTGCATTTCACCATCACACGGTGAAACTCCAACTTATCGGCCGCCTCCATTCTTCCTACCAACTACAGAGAAACAGCTCAAGAGCAACTTCAACAAGGCCAACGTGTCTCAAAGAGCGCAATTGTGCTTCATCTCCATTAGAGCGGCAGAAATAACCGTAAGGGACTAACAAAGCCCCCTCCACGCAAACACTCAGTGTCCCATCCCGTTTGAGTTATCTGCTGCTGCACTGCGGACGTTCTAGCGTCCAGTGTTGTCAATGTACTTTTCACTAATCCATACTGATGCATGCGACAATTGGCATCATGAGGATTAGGGCCACTGTGGGAAAGAAAAATTCAGTCCTGACTTTTGACTCCTAATTCTCATATAGAAAGTCACAATTTGGAGAAAATAGTTGGAGTGAATTTTTTTTTTCCTTCCCGACGTCAGCCTTGACCATCTTCCTTGCTATTCTGACTTCAGAACACCACCACCACGACGACGACGACATTTAAGATGTGGGTGTGAATTTACTTTTGACAGGTGAATGGGGGTGCACCGTTCCCGGAGGTACTGCAATACCAGGTCGATGCGTGGAGTGGACGGAGCAAGCCCCTGTTCCATCTCCCTGCTCCAAAAATCAATTTAATATATGGTCCCCGGGTAGGGGACGTATCAGATATTAAACTGATAAGAACAGATACTACACTTGATCTTAGCCAAAAGGCCGAGAAGCGATGCCGGGCAGACTGACCCGTTGGAGCCTCATTCCGGGCTCCCTCACGCTCACTTGTGGTTCCACACAATGGCCGTTGTTGCACAAAACGCCAGGACAGACGAAAAGGCTCCACATTCCCTGTGACACAAAGAGGCCAAAAACATGGTGGCACATTCGTTCTCAGGTGTGCAAACGTCACGGGCGCAGACTGATGGTTATTCTTGCTCAGGAGGCGTCCCTTTGTCCAATGGGCAAAAACACTATGAAGGGGAACTAAAAAGTCATATGCGTCTCCCACTGGTGGAGGGAGAAACAGAGCAGACAGCCAACCAAAGGACAACATAAATAAACAGGCCCAAATCAGGCCAAAAGACTGAGCCACTGGTCAGGGTAGGCCTGGTCTCGTCAGGAGAGACTGCATCCATCCCACTTTCCACAGAGCAGCTCAACCTCCTCGATATCTGGCCAAGTCCATCAGTCCCCCACACCCCTGCCTGGAGCCGAGACCAGGAGGCAAAGCTCCAGTTTGACGCGCTTCTCCATGAGCAGTTGCCCACAGAAAACCGCCTGGAGGCTTGCGAGCGCAGGCGCCATTGGCGACGCGCTACATGCTTTTGCTTTGAACACCGTCATCAGGGGAGAGCGCGAACGCAGTCCCCCACTACCAGAAATTATGCAGTCGAGATTCCCACATTTGGGGAATTCGCAGGGGTCAGCACAGCCGGAGTGCAATGGCTGAGCCTCGCCCTGGGTGAACCACCTTCTTGATCATGGTGTCTCCCCTGCCAGGTAAGTATGAGTTGCACAGCTCACAGGCAGAGAGCTCTGGCTCAGCCACAACAGCCCCTCATATGGGTCATCACTACCCACACAATGACCAAACCACTGCTAATACAACTTTGTCTCAACCTGGAGCTACTCACCCATTGTGGCATGAAAGCAATGTTTGATTACATCATGCAGTACATACTACTGAGATGTACAGCAATAAGTCCAGCGGAGACTTCTTTGAAGAACAAGCGGGGGGTTTTCCCATCATGCAACACTGCATTTCACCATCACACGGTGAAACTCCAACTTATCGGCCGCCTCCATTCTTCCTACCAACTACAGAGAAACAGCTCAAGAGCAACTTCAACAAGGCCAACGTGTCTCAAAGAGCGCAATTGTGCTTCATCTCCATTAGAGCGGCAGAAATAACCGTAAGGGACTAACAAAGCCCCCTCCACGCAAACACTCAGTGTCCCATCCCGTTTGAGTTATCTGCTGCTGCACTGCGGACGTTCTAGCGTCCAGTGTTGTCAATGTACTTTTCACTAATCCATACTGATGCATGCGACAATTGGCATCATGAGGATTAGGGCCACTGTGGGAAAGAAAAATTCAGTCCTGACTTTTGACTCCTAATTCTCATATAGAAAGTCACAATTTGGAGAAAATAGTTGGAGTGAATTTTTTTTTTCCTTCCCGACGTCAGCCTTGACCATCTTCCTTGCTATTCTGACTTCAGAACACCACCACCACGACGACGACGACGACGACGACATTTAAGATGTGGGTGTGAATTTACTTTTGACAGGTGAATGGGGGTGCACCGTTCCCGGAGGTACTGCAATACCAGGTCGATGCGTGGAGTGGACGGAGCAAGCCCCTGTTCCATCTCCCTGCTCCAAAAATCAATTTAATATATGGTCCCCGGGTAGGGGACGTATCAGATATTAAACTGATAAGAACAGATACTACACTTGATCTTAGCCAAAAGGCCGAGAAGCGATGCCGGGCAGACTGACCCGTTGGAGCCTCATTCCGGGCTCCCTCACGCTCACTTGTGGTTCCACACAATGGCCGTTGTTGCACAAAACGCCAGGACAGACGAAAAGGCTCCACATTCCCTGTGACACAAAGAGGCCAAAAACATGGTGGCACATTCGTTCTCAGGTGTGCAAACGTCACGGGCGCAGACTGATGGTTATTCTTGCTCAGGAGGCGTCCCTTTGTCCAATGGGCAAAAACACTATGAAGGGGAACTAAAAAGTCATATGCGTCTCCCACTGGTGGAGGGAGAAACAGAGCAGACAGCCAACCAAAGGACAACATAAATAAACAGGCCCAAATCAGGCCAAAAGACTGAGCCACTGGTCAGGGTAGGCCTGGTCTCGTCAGGAGAGACTGCATCCATCCCACTTTCCACAGAGCAGCTCAACCTCCTCGATATCTGGCCAAGTCCATCAGTCCCCCACACCCCTGCCTGGAGCCGAGACCAGGAGGCAAAGCTCCAGTTTGACGCGCTTCTCCATGAGCAGTTGCCCACAGAAAACCGCCTGGAGGCTTGCGAGCGCAGGCGCCATTGGCGACGCGCTACATGCTTTTGCTTTGAACACCGTCATCAGGGGAGAGCGCGAACGCAGTCCCCCACTACCAGAAATTATGCAGTCGAGATTCCCACATTTGGGGAATTCGCAGGGGTCAGCACAGCCGGAGTGCAATGGCTGAGCCTCGCCCTGGGTGAACCACCTTCTTGATCATGGTGTCTCCCCTGCCAGGTAAGTATGAGTTGCACAGCTCACAGGCAGAGAGCTCTGGCTCAGCCACAACAGCCCCTCATATGGGTCATCACTACCCACACAATGACCAAACCACTGCTAATACAACTTTGTCTCAACCTGGAGCTACTCACCCATTGTGGCATGAAAGCAATGTTTGATTACATCATGCAGTACATACTACTGAGATGTACAGCAATAAGTCCAGCGGAGACTTCTTTGAAGAACAAGCGGGGGGTTTTCCCATCATGCAACACTGCATTTCACCATCACACGGTGAAACTCCAACTTATCGGCCGCCTCCATTCTTCCTACCAACTACAGAGAAACAGCTCAAGAGCAACTTCAACAAGGCCAACGTGTCTCAAAGAGCGCAATTGTGCTTCATCTCCATTAGAGCGGCAGAAATAACCGTAAGGGACTAACAAAGCCCCCTCCACGCAAACACTCAGTGTCCCATCCCGTTTGAGTTATCTGCTGCTGCACTGCGGACGTTCTAGCGTCCAGTGTTGTCAATGTACTTTTCACTAATCCATACTGATGCATGCGACAATTGGCATCATGAGGATTAGGGCCACTGTGGGAAAGAAAAATTCAGTCCTGACTTTTGACTCCTAATTCTCATATAGAAAGTCACAATTTGGAGAAAATAGTTGGAGTGAATTTTTTTTTTCCTTCCCGACGTCAGCCTTGACCATCTTCCTTGCTATTCTGACTTCAGAACACCACCACCACGACGACGACGACATTTAAGATGTGGGTGTGAATTTACTTTTGACAGGTGAATGGGGGTGCACCGTTCCCGGAGGTACTGCAATACCAGGTCGATGCGTGGAGTGGACGGAGCAAGCCCCTGTTCCATCTCCCTGCTCCAAAAATCAATTTAATATATGGTCCCCGGGTAGGGGACGTATCAGATATTAAACTGATAAGAACAGATACTACACTTGATCTTAGCCAAAAGGCCGAGAAGCGATGCCGGGCAGACTGACCCGTTGGAGCCTCATTCCGGGCTCCCTCACGCTCACTTGTGGTTCCACACAATGGCCGTTGTTGCACAAAACGCCAGGACAGACGAAAAGGCTCCACATTCCCTGTGACACAAAGAGGCCAAAAACATGGTGGCACATTCGTTCTCAGGTGTGCAAACGTCACGGGCGCAGACTGATGGTTATTCTTGCTCAGGAGGCGTCCCTTTGTCCAATGGGCAAAAACACTATGAAGGGGAACTAAAAAGTCATATGCGTCTCCCACTGGTGGAGGGAGAAACAGAGCAGACAGCCAACCAAAGGACAACATAAATAAACAGGCCCAAATCAGGCCAAAAGACTGAGCCACTGGTCAGGGTAGGCCTGGTCTCGTCAGGAGAGACTGCATCCATCCCACTTTCCACAGAGCAGCTCAACCTCCTCGATATCTGGCCAAGTCCATCAGTCCCCCACACCCCTGCCTGGAGCCGAGACCAGGAGGCAAAGCTCCAGTTTGACGCGCTTCTCCATGAGCAGTTGCCCACAGAAAACCGCCTGGAGGCTTGCGAGCGCAGGCGCCATTGGCGACGCGCTACATGCTTTTGCTTTGAACACCGTCATCAGGGGAGAGCGCGAACGCAGTCCCCCACTACCAGAAATTATGCAGTCGAGATTCCCACATTTGGGGAATTCGCAGGGGTCAGCACAGCCGGAGTGCAATGGCTGAGCCTCGCCCTGGGTGAACCACCTTCTTGATCATGGTGTCTCCCCTGCCAGGTAAGTATGAGTTGCACAGCTCACAGGCAGAGAGCTCTGGCTCAGCCACAACAGCCCCTCATATGGGTCATCACTACCCACACAATGACCAAACCACTGCTAATACAACTTTGTCTCAACCTGGAGCTACTCACCCATTGTGGCATGAAAGCAATGTTTGATTACATCATGCAGTACATACTACTGAGATGTACAGCAATAAGTCCAGCGGAGACTTCTTTGAAGAACAAGCGGGGGGTTTTCCCATCATGCAACACTGCATTTCACCATCACACGGTGAAACTCCAACTTATCGGCCGCCTCCATTCTTCCTACCAACTACAGAGAAACAGCTCAAGAGCAACTTCAACAAGGCCAACGTGTCTCAAAGAGCGCAATTGTGCTTCATCTCCATTAGAGCGGCAGAAATAACCGTAAGGGACTAACAAAGCCCCCTCCACGCAAACACTCAGTGTCCCATCCCGTTTGAGTTATCTGCTGCTGCACTGCGGACGTTCTAGCGTCCAGTGTTGTCAATGTACTTTTCACTAATCCATACTGATGCATGCGACAATTGGCATCATGAGGATTAGGGCCACTGTGGGAAAGAAAAATTCAGTCCTGACTTTTGACTCCTAATTCTCATATAGAAAGTCACAATTTGGAGAAAATAGTTGGAGTGAATTTTTTTTTTCCTTCCCGACGTCAGCCTTGACCATCTTCCTTGCTATTCTGACTTCAGAACACCACCACCACGACGACGACGACGACGACGACGACATTTAAGATGTGGGTGTGAATTTACTTTTGACAGGTGAATGGGGGTGCACCGTTCCCGGAGGTACTGCAATACCAGGTCGATGCGTGGAGTGGACGGAGCAAGCCCCTGTTCCATCTCCCTGCTCCAAAAATCAATTTAATATATGGTCCCCGGGTAGGGGACGTATCAGATATTAAACTGATAAGAACAGATACTACACTTGATCTTAGCCAAAAGGCCGAGAAGCGATGCCGGGCAGACTGACCCGTTGGAGCCTCATTCCGGGCTCCCTCACGCTCACTTGTGGTTCCACACAATGGCCGTTGTTGCACAAAACGCCAGGACAGACGAAAAGGCTCCACATTCCCTGTGACACAAAGAGGCCAAAAACATGGTGGCACATTCGTTCTCAGGTGTGCAAACGTCACGGGCGCAGACTGATGGTTATTCTTGCTCAGGAGGCGTCCCTTTGTCCAATGGGCAAAAACACTATGAAGGGGAACTAAAAAGTCATATGCGTCTCCCACTGGTGGAGGGAGAAACAGAGCAGACAGCCAACCAAAGGACAACATAAATAAACAGGCCCAAATCAGGCCAAAAGACTGAGCCACTGGTCAGGGTAGGCCTGGTCTCGTCAGGAGAGACTGCATCCATCCCACTTTCCACAGAGCAGCTCAACCTCCTCGATATCTGGCCAAGTCCATCAGTCCCCCACACCCCTGCCTGGAGCCGAGACCAGGAGGCAAAGCTCCAGTTTGACGCGCTTCTCCATGAGCAGTTGCCCACAGAAAACCGCCTGGAGGCTTGCGAGCGCAGGCGCCATTGGCGACGCGCTACATGCTTTTGCTTTGAACACCGTCATCAGGGGAGAGCGCGAACGCAGTCCCCCACTACCAGAAATTATGCAGTCGAGATTCCCACATTTGGGGAATTCGCAGGGGTCAGCACAGCCGGAGTGCAATGGCTGAGCCTCGCCCTGGGTGAACCACCTTCTTGATCATGGTGTCTCCCCTGCCAGGTAAGTATGAGTTGCACAGCTCACAGGCAGAGAGCTCTGGCTCAGCCACAACAGCCCCTCATATGGGTCATCACTACCCACACAATGACCAAACCACTGCTAATACAACTTTGTCTCAACCTGGAGCTACTCACCCATTGTGGCATGAAAGCAATGTTTGATTACATCATGCAGTACATACTACTGAGATGTACAGCAATAAGTCCAGCGGAGACTTCTTTGAAGAACAAGCGGGGGGTTTTCCCATCATGCAACACTGCATTTCACCATCACACGGTGAAACTCCAACTTATCGGCCGCCTCCATTCTTCCTACCAACTACAGAGAAACAGCTCAAGAGCAACTTCAACAAGGCCAACGTGTCTCAAAGAGCGCAATTGTGCTTCATCTCCATTAGAGCGGCAGAAATAACCGTAAGGGACTAACAAAGCCCCCTCCACGCAAACACTCAGTGTCCCATCCCGTTTGAGTTATCTGCTGCTGCACTGCGGACGTTCTAGCGTCCAGTGTTGTCAATGTACTTTTCACTAATCCATACTGATGCATGCGACAATTGGCATCATGAGGATTAGGGCCACTGTGGGAAAGAAAAATTCAGTCCTGACTTTTGACTCCTAATTCTCATATAGAAAGTCACAATTTGGAGAAAATAGTTGGAGTGAATTTTTTTTTTCCTTCCCGACGTCAGCCTTGACCATCTTCCTTGCTATTCTGACTTCAGAACACCACCACGACGACGACGACGACGACGACGACATTTAAGATGTGGGTGTGAATTTACTTTTGACAGGTGAATGGGGGTGCACCGTTCCCGGAGGTACTGCAATACCAGGTCGATGCGTGGAGTGGACGGAGCAAGCCCCTGTTCCATCTCCCTGCTCCAAAAATCAATTTAATATATGGTCCCCGGGTAGGGGACGTATCAGATATTAAACTGATAAGAACAGATACTACACTTGATCTTAGCCAAAAGGCCGAGAAGCGATGCCGGGCAGACTGACCCGTTGGAGCCTCATTCCGGGCTCCCTCACGCTCACTTGTGGTTCCACACAATGGCCGTTGTTGCACAAAACGCCAGGACAGACGAAAAGGCTCCACATTCCCTGTGACACAAAGAGGCCAAAAACATGGTGGCACATTCGTTCTCAGGTGTGCAAACGTCACGGGCGCAGACTGATGGTTATTCTTGCTCAGGAGGCGTCCCTTTGTCCAATGGGCAAAAACACTATGAAGGGGAACTAAAAAGTCATATGCGTCTCCCACTGGTGGAGGGAGAAACAGAGCAGACAGCCAACCAAAGGACAACATAAATAAACAGGCCCAAATCAGGCCAAAAGACTGAGCCACTGGTCAGGGTAGGCCTGGTCTCGTCAGGAGAGACTGCATCCATCCCACTTTCCACAGAGCAGCTCAACCTCCTCGATATCTGGCCAAGTCCATCAGTCCCCCACACCCCTGCCTGGAGCCGAGACCAGGAGGCAAAGCTCCAGTTTGACGCGCTTCTCCATGAGCAGTTGCCCACAGAAAACCGCCTGGAGGCTTGCGAGCGCAGGCGCCATTGGCGACGCGCTACATGCTTTTGCTTTGAACACCGTCATCAGGGGAGAGCGCGAACGCAGTCCCCCACTACCAGAAATTATGCAGTCGAGATTCCCACATTTGGGGAATTCGCAGGGGTCAGCACAGCCGGAGTGCAATGGCTGAGCCTCGCCCTGGGTGAACCACCTTCTTGATCATGGTGTCTCCCCTGCCAGGTAAGTATGAGTTGCACAGCTCACAGGCAGAGAGCTCTGGCTCAGCCACAACAGCCCCTCATATGGGTCATCACTACCCACACAATGACCAAACCACTGCTAATACAACTTTGTCTCAACCTGGAGCTACTCACCCATTGTGGCATGAAAGCAATGTTTGATTACATCATGCAGTACATACTACTGAGATGTACAGCAATAAGTCCAGCGGAGACTTCTTTGAAGAACAAGCGGGGGGTTTTCCCATCATGCAACACTGCATTTCACCATCACACGGTGAAACTCCAACTTATCGGCCGCCTCCATTCTTCCTACCAACTACAGAGAAACAGCTCAAGAGCAACTTCAACAAGGCCAACGTGTCTCAAAGAGCGCAATTGTGCTTCATCTCCATTAGAGCGGCAGAAATAACCGTAAGGGACTAACAAAGCCCCCTCCACGCAAACACTCAGTGTCCCATCCCGTTTGAGTTATCTGCTGCTGCACTGCGGACGTTCTAGCGTCCAGTGTTGTCAATGTACTTTTCACTAATCCATACTGATGCATGCGACAATTGGCATCATGAGGATTAGGGCCACTGTGGGAAAGAAAAATTCAGTCCTGACTTTTGACTCCTAATTCTCATATAGAAAGTCACAATTTGGAGAAAATAGTTGGAGTGAATTTTTTTTTTCCTTCCCGACGTCAGCCTTGACCATCTTCCTTGCTATTCTGACTTCAGAACACCACCACCACGACGACGACGACGACGACGACGACATTTAAGATGTGGGTGTGAATTTACTTTTGACAGGTGAATGGGGGTGCACCGTTCCCGGAGGTACTGCAATACCAGGTCGATGCGTGGAGTGGACGGAGCAAGCCCCTGTTCCATCTCCCTGCTCCAAAAATCAATTTAATATATGGTCCCCGGGTAGGGGACGTATCAGATATTAAACTGATAAGAACAGATACTACACTTGATCTTAGCCAAAAGGCCGAGAAGCGATGCCGGGCAGACTGACCCGTTGGAGCCTCATTCCGGGCTCCCTCACGCTCACTTGTGGTTCCACACAATGGCCGTTGTTGCACAAAACGCCAGGACAGACGAAAAGGCTCCACATTCCCTGTGACACAAAGAGGCCAAAAACATGGTGGCACATTCGTTCTCAGGTGTGCAAACGTCACGGGCGCAGACTGATGGTTATTCTTGCTCAGGAGGCGTCCCTTTGTCCAATGGGCAAAAACACTATGAAGGGGAACTAAAAAGTCATATGCGTCTCCCACTGGTGGAGGGAGAAACAGAGCAGACAGCCAACCAAAGGACAACATAAATAAACAGGCCCAAATCAGGCCAAAAGACTGAGCCACTGGTCAGGGTAGGCCTGGTCTCGTCAGGAGAGACTGCATCCATCCCACTTTCCACAGAGCAGCTCAACCTCCTCGATATCTGGCCAAGTCCATCAGTCCCCCACACCCCTGCCTGGAGCCGAGACCAGGAGGCAAAGCTCCAGTTTGACGCGCTTCTCCATGAGCAGTTGCCCACAGAAAACCGCCTGGAGGCTTGCGAGCGCAGGCGCCATTGGCGACGCGCTACATGCTTTTGCTTTGAACACCGTCATCAGGGGAGAGCGCGAACGCAGTCCCCCACTACCAGAAATTATGCAGTCGAGATTCCCACATTTGGGGAATTCGCAGGGGTCAGCACAGCCGGAGTGCAATGGCTGAGCCTCGCCCTGGGTGAACCACCTTCTTGATCATGGTGTCTCCCCTGCCAGGTAAGTATGAGTTGCACAGCTCACAGGCAGAGAGCTCTGGCTCAGCCACAACAGCCCCTCATATGGGTCATCACTACCCACACAATGACCAAACCACTGCTAATACAACTTTGTCTCAACCTGGAGCTACTCACCCATTGTGGCATGAAAGCAATGTTTGATTACATCATGCAGTACATACTACTGAGATGTACAGCAATAAGTCCAGCGGAGACTTCTTTGAAGAACAAGCGGGGGGTTTTCCCATCATGCAACACTGCATTTCACCATCACACGGTGAAACTCCAACTTATCGGCCGCCTCCATTCTTCCTACCAACTACAGAGAAACAGCTCAAGAGCAACTTCAACAAGGCCAACGTGTCTCAAAGAGCGCAATTGTGCTTCATCTCCATTAGAGCGGCAGAAATAACCGTAAGGGACTAACAAAGCCCCCTCCACGCAAACACTCAGTGTCCCATCCCGTTTGAGTTATCTGCTGCTGCACTGCGGACGTTCTAGCGTCCAGTGTTGTCAATGTACTTTTCACTAATCCATACTGATGCATGCGACAATTGGCATCATGAGGATTAGGGCCACTGTGGGAAAGAAAAATTCAGTCCTGACTTTTGACTCCTAATTCTCATATAGAAAGTCACAATTTGGAGAAAATAGTTGGAGTGAATTTTTTTTTTCCTTCCCGACGTCAGCCTTGACCATCTTCCTTGCTATTCTGACTTCAGAACACCACCACCACGACGACGACGACGACGACATTTAAGATGTGGGTGTGAATTTACTTTTGACAGGTGAATGGGGGTGCACCGTTCCCGGAGGTACTGCAATACCAGGTCGATGCGTGGAGTGGACGGAGCAAGCCCCTGTTCCATCTCCCTGCTCCAAAAATCAATTTAATATATGGTCCCCGGGTAGGGGACGTATCAGATATTAAACTGATAAGAACAGATACTACACTTGATCTTAGCCAAAAGGCCGAGAAGCGATGCCGGGCAGACTGACCCGTTGGAGCCTCATTCCGGGCTCCCTCACGCTCACTTGTGGTTCCACACAATGGCCGTTGTTGCACAAAACGCCAGGACAGACGAAAAGGCTCCACATTCCCTGTGACACAAAGAGGCCAAAAACATGGTGGCACATTCGTTCTCAGGTGTGCAAACGTCACGGGCGCAGACTGATGGTTATTCTTGCTCAGGAGGCGTCCCTTTGTCCAATGGGCAAAAACACTATGAAGGGGAACTAAAAAGTCATATGCGTCTCCCACTGGTGGAGGGAGAAACAGAGCAGACAGCCAACCAAAGGACAACATAAATAAACAGGCCCAAATCAGGCCAAAAGACTGAGCCACTGGTCAGGGTAGGCCTGGTCTCGTCAGGAGAGACTGCATCCATCCCACTTTCCACAGAGCAGCTCAACCTCCTCGATATCTGGCCAAGTCCATCAGTCCCCCACACCCCTGCCTGGAGCCGAGACCAGGAGGCAAAGCTCCAGTTTGACGCGCTTCTCCATGAGCAGTTGCCCACAGAAAACCGCCTGGAGGCTTGCGAGCGCAGGCGCCATTGGCGACGCGCTACATGCTTTTGCTTTGAACACCGTCATCAGGGGAGAGCGCGAACGCAGTCCCCCACTACCAGAAATTATGCAGTCGAGATTCCCACATTTGGGGAATTCGCAGGGGTCAGCACAGCCGGAGTGCAATGGCTGAGCCTCGCCCTGGGTGAACCACCTTCTTGATCATGGTGTCTCCCCTGCCAGGTAAGTATGAGTTGCACAGCTCACAGGCAGAGAGCTCTGGCTCAGCCACAACAGCCCCTCATATGGGTCATCACTACCCACACAATGACCAAACCACTGCTAATACAACTTTGTCTCAACCTGGAGCTACTCACCCATTGTGGCATGAAAGCAATGTTTGATTACATCATGCAGTACATACTACTGAGATGTACAGCAATAAGTCCAGCGGAGACTTCTTTGAAGAACAAGCGGGGGGGTTTCCCATCATGCAACACTGCATTTCACCATCACACGGTGAAACTCCAACTTATCGGCCGCCTCCATTCTTCCTACCAACTACAGAGAAACAGCTCAAGAGCAACTTCAACAAGGCCAACGTGTCTCAAAGAGCGCAATTGTGCTTCATCTCCATTAGAGCGGCAGAAATAACCGTAAGGGACTAACAAAGCCCCCTCCACGCAAACACTCAGTGTCCCATCCCGTTTGAGTTATCTGCTGCTGCACTGCGGACGTTCTAGCGTCCAGTGTTGTCAATGTACTTTTCACTAATCCATACTGATGCATGCGACAATTGGCATCATGAGGATTAGGGCCACTGTGGGAAAGAAAAATTCAGTCCTGACTTTTGACTCCTAATTCTCATATAGAAAGTCACAATTTGGAGAAAATAGTTGGAGTGAATTTTTTTTTTCCTTCCCGACGTCAGCCTTGACCATCTTCCTTGCTATTCTGACTTCAGAACACCACCACCACGACGACGACGACATTTAAGATGTGGGTGTGAATTTACTTTTGACAGGTGAATGGGGGTGCACCGTTCCCGGAGGTACTGCAATACCAGGTCGATGCGTGGAGTGGACGGAGCAAGCCCCTGTTCCATCTCCCTGCTCCAAAAATCAATTTAATATATGGTCCCCGGGTAGGGGACGTATCAGATATTAAACTGATAAGAACAGATACTACACTTGATCTTAGCCAAAAGGCCGAGAAGCGATGCCGGGCAGACTGACCCGTTGGAGCCTCATTCCGGGCTCCCTCACGCTCACTTGTGGTTCCACACAATGGCCGTTGTTGCACAAAACGCCAGGACAGACGAAAAGGCTCCACATTCCCTGTGACACAAAGAGGCCAAAAACATGGTGGCACATTCGTTCTCAGGTGTGCAAACGTCACGGGCGCAGACTGATGGTTATTCTTGCTCAGGAGGCGTCCCTTTGTCCAATGGGCAAAAACACTATGAAGGGGAACTAAAAAGTCATATGCGTCTCCCACTGGTGGAGGGAGAAACAGAGCAGACAGCCAACCAAAGGACAACATAAATAAACAGGCCCAAATCAGGCCAAAAGACTGAGCCACTGGTCAGGATAGGCCTGGTCTCGTCAGGAGAGACTGCATCCATCCCACTTTCCACAGAGCAGCTCAACCTCCTCGATATCTGGCCAAGTCCATCAGTCCCCCACACCCCTGCCTGGAGCCGAGACCAGGAGGCAAAGCTCCAGTTTGACGCGCTTCTCCATGAGCAGTTGCCCACAGAAAACCGCCTGGAGGCTTGCGAGCGCAGGCGCCATTGGCGACGCGCTACATGCTTTTGCTTTGAACACCGTCATCAGGGGAGAGCGCGAACGCAGTCCCCCACTACCAGAAATTATGCAGTCGAGATTCCCACATTTGGGGAATTCGCAGGGGTCAGCACAGCCGGAGTGCAATGGCTGAGCCTCGCCCTGGGTGAACCACCTTCTTGATCATGGTGTCTCCCCTGCCAGGTAAGTATGAGTTGCACAGCTCACAGGCAGAGAGCTCTGGCTCAGCCACAACAGCCCCTCATATGGGTCATCACTACCCACACAATGACCAAACCACTGCTAATACAACTTTGTCTCAACCTGGAGCTACTCACCCATTGTGGCATGAAAGCAATGTTTGATTACATCATGCAGTACATACTACTGAGATGTACAGCAATAAGTCCAGCGGAGACTTCTTTGAAGAACAAGCGGGGGGTTTTCCCATCATGCAACACTGCATTTCACCATCACACGGTGAAACTCCAACTTATCGGCCGCCTCCATTCTTCCTACCAACTACAGAGAAACAGCTCAAGAGCAACTTCAACAAGGCCAACGTGTCTCAAAGAGCGCAATTGTGCTTCATCTCCATTAGAGCGGCAGAAATAACCGTAAGGGACTAACAAAGCCCCCTCCACGCAAACACTCAGTGTCCCATCCCGTTTGAGTTATCTGCTGCTGCACTGCGGACGTTCTAGCGTCCAGTGTTGTCAATGTACTTTTCACTAATCCATACTGATGCATGCGACAATTGGCATCATGAGGATTAGGGCCACTGTGGGAAAGAAAAATTCAGTCCTGACTTTTGACTCCTAATTCTCATATAGAAAGTCACAATTTGGAGAAAATAGTTGGAGTGAATTTTTTTTTTCCTTCCCGACGTCAGCCTTGACCATCTTCCTTGCTATTCTGACTTCAGAACACCACCACCACGACGACGACGACGACGACGACGACGACATTTAAGATGTGGGTGTGAATTTACTTTTGACAGGTGAATGGGGGTGCACCGTTCCCGGAGGTACTGCAATACCAGGTCGATGCGTGGAGTGGACGGAGCAAGCCCCTGTTCCATCTCCCTGCTCCAAAAATCAATTTAATATATGGTCCCCGGGTAGGGGACGTATCAGATATTAAACTGATAAGAACAGATACTACACTTGATCTTAGCCAAAAGGCCGAGAAGCGATGCCGGGCAGACTGACCCGTTGGAGCCTCATTCCGGGCTCCCTCACGCTCACTTGTGGTTCCACACAATGGCCGTTGTTGCACAAAACGCCAGGACAGACGAAAAGGCTCCACATTCCCTGTGACACAAAGAGGCCAAAAACATGGTGGCACATTCGTTCTCAGGTGTGCAAACGTCACGGGCGCAGACTGATGGTTATTCTTGCTCAGGAGGCGTCCCTTTGTCCAATGGGCAAAAACACTATGAAGGGGAACTAAAAAGTCATATGCGTCTCCCACTGGTGGAGGGAGAAACAGAGCAGACAGCCAACCAAAGGACAACATAAATAAACAGGCCCAAATCAGGCCAAAAGACTGAGCCACTGGTCAGGATAGGCCTGGTCTCGTCAGGAGAGACTGCATCCATCCCACTTTCCACAGAGCAGCTCAACCTCCTCGATATCTGGCCAAGTCCATCAGTCCCCCACACCCCTGCCTGGAGCCGAGACCAGGAGGCAAAGCTCCAGTTTGACGCGCTTCTCCATGAGCAGTTGCCCACAGAAAACCGCCTGGAGGCTTGCGAGCGCAGGCGCCATTGGCGACGCGCTACATGCTTTTGCTTTGAACACCGTCATCAGGGGAGAGCGCGAACGCAGTCCCCCACTACCAGAAATTATGCAGTCGAGATTCCCACATTTGGGGAATTCGCAGGGGTCAGCACAGCCGGAGTGCAATGGCTGAGCCTCGCCCTGGGTGAACCACCTTCTTGATCATGGTGTCTCCCCTGCCAGGTAAGTATGAGTTGCACAGCTCACAGGCAGAGAGCTCTGGCTCAGCCACAACAGCCCCTCATATGGGTCATCACTACCCACACAATGACCAAACCACTGCTAATACAACTTTGTCTCAACCTGGAGCTACTCACCCATTGTGGCATGAAAGCAATGTTTGATTACATCATGCAGTACATACTACTGAGATGTACAGCAATAAGTCCAGCGGAGACTTCTTTGAAGAACAAGCGGGGGGTTTTCCCATCATGCAACACTGCATTTCACCATCACACGGTGAAACTCCAACTTATCGGCCGCCTCCATTCTTCCTACCAACTACAGAGAAACAGCTCAAGAGCAACTTCAACAAGGCCAACGTGTCTCAAAGAGCGCAATTGTGCTTCATCTCCATTAGAGCGGCAGAAATAACCGTAAGGGACTAACAAAGCCCCCTCCACGCAAACACTCAGTGTCCCATCCCGTTTGAGTTATCTGCTGCTGCACTGCGGACGTTCTAGCGTCCAGTGTTGTCAATGTACTTTTCACTAATCCATACTGATGCATGCGACAATTGGCATCATGAGGATTAGGGCCACTGTGGGAAAGAAAAATTCAGTCCTGACTTTTGACTCCTAATTCTCATATAGAAAGTCACAATTTGGAGAAAATAGTTGGAGTGAATTTTTTTTTTCCTTCCCGACGTCAGCCTTGACCATCTTCCTTGCTATTCTGACTTCAGAACACCACCACCACCACGACGACGACGACGACGACGACGACGACATTTAAGATGTGGGTGTGAATTTACTTTTGACAGGTGAATGGGGGTGCACCGTTCCCGGAGGTACTGCAATACCAGGTCGATGCGTGGAGTGGACGGAGCAAGCCCCTGTTCCATCTCCCTGCTCCAAAAATCAATTTAATATATGGTCCCCGGGTAGGGGACGTATCAGATATTAAACTGATAAGAACAGATACTACACTTGATCTTAGCCAAAAGGCCGAGAAGCGATGCCGGGCAGACTGACCCGTTGGAGCCTCATTCCGGGCTCCCTCACGCTCACTTGTGGTTCCACACAATGGCCGTTGTTGCACAAAACGCCAGGACAGACGAAAAGGCTCCACATTCCCTGTGACACAAAGAGGCCAAAAACATGGTGGCACATTCGTTCTCAGGTGTGCAAACGTCACGGGCGCAGACTGATGGTTATTCTTGCTCAGGAGGCGTCCCTTTGTCCAATGGGCAAAAACACTATGAAGGGGAACTAAAAAGTCATATGCGTCTCCCACTGGTGGAGGGAGAAACAGAGCAGACAGCCAACCAAAGGACAACATAAATAAACAGGCCCAAATCAGGCCAAAAGACTGAGCCACTGGTCAGGATAGGCCTGGTCTCGTCAGGAGAGACTGCATCCATCCCACTTTCCACAGAGCAGCTCAACCTCCTCGATATCTGGCCAAGTCCATCAGTCCCCCACACCCCTGCCTGGAGCCGAGACCAGGAGGCAAAGCTCCAGTTTGACGCGCTTCTCCATGAGCAGTTGCCCACAGAAAACCGCCTGGAGGCTTGCGAGCGCAGGCGCCATTGGCGACGCGCTACATGCTTTTGCTTTGAACACCGTCATCAGGGGAGAGCGCGAACGCAGTCCCCCACTACCAGAAATTATGCAGTCGAGATTCCCACATTTGGGGAATTCGCAGGGGTCAGCACAGCCGGAGTGCAATGGCTGAGCCTCGCCCTGGGTGAACCACCTTCTTGATCATGGTGTCTCCCCTGCCAGGTAAGTATGAGTTGCACAGCTCACAGGCAGAGAGCTCTGGCTCAGCCACAACAGCCCCTCATATGGGTCATCACTACCCACACAATGACCAAACCACTGCTAATACAACTTTGTCTCAACCTGGAGCTACTCACCCATTGTGGCATGAAAGCAATGTTTGATTACATCATGCAGTACATACTACTGAGATGTACAGCAATAAGTCCAGCGGAGACTTCTTTGAAGAACAAGCGGGGGGTTTTCCCATCATGCAACACTGCATTTCACCATCACACGGTGAAACTCCAACTTATCGGCCGCCTCCATTCTTCCTACCAACTACAGAGAAACAGCTCAAGAGCAACTTCAACAAGGCCAACGTGTCTCAAAGAGCGCAATTGTGCTTCATCTCCATTAGAGCGGCAGAAATAACCGTAAGGGACTAACAAAGCCCCCTCCACGCAAACACTCAGTGTCCCATCCCGTTTGAGTTATCTGCTGCTGCACTGCGGACGTTCTAGCGTCCAGTGTTGTCAATGTACTTTTCACTAATCCATACTGATGCATGCGACAATTGGCATCATGAGGATTAGGGCCACTGTGGGAAAGAAAAATTCAGTCCTGACTTTTGACTCCTAATTCTCATATAGAAAGTCACAATTTGGAGAAAATAGTTGGAGTGAATTTTTTTTTTCCTTCCCGACGTCAGCCTTGACCATCTTCCTTGCTATTCTGACTTCAGAACACCACCACCACCACGACGACGACGACGACGACGACGACGACATTTAAGATGTGGGTGTGAATTTACTTTTGACAGGTGAATGGGGGTGCACCGTTCCCGGAGGTACTGCAATACCAGGTCGATGCGTGGAGTGGACGGAGCAAGCCCCTGTTCCATCTCCCTGCTCCAAAAATCAATTTAATATATGGTCCCCGGGTAGGGGACGTATCAGATATTAAACTGATAAGAACAGATACTACACTTGATCTTAGCCAAAAGGCCGAGAAGCGATGCCGGGCAGACTGACCCGTTGGAGCCTCATTCCGGGCTCCCTCACGCTCACTTGTGGTTCCACACAATGGCCGTTGTTGCACAAAACGCCAGGACAGACGAAAAGGCTCCACATTCCCTGTGACACAAAGAGGCCAAAAACATGGTGGCACATTCGTTCTCAGGTGTGCAAACGTCACGGGCGCAGACTGATGGTTATTCTTGCTCAGGAGGCGTCCCTTTGTCCAATGGGCAAAAACACTATGAAGGGGAACTAAAAAGTCATATGCGTCTCCCACTGGTGGAGGGAGAAACAGAGCAGACAGCCAACCAAAGGACAACATAAATAAACAGGCCCAAATCAGGCCAAAAGACTGAGCCACTGGTCAGGATAGGCCTGGTCTCGTCAGGAGAGACTGCATCCATCCCACTTTCCACAGAGCAGCTCAACCTCCTCGATATCTGGCCAAGTCCATCAGTCCCCCACACCCCTGCCTGGAGCCGAGACCAGGAGGCAAAGCTCCAGTTTGACGCGCTTCTCCATGAGCAGTTGCCCACAGAAAACCGCCTGGAGGCTTGCGAGCGCAGGCGCCATTGGCGACGCGCTACATGCTTTTGCTTTGAACACCGTCATCAGGGGAGAGCGCGAACGCAGTCCCCCACTACCAGAAATTATGCAGTCGAGATTCCCACATTTGGGGAATTCGCAGGGGTCAGCACAGCCGGAGTGCAATGGCTGAGCCTCGCCCTGGGTGAACCACCTTCTTGATCATGGTGTCTCCCCTGCCAGGTAAGTATGAGTTGCACAGCTCACAGGCAGAGAGCTCTGGCTCAGCCACAACAGCCCCTCATATGGGTCATCACTACCCACACAATGACCAAACCACTGCTAATACAACTTTGTCTCAACCTGGAGCTACTCACCCATTGTGGCATGAAAGCAATGTTTGATTACATCATGCAGTACATACTACTGAGATGTACAGCAATAAGTCCAGCGGAGACTTCTTTGAAGAACAAGCGGGGGGTTTTCCCATCATGCAACACTGCATTTCACCATCACACGGTGAAACTCCAACTTATCGGCCGCCTCCATTCTTCCTACCAACTACAGAGAAACAGCTCAAGAGCAACTTCAACAAGGCCAACGTGTCTCAAAGAGCGCAATTGTGCTTCATCTCCATTAGAGCGGCAGAAATAACCGTAAGGGACTAACAAAGCCCCCTCCACGCAAACACTCAGTGTCCCATCCCGTTTGAGTTATCTGCTGCTGCACTGCGGACGTTCTAGCGTCCAGTGTTGTCAATGTACTTTTCACTAATCCATACTGATGCATGCGACAATTGGCATCATGAGGATTAGGGCCACTGTGGGAAAGAAAAATTCAGTCCTGACTTTTGACTCCTAATTCTCATATAGAAAGTCACAATTTGGAGAAAATAGTTGGAGTGAATTTTTTTTTTCCTTCCCGACGTCAGCCTTGACCATCTTCCTTGCTATTCTGACTTCAGAACACCACCACCACGACGACGACGACGACGACGACGACGACATTTAAGATGTGGGTGTGAATTTACTTTTGACAGGTGAATGGGGGTGCACCGTTCCCGGAGGTACTGCAATACCAGGTCGATGCGTGGAGTGGACGGAGCAAGCCCCTGTTCCATCTCCCTGCTCCAAAAATCAATTTAATATATGGTCCCCGGGTAGGGGACGTATCAGATATTAAACTGATAAGAACAGATACTACACTTGATCTTAGCCAAAAGGCCGAGAAGCGATGCCGGGCAGACTGACCCGTTGGAGCCTCATTCCGGGCTCCCTCACGCTCACTTGTGGTTCCACACAATGGCCGTTGTTGCACAAAACGCCAGGACAGACGAAAAGGCTCCACATTCCCTGTGACACAAAGAGGCCAAAAACATGGTGGCACATTCGTTCTCAGGTGTGCAAACGTCACGGGCGCAGACTGATGGTTATTCTTGCTCAGGAGGCGTCCCTTTGTCCAATGGGCAAAAACACTATGAAGGGGAACTAAAAAGTCATATGCGTCTCCCACTGGTGGAGGGAGAAACAGAGCAGACAGCCAACCAAAGGACAACATAAATAAACAGGCCCAAATCAGGCCAAAAGACTGAGCCACTGGTCAGGGTAGGCCTGGTCTCGTCAGGAGAGACTGCATCCATCCCACTTTCCACAGAGCAGCTCAACCTCCTCGATATCTGGCCAAGTCCATCAGTCCCCCACACCCCTGCCTGGAGCCGAGACCAGGAGGCAAAGCTCCAGTTTGACGCGCTTCTCCATGAGCAGTTGCCCACAGAAAACCGCCTGGAGGCTTGCGAGCGCAGGCGCCATTGGCGACGCGCTACATGCTTTTGCTTTGAACACCGTCATCAGGGGAGAGCGCGAACGCAGTCCCCCACTACCAGAAATTATGCAGTCGAGATTCCCACATTTGGGGAATTCGCAGGGGTCAGCACAGCCGGAGTGCAATGGCTGAGCCTCGCCCTGGGTGAACCACCTTCTTGATCATGGTGTCTCCCCTGCCAGGTAAGTATGAGTTGCACAGCTCACAGGCAGAGAGCTCTGGCTCAGCCACAACAGCCCCTCATATGGGTCATCACTACCCACACAATGACCAAACCACTGCTAATACAACTTTGTCTCAACCTGGAGCTACTCACCCATTGTGGCATGAAAGCAATGTTTGATTACATCATGCAGTACATACTACTGAGATGTACAGCAATAAGTCCAGCGGAGACTTCTTTGAAGAACAAGCGGGGGGGTTTCCCATCATGCAACACTGCATTTCACCATCACACGGTGAAACTCCAACTTATCGGCCGCCTCCATTCTTCCTACCAACTACAGAGAAACAGCTCAAGAGCAACTTCAACAAGGCCAACGTGTCTCAAAGAGCGCAATTGTGCTTCATCTCCATTAGAGCGGCAGAAATAACCGTAAGGGACTAACAAAGCCCCCTCCACGCAAACACTCAGTGTCCCATCCCGTTTGAGTTATCTGCTGCTGCACTGCGGACGTTCTAGCGTCCAGTGTTGTCAATGTACTTTTCACTAATCCATACTGATGCATGCGACAATTGGCATCATGAGGATTAGGGCCACTGTGGGAAAGAAAAATTCAGTCCTGACTTTTGACTCCTAATTCTCATATAGAAAGTCACAATTTGGAGAAAATAGTTGGAGTGAATTTTTTTTTTCCTTCCCGACGTCAGCCTTGACCATCTTCCTTGCTATTCTGACTTCAGAACACCACCACCACGACGACGACGACATTTAAGATGTGGGTGTGAATTTACTTTTGACAGGTGAATGGGGGTGCACCGTTCCCGGAGGTACTGCAATACCAGGTCGATGCGTGGAGTGGACGGAGCAAGCCCCTGTTCCATCTCCCTGCTCCAAAAATCAATTTAATATATGGTCCCCGGGTAGGGGACGTATCAGATATTAAACTGATAAGAACAGATACTACACTTGATCTTAGCCAAAAGGCCGAGAAGCGATGCCGGGCAGACTGACCCGTTGGAGCCTCATTCCGGGCTCCCTCACGCTCACTTGTGGTTCCACACAATGGCCGTTGTTGCACAAAACGCCAGGACAGACGAAAAGGCTCCACATTCCCTGTGACACAAAGAGGCCAAAAACATGGTGGCACATTCGTTCTCAGGTGTGCAAACGTCACGGGCGCAGACTGATGGTTATTCTTGCTCAGGAGGCGTCCCTTTGTCCAATGGGCAAAAACACTATGAAGGGGAACTAAAAAGTCATATGCGTCTCCCACTGGTGGAGGGAGAAACAGAGCAGACAGCCAACCAAAGGACAACATAAATAAACAGGCCCAAATCAGGCCAAAAGACTGAGCCACTGGTCAGGGTAGGCCTGGTCTCGTCAGGAGAGACTGCATCCATCCCACTTTCCACAGAGCAGCTCAACCTCCTCGATATCTGGCCAAGTCCATCAGTCCCCCACACCCCTGCCTGGAGCCGAGACCAGGAGGCAAAGCTCCAGTTTGACGCGCTTCTCCATGAGCAGTTGCCCACAGAAAACCGCCTGGAGGCTTGCGAGCGCAGGCGCCATTGGCGACGCGCTACATGCTTTTGCTTTGAACACCGTCATCAGGGGAGAGCGCGAACGCAGTCCCCCACTACCAGAAATTATGCAGTCGAGATTCCCACATTTGGGGAATTCGCAGGGGTCAGCACAGCCGGAGTGCAATGGCTGAGCCTCGCCCTGGGTGAACCACCTTCTTGATCATGGTGTCTCCCCTGCCAGGTAAGTATGAGTTGCACAGCTCACAGGCAGAGAGCTCTGGCTCAGCCACAACAGCCCCTCATATGGGTCATCACTACCCACACAATGACCAAACCACTGCTAATACAACTTTGTCTCAACCTGGAGCTACTCACCCATTGTGGCATGAAAGCAATGTTTGATTACATCATGCAGTACATACTACTGAGATGTACAGCAATAAGTCCAGCGGAGACTTCTTTGAAGAACAAGCGGGGGGGTTTCCCATCATGCAACACTGCATTTCACCATCACACGGTGAAACTCCAACTTATCGGCCGCCTCCATTCTTCCTACCAACTACAGAGAAACAGCTCAAGAGCAACTTCAACAAGGCCAACGTGTCTCAAAGAGCGCAATTGTGCTTCATCTCCATTAGAGCGGCAGAAATAACCGTAAGGGACTAACAAAGCCCCCTCCACGCAAACACTCAGTGTCCCATCCCGTTTGAGTTATCTGCTGCTGCACTGCGGACGTTCTAGCGTCCAGTGTTGTCAATGTACTTTTCACTAATCCATACTGATGCATGCGACAATTGGCATCATGAGGATTAGGGCCACTGTGGGAAAGAAAAATTCAGTCCTGACTTTTGACTCCTAATTCTCATATAGAAAGTCACAATTTGGAGAAAATAGTTGGAGTGAATTTTTTTTTTCCTTCCCGACGTCAGCCTTGACCATCTTCCTTGCTATTCTGACTTCAGAACACCACCACCACGACGACGACGACATTTAAGATGTGGGTGTGAATTTACTTTTGACAGGTGAATGGGGGTGCACCGTTCCCGGAGGTACTGCAATACCAGGTCGATGCGTGGAGTGGACGGAGCAAGCCCCTGTTCCATCTCCCTGCTCCAAAAATCAATTTAATATATGGTCCCCGGGTAGGGGACGTATCAGATATTAAACTGATAAGAACAGATACTACACTTGATCTTAGCCAAAAGGCCGAGAAGCGATGCCGGGCAGACTGACCCGTTGGAGCCTCATTCCGGGCTCCCTCACGCTCACTTGTGGTTCCACACAATGGCCGTTGTTGCACAAAACGCCAGGACAGACGAAAAGGCTCCACATTCCCTGTGACACAAAGAGGCCAAAAACATGGTGGCACATTCGTTCTCAGGTGTGCAAACGTCACGGGCGCAGACTGATGGTTATTCTTGCTCAGGAGGCGTCCCTTTGTCCAATGGGCAAAAACACTATGAAGGGGAACTAAAAAGTCATATGCGTCTCCCACTGGTGGAGGGAGAAACAGAGCAGACAGCCAACCAAAGGACAACATAAATAAACAGGCCCAAATCAGGCCAAAAGACTGAGCCACTGGTCAGGATAGGCCTGGTCTCGTCAGGAGAGACTGCATCCATCCCACTTTCCACAGAGCAGCTCAACCTCCTCGATATCTGGCCAAGTCCATCAGTCCCCCACACCCCTGCCTGGAGCCGAGACCAGGAGGCAAAGCTCCAGTTTGACGCGCTTCTCCATGAGCAGTTGCCCACAGAAAACCGCCTGGAGGCTTGCGAGCGCAGGCGCCATTGGCGACGCGCTACATGCTTTTGCTTTGAACACCGTCATCAGGGGAGAGCGCGAACGCAGTCCCCCACTACCAGAAATTATGCAGTCGAGATTCCCACATTTGGGGAATTCGCAGGGGTCAGCACAGCCGGAGTGCAATGGCTGAGCCTCGCCCTGGGTGAACCACCTTCTTGATCATGGTGTCTCCCCTGCCAGGTAAGTATGAGTTGCACAGCTCACAGGCAGAGAGCTCTGGCTCAGCCACAACAGCCCCTCATATGGGTCATCACTACCCACACAATGACCAAACCACTGCTAATACAACTTTGTCTCAACCTGGAGCTACTCACCCATTGTGGCATGAAAGCAATGTTTGATTACATCATGCAGTACATACTACTGAGATGTACAGCAATAAGTCCAGCGGAGACTTCTTTGAAGAACAAGCGGGGGGTTTTCCCATCATGCAACACTGCATTTCACCATCACACGGTGAAACTCCAACTTATCGGCCGCCTCCATTCTTCCTACCAACTACAGAGAAACAGCTCAAGAGCAACTTCAACAAGGCCAACGTGTCTCAAAGAGCGCAATTGTGCTTCATCTCCATTAGAGCGGCAGAAATAACCGTAAGGGACTAACAAAGCCCCCTCCACGCAAACACTCAGTGTCCCATCCCGTTTGAGTTATCTGCTGCTGCACTGCGGACGTTCTAGCGTCCAGTGTTGTCAATGTACTTTTCACTAATCCATACTGATGCATGCGACAATTGGCATCATGAGGATTAGGGCCACTGTGGGAAAGAAAAATTCAGTCCTGACTTTTGACTCCTAATTCTCATATAGAAAGTCACAATTTGGAGAAAATAGTTGGAGTGAATTTTTTTTTTCCTTCCCGACGTCAGCCTTGACCATCTTCCTTGCTATTCTGACTTCAGAACACCACCACCACGACGACGACGACATTTAAGATGTGGGTGTGAATTTACTTTTGACAGGTGAATGGGGGTGCACCGTTCCCGGAGGTACTGCAATACCAGGTCGATGCGTGGAGTGGACGGAGCAAGCCCCTGTTCCATCTCCCTGCTCCAAAAATCAATTTAATATATGGTCCCCGGGTAGGGGACGTATCAGATATTAAACTGATAAGAACAGATACTACACTTGATCTTAGCCAAAAGGCCGAGAAGCGATGCCGGGCAGACTGACCCGTTGGAGCCTCATTCCGGGCTCCCTCACGCTCACTTGTGGTTCCACACAATGGCCGTTGTTGCACAAAACGCCAGGACAGACGAAAAGGCTCCACATTCCCTGTGACACAAAGAGGCCAAAAACATGGTGGCACATTCGTTCTCAGGTGTGCAAACGTCACGGGCGCAGACTGATGGTTATTCTTGCTCAGGAGGCGTCCCTTTGTCCAATGGGCAAAAACACTATGAAGGGGAACTAAAAAGTCATATGCGTCTCCCACTGGTGGAGGGAGAAACAGAGCAGACAGCCAACCAAAGGACAACATAAATAAACAGGCCCAAATCAGGCCAAAAGACTGAGCCACTGGTCAGGATAGGCCTGGTCTCGTCAGGAGAGACTGCATCCATCCCACTTTCCACAGAGCAGCTCAACCTCCTCGATATCTGGCCAAGTCCATCAGTCCCCCACACCCCTGCCTGGAGCCGAGACCAGGAGGCAAAGCTCCAGTTTGACGCGCTTCTCCATGAGCAGTTGCCCACAGAAAACCGCCTGGAGGCTTGCGAGCGCAGGCGCCATTGGCGACGCGCTACATGCTTTTGCTTTGAACACCGTCATCAGGGGAGAGCGCGAACGCAGTCCCCCACTACCAGAAATTATGCAGTCGAGATTCCCACATTTGGGGAATTCGCAGGGGTCAGCACAGCCGGAGTGCAATGGCTGAGCCTCGCCCTGGGTGAACCACCTTCTTGATCATGGTGTCTCCCCTGCCAGGTAAGTATGAGTTGCACAGCTCACAGGCAGAGAGCTCTGGCTCAGCCACAACAGCCCCTCATATGGGTCATCACTACCCACACAATGACCAAACCACTGCTAATACAACTTTGTCTCAACCTGGAGCTACTCACCCATTGTGGCATGAAAGCAATGTTTGATTACATCATGCAGTACATACTACTGAGATGTACAGCAATAAGTCCAGCGGAGACTTCTTTGAAGAACAAGCGGGGGGTTTTCCCATCATGCAACACTGCATTTCACCATCACACGGTGAAACTCCAACTTATCGGCCGCCTCCATTCTTCCTACCAACTACAGAGAAACAGCTCAAGAGCAACTTCAACAAGGCCAACGTGTCTCAAAGAGCGCAATTGTGCTTCATCTCCATTAGAGCGGCAGAAATAACCGTAAGGGACTAACAAAGCCCCCTCCACGCAAACACTCAGTGTCCCATCCCGTTTGAGTTATCTGCTGCTGCACTGCGGACGTTCTAGCGTCCAGTGTTGTCAATGTACTTTTCACTAATCCATACTGATGCATGCGACAATTGGCATCATGAGGATTAGGGCCACTGTGGGAAAGAAAAATTCAGTCCTGACTTTTGACTCCTAATTCTCATATAGAAAGTCACAATTTGGAGAAAATAGTTGGAGTGAATTTTTTTTTTCCTTCCCGACGTCAGCCTTGACCATCTTCCTTGCTATTCTGACTTCAGAACACCACCACCACGACGACGACGACGACGACGACGACGACATTTAAGATGTGGGTGTGAATTTACTTTTGACAGGTGAATGGGGGTGCACCGTTCCCGGAGGTACTGCAATACCAGGTCGATGCGTGGAGTGGACGGAGCAAGCCCCTGTTCCATCTCCCTGCTCCAAAAATCAATTTAATATATGGTCCCCGGGTAGGGGACGTATCAGATATTAAACTGATAAGAACAGATACTACACTTGATCTTAGCCAAAAGGCCGAGAAGCGATGCCGGGCAGACTGACCCGTTGGAGCCTCATTCCGGGCTCCCTCACGCTCACTTGTGGTTCCACACAATGGCCGTTGTTGCACAAAACGCCAGGACAGACGAAAAGGCTCCACATTCCCTGTGACACAAAGAGGCCAAAAACATGGTGGCACATTCGTTCTCAGGTGTGCAAACGTCACGGGCGCAGACTGATGGTTATTCTTGCTCAGGAGGCGTCCCTTTGTCCAATGGGCAAAAACACTATGAAGGGGAACTAAAAAGTCATATGCGTCTCCCACTGGTGGAGGGAGAAACAGAGCAGACAGCCAACCAAAGGACAACATAAATAAACAGGCCCAAATCAGGCCAAAAGACTGAGCCACTGGTCAGGATAGGCCTGGTCTCGTCAGGAGAGACTGCATCCATCCCACTTTCCACAGAGCAGCTCAACCTCCTCGATATCTGGCCAAGTCCATCAGTCCCCCACACCCCTGCCTGGAGCCGAGACCAGGAGGCAAAGCTCCAGTTTGACGCGCTTCTCCATGAGCAGTTGCCCACAGAAAACCGCCTGGAGGCTTGCGAGCGCAGGCGCCATTGGCGACGCGCTACATGCTTTTGCTTTGAACACCGTCATCAGGGGAGAGCGCGAACGCAGTCCCCCACTACCAGAAATTATGCAGTCGAGATTCCCACATTTGGGGAATTCGCAGGGGTCAGCACAGCCGGAGTGCAATGGCTGAGCCTCGCCCTGGGTGAACCACCTTCTTGATCATGGTGTCTCCCCTGCCAGGTAAGTATGAGTTGCACAGCTCACAGGCAGAGAGCTCTGGCTCAGCCACAACAGCCCCTCATATGGGTCATCACTACCCACACAATGACCAAACCACTGCTAATACAACTTTGTCTCAACCTGGAGCTACTCACCCATTGTGGCATGAAAGCAATGTTTGATTACATCATGCAGTACATACTACTGAGATGTACAGCAATAAGTCCAGCGGAGACTTCTTTGAAGAACAAGCGGGGGGTTTTCCCATCATGCAACACTGCATTTCACCATCACACGGTGAAACTCCAACTTATCGGCCGCCTCCATTCTTCCTACCAACTACAGAGAAACAGCTCAAGAGCAACTTCAACAAGGCCAACGTGTCTCAAAGAGCGCAATTGTGCTTCATCTCCATTAGAGCGGCAGAAATAACCGTAAGGGACTAACAAAGCCCCCTCCACGCAAACACTCAGTGTCCCATCCCGTTTGAGTTATCTGCTGCTGCACTGCGGACGTTCTAGCGTCCAGTGTTGTCAATGTACTTTTCACTAATCCATACTGATGCATGCGACAATTGGCATCATGAGGATTAGGGCCACTGTGGGAAAGAAAAATTCAGTCCTGACTTTTGACTCCTAATTCTCATATAGAAAGTCACAATTTGGAGAAAATAGTTGGAGTGAATTTTTTTTTTCCTTCCCGACGTCAGCCTTGACCATCTTCCTTGCTATTCTGACTTCAGAACACCACCACGACGACGACGACGACGACGACGACGACGACATTTAAGATGTGGGTGTGAATTTACTTTTGACAGGTGAATGGGGGTGCACCGTTCCCGGAGGTACTGCAATACCAGGTCGATGCGTGGAGTGGACGGAGCAAGCCCCTGTTCCATCTCCCTGCTCCAAAAATCAATTTAATATATGGTCCCCGGGTAGGGGACGTATCAGATATTAAACTGATAAGAACAGATACTACACTTGATCTTAGCCAAAAGGCCGAGAAGCGATGCCGGGCAGACTGACCCGTTGGAGCCTCATTCCGGGCTCCCTCACGCTCACTTGTGGTTCCACACAATGGCCGTTGTTGCACAAAACGCCAGGACAGACGAAAAGGCTCCACATTCCCTGTGACACAAAGAGGCCAAAAACATGGTGGCACATTCGTTCTCAGGTGTGCAAACGTCACGGGCGCAGACTGATGGTTATTCTTGCTCAGGAGGCGTCCCTTTGTCCAATGGGCAAAAACACTATGAAGGGGAACTAAAAAGTCATATGCGTCTCCCACTGGTGGAGGGAGAAACAGAGCAGACAGCCAACCAAAGGACAACATAAATAAACAGGCCCAAATCAGGCCAAAAGACTGAGCCACTGGTCAGGATAGGCCTGGTCTCGTCAGGAGAGACTGCATCCATCCCACTTTCCACAGAGCAGCTCAACCTCCTCGATATCTGGCCAAGTCCATCAGTCCCCCACACCCCTGCCTGGAGCCGAGACCAGGAGGCAAAGCTCCAGTTTGACGCGCTTCTCCATGAGCAGTTGCCCACAGAAAACCGCCTGGAGGCTTGCGAGCGCAGGCGCCATTGGCGACGCGCTACATGCTTTTGCTTTGAACACCGTCATCAGGGGAGAGCGCGAACGCAGTCCCCCACTACCAGAAATTATGCAGTCGAGATTCCCACATTTGGGGAATTCGCAGGGGTCAGCACAGCCGGAGTGCAATGGCTGAGCCTCGCCCTGGGTGAACCACCTTCTTGATCATGGTGTCTCCCCTGCCAGGTAAGTATGAGTTGCACAGCTCACAGGCAGAGAGCTCTGGCTCAGCCACAACAGCCCCTCATATGGGTCATCACTACCCACACAATGACCAAACCACTGCTAATACAACTTTGTCTCAACCTGGAGCTACTCACCCATTGTGGCATGAAAGCAATGTTTGATTACATCATGCAGTACATACTACTGAGATGTACAGCAATAAGTCCAGCGGAGACTTCTTTGAAGAACAAGCGGGGGGTTTTCCCATCATGCAACACTGCATTTCACCATCACACGGTGAAACTCCAACTTATCGGCCGCCTCCATTCTTCCTACCAACTACAGAGAAACAGCTCAAGAGCAACTTCAACAAGGCCAACGTGTCTCAAAGAGCGCAATTGTGCTTCATCTCCATTAGAGCGGCAGAAATAACCGTAAGGGACTAACAAAGCCCCCTCCACGCAAACACTCAGTGTCCCATCCCGTTTGAGTTATCTGCTGCTGCACTGCGGACGTTCTAGCGTCCAGTGTTGTCAATGTACTTTTCACTAATCCATACTGATGCATGCGACAATTGGCATCATGAGGATTAGGGCCACTGTGGGAAAGAAAAATTCAGTCCTGACTTTTGACTCCTAATTCTCATATAGAAAGTCACAATTTGGAGAAAATAGTTGGAGTGAATTTTTTTTTTCCTTCCCGACGTCAGCCTTGACCATCTTCCTTGCTATTCTGACTTCAGAACACCACCACCACGACGACGACGACATTTAAGATGTGGGTGTGAATTTACTTTTGACAGGTGAATGGGGGTGCACCGTTCCCGGAGGTACTGCAATACCAGGTCGATGCGTGGAGTGGACGGAGCAAGCCCCTGTTCCATCTCCCTGCTCCAAAAATCAATTTAATATATGGTCCCCGGGTAGGGGACGTATCAGATATTAAACTGATAAGAACAGATACTACACTTGATCTTAGCCAAAAGGCCGAGAAGCGATGCCGGGCAGACTGACCCGTTGGAGCCTCATTCCGGGCTCCCTCACGCTCACTTGTGGTTCCACACAATGGCCGTTGTTGCACAAAACGCCAGGACAGACGAAAAGGCTCCACATTCCCTGTGACACAAAGAGGCCAAAAACATGGTGGCACATTCGTTCTCAGGTGTGCAAACGTCACGGGCGCAGACTGATGGTTATTCTTGCTCAGGAGGCGTCCCTTTGTCCAATGGGCAAAAACACTATGAAGGGGAACTAAAAAGTCATATGCGTCTCCCACTGGTGGAGGGAGAAACAGAGCAGACAGCCAACCAAAGGACAACATAAATAAACAGGCCCAAATCAGGCCAAAAGACTGAGCCACTGGTCAGGGTAGGCCTGGTCTCGTCAGGAGAGACTGCATCCATCCCACTTTCCACAGAGCAGCTCAACCTCCTCGATATCTGGCCAAGTCCATCAGTCCCCCACACCCCTGCCTGGAGCCGAGACCAGGAGGCAAAGCTCCAGTTTGACGCGCTTCTCCATGAGCAGTTGCCCACAGAAAACCGCCTGGAGGCTTGCGAGCGCAGGCGCCATTGGCGACGCGCTACATGCTTTTGCTTTGAACACCGTCATCAGGGGAGAGCGCGAACGCAGTCCCCCACTACCAGAAATTATGCAGTCGAGATTCCCACATTTGGGGAATTCGCAGGGGTCAGCACAGCCGGAGTGCAATGGCTGAGCCTCGCCCTGGGTGAACCACCTTCTTGATCATGGTGTCTCCCCTGCCAGGTAAGTATGAGTTGCACAGCTCACAGGCAGAGAGCTCTGGCTCAGCCACAACAGCCCCTCATATGGGTCATCACTACCCACACAATGACCAAACCACTGCTAATACAACTTTGTCTCAACCTGGAGCTACTCACCCATTGTGGCATGAAAGCAATGTTTGATTACATCATGCAGTACATACTACTGAGATGTACAGCAATAAGTCCAGCGGAGACTTCTTTGAAGAACAAGCGGGGGGTTTTCCCATCATGCAACACTGCATTTCACCATCACACGGTGAAACTCCAACTTATCGGCCGCCTCCATTCTTCCTACCAACTACAGAGAAACAGCTCAAGAGCAACTTCAACAAGGCCAACGTGTCTCAAAGAGCGCAATTGTGCTTCATCTCCATTAGAGCGGCAGAAATAACCGTAAGGGACTAACAAAGCCCCCTCCACGCAAACACTCAGTGTCCCATCCCGTTTGAGTTATCTGCTGCTGCACTGCGGACGTTCTAGCGTCCAGTGTTGTCAATGTACTTTTCACTAATCCATACTGATGCATGCGACAATTGGCATCATGAGGATTAGGGCCACTGTGGGAAAGAAAAATTCAGTCCTGACTTTTGACTCCTAATTCTCATATAGAAAGTCACAATTTGGAGAAAATAGTTGGAGTGAATTTTTTTTTTCCTTCCCGACGTCAGCCTTGACCATCTTCCTTGCTATTCTGACTTCAGAACACCACCACCACGACGACGACGACATTTAAGATGTGGGTGTGAATTTACTTTTGACAGGTGAATGGGGGTGCACCGTTCCCGGAGGTACTGCAATACCAGGTCGATGCGTGGAGTGGACGGAGCAAGCCCCTGTTCCATCTCCCTGCTCCAAAAATCAATTTAATATATGGTCCCCGGGTAGGGGACGTATCAGATATTAAACTGATAAGAACAGATACTACACTTGATCTTAGCCAAAAGGCCGAGAAGCGATGCCGGGCAGACTGACCCGTTGGAGCCTCATTCCGGGCTCCCTCACGCTCACTTGTGGTTCCACACAATGGCCGTTGTTGCACAAAACGCCAGGACAGACGAAAAGGCTCCACATTCCCTGTGACACAAAGAGGCCAAAAACATGGTGGCACATTCGTTCTCAGGTGTGCAAACGTCACGGGCGCAGACTGATGGTTATTCTTGCTCAGGAGGCGTCCCTTTGTCCAATGGGCAAAAACACTATGAAGGGGAACTAAAAAGTCATATGCGTCTCCCACTGGTGGAGGGAGAAACAGAGCAGACAGCCAACCAAAGGACAACATAAATAAACAGGCCCAAATCAGGCCAAAAGACTGAGCCACTGGTCAGGGTAGGCCTGGTCTCGTCAGGAGAGACTGCATCCATCCCACTTTCCACAGAGCAGCTCAACCTCCTCGATATCTGGCCAAGTCCATCAGTCCCCCACACCCCTGCCTGGAGCCGAGACCAGGAGGCAAAGCTCCAGTTTGACGCGCTTCTCCATGAGCAGTTGCCCACAGAAAACCGCCTGGAGGCTTGCGAGCGCAGGCGCCATTGGCGACGCGCTACATGCTTTTGCTTTGAACACCGTCATCAGGGGAGAGCGCGAACGCAGTCCCCCACTACCAGAAATTATGCAGTCGAGATTCCCACATTTGGGGAATTCGCAGGGGTCAGCACAGCCGGAGTGCAATGGCTGAGCCTCGCCCTGGGTGAACCACCTTCTTGATCATGGTGTCTCCCCTGCCAGGTAAGTATGAGTTGCACAGCTCACAGGCAGAGAGCTCTGGCTCAGCCACAACAGCCCCTCATATGGGTCATCACTACCCACACAATGACCAAACCACTGCTAATACAACTTTGTCTCAACCTGGAGCTACTCACCCATTGTGGCATGAAAGCAATGTTTGATTACATCATGCAGTACATACTACTGAGATGTACAGCAATAAGTCCAGCGGAGACTTCTTTGAAGAACAAGCGGGGGGTTTTCCCATCATGCAACACTGCATTTCACCATCACACGGTGAAACTCCAACTTATCGGCCGCCTCCATTCTTCCTACCAACTACAGAGAAACAGCTCAAGAGCAACTTCAACAAGGCCAACGTGTCTCAAAGAGCGCAATTGTGCTTCATCTCCATTAGAGCGGCAGAAATAACCGTAAGGGACTAACAAAGCCCCCTCCACGCAAACACTCAGTGTCCCATCCCGTTTGAGTTATCTGCTGCTGCACTGCGGACGTTCTAGCGTCCAGTGTTGTCAATGTACTTTTCACTAATCCATACTGATGCATGCGACAATTGGCATCATGAGGATTAGGGCCACTGTGGGAAAGAAAAATTCAGTCCTGACTTTTGACTCCTAATTCTCATATAGAAAGTCACAATTTGGAGAAAATAGTTGGAGTGAATTTTTTTTTTCCTTCCCGACGTCAGCCTTGACCATCTTCCTTGCTATTCTGACTTCAGAACACCACCACCACGACGACGACGACATTTAAGATGTGGGTGTGAATTTACTTTTGACAGGTGAATGGGGGTGCACCGTTCCCGGAGGTACTGCAATACCAGGTCGATGCGTGGAGTGGACGGAGCAAGCCCCTGTTCCATCTCCCTGCTCCAAAAATCAATTTAATATATGGTCCCCGGGTAGGGGACGTATCAGATATTAAACTGATAAGAACAGATACTACACTTGATCTTAGCCAAAAGGCCGAGAAGCGATGCCGGGCAGACTGACCCGTTGGAGCCTCATTCCGGGCTCCCTCACGCTCACTTGTGGTTCCACACAATGGCCGTTGTTGCACAAAACGCCAGGACAGACGAAAAGGCTCCACATTCCCTGTGACACAAAGAGGCCAAAAACATGGTGGCACATTCGTTCTCAGGTGTGCAAACGTCACGGGCGCAGACTGATGGTTATTCTTGCTCAGGAGGCGTCCCTTTGTCCAATGGGCAAAAACACTATGAAGGGGAACTAAAAAGTCATATGCGTCTCCCACTGGTGGAGGGAGAAACAGAGCAGACAGCCAACCAAAGGACAACATAAATAAACAGGCCCAAATCAGGCCAAAAGACTGAGCCACTGGTCAGGGTAGGCCTGGTCTCGTCAGGAGAGACTGCATCCATCCCACTTTCCACAGAGCAGCTCAACCTCCTCGATATCTGGCCAAGTCCATCAGTCCCCCACACCCCTGCCTGGAGCCGAGACCAGGAGGCAAAGCTCCAGTTTGACGCGCTTCTCCATGAGCAGTTGCCCACAGAAAACCGCCTGGAGGCTTGCGAGCGCAGGCGCCATTGGCGACGCGCTACATGCTTTTGCTTTGAACACCGTCATCAGGGGAGAGCGCGAACGCAGTCCCCCACTACCAGAAATTATGCAGTCGAGATTCCCACATTTGGGGAATTCGCAGGGGTCAGCACAGCCGGAGTGCAATGGCTGAGCCTCGCCCTGGGTGAACCACCTTCTTGATCATGGTGTCTCCCCTGCCAGGTAAGTATGAGTTGCACAGCTCACAGGCAGAGAGCTCTGGCTCAGCCACAACAGCCCCTCATATGGGTCATCACTACCCACACAATGACCAAACCACTGCTAATACAACTTTGTCTCAACCTGGAGCTACTCACCCATTGTGGCATGAAAGCAATGTTTGATTACATCATGCAGTACATACTACTGAGATGTACAGCAATAAGTCCAGCGGAGACTTCTTTGAAGAACAAGCGGGGGGTTTTCCCATCATGCAACACTGCATTTCACCATCACACGGTGAAACTCCAACTTATCGGCCGCCTCCATTCTTCCTACCAACTACAGAGAAACAGCTCAAGAGCAACTTCAACAAGGCCAACGTGTCTCAAAGAGCGCAATTGTGCTTCATCTCCATTAGAGCGGCAGAAATAACCGTAAGGGACTAACAAAGCCCCCTCCACGCAAACACTCAGTGTCCCATCCCGTTTGAGTTATCTGCTGCTGCACTGCGGACGTTCTAGCGTCCAGTGTTGTCAATGTACTTTTCACTAATCCATACTGATGCATGCGACAATTGGCATCATGAGGATTAGGGCCACTGTGGGAAAGAAAAATTCAGTCCTGACTTTTGACTCCTAATTCTCATATAGAAAGTCACAATTTGGAGAAAATAGTTGGAGTGAATTTTTTTTTTCCTTCCCGACGTCAGCCTTGACCATCTTCCTTGCTATTCTGACTTCAGAACACCACCACCACGACGACGACGACGACGACGACGACGACATTTAAGATGTGGGTGTGAATTTACTTTTGACAGGTGAATGGGGGTGCACCGTTCCCGGAGGTACTGCAATACCAGGTCGATGCGTGGAGTGGACGGAGCAAGCCCCTGTTCCATCTCCCTGCTCCAAAAATCAATTTAATATATGGTCCCCGGGTAGGGGACGTATCAGATATTAAACTGATAAGAACAGATACTACACTTGATCTTAGCCAAAAGGCCGAGAAGCGATGCCGGGCAGACTGACCCGTTGGAGCCTCATTCCGGGCTCCCTCACGCTCACTTGTGGTTCCACACAATGGCCGTTGTTGCACAAAACGCCAGGACAGACGAAAAGGCTCCACATTCCCTGTGACACAAAGAGGCCAAAAACATGGTGGCACATTCGTTCTCAGGTGTGCAAACGTCACGGGCGCAGACTGATGGTTATTCTTGCTCAGGAGGCGTCCCTTTGTCCAATGGGCAAAAACACTATGAAGGGGAACTAAAAAGTCATATGCGTCTCCCACTGGTGGAGGGAGAAACAGAGCAGACAGCCAACCAAAGGACAACATAAATAAACAGGCCCAAATCAGGCCAAAAGACTGAGCCACTGGTCAGGATAGGCCTGGTCTCGTCAGGAGAGACTGCATCCATCCCACTTTCCACAGAGCAGCTCAACCTCCTCGATATCTGGCCAAGTCCATCAGTCCCCCACACCCCTGCCTGGAGCCGAGACCAGGAGGCAAAGCTCCAGTTTGACGCGCTTCTCCATGAGCAGTTGCCCACAGAAAACCGCCTGGAGGCTTGCGAGCGCAGGCGCCATTGGCGACGCGCTACATGCTTTTGCTTTGAACACCGTCATCAGGGGAGAGCGCGAACGCAGTCCCCCACTACCAGAAATTATGCAGTCGAGATTCCCACATTTGGGGAATTCGCAGGGGTCAGCACAGCCGGAGTGCAATGGCTGAGCCTCGCCCTGGGTGAACCACCTTCTTGATCATGGTGTCTCCCCTGCCAGGTAAGTATGAGTTGCACAGCTCACAGGCAGAGAGCTCTGGCTCAGCCACAACAGCCCCTCATATGGGTCATCACTACCCACACAATGACCAAACCACTGCTAATACAACTTTGTCTCAACCTGGAGCTACTCACCCATTGTGGCATGAAAGCAATGTTTGATTACATCATGCAGTACATACTACTGAGATGTACAGCAATAAGTCCAGCGGAGACTTCTTTGAAGAACAAGCGGGGGGTTTTCCCATCATGCAACACTGCATTTCACCATCACACGGTGAAACTCCAACTTATCGGCCGCCTCCATTCTTCCTACCAACTACAGAGAAACAGCTCAAGAGCAACTTCAACAAGGCCAACGTGTCTCAAAGAGCGCAATTGTGCTTCATCTCCATTAGAGCGGCAGAAATAACCGTAAGGGACTAACAAAGCCCCCTCCACGCAAACACTCAGTGTCCCATCCCGTTTGAGTTATCTGCTGCTGCACTGCGGACGTTCTAGCGTCCAGTGTTGTCAATGTACTTTTCACTAATCCATACTGATGCATGCGACAATTGGCATCATGAGGATTAGGGCCACTGTGGGAAAGAAAAATTCAGTCCTGACTTTTGACTCCTAATTCTCATATAGAAAGTCACAATTTGGAGAAAATAGTTGGAGTGAATTTTTTTTTTCCTTCCCGACGTCAGCCTTGACCATCTTCCTTGCTATTCTGACTTCAGAACACCACCACCACGACGACGACGACATTTAAGATGTGGGTGTGAATTTACTTTTGACAGGTGAATGGGGGTGCACCGTTCCCGGAGGTACTGCAATACCAGGTCGATGCGTGGAGTGGACGGAGCAAGCCCCTGTTCCATCTCCCTGCTCCAAAAATCAATTTAATATATGGTCCCCGGGTAGGGGACGTATCAGATATTAAACTGATAAGAACAGATACTACACTTGATCTTAGCCAAAAGGCCGAGAAGCGATGCCGGGCAGACTGACCCGTTGGAGCCTCATTCCGGGCTCCCTCACGCTCACTTGTGGTTCCACACAATGGCCGTTGTTGCACAAAACGCCAGGACAGACGAAAAGGCTCCACATTCCCTGTGACACAAAGAGGCCAAAAACATGGTGGCACATTCGTTCTCAGGTGTGCAAACGTCACGGGCGCAGACTGATGGTTATTCTTGCTCAGGAGGCGTCCCTTTGTCCAATGGGCAAAAACACTATGAAGGGGAACTAAAAAGTCATATGCGTCTCCCACTGGTGGAGGGAGAAACAGAGCAGACAGCCAACCAAAGGACAACATAAATAAACAGGCCCAAATCAGGCCAAAAGACTGAGCCACTGGTCAGGATAGGCCTGGTCTCGTCAGGAGAGACTGCATCCATCCCACTTTCCACAGAGCAGCTCAACCTCCTCGATATCTGGCCAAGTCCATCAGTCCCCCACACCCCTGCCTGGAGCCGAGACCAGGAGGCAAAGCTCCAGTTTGACGCGCTTCTCCATGAGCAGTTGCCCACAGAAAACCGCCTGGAGGCTTGCGAGCGCAGGCGCCATTGGCGACGCGCTACATGCTTTTGCTTTGAACACCGTCATCAGGGGAGAGCGCGAACGCAGTCCCCCACTACCAGAAATTATGCAGTCGAGATTCCCACATTTGGGGAATTCGCAGGGGTCAGCACAGCCGGAGTGCAATGGCTGAGCCTCGCCCTGGGTGAACCACCTTCTTGATCATGGTGTCTCCCCTGCCAGGTAAGTATGAGTTGCACAGCTCACAGGCAGAGAGCTCTGGCTCAGCCACAACAGCCCCTCATATGGGTCATCACTACCCACACAATGACCAAACCACTGCTAATACAACTTTGTCTCAACCTGGAGCTACTCACCCATTGTGGCATGAAAGCAATGTTTGATTACATCATGCAGTACATACTACTGAGATGTACAGCAATAAGTCCAGCGGAGACTTCTTTGAAGAACAAGCGGGGGGTTTTCCCATCATGCAACACTGCATTTCACCATCACACGGTGAAACTCCAACTTATCGGCCGCCTCCATTCTTCCTACCAACTACAGAGAAACAGCTCAAGAGCAACTTCAACAAGGCCAACGTGTCTCAAAGAGCGCAATTGTGCTTCATCTCCATTAGAGCGGCAGAAATAACCGTAAGGGACTAACAAAGCCCCCTCCACGCAAACACTCAGTGTCCCATCCCGTTTGAGTTATCTGCTGCTGCACTGCGGACGTTCTAGCGTCCAGTGTTGTCAATGTACTTTTCACTAATCCATACTGATGCATGCGACAATTGGCATCATGAGGATTAGGGCCACTGTGGGAAAGAAAAATTCAGTCCTGACTTTTGACTCCTAATTCTCATATAGAAAGTCACAATTTGGAGAAAATAGTTGGAGTGAATTTTTTTTTTCCTTCCCGACGTCAGCCTTGACCATCTTCCTTGCTATTCTGACTTCAGAACACCACCACCACCACGACGACGACGACGACGACGACATTTAAGATGTGGGTGTGAATTTACTTTTGACAGGTGAATGGGGGTGCACCGTTCCCGGAGGTACTGCAATACCAGGTCGATGCGTGGAGTGGACGGAGCAAGCCCCTGTTCCATCTCCCTGCTCCAAAAATCAATTTAATATATGGTCCCCGGGTAGGGGACGTATCAGATATTAAACTGATAAGAACAGATACTACACTTGATCTTAGCCAAAAGGCCGAGAAGCGATGCCGGGCAGACTGACCCGTTGGAGCCTCATTCCGGGCTCCCTCACGCTCACTTGTGGTTCCACACAATGGCCGTTGTTGCACAAAACGCCAGGACAGACGAAAAGGCTCCACATTCCCTGTGACACAAAGAGGCCAAAAACATGGTGGCACATTCGTTCTCAGGTGTGCAAACGTCACGGGCGCAGACTGATGGTTATTCTTGCTCAGGAGGCGTCCCTTTGTCCAATGGGCAAAAACACTATGAAGGGGAACTAAAAAGTCATATGCGTCTCCCACTGGTGGAGGGAGAAACAGAGCAGACAGCCAACCAAAGGACAACATAAATAAACAGGCCCAAATCAGGCCAAAAGACTGAGCCACTGGTCAGGGTAGGCCTGGTCTCGTCAGGAGAGACTGCATCCATCCCACTTTCCACAGAGCAGCTCAACCTCCTCGATATCTGGCCAAGTCCATCAGTCCCCCACACCCCTGCCTGGAGCCGAGACCAGGAGGCAAAGCTCCAGTTTGACGCGCTTCTCCATGAGCAGTTGCCCACAGAAAACCGCCTGGAGGCTTGCGAGCGCAGGCGCCATTGGCGACGCGCTACATGCTTTTGCTTTGAACACCGTCATCAGGGGAGAGCGCGAACGCAGTCCCCCACTACCAGAAATTATGCAGTCGAGATTCCCACATTTGGGGAATTCGCAGGGGTCAGCACAGCCGGAGTGCAATGGCTGAGCCTCGCCCTGGGTGAACCACCTTCTTGATCATGGTGTCTCCCCTGCCAGGTAAGTATGAGTTGCACAGCTCACAGGCAGAGAGCTCTGGCTCAGCCACAACAGCCCCTCATATGGGTCATCACTACCCACACAATGACCAAACCACTGCTAATACAACTTTGTCTCAACCTGGAGCTACTCACCCATTGTGGCATGAAAGCAATGTTTGATTACATCATGCAGTACATACTACTGAGATGTACAGCAATAAGTCCAGCGGAGACTTCTTTGAAGAACAAGCGGGGGGTTTTCCCATCATGCAACACTGCATTTCACCATCACACGGTGAAACTCCAACTTATCGGCCGCCTCCATTCTTCCTACCAACTACAGAGAAACAGCTCAAGAGCAACTTCAACAAGGCCAACGTGTCTCAAAGAGCGCAATTGTGCTTCATCTCCATTAGAGCGGCAGAAATAACCGTAAGGGACTAACAAAGCCCCCTCCACGCAAACACTCAGTGTCCCATCCCGTTTGAGTTATCTGCTGCTGCACTGCGGACGTTCTAGCGTCCAGTGTTGTCAATGTACTTTTCACTAATCCATACTGATGCATGCGACAATTGGCATCATGAGGATTAGGGCCACTGTGGGAAAGAAAAATTCAGTCCTGACTTTTGACTCCTAATTCTCATATAGAAAGTCACAATTTGGAGAAAATAGTTGGAGTGAATTTCTTTTTTCCTTCCCGACGTCAGCCTTGACCATCTTCCTTGCTATTCTGACTTCAGAACACCACCACCACGACGACGACGACGACGACGACGACATTTAAGATGTGGGTGTGAATTTACTTTTGACAGGTGAATGGGGGTGCACCGTTCCCGGAGGTACTGCAATACCAGGTCGATGCGTGGAGTGGACGGAGCAAGCCCCTGTTCCATCTCCCTGCTCCAAAAATCAATTTAATATATGGTCCCCGGGTAGGGGACGTATCAGATATTAAACTGATAAGAACAGATACTACACTTGATCTTAGCCAAAAGGCCGAGAAGCGATGCCGGGCAGACTGACCCGTTGGAGCCTCATTCCGGGCTCCCTCACGCTCACTTGTGGTTCCACACAATGGCCGTTGTTGCACAAAACGCCAGGACAGACGAAAAGGCTCCACATTCCCTGTGACACAAAGAGGCCAAAAACATGGTGGCACATTCGTTCTCAGGTGTGCAAACGTCACGGGCGCAGACTGATGGTTATTCTTGCTCAGGAGGCGTCCCTTTGTCCAATGGGCAAAAACACTATGAAGGGGAACTAAAAAGTCATATGCGTCTCCCACTGGTGGAGGGAGAAACAGAGCAGACAGCCAACCAAAGGACAACATAAATAAACAGGCCCAAATCAGGCCAAAAGACTGAGCCACTGGTCAGGATAGGCCTGGTCTCGTCAGGAGAGACTGCATCCATCCCACTTTCCACAGAGCAGCTCAACCTCCTCGATATCTGGCCAAGTCCATCAGTCCCCCACACCCCTGCCTGGAGCCGAGACCAGGAGGCAAAGCTCCAGTTTGACGCGCTTCTCCATGAGCAGTTGCCCACAGAAAACCGCCTGGAGGCTTGCGAGCGCAGGCGCCATTGGCGACGCGCTACATGCTTTTGCTTTGAACACCGTCATCAGGGGAGAGCGCGAACGCAGTCCCCCACTACCAGAAATTATGCAGTCGAGATTCCCACATTTGGGGAATTCGCAGGGGTCAGCACAGCCGGAGTGCAATGGCTGAGCCTCGCCCTGGGTGAACCACCTTCTTGATCATGGTGTCTCCCCTGCCAGGTAAGTATGAGTTGCACAGCTCACAGGCAGAGAGCTCTGGCTCAGCCACAACAGCCCCTCATATGGGTCATCACTACCCACACAATGACCAAACCACTGCTAATACAACTTTGTCTCAACCTGGAGCTACTCACCCATTGTGGCATGAAAGCAATGTTTGATTACATCATGCAGTACATACTACTGAGATGTACAGCAATAAGTCCAGCGGAGACTTCTTTGAAGAACAAGCGGGGGGTTTTCCCATCATGCAACACTGCATTTCACCATCACACGGTGAAACTCCAACTTATCGGCCGCCTCCATTCTTCCTACCAACTACAGAGAAACAGCTCAAGAGCAACTTCAACAAGGCCAACGTGTCTCAAAGAGCGCAATTGTGCTTCATCTCCATTAGAGCGGCAGAAATAACCGTAAGGGACTAACAAAGCCCCCTCCACGCAAACACTCAGTGTCCCATCCCGTTTGAGTTATCTGCTGCTGCACTGCGGACGTTCTAGCGTCCAGTGTTGTCAATGTACTTTTCACTAATCCATACTGATGCATGCGACAATTGGCATCATGAGGATTAGGGCCACTGTGGGAAAGAAAAATTCAGTCCTGACTTTTGACTCCTAATTCTCATATAGAAAGTCACAATTTGGAGAAAATAGTTGGAGTGAATTTTTTTTTTCCTTCCCGACGTCAGCCTTGACCATCTTCCTTGCTATTCTGACTTCAGAACACCACCACCACGACGACGACGACATTTAAGATGTGGGTGTGAATTTACTTTTGACAGGTGAATGGGGGTGCACCGTTCCCGGAGGTACTGCAATACCAGGTCGATGCGTGGAGTGGACGGAGCAAGCCCCTGTTCCATCTCCCTGCTCCAAAAATCAATTTAATATATGGTCCCCGGGTAGGGGACGTATCAGATATTAAACTGATAAGAACAGATACTACACTTGATCTTAGCCAAAAGGCCGAGAAGCGATGCCGGGCAGACTGACCCGTTGGAGCCTCATTCCGGGCTCCCTCACGCTCACTTGTGGTTCCACACAATGGCCGTTGTTGCACAAAACGCCAGGACAGACGAAAAGGCTCCACATTCCCTGTGACACAAAGAGGCCAAAAACATGGTGGCACATTCGTTCTCAGGTGTGCAAACGTCACGGGCGCAGACTGATGGTTATTCTTGCTCAGGAGGCGTCCCTTTGTCCAATGGGCAAAAACACTATGAAGGGGAACTAAAAAGTCATATGCGTCTCCCACTGGTGGAGGGAGAAACAGAGCAGACAGCCAACCAAAGGACAACATAAATAAACAGGCCCAAATCAGGCCAAAAGACTGAGCCACTGGTCAGGATAGGCCTGGTCTCGTCAGGAGAGACTGCATCCATCCCACTTTCCACAGAGCAGCTCAACCTCCTCGATATCTGGCCAAGTCCATCAGTCCCCCACACCCCTGCCTGGAGCCGAGACCAGGAGGCAAAGCTCCAGTTTGACGCGCTTCTCCATGAGCAGTTGCCCACAGAAAACCGCCTGGAGGCTTGCGAGCGCAGGCGCCATTGGCGACGCGCTACATGCTTTTGCTTTGAACACCGTCATCAGGGGAGAGCGCGAACGCAGTCCCCCACTACCAGAAATTATGCAGTCGAGATTCCCACATTTGGGGAATTCGCAGGGGTCAGCACAGCCGGAGTGCAATGGCTGAGCCTCGCCCTGGGTGAACCACCTTCTTGATCATGGTGTCTCCCCTGCCAGGTAAGTATGAGTTGCACAGCTCACAGGCAGAGAGCTCTGGCTCAGCCACAACAGCCCCTCATATGGGTCATCACTACCCACACAATGACCAAACCACTGCTAATACAACTTTGTCTCAACCTGGAGCTACTCACCCATTGTGGCATGAAAGCAATGTTTGATTACATCATGCAGTACATACTACTGAGATGTACAGCAATAAGTCCAGCGGAGACTTCTTTGAAGAACAAGCGGGGGGTTTTCCCATCATGCAACACTGCATTTCACCATCACACGGTGAAACTCCAACTTATCGGCCGCCTCCATTCTTCCTACCAACTACAGAGAAACAGCTCAAGAGCAACTTCAACAAGGCCAACGTGTCTCAAAGAGCGCAATTGTGCTTCATCTCCATTAGAGCGGCAGAAATAACCGTAAGGGACTAACAAAGCCCCCTCCACGCAAACACTCAGTGTCCCATCCCGTTTGAGTTATCTGCTGCTGCACTGCGGACGTTCTAGCGTCCAGTGTTGTCAATGTACTTTTCACTAATCCATACTGATGCATGCGACAATTGGCATCATGAGGATTAGGGCCACTGTGGGAAAGAAAAATTCAGTCCTGACTTTTGACTCCTAATTCTCATATAGAAAGTCACAATTTGGAGAAAATAGTTGGAGTGAATTTTTTTTTTCCTTCCCGACGTCAGCCTTGACCATCTTCCTTGCTATTCTGACTTCAGAACACCACCACCACGACGACGACGACATTTAAGATGTGGGTGTGAATTTACTTTTGACAGGTGAATGGGGGTGCACCGTTCCCGGAGGTACTGCAATACCAGGTCGATGCGTGGAGTGGACGGAGCAAGCCCCTGTTCCATCTCCCTGCTCCAAAAATCAATTTAATATATGGTCCCCGGGTAGGGGACGTATCAGATATTAAACTGATAAGAACAGATACTACACTTGATCTTAGCCAAAAGGCCGAGAAGCGATGCCGGGCAGACTGACCCGTTGGAGCCTCATTCCGGGCTCCCTCACGCTCACTTGTGGTTCCACACAATGGCCGTTGTTGCACAAAACGCCAGGACAGACGAAAAGGCTCCACATTCCCTGTGACACAAAGAGGCCAAAAACATGGTGGCACATTCGTTCTCAGGTGTGCAAACGTCACGGGCGCAGACTGATGGTTATTCTTGCTCAGGAGGCGTCCCTTTGTCCAATGGGCAAAAACACTATGAAGGGGAACTAAAAAGTCATATGCGTCTCCCACTGGTGGAGGGAGAAACAGAGCAGACAGCCAACCAAAGGACAACATAAATAAACAGGCCCAAATCAGGCCAAAAGACTGAGCCACTGGTCAGGATAGGCCTGGTCTCGTCAGGAGAGACTGCATCCATCCCACTTTCCACAGAGCAGCTCAACCTCCTCGATATCTGGCCAAGTCCATCAGTCCCCCACACCCCTGCCTGGAGCCGAGACCAGGAGGCAAAGCTCCAGTTTGACGCGCTTCTCCATGAGCAGTTGCCCACAGAAAACCGCCTGGAGGCTTGCGAGCGCAGGCGCCATTGGCGACGCGCTACATGCTTTTGCTTTGAACACCGTCATCAGGGGAGAGCGCGAACGCAGTCCCCCACTACCAGAAATTATGCAGTCGAGATTCCCACATTTGGGGAATTCGCAGGGGTCAGCACAGCCGGAGTGCAATGGCTGAGCCTCGCCCTGGGTGAACCACCTTCTTGATCATGGTGTCTCCCCTGCCAGGTAAGTATGAGTTGCACAGCTCACAGGCAGAGAGCTCTGGCTCAGCCACAACAGCCCCTCATATGGGTCATCACTACCCACACAATGACCAAACCACTGCTAATACAACTTTGTCTCAACCTGGAGCTACTCACCCATTGTGGCATGAAAGCAATGTTTGATTACATCATGCAGTACATACTACTGAGATGTACAGCAATAAGTCCAGCGGAGACTTCTTTGAAGAACAAGCGGGGGGTTTTCCCATCATGCAACACTGCATTTCACCATCACACGGTGAAACTCCAACTTATCGGCCGCCTCCATTCTTCCTACCAACTACAGAGAAACAGCTCAAGAGCAACTTCAACAAGGCCAACGTGTCTCAAAGAGCGCAATTGTGCTTCATCTCCATTAGAGCGGCAGAAATAACCGTAAGGGACTAACAAAGCCCCCTCCACGCAAACACTCAGTGTCCCATCCCGTTTGAGTTATCTGCTGCTGCACTGCGGACGTTCTAGCGTCCAGTGTTGTCAATGTACTTTTCACTAATCCATACTGATGCATGCGACAATTGGCATCATGAGGATTAGGGCCACTGTGGGAAAGAAAAATTCAGTCCTGACTTTTGACTCCTAATTCTCATATAGAAAGTCACAATTTGGAGAAAATAGTTGGAGTGAATTTTTTTTTTCCTTCCCGACGTCAGCCTTGACCATCTTCCTTGCTATTCTGACTTCAGAACACCACCACCACGACGACGACGACATTTAAGATGTGGGTGTGAATTTACTTTTGACAGGTGAATGGGGGTGCACCGTTCCCGGAGGTACTGCAATACCAGGTCGATGCGTGGAGTGGACGGAGCAAGCCCCTGTTCCATCTCCCTGCTCCAAAAATCAATTTAATATATGGTCCCCGGGTAGGGGACGTATCAGATATTAAACTGATAAGAACAGATACTACACTTGATCTTAGCCAAAAGGCCGAGAAGCGATGCCGGGCAGACTGACCCGTTGGAGCCTCATTCCGGGCTCCCTCACGCTCACTTGTGGTTCCACACAATGGCCGTTGTTGCACAAAACGCCAGGACAGACGAAAAGGCTCCACATTCCCTGTGACACAAAGAGGCCAAAAACATGGTGGCACATTCGTTCTCAGGTGTGCAAACGTCACGGGCGCAGACTGATGGTTATTCTTGCTCAGGAGGCGTCCCTTTGTCCAATGGGCAAAAACACTATGAAGGGGAACTAAAAAGTCATATGCGTCTCCCACTGGTGGAGGGAGAAACAGAGCAGACAGCCAACCAAAGGACAACATAAATAAACAGGCCCAAATCAGGCCAAAAGACTGAGCCACTGGTCAGGATAGGCCTGGTCTCGTCAGGAGAGACTGCATCCATCCCACTTTCCACAGAGCAGCTCAACCTCCTCGATATCTGGCCAAGTCCATCAGTCCCCCACACCCCTGCCTGGAGCCGAGACCAGGAGGCAAAGCTCCAGTTTGACGCGCTTCTCCATGAGCAGTTGCCCACAGAAAACCGCCTGGAGGCTTGCGAGCGCAGGCGCCATTGGCGACGCGCTACATGCTTTTGCTTTGAACACCGTCATCAGGGGAGAGCGCGAACGCAGTCCCCCACTACCAGAAATTATGCAGTCGAGATTCCCACATTTGGGGAATTCGCAGGGGTCAGCACAGCCGGAGTGCAATGGCTGAGCCTCGCCCTGGGTGAACCACCTTCTTGATCATGGTGTCTCCCCTGCCAGGTAAGTATGAGTTGCACAGCTCACAGGCAGAGAGCTCTGGCTCAGCCACAACAGCCCCTCATATGGGTCATCACTACCCACACAATGACCAAACCACTGCTAATACAACTTTGTCTCAACCTGGAGCTACTCACCCATTGTGGCATGAAAGCAATGTTTGATTACATCATGCAGTACATACTACTGAGATGTACAGCAATAAGTCCAGCGGAGACTTCTTTGAAGAACAAGCGGGGGGTTTTCCCATCATGCAACACTGCATTTCACCATCACACGGTGAAACTCCAACTTATCGGCCGCCTCCATTCTTCCTACCAACTACAGAGAAACAGCTCAAGAGCAACTTCAACAAGGCCAACGTGTCTCAAAGAGCGCAATTGTGCTTCATCTCCATTAGAGCGGCAGAAATAACCGTAAGGGACTAACAAAGCCCCCTCCACGCAAACACTCAGTGTCCCATCCCGTTTGAGTTATCTGCTGCTGCACTGCGGACGTTCTAGCGTCCAGTGTTGTCAATGTACTTTTCACTAATCCATACTGATGCATGCGACAATTGGCATCATGAGGATTAGGGCCACTGTGGGAAAGAAAAATTCAGTCCTGACTTTTGACTCCTAATTCTCATATAGAAAGTCACAATTTGGAGAAAATAGTTGGAGTGAATTTTTTTTTTCCTTCCCGACGTCAGCCTTGACCATCTTCCTTGCTATTCTGACTTCAGAACACCACCACCACCACGACGACGACGACGACGACGACATTTAAGATGTGGGTGTGAATTTACTTTTGACAGGTGAATGGGGGTGCACCGTTCCCGGAGGTACTGCAATACCAGGTCGATGCGTGGAGTGGACGGAGCAAGCCCCTGTTCCATCTCCCTGCTCCAAAAATCAATTTAATATATGGTCCCCGGGTAGGGGACGTATCAGATATTAAACTGATAAGAACAGATACTACACTTGATCTTAGCCAAAAGGCCGAGAAGCGATGCCGGGCAGACTGACCCGTTGGAGCCTCATTCCGGGCTCCCTCACGCTCACTTGTGGTTCCACACAATGGCCGTTGTTGCACAAAACGCCAGGACAGACGAAAAGGCTCCACATTCCCTGTGACACAAAGAGGCCAAAAACATGGTGGCACATTCGTTCTCAGGTGTGCAAACGTCACGGGCGCAGACTGATGGTTATTCTTGCTCAGGAGGCGTCCCTTTGTCCAATGGGCAAAAACACTATGAAGGGGAACTAAAAAGTCATATGCGTCTCCCACTGGTGGAGGGAGAAACAGAGCAGACAGCCAACCAAAGGACAACATAAATAAACAGGCCCAAATCAGGCCAAAAGACTGAGCCACTGGTCAGGATAGGCCTGGTCTCGTCAGGAGAGACTGCATCCATCCCACTTTCCACAGAGCAGCTCAACCTCCTCGATATCTGGCCAAGTCCATCAGTCCCCCACACCCCTGCCTGGAGCCGAGACCAGGAGGCAAAGCTCCAGTTTGACGCGCTTCTCCATGAGCAGTTGCCCACAGAAAACCGCCTGGAGGCTTGCGAGCGCAGGCGCCATTGGCGACGCGCTACATGCTTTTGCTTTGAACACCGTCATCAGGGGAGAGCGCGAACGCAGTCCCCCACTACCAGAAATTATGCAGTCGAGATTCCCACATTTGGGGAATTCGCAGGGGTCAGCACAGCCGGAGTGCAATGGCTGAGCCTCGCCCTGGGTGAACCACCTTCTTGATCATGGTGTCTCCCCTGCCAGGTAAGTATGAGTTGCACAGCTCACAGGCAGAGAGCTCTGGCTCAGCCACAACAGCCCCTCATATGGGTCATCACTACCCACACAATGACCAAACCACTGCTAATACAACTTTGTCTCAACCTGGAGCTACTCACCCATTGTGGCATGAAAGCAATGTTTGATTACATCATGCAGTACATACTACTGAGATGTACAGCAATAAGTCCAGCGGAGACTTCTTTGAAGAACAAGCGGGGGGTTTTCCCATCATGCAACACTGCATTTCACCATCACACGGTGAAACTCCAACTTATCGGCCGCCTCCATTCTTCCTACCAACTACAGAGAAACAGCTCAAGAGCAACTTCAACAAGGCCAACGTGTCTCAAAGAGCGCAATTGTGCTTCATCTCCATTAGAGCGGCAGAAATAACCGTAAGGGACTAACAAAGCCCCCTCCACGCAAACACTCAGTGTCCCATCCCGTTTGAGTTATCTGCTGCTGCACTGCGGACGTTCTAGCGTCCAGTGTTGTCAATGTACTTTTCACTAATCCATACTGATGCATGCGACAATTGGCATCATGAGGATTAGGGCCACTGTGGGAAAGAAAAATTCAGTCCTGACTTTTGACTCCTAATTCTCATATAGAAAGTCACAATTTGGAGAAAATAGTTGGAGTGAATTTTTTTTTTCCTTCCCGACGTCAGCCTTGACCATCTTCCTTGCTATTCTGACTTCAGAACACCACCACCACCACGACGACGACGACGACGACGACATTTAAGATGTGGGTGTGAATTTACTTTTGACAGGTGAATGGGGGTGCACCGTTCCCGGAGGTACTGCAATACCAGGTCGATGCGTGGAGTGGACGGAGCAAGCCCCTGTTCCATCTCCCTGCTCCAAAAATCAATTTAATATATGGTCCCCGGGTAGGGGACGTATCAGATATTAAACTGATAAGAACAGATACTACACTTGATCTTAGCCAAAAGGCCGAGAAGCGATGCCGGGCAGACTGACCCGTTGGAGCCTCATTCCGGGCTCCCTCACGCTCACTTGTGGTTCCACACAATGGCCGTTGTTGCACAAAACGCCAGGACAGACGAAAAGGCTCCACATTCCCTGTGACACAAAGAGGCCAAAAACATGGTGGCACATTCGTTCTCAGGTGTGCAAACGTCACGGGCGCAGACTGATGGTTATTCTTGCTCAGGAGGCGTCCCTTTGTCCAATGGGCAAAAACACTATGAAGGGGAACTAAAAAGTCATATGCGTCTCCCACTGGTGGAGGGAGAAACAGAGCAGACAGCCAACCAAAGGACAACATAAATAAACAGGCCCAAATCAGGCCAAAAGACTGAGCCACTGGTCAGGATAGGCCTGGTCTCGTCAGGAGAGACTGCATCCATCCCACTTTCCACAGAGCAGCTCAACCTCCTCGATATCTGGCCAAGTCCATCAGTCCCCCACACCCCTGCCTGGAGCCGAGACCAGGAGGCAAAGCTCCAGTTTGACGCGCTTCTCCATGAGCAGTTGCCCACAGAAAACCGCCTGGAGGCTTGCGAGCGCAGGCGCCATTGGCGACGCGCTACATGCTTTTGCTTTGAACACCGTCATCAGGGGAGAGCGCGAACGCAGTCCCCCACTACCAGAAATTATGCAGTCGAGATTCCCACATTTGGGGAATTCGCAGGGGTCAGCACAGCCGGAGTGCAATGGCTGAGCCTCGCCCTGGGTGAACCACCTTCTTGATCATGGTGTCTCCCCTGCCAGGTAAGTATGAGTTGCACAGCTCACAGGCAGAGAGCTCTGGCTCAGCCACAACAGCCCCTCATATGGGTCATCACTACCCACACAATGACCAAACCACTGCTAATACAACTTTGTCTCAACCTGGAGCTACTCACCCATTGTGGCATGAAAGCAATGTTTGATTACATCATGCAGTACATACTACTGAGATGTACAGCAATAAGTCCAGCGGAGACTTCTTTGAAGAACAAGCGGGGGGTTTTCCCATCATGCAACACTGCATTTCACCATCACACGGTGAAACTCCAACTTATCGGCCGCCTCCATTCTTCCTACCAACTACAGAGAAACAGCTCAAGAGCAACTTCAACAAGGCCAACGTGTCTCAAAGAGCGCAATTGTGCTTCATCTCCATTAGAGCGGCAGAAATAACCGTAAGGGACTAACAAAGCCCCCTCCACGCAAACACTCAGTGTCCCATCCCGTTTGAGTTATCTGCTGCTGCACTGCGGACGTTCTAGCGTCCAGTGTTGTCAATGTACTTTTCACTAATCCATACTGATGCATGCGACAATTGGCATCATGAGGATTAGGGCCACTGTGGGAAAGAAAAATTCAGTCCTGACTTTTGACTCCTAATTCTCATATAGAAAGTCACAATTTGGAGAAAATAGTTGGAGTGAATTTTTTTTTTCCTTCCCGACGTCAGCCTTGACCATCTTCCTTGCTATTCTGACTTCAGAACACCACCACCACCACGACGACGACGACGACGACGACATTTAAGATGTGGGTGTGAATTTACTTTTGACAGGTGAATGGGGGTGCACCGTTCCCGGAGGTACTGCAATACCAGGTCGATGCGTGGAGTGGACGGAGCAAGCCCCTGTTCCATCTCCCTGCTCCAAAAATCAATTTAATATATGGTCCCCGGGTAGGGGACGTATCAGATATTAAACTGATAAGAACAGATACTACACTTGATCTTAGCCAAAAGGCCGAGAAGCGATGCCGGGCAGACTGACCCGTTGGAGCCTCATTCCGGGCTCCCTCACGCTCACTTGTGGTTCCACACAATGGCCGTTGTTGCACAAAACGCCAGGACAGACGAAAAGGCTCCACATTCCCTGTGACACAAAGAGGCCAAAAACATGGTGGCACATTCGTTCTCAGGTGTGCAAACGTCACGGGCGCAGACTGATGGTTATTCTTGCTCAGGAGGCGTCCCTTTGTCCAATGGGCAAAAACACTATGAAGGGGAACTAAAAAGTCATATGCGTCTCCCACTGGTGGAGGGAGAAACAGAGCAGACAGCCAACCAAAGGACAACATAAATAAACAGGCCCAAATCAGGCCAAAAGACTGAGCCACTGGTCAGGATAGGCCTGGTCTCGTCAGGAGAGACTGCATCCATCCCACTTTCCACAGAGCAGCTCAACCTCCTCGATATCTGGCCAAGTCCATCAGTCCCCCACACCCCTGCCTGGAGCCGAGACCAGGAGGCAAAGCTCCAGTTTGACGCGCTTCTCCATGAGCAGTTGCCCACAGAAAACCGCCTGGAGGCTTGCGAGCGCAGGCGCCATTGGCGACGCGCTACATGCTTTTGCTTTGAACACCGTCATCAGGGGAGAGCGCGAACGCAGTCCCCCACTACCAGAAATTATGCAGTCGAGATTCCCACATTTGGGGAATTCGCAGGGGTCAGCACAGCCGGAGTGCAATGGCTGAGCCTCGCCCTGGGTGAACCACCTTCTTGATCATGGTGTCTCCCCTGCCAGGTAAGTATGAGTTGCACAGCTCACAGGCAGAGAGCTCTGGCTCAGCCACAACAGCCCCTCATATGGGTCATCACTACCCACACAATGACCAAACCACTGCTAATACAACTTTGTCTCAACCTGGAGCTACTCACCCATTGTGGCATGAAAGCAATGTTTGATTACATCATGCAGTACATACTACTGAGATGTACAGCAATAAGTCCAGCGGAGACTTCTTTGAAGAACAAGCGGGGGGTTTTCCCATCATGCAACACTGCATTTCACCATCACACGGTGAAACTCCAACTTATCGGCCGCCTCCATTCTTCCTACCAACTACAGAGAAACAGCTCAAGAGCAACTTCAACAAGGCCAACGTGTCTCAAAGAGCGCAATTGTGCTTCATCTCCATTAGAGCGGCAGAAATAACCGTAAGGGACTAACAAAGCCCCCTCCACGCAAACACTCAGTGTCCCATCCCGTTTGAGTTATCTGCTGCTGCACTGCGGACGTTCTAGCGTCCAGTGTTGTCAATGTACTTTTCACTAATCCATACTGATGCATGCGACAATTGGCATCATGAGGATTAGGGCCACTGTGGGAAAGAAAAATTCAGTCCTGACTTTTGACTCCTAATTCTCATATAGAAAGTCACAATTTGGAGAAAATAGTTGGAGTGAATTTTTTTTTTCCTTCCCGACGTCAGCCTTGACCATCTTCCTTGCTATTCTGACTTCAGAACACCACCACCACGACGACGACGACGACGACGACGACATTTAAGATGTGGGTGTGAATTTACTTTTGACAGGTGAATGGGGGTGCACCGTTCCCGGAGGTACTGCAATACCAGGTCGATGCGTGGAGTGGACGGAGCAAGCCCCTGTTCCATAAATCAATTTAATATATGGTCCCCGGGTAGGGGACGTATCAGATATTAAACTGATAAGAACAGATACTACACTTGATCTTAGCCAAAAGGCCGAGAAGCGATGCCGGGCAGACTGACCCGTTGGAGCCTCATTCCGGGCTCCCTCACGCTCACTTGTGGTTCCACACAATGGCCGTTGTTGCACAAAACGCCAGGACAGACGAAAAGGCTCCACATTCCCTGTGACACAAAGAGGCCAAAAACATGGTGGCACATTCGTTCTCAGGTGTGCAAACGTCACGGGCGCAGACTGATGGTTATTCTTGCTCAGGAGGCGTCCCTTTGTCCAATGGGCAAAAACACTATGAAGGGGAACTAAAAAGTCATATGCGTCTCCCACTGGTGGAGGGAGAAACAGAGCAGACAGCCAACCAAAGGACAACATAAATAAACAGGCCCAAATCAGGCCAAAAGACTGAGCCACTGGTCAGGATAGGCCTGGTCTCGTCAGGAGAGACTGCATCCATCCCACTTTCCACAGAGCAGCTCAACCTCCTCGATATCTGGCCAAGTCCATCAGTCCCCCACACCCCTGCCTGGAGCCGAGACCAGGAGGCAAAGCTCCAGTTTGACGCGCTTCTCCATGAGCAGTTGCCCACAGAAAACCGCCTGGAGGCTTGCGAGCGCAGGCGCCATTGGCGACGCGCTACATGCTTTTGCTTTGAACACCGTCATCAGGGGAGAGCGCGAACGCAGTCCCCCACTACCAGAAATTATGCAGTCGAGATTCCCACATTTGGGGAATTCGCAGGGGTCAGCACAGCCGGAGTGCAATGGCTGAGCCTCGCCCTGGGTGAACCACCTTCTTGATCATGGTGTCTCCCCTGCCAGGTAAGTATGAGTTGCACAGCTCACAGGCAGAGAGCTCTGGCTCAGCCACAACAGCCCCTCATATGGGTCATCACTACCCACACAATGACCAAACCACTGCTAATACAACTTTGTCTCAACCTGGAGCTACTCACCCATTGTGGCATGAAAGCAATGTTTGATTACATCATGCAGTACATACTACTGAGATGTACAGCAATAAGTCCAGCGGAGACTTCTTTGAAGAACAAGCGGGGGGTTTTCCCATCATGCAACACTGCATTTCACCATCACACGGTGAAACTCCAACTTATCGGCCGCCTCCATTCTTCCTACCAACTACAGAGAAACAGCTCAAGAGCAACTTCAACAAGGCCAACGTGTCTCAAAGAGCGCAATTGTGCTTCATCTCCATTAGAGCGGCAGAAATAACCGTAAGGGACTAACAAAGCCCCCTCCACGCAAACACTCAGTGTCCCATCCCGTTTGAGTTATCTGCTGCTGCACTGCGGACGTTCTAGCGTCCAGTGTTGTCAATGTACTTTTCACTAATCCATACTGATGCATGCGACAATTGGCATCATGAGGATTAGGGCCACTGTGGGAAAGAAAAATTCAGTCCTGACTTTTGACTCCTAATTCTCATATAGAAAGTCACAATTTGGAGAAAATAGTTGGAGTGAATTTTTTTTTTCCTTCCCGACGTCAGCCTTGACCATCTTCCTTGCTATTCTGACTTCAGAACACCACCACCACGACGACGACGACGACGACGACGACGACGACATTTAAGATGTGGGTGTGAATTTACTTTTGACAGGTGAATGGGGGTGCACCGTTCCCGGAGGTACTGCAATACCAGGTCGATGCGTGGAGTGGACGGAGCAAGCCCCTGTTCCATCTCCCTGCTCCAAAAATCAATTTAATATATGGTCCCCGGGTAGGGGACGTATCAGATATTAAACTGATAAGAACAGATACTACACTTGATCTTAGCCAAAAGGCCGAGAAGCGATGCCGGGCAGACTGACCCGTTGGAGCCTCATTCCGGGCTCCCTCACGCTCACTTGTGGTTCCACACAATGGCCGTTGTTGCACAAAACGCCAGGACAGACGAAAAGGCTCCACATTCCCTGTGACACAAAGAGGCCAAAAACATGGTGGCACATTCGTTCTCAGGTGTGCAAACGTCACGGGCGCAGACTGATGGTTATTCTTGCTCAGGAGGCGTCCCTTTGTCCAATGGGCAAAAACACTATGAAGGGGAACTAAAAAGTCATATGCGTCTCCCACTGGTGGAGGGAGAAACAGAGCAGACAGCCAACCAAAGGACAACATAAATAAACAGGCCCAAATCAGGCCAAAAGACTGAGCCACTGGTCAGGATAGGCCTGGTCTCGTCAGGAGAGACTGCATCCATCCCACTTTCCACAGAGCAGCTCAACCTCCTCGATATCTGGCCAAGTCCATCAGTCCCCCACACCCCTGCCTGGAGCCGAGACCAGGAGGCAAAGCTCCAGTTTGACGCGCTTCTCCATGAGCAGTTGCCCACAGAAAACCGCCTGGAGGCTTGCGAGCGCAGGCGCCATTGGCGACGCGCTACATGCTTTTGCTTTGAACACCGTCATCAGGGGAGAGCGCGAACGCAGTCCCCCACTACCAGAAATTATGCAGTCGAGATTCCCACATTTGGGGAATTCGCAGGGGTCAGCACAGCCGGAGTGCAATGGCTGAGCCTCGCCCTGGGTGAACCACCTTCTTGATCATGGTGTCTCCCCTGCCAGGTAAGTATGAGTTGCACAGCTCACAGGCAGAGAGCTCTGGCTCAGCCACAACAGCCCCTCATATGGGTCATCACTACCCACACAATGACCAAACCACTGCTAATACAACTTTGTCTCAACCTGGAGCTACTCACCCATTGTGGCATGAAAGCAATGTTTGATTACATCATGCAGTACATACTACTGAGATGTACAGCAATAAGTCCAGCGGAGACTTCTTTGAAGAACAAGCGGGGGGTTTTCCCATCATGCAACACTGCATTTCACCATCACACGGTGAAACTCCAACTTATCGGCCGCCTCCATTCTTCCTACCAACTACAGAGAAACAGCTCAAGAGCAACTTCAACAAGGCCAACGTGTCTCAAAGAGCGCAATTGTGCTTCATCTCCATTAGAGCGGCAGAAATAACCGTAAGGGACTAACAAAGCCCCCTCCACGCAAACACTCAGTGTCCCATCCCGTTTGAGTTATCTGCTGCTGCACTGCGGACGTTCTAGCGTCCAGTGTTGTCAATGTACTTTTCACTAATCCATACTGATGCATGCGACAATTGGCATCATGAGGATTAGGGCCACTGTGGGAAAGAAAAATTCAGTCCTGACTTTTGACTCCTAATTCTCATATAGAAAGTCACAATTTGGAGAAAATAGTTGGAGTGAATTTTTTTTTTCCTTCCCGACGTCAGCCTTGACCATCTTCCTTGCTATTCTGACTTCAGAACACCACCACCACCACGACGACGACGACGACGACGACATTTAAGATGTGGGTGTGAATTTACTTTTGACAGGTGAATGGGGGTGCACCGTTCCCGGAGGTACTGCAATACCAGGTCGATGCGTGGAGTGGACGGAGCAAGCCCCTGTTCCATCTCCCTGCTCCAAAAATCAATTTAATATATGGTCCCCGGGTAGGGGACGTATCAGATATTAAACTGATAAGAACAGATACTACACTTGATCTTAGCCAAAAGGCCGAGAAGCGATGCCGGGCAGACTGACCCGTTGGAGCCTCATTCCGGGCTCCCTCACGCTCACTTGTGGTTCCACACAATGGCCGTTGTTGCACAAAACGCCAGGACAGACGAAAAGGCTCCACATTCCCTGTGACACAAAGAGGCCAAAAACATGGTGGCACATTCGTTCTCAGGTGTGCAAACGTCACGGGCGCAGACTGATGGTTATTCTTGCTCAGGAGGCGTCCCTTTGTCCAATGGGCAAAAACACTATGAAGGGGAACTAAAAAGTCATATGCGTCTCCCACTGGTGGAGGGAGAAACAGAGCAGACAGCCAACCAAAGGACAACATAAATAAACAGGCCCAAATCAGGCCAAAAGACTGAGCCACTGGTCAGGATAGGCCTGGTCTCGTCAGGAGAGACTGCATCCATCCCACTTTCCACAGAGCAGCTCAACCTCCTCGATATCTGGCCAAGTCCATCAGTCCCCCACACCCCTGCCTGGAGCCGAGACCAGGAGGCAAAGCTCCAGTTTGACGCGCTTCTCCATGAGCAGTTGCCCACAGAAAACCGCCTGGAGGCTTGCGAGCGCAGGCGCCATTGGCGACGCGCTACATGCTTTTGCTTTGAACACCGTCATCAGGGGAGAGCGCGAACGCAGTCCCCCACTACCAGAAATTATGCAGTCGAGATTCCCACATTTGGGGAATTCGCAGGGGTCAGCACAGCCGGAGTGCAATGGCTGAGCCTCGCCCTGGGTGAACCACCTTCTTGATCATGGTGTCTCCCCTGCCAGGTAAGTATGAGTTGCACAGCTCACAGGCAGAGAGCTCTGGCTCAGCCACAACAGCCCCTCATATGGGTCATCACTACCCACACAATGACCAAACCACTGCTAATACAACTTTGTCTCAACCTGGAGCTACTCACCCATTGTGGCATGAAAGCAATGTTTGATTACATCATGCAGTACATACTACTGAGATGTACAGCAATAAGTCCAGCGGAGACTTCTTTGAAGAACAAGCGGGGGGTTTTCCCATCATGCAACACTGCATTTCACCATCACACGGTGAAACTCCAACTTATCGGCCGCCTCCATTCTTCCTACCAACTACAGAGAAACAGCTCAAGAGCAACTTCAACAAGGCCAACGTGTCTCAAAGAGCGCAATTGTGCTTCATCTCCATTAGAGCGGCAGAAATAACCGTAAGGGACTAACAAAGCCCCCTCCACGCAAACACTCAGTGTCCCATCCCGTTTGAGTTATCTGCTGCTGCACTGCGGACGTTCTAGCGTCCAGTGTTGTCAATGTACTTTTCACTAATCCATACTGATGCATGCGACAATTGGCATCATGAGGATTAGGGCCACTGTGGGAAAGAAAAATTCAGTCCTGACTTTTGACTCCTAATTCTCATATAGAAAGTCACAATTTGGAGAAAATAGTTGGAGTGAATTTTTTTTTTCCTTCCCGACGTCAGCCTTGACCATCTTCCTTGCTATTCTGACTTCAGAACACCACCACCACGACGACGACGACGACGACGACGACGACATTTAAGATGTGGGTGTGAATTTACTTTTGACAGGTGAATGGGGGTGCACCGTTCCCGGAGGTACTGCAATACCAGGTCGATGCGTGGAGTGGACGGAGCAAGCCCCTGTTCCATCTCCCTGCTCCAAAAATCAATTTAATATATGGTCCCCGGGTAGGGGACGTATCAGATATTAAACTGATAAGAACAGATACTACACTTGATCTTAGCCAAAAGGCCGAGAAGCGATGCCGGGCAGACTGACCCGTTGGAGCCTCATTCCGGGCTCCCTCACGCTCACTTGTGGTTCCACACAATGGCCGTTGTTGCACAAAACGCCAGGACAGACGAAAAGGCTCCACATTCCCTGTGACACAAAGAGGCCAAAAACATGGTGGCACATTCGTTCTCAGGTGTGCAAACGTCACGGGCGCAGACTGATGGTTATTCTTGCTCAGGAGGCGTCCCTTTGTCCAATGGGCAAAAACACTATGAAGGGGAACTAAAAAGTCATATGCGTCTCCCACTGGTGGAGGGAGAAACAGAGCAGACAGCCAACCAAAGGACAACATAAATAAACAGGCCCAAATCAGGCCAAAAGACTGAGCCACTGGTCAGGATAGGCCTGGTCTCGTCAGGAGAGACTGCATCCATCCCACTTTCCACAGAGCAGCTCAACCTCCTCGATATCTGGCCAAGTCCATCAGTCCCCCACACCCCTGCCTGGAGCCGAGACCAGGAGGCAAAGCTCCAGTTTGACGCGCTTCTCCATGAGCAGTTGCCCACAGAAAACCGCCTGGAGGCTTGCGAGCGCAGGCGCCATTGGCGACGCGCTACATGCTTTTGCTTTGAACACCGTCATCAGGGGAGAGCGCGAACGCAGTCCCCCACTACCAGAAATTATGCAGTCGAGATTCCCACATTTGGGGAATTCGCAGGGGTCAGCACAGCCGGAGTGCAATGGCTGAGCCTCGCCCTGGGTGAACCACCTTCTTGATCATGGTGTCTCCCCTGCCAGGTAAGTATGAGTTGCACAGCTCACAGGCAGAGAGCTCTGGCTCAGCCACAACAGCCCCTCATATGGGTCATCACTACCCACACAATGACCAAACCACTGCTAATACAACTTTGTCTCAACCTGGAGCTACTCACCCATTGTGGCATGAAAGCAATGTTTGATTACATCATGCAGTACATACTACTGAGATGTACAGCAATAAGTCCAGCGGAGACTTCTTTGAAGAACAAGCGGGGGGTTTTCCCATCATGCAACACTGCATTTCACCATCACACGGTGAAACTCCAACTTATCGGCCGCCTCCATTCTTCCTACCAACTACAGAGAAACAGCTCAAGAGCAACTTCAACAAGGCCAACGTGTCTCAAAGAGCGCAATTGTGCTTCATCTCCATTAGAGCGGCAGAAATAACCGTAAGGGACTAACAAAGCCCCCTCCACGCAAACACTCAGTGTCCCATCCCGTTTGAGTTATCTGCTGCTGCACTGCGGACGTTCTAGCGTCCAGTGTTGTCAATGTACTTTTCACTAATCCATACTGATGCATGCGACAATTGGCATCATGAGGATTAGGGCCACTGTGGGAAAGAAAAATTCAGTCCTGACTTTTGACTCCTAATTCTCATATAGAAAGTCACAATTTGGAGAAAATAGTTGGAGTGAATTTTTTTTTTCCTTCCCGACGTCAGCCTTGACCATCTTCCTTGCTATTCTGACTTCAGAACACCACCACCACGACGACGACGACGACGACGACGACGACATTTAAGATGTGGGTGTGAATTTACTTTTGACAGGTGAATGGGGGTGCACCGTTCCCGGAGGTACTGCAATACCAGGTCGATGCGTGGAGTGGACGGAGCAAGCCCCTGTTCCATCTCCCTGCTCCAAAAATCAATTTAATATATGGTCCCCGGGTAGGGGACGTATCAGATATTAAACTGATAAGAACAGATACTACACTTGATCTTAGCCAAAAGGCCGAGAAGCGATGCCGGGCAGACTGACCCGTTGGAGCCTCATTCCGGGCTCCCTCACGCTCACTTGTGGTTCCACACAATGGCCGTTGTTGCACAAAACGCCAGGACAGACGAAAAGGCTCCACATTCCCTGTGACACAAAGAGGCCAAAAACATGGTGGCACATTCGTTCTCAGGTGTGCAAACGTCACGGGCGCAGACTGATGGTTATTCTTGCTCAGGAGGCGTCCCTTTGTCCAATGGGCAAAAACACTATGAAGGGGAACTAAAAAGTCATATGCGTCTCCCACTGGTGGAGGGAGAAACAGAGCAGACAGCCAACCAAAGGACAACATAAATAAACAGGCCCAAATCAGGCCAAAAGACTGAGCCACTGGTCAGGATAGGCCTGGTCTCGTCAGGAGAGACTGCATCCATCCCACTTTCCACAGAGCAGCTCAACCTCCTCGATATCTGGCCAAGTCCATCAGTCCCCCACACCCCTGCCTGGAGCCGAGACCAGGAGGCAAAGCTCCAGTTTGACGCGCTTCTCCATGAGCAGTTGCCCACAGAAAACCGCCTGGAGGCTTGCGAGCGCAGGCGCCATTGGCGACGCGCTACATGCTTTTGCTTTGAACACCGTCATCAGGGGAGAGCGCGAACGCAGTCCCCCACTACCAGAAATTATGCAGTCGAGATTCCCACATTTGGGGAATTCGCAGGGGTCAGCACAGCCGGAGTGCAATGGCTGAGCCTCGCCCTGGGTGAACCACCTTCTTGATCATGGTGTCTCCCCTGCCAGGTAAGTATGAGTTGCACAGCTCACAGGCAGAGAGCTCTGGCTCAGCCACAACAGCCCCTCATATGGGTCATCACTACCCACACAATGACCAAACCACTGCTAATACAACTTTGTCTCAACCTGGAGCTACTCACCCATTGTGGCATGAAAGCAATGTTTGATTACATCATGCAGTACATACTACTGAGATGTACAGCAATAAGTCCAGCGGAGACTTCTTTGAAGAACAAGCGGGGGGTTTTCCCATCATGCAACACTGCATTTCACCATCACACGGTGAAACTCCAACTTATCGGCCGCCTCCATTCTTCCTACCAACTACAGAGAAACAGCTCAAGAGCAACTTCAACAAGGCCAACGTGTCTCAAAGAGCGCAATTGTGCTTCATCTCCATTAGAGCGGCAGAAATAACCGTAAGGGACTAACAAAGCCCCCTCCACGCAAACACTCAGTGTCCCATCCCGTTTGAGTTATCTGCTGCTGCACTGCGGACGTTCTAGCGTCCAGTGTTGTCAATGTACTTTTCACTAATCCATACTGATGCATGCGACAATTGGCATCATGAGGATTAGGGCCACTGTGGGAAAGAAAAATTCAGTCCTGACTTTTGACTCCTAATTCTCATATAGAAAGTCACAATTTGGAGAAAATAGTTGGAGTGAATTTTTTTTTTCCTTCCCGACGTCAGCCTTGACCATCTTCCTTGCTATTCTGACTTCAGAACACCACCACCACGACGACGACGACGACGACGACGACGACATTTAAGATGTGGGTGTGAATTTACTTTTGACAGGTGAATGGGGGTGCACCGTTCCCGGAGGTACTGCAATACCAGGTCGATGCGTGGAGTGGACGGAGCAAGCCCCTGTTCCATCTCCCTGCTCCAAAAATCAATTTAATATATGGTCCCCGGGTAGGGGACGTATCAGATATTAAACTGATAAGAACAGATACTACACTTGATCTTAGCCAAAAGGCCGAGAAGCGATGCCGGGCAGACTGACCCGTTGGAGCCTCATTCCGGGCTCCCTCACGCTCACTTGTGGTTCCACACAATGGCCGTTGTTGCACAAAACGCCAGGACAGACGAAAAGGCTCCACATTCCCTGTGACACAAAGAGGCCAAAAACATGGTGGCACATTCGTTCTCAGGTGTGCAAACGTCACGGGCGCAGACTGATGGTTATTCTTGCTCAGGAGGCGTCCCTTTGTCCAATGGGCAAAAACACTATGAAGGGGAACTAAAAAGTCATATGCGTCTCCCACTGGTGGAGGGAGAAACAGAGCAGACAGCCAACCAAAGGACAACATAAATAAACAGGCCCAAATCAGGCCAAAAGACTGAGCCACTGGTCAGGGTAGGCCTGGTCTCGTCAGGAGAGACTGCATCCATCCCACTTTCCACAGAGCAGCTCAACCTCCTCGATATCTGGCCAAGTCCATCAGTCCCCCACACCCCTGCCTGGAGCCGAGACCAGGAGGCAAAGCTCCAGTTTGACGCGCTTCTCCATGAGCAGTTGCCCACAGAAAACCGCCTGGAGGCTTGCGAGCGCAGGCGCCATTGGCGACGCGCTACATGCTTTTGCTTTGAACACCGTCATCAGGGGAGAGCGCGAACGCAGTCCCCCACTACCAGAAATTATGCAGTCGAGATTCCCACATTTGGGGAATTCGCAGGGGTCAGCACAGCCGGAGTGCAATGGCTGAGCCTCGCCCTGGGTGAACCACCTTCTTGATCATGGTGTCTCCCCTGCCAGGTAAGTATGAGTTGCACAGCTCACAGGCAGAGAGCTCTGGCTCAGCCACAACAGCCCCTCATATGGGTCATCACTACCCACACAATGACCAAACCACTGCTAATACAACTTTGTCTCAACCTGGAGCTACTCACCCATTGTGGCATGAAAGCAATGTTTGATTACATCATGCAGTACATACTACTGAGATGTACAGCAATAAGTCCAGCGGAGACTTCTTTGAAGAACAAGCGGGGGGTTTTCCCATCATGCAACACTGCATTTCACCATCACACGGTGAAACTCCAACTTATCGGCCGCCTCCATTCTTCCTACCAACTACAGAGAAACAGCTCAAGAGCAACTTCAACAAGGCCAACGTGTCTCAAAGAGCGCAATTGTGCTTCATCTCCATTAGAGCGGCAGAAATAACCGTAAGGGACTAACAAAGCCCCCTCCACGCAAACACTCAGTGTCCCATCCCGTTTGAGTTATCTGCTGCTGCACTGCGGACGTTCTAGCGTCCAGTGTTGTCAATGTACTTTTCACTAATCCATACTGATGCATGCGACAATTGGCATCATGAGGATTAGGGCCACTGTGGGAAAGAAAAATTCAGTCCTGACTTTTGACTCCTAATTCTCATATAGAAAGTCACAATTTGGAGAAAATAGTTGGAGTGAATTTTTTTTTTCCTTCCCGACGTCAGCCTTGACCATCTTCCTTGCTATTCTGACTTCAGAACACCACCACCACGACGACGACGACGACGACGACATTTAAGATGTGGGTGTGAATTTACTTTTGACAGGTGAATGGGGGTGCACCGTTCCCGGAGGTACTGCAATACCAGGTCGATGCGTGGAGTGGACGGAGCAAGCCCCTGTTCCATCTCCCTGCTCCAAAAATCAATTTAATATATGGTCCCCGGGTAGGGGACGTATCAGATATTAAACTGATAAGAACAGATACTACACTTGATCTTAGCCAAAAGGCCGAGAAGCGATGCCGGGCAGACTGACCCGTTGGAGCCTCATTCCGGGCTCCCTCACGCTCACTTGTGGTTCCACACAATGGCCGTTGTTGCACAAAACGCCAGGACAGACGAAAAGGCTCCACATTCCCTGTGACACAAAGAGGCCAAAAACATGGTGGCACATTCGTTCTCAGGTGTGCAAACGTCACGGGCGCAGACTGATGGTTATTCTTGCTCAGGAGGCGTCCCTTTGTCCAATGGGCAAAAACACTATGAAGGGGAACTAAAAAGTCATATGCGTCTCCCACTGGTGGAGGGAGAAACAGAGCAGACAGCCAACCAAAGGACAACATAAATAAACAGGCCCAAATCAGGCCAAAAGACTGAGCCACTGGTCAGGGTAGGCCTGGTCTCGTCAGGAGAGACTGCATCCATCCCACTTTCCACAGAGCAGCTCAACCTCCTCGATATCTGGCCAAGTCCATCAGTCCCCCACACCCCTGCCTGGAGCCGAGACCAGGAGGCAAAGCTCCAGTTTGACGCGCTTCTCCATGAGCAGTTGCCCACAGAAAACCGCCTGGAGGCTTGCGAGCGCAGGCGCCATTGGCGACGCGCTACATGCTTTTGCTTTGAACACCGTCATCAGGGGAGAGCGCGAACGCAGTCCCCCACTACCAGAAATTATGCAGTCGAGATTCCCACATTTGGGGAATTCGCAGGGGTCAGCACAGCCGGAGTGCAATGGCTGAGCCTCGCCCTGGGTGAACCACCTTCTTGATCATGGTGTCTCCCCTGCCAGGTAAGTATGAGTTGCACAGCTCACAGGCAGAGAGCTCTGGCTCAGCCACAACAGCCCCTCATATGGGTCATCACTACCCACACAATGACCAAACCACTGCTAATACAACTTTGTCTCAACCTGGAGCTACTCACCCATTGTGGCATGAAAGCAATGTTTGATTACATCATGCAGTACATACTACTGAGATGTACAGCAATAAGTCCAGCGGAGACTTCTTTGAAGAACAAGCGGGGGGTTTTCCCATCATGCAACACTGCATTTCACCATCACACGGTGAAACTCCAACTTATCGGCCGCCTCCATTCTTCCTACCAACTACAGAGAAACAGCTCAAGAGCAACTTCAACAAGGCCAACGTGTCTCAAAGAGCGCAATTGTGCTTCATCTCCATTAGAGCGGCAGAAATAACCGTAAGGGACTAACAAAGCCCCCTCCACGCAAACACTCAGTGTCCCATCCCGTTTGAGTTATCTGCTGCTGCACTGCGGACGTTCTAGCGTCCAGTGTTGTCAATGTACTTTTCACTAATCCATACTGATGCATGCGACAATTGGCATCATGAGGATTAGGGCCACTGTGGGAAAGAAAAATTCAGTCCTGACTTTTGACTCCTAATTCTCATATAGAAAGTCACAATTTGGAGAAAATAGTTGGAGTGAATTTTTTTTTTCCTTCCCGACGTCAGCCTTGACCATCTTCCTTGCTATTCTGACTTCAGAACACCACCACCACGACGACGACGACATTTAAGATGTGGGTGTGAATTTACTTTTGACAGGTGAATGGGGGTGCACCGTTCCCGGAGGTACTGCAATACCAGGTCGATGCGTGGAGTGGACGGAGCAAGCCCCTGTTCCATCTCCCTGCTCCAAAAATCAATTTAATATATGGTCCCCGGGTAGGGGACGTATCAGATATTAAACTGATAAGAACAGATACTACACTTGATCTTAGCCAAAAGGCCGAGAAGCGATGCCGGGCAGACTGACCCGTTGGAGCCTCATTCCGGGCTCCCTCACGCTCACTTGTGGTTCCACACAATGGCCGTTGTTGCACAAAACGCCAGGACAGACGAAAAGGCTCCACATTCCCTGTGACACAAAGAGGCCAAAAACATGGTGGCACATTCGTTCTCAGGTGTGCAAACGTCACGGGCGCAGACTGATGGTTATTCTTGCTCAGGAGGCGTCCCTTTGTCCAATGGGCAAAAACACTATGAAGGGGAACTAAAAAGTCATATGCGTCTCCCACTGGTGGAGGGAGAAACAGAGCAGACAGCCAACCAAAGGACAACATAAATAAACAGGCCCAAATCAGGCCAAAAGACTGAGCCACTGGTCAGGATAGGCCTGGTCTCGTCAGGAGAGACTGCATCCATCCCACTTTCCACAGAGCAGCTCAACCTCCTCGATATCTGGCCAAGTCCATCAGTCCCCCACACCCCTGCCTGGAGCCGAGACCAGGAGGCAAAGCTCCAGTTTGACGCGCTTCTCCATGAGCAGTTGCCCACAGAAAACCGCCTGGAGGCTTGCGAGCGCAGGCGCCATTGGCGACGCGCTACATGCTTTTGCTTTGAACACCGTCATCAGGGGAGAGCGCGAACGCAGTCCCCCACTACCAGAAATTATGCAGTCGAGATTCCCACATTTGGGGAATTCGCAGGGGTCAGCACAGCCGGAGTGCAATGGCTGAGCCTCGCCCTGGGTGAACCACCTTCTTGATCATGGTGTCTCCCCTGCCAGGTAAGTATGAGTTGCACAGCTCACAGGCAGAGAGCTCTGGCTCAGCCACAACAGCCCCTCATATGGGTCATCACTACCCACACAATGACCAAACCACTGCTAATACAACTTTGTCTCAACCTGGAGCTACTCACCCATTGTGGCATGAAAGCAATGTTTGATTACATCATGCAGTACATACTACTGAGATGTACAGCAATAAGTCCAGCGGAGACTTCTTTGAAGAACAAGCGGGGGGTTTTCCCATCATGCAACACTGCATTTCACCATCACACGGTGAAACTCCAACTTATCGGCCGCCTCCATTCTTCCTACCAACTACAGAGAAACAGCTCAAGAGCAACTTCAACAAGGCCAACGTGTCTCAAAGAGCGCAATTGTGCTTCATCTCCATTAGAGCGGCAGAAATAACCGTAAGGGACTAACAAAGCCCCCTCCACGCAAACACTCAGTGTCCCATCCCGTTTGAGTTATCTGCTGCTGCACTGCGGACGTTCTAGCGTCCAGTGTTGTCAATGTACTTTTCACTAATCCATACTGATGCATGCGACAATTGGCATCATGAGGATTAGGGCCACTGTGGGAAAGAAAAATTCAGTCCTGACTTTTGACTCCTAATTCTCATATAGAAAGTCACAATTTGGAGAAAATAGTTGGAGTGAATTTTTTTTTTCCTTCCCGACGTCAGCCTTGACCATCTTCCTTGCTATTCTGACTTCAGAACACCACCACCACGACGACGACGACGACGACGACGACATTTAAGATGTGGGTGTGAATTTACTTTTGACAGGTGAATGGGGGTGCACCGTTCCCGGAGGTACTGCAATACCAGGTCGATGCGTGGAGTGGACGGAGCAAGCCCCTGTTCCATCTCCCTGCTCCAAAAATCAATTTAATATATGGTCCCCGGGTAGGGGACGTATCAGATATTAAACTGATAAGAACAGATACTACACTTGATCTTAGCCAAAAGGCCGAGAAGCGATGCCGGGCAGACTGACCCGTTGGAGCCTCATTCCGGGCTCCCTCACGCTCACTTGTGGTTCCACACAATGGCCGTTGTTGCACAAAACGCCAGGACAGACGAAAAGGCTCCACATTCCCTGTGACACAAAGAGGCCAAAAACATGGTGGCACATTCGTTCTCAGGTGTGCAAACGTCACGGGCGCAGACTGATGGTTATTCTTGCTCAGGAGGCGTCCCTTTGTCCAATGGGCAAAAACACTATGAAGGGGAACTAAAAAGTCATATGCGTCTCCCACTGGTGGAGGGAGAAACAGAGCAGACAGCCAACCAAAGGACAACATAAATAAACAGGCCCAAATCAGGCCAAAAGACTGAGCCACTGGTCAGGGTAGGCCTGGTCTCGTCAGGAGAGACTGCATCCATCCCACTTTCCACAGAGCAGCTCAACCTCCTCGATATCTGGCCAAGTCCATCAGTCCCCCACACCCCTGCCTGGAGCCGAGACCAGGAGGCAAAGCTCCAGTTTGACGCGCTTCTCCATGAGCAGTTGCCCACAGAAAACCGCCTGGAGGCTTGCGAGCGCAGGCGCCATTGGCGACGCGCTACATGCTTTTGCTTTGAACACCGTCATCAGGGGAGAGCGCGAACGCAGTCCCCCACTACCAGAAATTATGCAGTCGAGATTCCCACATTTGGGGAATTCGCAGGGGTCAGCACAGCCGGAGTGCAATGGCTGAGCCTCGCCCTGGGTGAACCACCTTCTTGATCATGGTGTCTCCCCTGCCAGGTAAGTATGAGTTGCACAGCTCACAGGCAGAGAGCTCTGGCTCAGCCACAACAGCCCCTCATATGGGTCATCACTACCCACACAATGACCAAACCACTGCTAATACAACTTTGTCTCAACCTGGAGCTACTCACCCATTGTGGCATGAAAGCAATGTTTGATTACATCATGCAGTACATACTACTGAGATGTACAGCAATAAGTCCAGCGGAGACTTCTTTGAAGAACAAGCGGGGGGTTTTCCCATCATGCAACACTGCATTTCACCATCACACGGTGAAACTCCAACTTATCGGCCGCCTCCATTCTTCCTACCAACTACAGAGAAACAGCTCAAGAGCAACTTCAACAAGGCCAACGTGTCTCAAAGAGCGCAATTGTGCTTCATCTCCATTAGAGCGGCAGAAATAACCGTAAGGGACTAACAAAGCCCCCTCCACGCAAACACTCAGTGTCCCATCCCGTTTGAGTTATCTGCTGCTGCACTGCGGACGTTCTAGCGTCCAGTGTTGTCAATGTACTTTTCACTAATCCATACTGATGCATGCGACAATTGGCATCATGAGGATTAGGGCCACTGTGGGAAAGAAAAATTCAGTCCTGACTTTTGACTCCTAATTCTCATATAGAAAGTCACAATTTGGAGAAAATAGTTGGAGTGAATTTTTTTTTTCCTTCCCGACGTCAGCCTTGACCATCTTCCTTGCTATTCTGACTTCAGAACACCACCACCACGACGACGACGACGACGACGACATTTAAGATGTGGGTGTGAATTTACTTTTGACAGGTGAATGGGGGTGCACCGTTCCCGGAGGTACTGCAATACCAGGTCGATGCGTGGAGTGGACGGAGCAAGCCCCTGTTCCATCTCCCTGCTCCAAAAATCAATTTAATATATGGTCCCCGGGTAGGGGACGTATCAGATATTAAACTGATAAGAACAGATACTACACTTGATCTTAGCCAAAAGGCCGAGAAGCGATGCCGGGCAGACTGACCCGTTGGAGCCTCATTCCGGGCTCCCTCACGCTCACTTGTGGTTCCACACAATGGCCGTTGTTGCACAAAACGCCAGGACAGACGAAAAGGCTCCACATTCCCTGTGACACAAAGAGGCCAAAAACATGGTGGCACATTCGTTCTCAGGTGTGCAAACGTCACGGGCGCAGACTGATGGTTATTCTTGCTCAGGAGGCGTCCCTTTGTCCAATGGGCAAAAACACTATGAAGGGGAACTAAAAAGTCATATGCGTCTCCCACTGGTGGAGGGAGAAACAGAGCAGACAGCCAACCAAAGGACAACATAAATAAACAGGCCCAAATCAGGCCAAAAGACTGAGCCACTGGTCAGGGTAGGCCTGGTCTCGTCAGGAGAGACTGCATCCATCCCACTTTCCACAGAGCAGCTCAACCTCCTCGATATCTGGCCAAGTCCATCAGTCCCCCACACCCCTGCCTGGAGCCGAGACCAGGAGGCAAAGCTCCAGTTTGACGCGCTTCTCCATGAGCAGTTGCCCACAGAAAACCGCCTGGAGGCTTGCGAGCGCAGGCGCCATTGGCGACGCGCTACATGCTTTTGCTTTGAACACCGTCATCAGGGGAGAGCGCGAACGCAGTCCCCCACTACCAGAAATTATGCAGTCGAGATTCCCACATTTGGGGAATTCGCAGGGGTCAGCACAGCCGGAGTGCAATGGCTGAGCCTCGCCCTGGGTGAACCACCTTCTTGATCATGGTGTCTCCCCTGCCAGGTAAGTATGAGTTGCACAGCTCACAGGCAGAGAGCTCTGGCTCAGCCACAACAGCCCCTCATATGGGTCATCACTACCCACACAATGACCAAACCACTGCTAATACAACTTTGTCTCAACCTGGAGCTACTCACCCATTGTGGCATGAAAGCAATGTTTGATTACATCATGCAGTACATACTACTGAGATGTACAGCAATAAGTCCAGCGGAGACTTCTTTGAAGAACAAGCGGGGGGTTTTCCCATCATGCAACACTGCATTTCACCATCACACGGTGAAACTCCAACTTATCGGCCGCCTCCATTCTTCCTACCAACTACAGAGAAACAGCTCAAGAGCAACTTCAACAAGGCCAACGTGTCTCAAAGAGCGCAATTGTGCTTCATCTCCATTAGAGCGGCAGAAATAACCGTAAGGGACTAACAAAGCCCCCTCCACGCAAACACTCAGTGTCCCATCCCGTTTGAGTTATCTGCTGCTGCACTGCGGACGTTCTAGCGTCCAGTGTTGTCAATGTACTTTTCACTAATCCATACTGATGCATGCGACAATTGGCATCATGAGGATTAGGGCCACTGTGGGAAAGAAAAATTCAGTCCTGACTTTTGACTCCTAATTCTCATATAGAAAGTCACAATTTGGAGAAAATAGTTGGAGTGAATTTTTTTTTTCCTTCCCGACGTCAGCCTTGACCATCTTCCTTGCTATTCTGACTTCAGAACACCACCACCACGACGACGACGACGACGACGACATTTAAGATGTGGGTGTGAATTTACTTTTGACAGGTGAATGGGGGTGCACCGTTCCCGGAGGTACTGCAATACCAGGTCGATGCGTGGAGTGGACGGAGCAAGCCCCTGTTCCATCTCCCTGCTCCAAAAATCAATTTAATATATGGTCCCCGGGTAGGGGACGTATCAGATATTAAACTGATAAGAACAGATACTACACTTGATCTTAGCCAAAAGGCCGAGAAGCGATGCCGGGCAGACTGACCCGTTGGAGCCTCATTCCGGGCTCCCTCACGCTCACTTGTGGTTCCACACAATGGCCGTTGTTGCACAAAACGCCAGGACAGACGAAAAGGCTCCACATTCCCTGTGACACAAAGAGGCCAAAAACATGGTGGCACATTCGTTCTCAGGTGTGCAAACGTCACGGGCGCAGACTGATGGTTATTCTTGCTCAGGAGGCGTCCCTTTGTCCAATGGGCAAAAACACTATGAAGGGGAACTAAAAAGTCATATGCGTCTCCCACTGGTGGAGGGAGAAACAGAGCAGACAGCCAACCAAAGGACAACATAAATAAACAGGCCCAAATCAGGCCAAAAGACTGAGCCACTGGTCAGGGTAGGCCTGGTCTCGTCAGGAGAGACTGCATCCATCCCACTTTCCACAGAGCAGCTCAACCTCCTCGATATCTGGCCAAGTCCATCAGTCCCCCACACCCCTGCCTGGAGCCGAGACCAGGAGGCAAAGCTCCAGTTTGACGCGCTTCTCCATGAGCAGTTGCCCACAGAAAACCGCCTGGAGGCTTGCGAGCGCAGGCGCCATTGGCGACGCGCTACATGCTTTTGCTTTGAACACCGTCATCAGGGGAGAGCGCGAACGCAGTCCCCCACTACCAGAAATTATGCAGTCGAGATTCCCACATTTGGGGAATTCGCAGGGGTCAGCACAGCCGGAGTGCAATGGCTGAGCCTCGCCCTGGGTGAACCACCTTCTTGATCATGGTGTCTCCCCTGCCAGGTAAGTATGAGTTGCACAGCTCACAGGCAGAGAGCTCTGGCTCAGCCACAACAGCCCCTCATATGGGTCATCACTACCCACACAATGACCAAACCACTGCTAATACAACTTTGTCTCAACCTGGAGCTACTCACCCATTGTGGCATGAAAGCAATGTTTGATTACATCATGCAGTACATACTACTGAGATGTACAGCAATAAGTCCAGCGGAGACTTCTTTGAAGAACAAGCGGGGGGTTTTCCCATCATGCAACACTGCATTTCACCATCACACGGTGAAACTCCAACTTATCGGCCGCCTCCATTCTTCCTACCAACTACAGAGAAACAGCTCAAGAGCAACTTCAACAAGGCCAACGTGTCTCAAAGAGCGCAATTGTGCTTCATCTCCATTAGAGCGGCAGAAATAACCGTAAGGGACTAACAAAGCCCCCTCCACGCAAACACTCAGTGTCCCATCCCGTTTGAGTTATCTGCTGCTGCACTGCGGACGTTCTAGCGTCCAGTGTTGTCAATGTACTTTTCACTAATCCATACTGATGCATGCGACAATTGGCATCATGAGGATTAGGGCCACTGTGGGAAAGAAAAATTCAGTCCTGACTTTTGACTCCTAATTCTCATATAGAAAGTCACAATTTGGAGAAAATAGTTGGAGTGAATTTTTTTTTTCCTTCCCGACGTCAGCCTTGACCATCTTCCTTGCTATTCTGACTTCAGAACACCACCACCACGACGACGACGACGACGACGACATTTAAGATGTGGGTGTGAATTTACTTTTGACAGGTGAATGGGGGTGCACCGTTCCCGGAGGTACTGCAATACCAGGTCGATGCGTGGAGTGGACGGAGCAAGCCCCTGTTCCATCTCCCTGCTCCAAAAATCAATTTAATATATGGTCCCCGGGTAGGGGACGTATCAGATATTAAACTGATAAGAACAGATACTACACTTGATCTTAGCCAAAAGGCCGAGAAGCGATGCCGGGCAGACTGACCCGTTGGAGCCTCATTCCGGGCTCCCTCACGCTCACTTGTGGTTCCACACAATGGCCGTTGTTGCACAAAACGCCAGGACAGACGAAAAGGCTCCACATTCCCTGTGACACAAAGAGGCCAAAAACATGGTGGCACATTCGTTCTCAGGTGTGCAAACGTCACGGGCGCAGACTGATGGTTATTCTTGCTCAGGAGGCGTCCCTTTGTCCAATGGGCAAAAACACTATGAAGGGGAACTAAAAAGTCATATGCGTCTCCCACTGGTGGAGGGAGAAACAGAGCAGACAGCCAACCAAAGGACAACATAAATAAACAGGCCCAAATCAGGCCAAAAGACTGAGCCACTGGTCAGGGTAGGCCTGGTCTCGTCAGGAGAGACTGCATCCATCCCACTTTCCACAGAGCAGCTCAACCTCCTCGATATCTGGCCAAGTCCATCAGTCCCCCACACCCCTGCCTGGAGCCGAGACCAGGAGGCAAAGCTCCAGTTTGACGCGCTTCTCCATGAGCAGTTGCCCACAGAAAACCGCCTGGAGGCTTGCGAGCGCAGGCGCCATTGGCGACGCGCTACATGCTTTTGCTTTGAACACCGTCATCAGGGGAGAGCGCGAACGCAGTCCCCCACTACCAGAAATTATGCAGTCGAGATTCCCACATTTGGGGAATTCGCAGGGGTCAGCACAGCCGGAGTGCAATGGCTGAGCCTCGCCCTGGGTGAACCACCTTCTTGATCATGGTGTCTCCCCTGCCAGGTAAGTATGAGTTGCACAGCTCACAGGCAGAGAGCTCTGGCTCAGCCACAACAGCCCCTCATATGGGTCATCACTACCCACACAATGACCAAACCACTGCTAATACAACTTTGTCTCAACCTGGAGCTACTCACCCATTGTGGCATGAAAGCAATGTTTGATTACATCATGCAGTACATACTACTGAGATGTACAGCAATAAGTCCAGCGGAGACTTCTTTGAAGAACAAGCGGGGGGTTTTCCCATCATGCAACACTGCATTTCACCATCACACGGTGAAACTCCAACTTATCGGCCGCCTCCATTCTTCCTACCAACTACAGAGAAACAGCTCAAGAGCAACTTCAACAAGGCCAACGTGTCTCAAAGAGCGCAATTGTGCTTCATCTCCATTAGAGCGGCAGAAATAACCGTAAGGGACTAACAAAGCCCCCTCCACGCAAACACTCAGTGTCCCATCCCGTTTGAGTTATCTGCTGCTGCACTGCGGACGTTCTAGCGTCCAGTGTTGTCAATGTACTTTTCACTAATCCATACTGATGCATGCGACAATTGGCATCATGAGGATTAGGGCCACTGTGGGAAAGAAAAATTCAGTCCTGACTTTTGACTCCTAATTCTCATATAGAAAGTCACAATTTGGAGAAAATAGTTGGAGTGAATTTTTTTTTTCCTTCCCGACGTCAGCCTTGACCATCTTCCTTGCTATTCTGACTTCAGAACACCACCACCACGACGACGACGACGACGACGACGACGACATTTAAGATGTGGGTGTGAATTTACTTTTGACAGGTGAATGGGGGTGCACCGTTCCCGGAGGTACTGCAATACCAGGTCGATGCGTGGAGTGGACGGAGCAAGCCCCTGTTCCATCTCCCTGCTCCAAAAATCAATTTAATATATGGTCCCCGGGTAGGGGACGTATCAGATATTAAACTGATAAGAACAGATACTACACTTGATCTTAGCCAAAAGGCCGAGAAGCGATGCCGGGCAGACTGACCCGTTGGAGCCTCATTCCGGGCTCCCTCACGCTCACTTGTGGTTCCACACAATGGCCGTTGTTGCACAAAACGCCAGGACAGACGAAAAGGCTCCACATTCCCTGTGACACAAAGAGGCCAAAAACATGGTGGCACATTCGTTCTCAGGTGTGCAAACGTCACGGGCGCAGACTGATGGTTATTCTTGCTCAGGAGGCGTCCCTTTGTCCAATGGGCAAAAACACTATGAAGGGGAACTAAAAAGTCATATGCGTCTCCCACTGGTGGAGGGAGAAACAGAGCAGACAGCCAACCAAAGGACAACATAAATAAACAGGCCCAAATCAGGCCAAAAGACTGAGCCACTGGTCAGGATAGGCCTGGTCTCGTCAGGAGAGACTGCATCCATCCCACTTTCCACAGAGCAGCTCAACCTCCTCGATATCTGGCCAAGTCCATCAGTCCCCCACACCCCTGCCTGGAGCCGAGACCAGGAGGCAAAGCTCCAGTTTGACGCGCTTCTCCATGAGCAGTTGCCCACAGAAAACCGCCTGGAGGCTTGCGAGCGCAGGCGCCATTGGCGACGCGCTACATGCTTTTGCTTTGAACACCGTCATCAGGGGAGAGCGCGAACGCAGTCCCCCACTACCAGAAATTATGCAGTCGAGATTCCCACATTTGGGGAATTCGCAGGGGTCAGCACAGCCGGAGTGCAATGGCTGAGCCTCGCCCTGGGTGAACCACCTTCTTGATCATGGTGTCTCCCCTGCCAGGTAAGTATGAGTTGCACAGCTCACAGGCAGAGAGCTCTGGCTCAGCCACAACAGCCCCTCATATGGGTCATCACTACCCACACAATGACCAAACCACTGCTAATACAACTTTGTCTCAACCTGGAGCTACTCACCCATTGTGGCATGAAAGCAATGTTTGATTACATCATGCAGTACATACTACTGAGATGTACAGCAATAAGTCCAGCGGAGACTTCTTTGAAGAACAAGCGGGGGGTTTTCCCATCATGCAACACTGCATTTCACCATCACACGGTGAAACTCCAACTTATCGGCCGCCTCCATTCTTCCTACCAACTACAGAGAAACAGCTCAAGAGCAACTTCAACAAGGCCAACGTGTCTCAAAGAGCGCAATTGTGCTTCATCTCCATTAGAGCGGCAGAAATAACCGTAAGGGACTAACAAAGCCCCCTCCACGCAAACACTCAGTGTCCCATCCCGTTTGAGTTATCTGCTGCTGCACTGCGGACGTTCTAGCGTCCAGTGTTGTCAATGTACTTTTCACTAATCCATACTGATGCATGCGACAATTGGCATCATGAGGATTAGGGCCACTGTGGGAAAGAAAAATTCAGTCCTGACTTTTGACTCCTAATTCTCATATAGAAAGTCACAATTTGGAGAAAATAGTTGGAGTGAATTTTTTTTTTCCTTCCCGACGTCAGCCTTGACCATCTTCCTTGCTATTCTGACTTCAGAACACCACCACCACGACGACGACGACGACGACGACGACGACGACATTTAAGATGTGGGTGTGAATTTACTTTTGACAGGTGAATGGGGGTGCACCGTTCCCGGAGGTACTGCAATACCAGGTCGATGCGTGGAGTGGACGGAGCAAGCCCCTGTTCCATCTCCCTGCTCCAAAAATCAATTTAATATATGGTCCCCGGGTAGGGGACGTATCAGATATTAAACTGATAAGAACAGATACTACACTTGATCTTAGCCAAAAGGCCGAGAAGCGATGCCGGGCAGACTGACCCGTTGGAGCCTCATTCCGGGCTCCCTCACGCTCACTTGTGGTTCCACACAATGGCCGTTGTTGCACAAAACGCCAGGACAGACGAAAAGGCTCCACATTCCCTGTGACACAAAGAGGCCAAAAACATGGTGGCACATTCGTTCTCAGGTGTGCAAACGTCACGGGCGCAGACTGATGGTTATTCTTGCTCAGGAGGCGTCCCTTTGTCCAATGGGCAAAAACACTATGAAGGGGAACTAAAAAGTCATATGCGTCTCCCACTGGTGGAGGGAGAAACAGAGCAGACAGCCAACCAAAGGACAACATAAATAAACAGGCCCAAATCAGGCCAAAAGACTGAGCCACTGGTCAGGATAGGCCTGGTCTCGTCAGGAGAGACTGCATCCATCCCACTTTCCACAGAGCAGCTCAACCTCCTCGATATCTGGCCAAGTCCATCAGTCCCCCACACCCCTGCCTGGAGCCGAGACCAGGAGGCAAAGCTCCAGTTTGACGCGCTTCTCCATGAGCAGTTGCCCACAGAAAACCGCCTGGAGGCTTGCGAGCGCAGGCGCCATTGGCGACGCGCTACATGCTTTTGCTTTGAACACCGTCATCAGGGGAGAGCGCGAACGCAGTCCCCCACTACCAGAAATTATGCAGTCGAGATTCCCACATTTGGGGAATTCGCAGGGGTCAGCACAGCCGGAGTGCAATGGCTGAGCCTCGCCCTGGGTGAACCACCTTCTTGATCATGGTGTCTCCCCTGCCAGGTAAGTATGAGTTGCACAGCTCACAGGCAGAGAGCTCTGGCTCAGCCACAACAGCCCCTCATATGGGTCATCACTACCCACACAATGACCAAACCACTGCTAATACAACTTTGTCTCAACCTGGAGCTACTCACCCATTGTGGCATGAAAGCAATGTTTGATTACATCATGCAGTACATACTACTGAGATGTACAGCAATAAGTCCAGCGGAGACTTCTTTGAAGAACAAGCGGGGGGTTTTCCCATCATGCAACACTGCATTTCACCATCACACGGTGAAACTCCAACTTATCGGCCGCCTCCATTCTTCCTACCAACTACAGAGAAACAGCTCAAGAGCAACTTCAACAAGGCCAACGTGTCTCAAAGAGCGCAATTGTGCTTCATCTCCATTAGAGCGGCAGAAATAACCGTAAGGGACTAACAAAGCCCCCTCCACGCAAACACTCAGTGTCCCATCCCGTTTGAGTTATCTGCTGCTGCACTGCGGACGTTCTAGCGTCCAGTGTTGTCAATGTACTTTTCACTAATCCATACTGATGCATGCGACAATTGGCATCATGAGGATTAGGGCCACTGTGGGAAAGAAAAATTCAGTCCTGACTTTTGACTCCTAATTCTCATATAGAAAGTCACAATTTGGAGAAAATAGTTGGAGTGAATTTTTTTTTTCCTTCCCGACGTCAGCCTTGACCATCTTCCTTGCTATTCTGACTTCAGAACACCACCACCACGACGACGACGACGACATTTAAGATGTGGGTGTGAATTTACTTTTGACAGGTGAATGGGGGTGCACCGTTCCCGGAGGTACTGCAATACCAGGTCGATGCGTGGAGTGGACGGAGCAAGCCCCTGTTCCATCTCCCTGCTCCAAAAATCAATTTAATATATGGTCCCCGGGTAGGGGACGTATCAGATATTAAACTGATAAGAACAGATACTACACTTGATCTTAGCCAAAAGGCCGAGAAGCGATGCCGGGCAGACTGACCCGTTGGAGCCTCATTCCGGGCTCCCTCACGCTCACTTGTGGTTCCACACAATGGCCGTTGTTGCACAAAACGCCAGGACAGACGAAAAGGCTCCACATTCCCTGTGACACAAAGAGGCCAAAAACATGGTGGCACATTCGTTCTCAGGTGTGCAAACGTCACGGGCGCAGACTGATGGTTATTCTTGCTCAGGAGGCGTCCCTTTGTCCAATGGGCAAAAACACTATGAAGGGGAACTAAAAAGTCATATGCGTCTCCCACTGGTGGAGGGAGAAACAGAGCAGACAGCCAACCAAAGGACAACATAAATAAACAGGCCCAAATCAGGCCAAAAGACTGAGCCACTGGTCAGGGTAGGCCTGGTCTCGTCAGGAGAGACTGCATCCATCCCACTTTCCACAGAGCAGCTCAACCTCCTCGATATCTGGCCAAGTCCATCAGTCCCCCACACCCCTGCCTGGAGCCGAGACCAGGAGGCAAAGCTCCAGTTTGACGCGCTTCTCCATGAGCAGTTGCCCACAGAAAACCGCCTGGAGGCTTGCGAGCGCAGGCGCCATTGGCGACGCGCTACATGCTTTTGCTTTGAACACCGTCATCAGGGGAGAGCGCGAACGCAGTCCCCCACTACCAGAAATTATGCAGTCGAGATTCCCACATTTGGGGAATTCGCAGGGGTCAGCACAGCCGGAGTGCAATGGCTGAGCCTCGCCCTGGGTGAACCACCTTCTTGATCATGGTGTCTCCCCTGCCAGGTAAGTATGAGTTGCACAGCTCACAGGCAGAGAGCTCTGGCTCAGCCACAACAGCCCCTCATATGGGTCATCACTACCCACACAATGACCAAACCACTGCTAATACAACTTTGTCTCAACCTGGAGCTACTCACCCATTGTGGCATGAAAGCAATGTTTGATTACATCATGCAGTACATACTACTGAGATGTACAGCAATAAGTCCAGCGGAGACTTCTTTGAAGAACAAGCGGGGGGTTTTCCCATCATGCAACACTGCATTTCACCATCACACGGTGAAACTCCAACTTATCGGCCGCCTCCATTCTTCCTACCAACTACAGAGAAACAGCTCAAGAGCAACTTCAACAAGGCCAACGTGTCTCAAAGAGCGCAATTGTGCTTCATCTCCATTAGAGCGGCAGAAATAACCGTAAGGGACTAACAAAGCCCCCTCCACGCAAACACTCAGTGTCCCATCCCGTTTGAGTTATCTGCTGCTGCACTGCGGACGTTCTAGCGTCCAGTGTTGTCAATGTACTTTTCACTAATCCATACTGATGCATGCGACAATTGGCATCATGAGGATTAGGGCCACTGTGGGAAAGAAAAATTCAGTCCTGACTTTTGACTCCTAATTCTCATATAGAAAGTCACAATTTGGAGAAAATAGTTGGAGTGAATTTTTTTTTTCCTTCCCGACGTCAGCCTTGACCATCTTCCTTGCTATTCTGACTTCAGAACACCACCACCACGACGACGACGACGACATTTAAGATGTGGGTGTGAATTTACTTTTGACAGGTGAATGGGGGTGCACCGTTCCCGGAGGTACTGCAATACCAGGTCGATGCGTGGAGTGGACGGAGCAAGCCCCTGTTCCATCTCCCTGCTCCAAAAATCAATTTAATATATGGTCCCCGGGTAGGGGACGTATCAGATATTAAACTGATAAGAACAGATACTACACTTGATCTTAGCCAAAAGGCCGAGAAGCGATGCCGGGCAGACTGACCCGTTGGAGCCTCATTCCGGGCTCCCTCACGCTCACTTGTGGTTCCACACAATGGCCGTTGTTGCACAAAACGCCAGGACAGACGAAAAGGCTCCACATTCCCTGTGACACAAAGAGGCCAAAAACATGGTGGCACATTCGTTCTCAGGTGTGCAAACGTCACGGGCGCAGACTGATGGTTATTCTTGCTCAGGAGGCGTCCCTTTGTCCAATGGGCAAAAACACTATGAAGGGGAACTAAAAAGTCATATGCGTCTCCCACTGGTGGAGGGAGAAACAGAGCAGACAGCCAACCAAAGGACAACATAAATAAACAGGCCCAAATCAGGCCAAAAGACTGAGCCACTGGTCAGGATAGGCCTGGTCTCGTCAGGAGAGACTGCATCCATCCCACTTTCCACAGAGCAGCTCAACCTCCTCGATATCTGGCCAAGTCCATCAGTCCCCCACACCCCTGCCTGGAGCCGAGACCAGGAGGCAAAGCTCCAGTTTGACGCGCTTCTCCATGAGCAGTTGCCCACAGAAAACCGCCTGGAGGCTTGCGAGCGCAGGCGCCATTGGCGACGCGCTACATGCTTTTGCTTTGAACACCGTCATCAGGGGAGAGCGCGAACGCAGTCCCCCACTACCAGAAATTATGCAGTCGAGATTCCCACATTTGGGGAATTCGCAGGGGTCAGCACAGCCGGAGTGCAATGGCTGAGCCTCGCCCTGGGTGAACCACCTTCTTGATCATGGTGTCTCCCCTGCCAGGTAAGTATGAGTTGCACAGCTCACAGGCAGAGAGCTCTGGCTCAGCCACAACAGCCCCTCATATGGGTCATCACTACCCACACAATGACCAAACCACTGCTAATACAACTTTGTCTCAACCTGGAGCTACTCACCCATTGTGGCATGAAAGCAATGTTTGATTACATCATGCAGTACATACTACTGAGATGTACAGCAATAAGTCCAGCGGAGACTTCTTTGAAGAACAAGCGGGGGGTTTTCCCATCATGCAACACTGCATTTCACCATCACACGGTGAAACTCCAACTTATCGGCCGCCTCCATTCTTCCTACCAACTACAGAGAAACAGCTCAAGAGCAACTTCAACAAGGCCAACGTGTCTCAAAGAGCGCAATTGTGCTTCATCTCCATTAGAGCGGCAGAAATAACCGTAAGGGACTAACAAAGCCCCCTCCACGCAAACACTCAGTGTCCCATCCCGTTTGAGTTATCTGCTGCTGCACTGCGGACGTTCTAGCGTCCAGTGTTGTCAATGTACTTTTCACTAATCCATACTGATGCATGCGACAATTGGCATCATGAGGATTAGGGCCACTGTGGGAAAGAAAAATTCAGTCCTGACTTTTGACTCCTAATTCTCATATAGAAAGTCACAATTTGGAGAAAATAGTTGGAGTGAATTTTTTTTTTCCTTCCCGACGTCAGCCTTGACCATCTTCCTTGCTATTCTGACTTCAGAACACCACCACCACGACGACGACGACGACATTTAAGATGTGGGTGTGAATTTACTTTTGACAGGTGAATGGGGGTGCACCGTTCCCGGAGGTACTGCAATACCAGGTCGATGCGTGGAGTGGACGGAGCAAGCCCCTGTTCCATCTCCCTGCTCCAAAAATCAATTTAATATATGGTCCCCGGGTAGGGGACGTATCAGATATTAAACTGATAAGAACAGATACTACACTTGATCTTAGCCAAAAGGCCGAGAAGCGATGCCGGGCAGACTGACCCGTTGGAGCCTCATTCCGGGCTCCCTCACGCTCACTTGTGGTTCCACACAATGGCCGTTGTTGCACAAAACGCCAGGACAGACGAAAAGGCTCCACATTCCCTGTGACACAAAGAGGCCAAAAACATGGTGGCACATTCGTTCTCAGGTGTGCAAACGTCACGGGCGCAGACTGATGGTTATTCTTGCTCAGGAGGCGTCCCTTTGTCCAATGGGCAAAAACACTATGAAGGGGAACTAAAAAGTCATATGCGTCTCCCACTGGTGGAGGGAGAAACAGAGCAGACAGCCAACCAAAGGACAACATAAATAAACAGGCCCAAATCAGGCCAAAAGACTGAGCCACTGGTCAGGATAGGCCTGGTCTCGTCAGGAGAGACTGCATCCATCCCACTTTCCACAGAGCAGCTCAACCTCCTCGATATCTGGCCAAGTCCATCAGTCCCCCACACCCCTGCCTGGAGCCGAGACCAGGAGGCAAAGCTCCAGTTTGACGCGCTTCTCCATGAGCAGTTGCCCACAGAAAACCGCCTGGAGGCTTGCGAGCGCAGGCGCCATTGGCGACGCGCTACATGCTTTTGCTTTGAACACCGTCATCAGGGGAGAGCGCGAACGCAGTCCCCCACTACCAGAAATTATGCAGTCGAGATTCCCACATTTGGGGAATTCGCAGGGGTCAGCACAGCCGGAGTGCAATGGCTGAGCCTCGCCCTGGGTGAACCACCTTCTTGATCATGGTGTCTCCCCTGCCAGGTAAGTATGAGTTGCACAGCTCACAGGCAGAGAGCTCTGGCTCAGCCACAACAGCCCCTCATATGGGTCATCACTACCCACACAATGACCAAACCACTGCTAATACAACTTTGTCTCAACCTGGAGCTACTCACCCATTGTGGCATGAAAGCAATGTTTGATTACATCATGCAGTACATACTACTGAGATGTACAGCAATAAGTCCAGCGGAGACTTCTTTGAAGAACAAGCGGGGGGTTTTCCCATCATGCAACACTGCATTTCACCATCACACGGTGAAACTCCAACTTATCGGCCGCCTCCATTCTTCCTACCAACTACAGAGAAACAGCTCAAGAGCAACTTCAACAAGGCCAACGTGTCTCAAAGAGCGCAATTGTGCTTCATCTCCATTAGAGCGGCAGAAATAACCGTAAGGGACTAACAAAGCCCCCTCCACGCAAACACTCAGTGTCCCATCCCGTTTGAGTTATCTGCTGCTGCACTGCGGACGTTCTAGCGTCCAGTGTTGTCAATGTACTTTTCACTAATCCATACTGATGCATGCGACAATTGGCATCATGAGGATTAGGGCCACTGTGGGAAAGAAAAATTCAGTCCTGACTTTTGACTCCTAATTCTCATATAGAAAGTCACAATTTGGAGAAAATAGTTGGAGTGAATTTTTTTTTTCCTTCCCGACGTCAGCCTTGACCATCTTCCTTGCTATTCTGACTTCAGAACACCACCACCACGACGACGACGACGACGACGACGACATTTAAGATGTGGGTGTGAATTTACTTTTGACAGGTGAATGGGGGTGCACCGTTCCCGGAGGTACTGCAATACCAGGTCGATGCGTGGAGTGGACGGAGCAAGCCCCTGTTCCATCTCCCTGCTCCAAAAATCAATTTAATATATGGTCCCCGGGTAGGGGACGTATCAGATATTAAACTGATAAGAACAGATACTACACTTGATCTTAGCCAAAAGGCCGAGAAGCGATGCCGGGCAGACTGACCCGTTGGAGCCTCATTCCGGGCTCCCTCACGCTCACTTGTGGTTCCACACAATGGCCGTTGTTGCACAAAACGCCAGGACAGACGAAAAGGCTCCACATTCCCTGTGACACAAAGAGGCCAAAAACATGGTGGCACATTCGTTCTCAGGTGTGCAAACGTCACGGGCGCAGACTGATGGTTATTCTTGCTCAGGAGGCGTCCCTTTGTCCAATGGGCAAAAACACTATGAAGGGGAACTAAAAAGTCATATGCGTCTCCCACTGGTGGAGGGAGAAACAGAGCAGACAGCCAACCAAAGGACAACATAAATAAACAGGCCCAAATCAGGCCAAAAGACTGAGCCACTGGTCAGGATAGGCCTGGTCTCGTCAGGAGAGACTGCATCCATCCCACTTTCCACAGAGCAGCTCAACCTCCTCGATATCTGGCCAAGTCCATCAGTCCCCCACACCCCTGCCTGGAGCCGAGACCAGGAGGCAAAGCTCCAGTTTGACGCGCTTCTCCATGAGCAGTTGCCCACAGAAAACCGCCTGGAGGCTTGCGAGCGCAGGCGCCATTGGCGACGCGCTACATGCTTTTGCTTTGAACACCGTCATCAGGGGAGAGCGCGAACGCAGTCCCCCACTACCAGAAATTATGCAGTCGAGATTCCCACATTTGGGGAATTCGCAGGGGTCAGCACAGCCGGAGTGCAATGGCTGAGCCTCGCCCTGGGTGAACCACCTTCTTGATCATGGTGTCTCCCCTGCCAGGTAAGTATGAGTTGCACAGCTCACAGGCAGAGAGCTCTGGCTCAGCCACAACAGCCCCTCATATGGGTCATCACTACCCACACAATGACCAAACCACTGCTAATACAACTTTGTCTCAACCTGGAGCTACTCACCCATTGTGGCATGAAAGCAATGTTTGATTACATCATGCAGTACATACTACTGAGATGTACAGCAATAAGTCCAGCGGAGACTTCTTTGAAGAACAAGCGGGGGGTTTTCCCATCATGCAACACTGCATTTCACCATCACACGGTGAAACTCCAACTTATCGGCCGCCTCCATTCTTCCTACCAACTACAGAGAAACAGCTCAAGAGCAACTTCAACAAGGCCAACGTGTCTCAAAGAGCGCAATTGTGCTTCATCTCCATTAGAGCGGCAGAAATAACCGTAAGGGACTAACAAAGCCTCCTCCACGCAAACACTCAGTGTCCCATCCCGTTTGAGTTATCTGCTGCTGCACTGCGGACGTTCTAGCGTCCAGTGTTGTCAATGTACTTTTCACTAATCCATACTGATGCATGCGACAATTGGCATCATGAGGATTAGGGCCACTGTGGGAAAGAAAAATTCAGTCCTGACTTTTGACTCCTAATTCTCATATAGAAAGTCACAATTTGGAGAAAATAGTTGGAGTGAATTTTTTTTTTCCTTCCCGACGTCAGCCTTGACCATCTTCCTTGCTATTCTGACTTCAGAACACCACCACCACGACGACGACATTTAAGATGTGGGTGTGAATTTACTTTTGACAGGTGAATGGGGGTGCACCGTTCCCGGAGGTACTGCAATACCAGGTCGATGCGTGGAGTGGACGGAGCAAGCCCCTGTTCCATCTCCCTGCTCCAAAAATCAATTTAATATATGGTCCCCGGGTAGGGGACGTATCAGATATTAAACTGATAAGAACAGATACTACACTTGATCTTAGCCAAAAGGCCGAGAAGCGATGCCGGGCAGACTGACCCGTTGGAGCCTCATTCCGGGCTCCCTCACGCTCACTTGTGGTTCCACACAATGGCCGTTGTTGCACAAAACGCCAGGACAGACGAAAAGGCTCCACATTCCCTGTGACACAAAGAGGCCAAAAACATGGTGGCACATTCGTTCTCAGGTGTGCAAACGTCACGGGCGCAGACTGATGGTTATTCTTGCTCAGGAGGCGTCCCTTTGTCCAATGGGCAAAAACACTATGAAGGGGAACTAAAAAGTCATATGCGTCTCCCACTGGTGGAGGGAGAAACAGAGCAGACAGCCAACCAAAGGACAACATAAATAAACAGGCCCAAATCAGGCCAAAAGACTGAGCCACTGGTCAGGATAGGCCTGGTCTCGTCAGGAGAGACTGCATCCATCCCACTTTCCACAGAGCAGCTCAACCTCCTCGATATCTGGCCAAGTCCATCAGTCCCCCACACCCCTGCCTGGAGCCGAGACCAGGAGGCAAAGCTCCAGTTTGACGCGCTTCTCCATGAGCAGTTGCCCACAGAAAACCGCCTGGAGGCTTGCGAGCGCAGGCGCCATTGGCGACGCGCTACATGCTTTTGCTTTGAACACCGTCATCAGGGGAGAGCGCGAACGCAGTCCCCCACTACCAGAAATTATGCAGTCGAGATTCCCACATTTGGGGAATTCGCAGGGGTCAGCACAGCCGGAGTGCAATGGCTGAGCCTCGCCCTGGGTGAACCACCTTCTTGATCATGGTGTCTCCCCTGCCAGGTAAGTATGAGTTGCACAGCTCACAGGCAGAGAGCTCTGGCTCAGCCACAACAGCCCCTCATATGGGTCATCACTACCCACACAATGACCAAACCACTGCTAATACAACTTTGTCTCAACCTGGAGCTACTCACCCATTGTGGCATGAAAGCAATGTTTGATTACATCATGCAGTACATACTACTGAGATGTACAGCAATAAGTCCAGCGGAGACTTCTTTGAAGAACAAGCGGGGGGTTTTCCCATCATGCAACACTGCATTTCACCATCACACGGTGAAACTCCAACTTATCGGCCGCCTCCATTCTTCCTACCAACTACAGAGAAACAGCTCAAGAGCAACTTCAACAAGGCCAACGTGTCTCAAAGAGCGCAATTGTGCTTCATCTCCATTAGAGCGGCAGAAATAACCGTAAGGGACTAACAAAGCCCCCTCCACGCAAACACTCAGTGTCCCATCCCGTTTGAGTTATCTGCTGCTGCACTGCGGACGTTCTAGCGTCCAGTGTTGTCAATGTACTTTTCACTAATCCATACTGATGCATGCGACAATTGGCATCATGAGGATTAGGGCCACTGTGGGAAAGAAAAATTCAGTCCTGACTTTTGACTCCTAATTCTCATATAGAAAGTCACAATTTGGAGAAAATAGTTGGAGTGAATTTTTTTTTTCCTTCCCGACGTCAGCCTTGACCATCTTCCTTGCTATTCTGACTTCAGAACACCACCACCACGACGACGACATTTAAGATGTGGGTGTGAATTTACTTTTGACAGGTGAATGGGGGTGCACCGTTCCCGGAGGTACTGCAATACCAGGTCGATGCGTGGAGTGGACGGAGCAAGCCCCTGTTCCATCTCCCTGCTCCAAAAATCAATTTAATATATGGTCCCCGGGTAGGGGACGTATCAGATATTAAACTGATAAGAACAGATACTACACTTGATCTTAGCCAAAAGGCCGAGAAGCGATGCCGGGCAGACTGACCCGTTGGAGCCTCATTCCGGGCTCCCTCACGCTCACTTGTGGTTCCACACAATGGCCGTTGTTGCACAAAACGCCAGGACAGACGAAAAGGCTCCACATTCCCTGTGACACAAAGAGGCCAAAAACATGGTGGCACATTCGTTCTCAGGTGTGCAAACGTCACGGGCGCAGACTGATGGTTATTCTTGCTCAGGAGGCGTCCCTTTGTCCAATGGGCAAAAACACTATGAAGGGGAACTAAAAAGTCATATGCGTCTCCCACTGGTGGAGGGAGAAACAGAGCAGACAGCCAACCAAAGGACAACATAAATAAACAGGCCCAAATCAGGCCAAAAGACTGAGCCACTGGACAGGATAGGCCTGGTCTCGTCAGGAGAGACTGCATCCATCCCACTTTCCACAGAGCAGCTCAACCTCCTCGATATCTGGCCAAGTCCATCAGTCCCCCACACCCCTGCCTGGAGCCGAGACCAGGAGGCAAAGCTCCAGTTTGACGCGCTTCTCCATGAGCAGTTGCCCACAGAAAACCGCCTGGAGGCTTGCGAGCGCAGGCGCCATTGGCGACGCGCTACATGCTTTTGCTTTGAACACCGTCATCAGGGGAGAGCGCGAACGCAGTCCCCCACTACCAGAAATTATGCAGTCGAGATTCCCACATTTGGGGAATTCGCAGGGGTCAGCACAGCCGGAGTGCAATGGCTGAGCCTCGCCCTGGGTGAACCACCTTCTTGATCATGGTGTCTCCCCTGCCAGGTAAGTATGAGTTGCACAGCTCACAGGCAGAGAGCTCTGGCTCAGCCACAACAGCCCCTCATATGGGTCATCACTACCCACACAATGACCAAACCACTGCTAATACAACTTTGTCTCAACCTGGAGCTACTCACCCATTGTGGCATGAAAGCAATGTTTGATTACATCATGCAGTACATACTACTGAGATGTACAGCAATAAGTCCAGCGGAGACTTCTTTGAAGAACAAGCGGGGGGTTTTCCCATCATGCAACACTGCATTTCACCATCACACGGTGAAACTCCAACTTATCGGCCGCCTCCATTCTTCCTACCAACTACAGAGAAACAGCTCAAGAGCAACTTCAACAAGGCCAACGTGTCTCAAAGAGCGCAATTGTGCTTCATCTCCATTAGAGCGGCAGAAATAACCGTAAGGGACTAACAAAGCCCCCTCCACGCAAACACTCAGTGTCCCATCCCGTTTGAGTTATCTGCTGCTGCACTGCGGACGTTCTAGCGTCCAGTGTTGTCAATGTACTTTTCACTAATCCATACTGATGCATGCGACAATTGGCATCATGAGGATTAGGGCCACTGTGGGAAAGAAAAATTCAGTCCTGACTTTTGACTCCTAATTCTCATATAGAAAGTCACAATTTGGAGAAAATAGTTGGAGTGAATTTTTTTTTTCCTTCCCGACGTCAGCCTTGACCATCTTCCTTGCTATTCTGACTTCAGAACACCACCACCACGACGACGACGACATTTAAGATGTGGGTGTGAATTTACTTTTGACAGGTGAATGGGGGTGCACCGTTCCCGGAGGTACTGCAATACCAGGTCGATGCGTGGAGTGGACGGAGCAAGCCCCTGTTCCATCTCCCTGCTCCAAAAATCAATTTAATATATGGTCCCCGGGTAGGGGACGTATCAGATATTAAACTGATAAGAACAGATACTACACTTGATCTTAGCCAAAAGGCCGAGAAGCGATGCCGGGCAGACTGACCCGTTGGAGCCTCATTCCGGGCTCCCTCACGCTCACTTGTGGTTCCACACAATGGCCGTTGTTGCACAAAACGCCAGGACAGACGAAAAGGCTCCACATTCCCTGTGACACAAAGAGGCCAAAAACATGGTGGCACATTCGTTCTCAGGTGTGCAAACGTCACGGGCGCAGACTGATGGTTATTCTTGCTCAGGAGGCGTCCCTTTGTCCAATGGGCAAAAACACTATGAAGGGGAACTAAAAAGTCATATGCGTCTCCCACTGGTGGAGGGAGAAACAGAGCAGACAGCCAACCAAAGGACAACATAAATAAACAGGCCCAAATCAGGCCAAAAGACTGAGCCACTGGTCAGGATAGGCCTGGTCTCGTCAGGAGAGACTGCATCCATCCCACTTTCCACAGAGCAGCTCAACCTCCTCGATATCTGGCCAAGTCCATCAGTCCCCCACACCCCTGCCTGGAGCCGAGACCAGGAGGCAAAGCTCCAGTTTGACGCGCTTCTCCATGAGCAGTTGCCCACAGAAAACCGCCTGGAGGCTTGCGAGCGCAGGCGCCATTGGCGACGCGCTACATGCTTTTGCTTTGAACACCGTCATCAGGGGAGAGCGCGAACGCAGTCCCCCACTACCAGAAATTATGCAGTCGAGATTCCCACATTTGGGGAATTCGCAGGGGTCAGCACAGCCGGAGTGCAATGGCTGAGCCTCGCCCTGGGTGAACCACCTTCTTGATCATGGTGTCTCCCCTGCCAGGTAAGTATGAGTTGCACAGCTCACAGGCAGAGAGCTCTGGCTCAGCCACAACAGCCCCTCATATGGGTCATCACTACCCACACAATGACCAAACCACTGCTAATACAACTTTGTCTCAACCTGGAGCTACTCACCCATTGTGGCATGAAAGCAATGTTTGATTACATCATGCAGTACATACTACTGAGATGTACAGCAATAAGTCCAGCGGAGACTTCTTTGAAGAACAAGCGGGGGGTTTTCCCATCATGCAACACTGCATTTCACCATCACACGGTGAAACTCCAACTTATCGGCCGCCTCCATTCTTCCTACCAACTACAGAGAAACAGCTCAAGAGCAACTTCAACAAGGCCAACGTGTCTCAAAGAGCGCAATTGTGCTTCATCTCCATTAGAGCGGCAGAAATAACCGTAAGGGACTAACAAAGCCCCCTCCACGCAAACACTCAGTGTCCCATCCCGTTTGAGTTATCTGCTGCTGCACTGCGGACGTTCTAGCGTCCAGTGTTGTCAATGTACTTTTCACTAATCCATACTGATGCATGCGACAATTGGCATCATGAGGATTAGGGCCACTGTGGGAAAGAAAAATTCAGTCCTGACTTTTGACTCCTAATTCTCATATAGAAAGTCACAATTTGGAGAAAATAGTTGGAGTGAATTTTTTTTTTCCTTCCCGACGTCAGCCTTGACCATCTTCCTTGCTATTCTGACTTCAGAACACCACCACCACGACGACGACGACGACGACGACATTTAAGATGTGGGTGTGAATTTACTTTTGACAGGTGAATGGGGGTGCACCGTTCCCGGAGGTACTGCAATACCAGGTCGATGCGTGGAGTGGACGGAGCAAGCCCCTGTTCCATCTCCCTGCTCCAAAAATCAATTTAATATATGGTCCCCGGGTAGGGGACGTATCAGATATTAAACTGATAAGAACAGATACTACACTTGATCTTAGCCAAAAGGCCGAGAAGCGATGCCGGGCAGACTGACCCGTTGGAGCCTCATTCCGGGCTCCCTCACGCTCACTTGTGGTTCCACACAATGGCCGTTGTTGCACAAAACGCCAGGACAGACGAAAAGGCTCCACATTCCCTGTGACACAAAGAGGCCAAAAACATGGTGGCACATTCGTTCTCAGGTGTGCAAACGTCACGGGCGCAGACTGATGGTTATTCTTGCTCAGGAGGCGTCCCTTTGTCCAATGGGCAAAAACACTATGAAGGGGAACTAAAAAGTCATATGCGTCTCCCACTGGTGGAGGGAGAAACAGAGCAGACAGCCAACCAAAGGACAACATAAATAAACAGGCCCAAATCAGGCCAAAAGACTGAGCCACTGGTCAGGATAGGCCTGGTCTCGTCAGGAGAGACTGCATCCATCCCACTTTCCACAGAGCAGCTCAACCTCCTCGATATCTGGCCAAGTCCATCAGTCCCCCACACCCCTGCCTGGAGCCGAGACCAGGAGGCAAAGCTCCAGTTTGACGCGCTTCTCCATGAGCAGTTGCCCACAGAAAACCGCCTGGAGGCTTGCGAGCGCAGGCGCCATTGGCGACGCGCTACATGCTTTTGCTTTGAACACCGTCATCAGGGGAGAGCGCGAACGCAGTCCCCCACTACCAGAAATTATGCAGTCGAGATTCCCGCATTTGGGGAATTCGCAGGGGTCAGCACAGCCGGAGTGCAATGGCTGAGCCTCGCCCTGGGTGAACCACCTTCTTGATCATGGTGTCTCCCCTGCCAGGTAAGTATGAGTTGCACAGCTCACAGGCAGGGAGCTCTGGCTCAGCCACAACAGCCCCTCATATGGGTCATCACTACCCACACAATGACCAAACCACTGCTAATACAACTTTGTCTCAACCTGGAGCTACTCACCCATTGTGGCATGAAAGCAATGTTTGATTACATCATGCAGTACATACTACTGAGATGTACAGCAATAAGTCCAGCGGAGACTTCTTTGAAGAACAAGCGGGGGGTTTTCCCATCATGCAACACTGCATTTCACCATCACACGGTGAAACTCCAACTTATCGGCCGCCTCCATTCTTCCTACCAACTACAGAGAAACAGCTCAAGAGCAACTTCAACAAGGCCAACGTGTCTCAAAGAGCGCAATTGTGCTTCATCTCCATTAGAGCGGCAGAAATAACCGTAAGGGACTAACAAAGCCCCCTCCACGCAAACACTCAGTGTCCCATCCCGTTTGAGTTATCTGCTGCTGCACTGCGGACGTTCTAGCGTCCAGTGTTGTCAATGTACTTTTCACTAATCCATACTGATGCATGCGACAATTGGCATCATGAGGATTAGGGCCACTGTGGGAAAGAAAAATTCAGTCCTGACTTTTGACTCCTAATTCTCATATAGAAAGTCACAATTTGGAGAAAATAGTTGGAGTGAATTTTTTTTTTCCTTCCCGACGTCAGCCTTGACCATCTTCCTTGCTATTCTGACTTCAGAACACCACCACCACGACGACGACGACATTTAAGATGTGGGTGTGAATTTACTTTTGACAGGTGAATGGGGGTGCACCGTTCCCGGAGGTACTGCAATACCAGGTCGATGCGTGGAGTGGACGGAGCAAGCCCCTGTTCCATCTCCCTGCTCCAAAAATCAATTTAATATATGGTCCCCGGGTAGGGGACGTATCAGATATTAAACTGATAAGAACAGATACTACACTTGATCTTAGCCAAAAGGCCGAGAAGCGATGCCGGGCAGACTGACCCGTTGGAGCCTCATTCCGGGCTCCCTCACGCTCACTTGTGGTTCCACACAATGGCCGTTGTTGCACAAAACGCCAGGACAGACGAAAAGGCTCCACATTCCCTGTGACACAAAGAGGCCAAAAACATGGTGGCACATTCGTTCTCAGGTGTGCAAACGTCACGGGCGCAGACTGATGGTTATTCTTGCTCAGGAGGCGTCCCTTTGTCCAATGGGCAAAAACACTATGAAGGGGAACTAAAAAGTCATATGCGTCTCCCACTGGTGGAGGGAGAAACAGAGCAGACAGCCAACCAAAGGACAACATAAATAAACAGGCCCAAATCAGGCCAAAAGACTGAGCCACTGGTCAGGATAGGCCTGGTCTCGTCAGGAGAGACTGCATCCATCCCACTTTCCACAGAGCAGCTCAACCTCCTCGATATCTGGCCAAGTCCATCAGTCCCCCACACCCCTGCCTGGAGCCGAGACCAGGAGGCAAAGCTCCAGTTTGACGCGCTTCTCCATGAGCAGTTGCCCACAGAAAACCGCCTGGAGGCTTGCGAGCGCAGGCGCCATTGGCGACGCGCTACATGCTTTTGCTTTGAACACCGTCATCAGGGGAGAGCGCGAACGCAGTCCCCCACTACCAGAAATTATGCAGTCGAGATTCCCACATTTGGGGAATTCGCAGGGGTCAGCACAGCCGGAGTGCAATGGCTGAGCCTCGCCCTGGGTGAACCACCTTCTTGATCATGGTGTCTCCCCTGCCAGGTAAGTATGAGTTGCACAGCTCACAGGCAGAGAGCTCTGGCTCAGCCACAACAGCCCCTCATATGGGTCATCACTACCCACACAATGACCAAACCACTGCTAATACAACTTTGTCTCAACCTGGAGCTACTCACCCATTGTGGCATGAAAGCAATGTTTGATTACATCATGCAGTACATACTACTGAGATGTACAGCAATAAGTCCAGCGGAGACTTCTTTGAAGAACAAGCGGGGGGTTTTCCCATCATGCAACACTGCATTTCACCATCACACGGTGAAACTCCAACTTATCGGCCGCCTCCATTCTTCCTACCAACTACAGAGAAACAGCTCAAGAGCAACTTCAACAAGGCCAACGTGTCTCAAAGAGCGCAATTGTGCTTCATCTCCATTAGAGCGGCAGAAATAACCGTAAGGGACTAACAAAGCCCCCTCCACGCAAACACTCAGTGTCCCATCCCGTTTGAGTTATCTGCTGCTGCACTGCGGACGTTCTAGCGTCCAGTGTTGTCAATGTACTTTTCACTAATCCATACTGATGCATGCGACAATTGGCATCATGAGGATTAGGGCCACTGTGGGAAAGAAAAATTCAGTCCTGACTTTTGACTCCTAATTCTCATATAGAAAGTCACAATTTGGAGAAAATAGTTGGAGTGAATTTTTTTTTTCCTTCCCGACGTCAGCCTTGACCATCTTCCTTGCTATTCTGACTTCAGAACACCACCACCACGACGACGACGACGACGACGACATTTAAGATGTGGGTGTGAATTTACTTTTGACAGGTGAATGGGGGTGCACCGTTCCCGGAGGTACTGCAATACCAGGTCGATGCGTGGAGTGGACGGAGCAAGCCCCTGTTCCATCTCCCTGCTCCAAAAATCAATTTAATATATGGTCCCCGGGTAGGGGACGTATCAGATATTAAACTGATAAGAACAGATACTACACTTGATCTTAGCCAAAAGGCCGAGAAGCGATGCCGGGCAGACTGACCCGTTGGAGCCTCATTCCGGGCTCCCTCACGCTCACTTGTGGTTCCACACAATGGCCGTTGTTGCACAAAACGCCAGGACAGACGAAAAGGCTCCACATTCCCTGTGACACAAAGAGGCCAAAAACATGGTGGCACATTCGTTCTCAGGTGTGCAAACGTCACGGGCGCAGACTGATGGTTATTCTTGCTCAGGAGGCGTCCCTTTGTCCAATGGGCAAAAACACTATGAAGGGGAACTAAAAAGTCATATGCGTCTCCCACTGGTGGAGGGAGAAACAGAGCAGACAGCCAACCAAAGGACAACATAAATAAACAGGCCCAAATCAGGCCAAAAGACTGAGCCACTGGTCAGGATAGGCCTGGTCTCGTCAGGAGAGACTGCATCCATCCCACTTTCCACAGAGCAGCTCAACCTCCTCGATATCTGGCCAAGTCCATCAGTCCCCCACACCCCTGCCTGGAGCCGAGACCAGGAGGCAAAGCTCCAGTTTGACGCGCTTCTCCATGAGCAGTTGCCCACAGAAAACCGCCTGGAGGCTTGCGAGCGCAGGCGCCATTGGCGACGCGCTACATGCTTTTGCTTTGAACACCGTCATCAGGGGAGAGCGCGAACGCAGTCCCCCACTACCAGAAATTATGCAGTCGAGATTCCCGCATTTGGGGAATTCGCAGGGGTCAGCACAGCCGGAGTGCAATGGCTGAGCCTCGCCCTGGGTGAACCACCTTCTTGATCATGGTGTCTCCCCTGCCAGGTAAGTATGAGTTGCACAGCTCACAGGCAGGGAGCTCTGGCTCAGCCACAACAGCCCCTCATATGGGTCATCACTACCCACACAATGACCAAACCACTGCTAATACAACTTTGTCTCAACCTGGAGCTACTCACCCATTGTGGCATGAAAGCAATGTTTGATTACATCATGCAGTACATACTACTGAGATGTACAGCAATAAGTCCAGCGGAGACTTCTTTGAAGAACAAGCGGGGGGTTTTCCCATCATGCAACACTGCATTTCACCATCACACGGTGAAACTCCAACTTATCGGCCGCCTCCATTCTTCCTACCAACTACAGAGAAACAGCTCAAGAGCAACTTCAACAAGGCCAACGTGTCTCAAAGAGCGCAATTGTGCTTCATCTCCATTAGAGCGGCAGAAATAACCGTAAGGGACTAACAAAGCCCCCTCCACGCAAACACTCAGTGTCCCATCCCGTTTGAGTTATCTGCTGCTGCACTGCGGACGTTCTAGCGTCCAGTGTTGTCAATGTACTTTTCACTAATCCATACTGATGCATGCGACAATTGGCATCATGAGGATTAGGGCCACTGTGGGAAAGAAAAATTCAGTCCTGACTTTTGACTCCTAATTCTCATATAGAAAGTCACAATTTGGAGAAAATAGTTGGAGTGAATTTTTTTTTTCCTTCCCGACGTCAGCCTTGACCATCTTCCTTGCTATTCTGACTTCAGAACACCACCACCACGACGACGACGACATTTAAGATGTGGGTGTGAATTTACTTTTGACAGGTGAATGGGGGTGCACCGTTCCCGGAGGTACTGCAATACCAGGTCGATGCGTGGAGTGGACGGAGCAAGCCCCTGTTCCATCTCCCTGCTCCAAAAATCAATTTAATATATGGTCCCCGGGTAGGGGACGTATCAGATATTAAACTGATAAGAACAGATACTACACTTGATCTTAGCCAAAAGGCCGAGAAGCGATGCCGGGCAGACTGACCCGTTGGAGCCTCATTCCGGGCTCCCTCACGCTCACTTGTGGTTCCACACAATGGCCGTTGTTGCACAAAACGCCAGGACAGACGAAAAGGCTCCACATTCCCTGTGACACAAAGAGGCCAAAAACATGGTGGCACATTCGTTCTCAGGTGTGCAAACGTCACGGGCGCAGACTGATGGTTATTCTTGCTCAGGAGGCGTCCCTTTGTCCAATGGGCAAAAACACTATGAAGGGGAACTAAAAAGTCATATGCGTCTCCCACTGGTGGAGGGAGAAACAGAGCAGACAGCCAACCAAAGGACAACATAAATAAACAGGCCCAAATCAGGCCAAAAGACTGAGCCACTGGTCAGGATAGGCCTGGTCTCGTCAGGAGAGACTGCATCCATCCCACTTTCCACAGAGCAGCTCAACCTCCTCGATATCTGGCCAAGTCCATCAGTCCCCCACACCCCTGCCTGGAGCCGAGACCAGGAGGCAAAGCTCCAGTTTGACGCGCTTCTCCATGAGCAGTTGCCCACAGAAAACCGCCTGGAGGCTTGCGAGCGCAGGCGCCATTGGCGACGCGCTACATGCTTTTGCTTTGAACACCGTCATCAGGGGAGAGCGCGAACGCAGTCCCCCACTACCAGAAATTATGCAGTCGAGATTCCCACATTTGGGGAATTCGCAGGGGTCAGCACAGCCGGAGTGCAATGGCTGAGCCTCGCCCTGGGTGAACCACCTTCTTGATCATGGTGTCTCCCCTGCCAGGTAAGTATGAGTTGCACAGCTCACAGGCAGAGAGCTCTGGCTCAGCCACAACAGCCCCTCATATGGGTCATCACTACCCACACAATGACCAAACCACTGCTAATACAACTTTGTCTCAACCTGGAGCTACTCACCCATTGTGGCATGAAAGCAATGTTTGATTACATCATGCAGTACATACTACTGAGATGTACAGCAATAAGTCCAGCGGAGACTTCTTTGAAGAACAAGCGGGGGGTTTTCCCATCATGCAACACTGCATTTCACCATCACACGGTGAAACTCCAACTTATCGGCCGCCTCCATTCTTCCTACCAACTACAGAGAAACAGCTCAAGAGCAACTTCAACAAGGCCAACGTGTCTCAAAGAGCGCAATTGTGCTTCATCTCCATTAGAGCGGCAGAAATAACCGTAAGGGACTAACAAAGCCCCCTCCACGCAAACACTCAGTGTCCCATCCCGTTTGAGTTATCTGCTGCTGCACTGCGGACGTTCTAGCGTCCAGTGTTGTCAATGTACTTTTCACTAATCCATACTGATGCATGCGACAATTGGCATCATGAGGATTAGGGCCACTGTGGGAAAGAAAAATTCAGTCCTGACTTTTGACTCCTAATTCTCATATAGAAAGTCACAATTTGGAGAAAATAGTTGGAGTGAATTTTTTTTTTCCTTCCCGACGTCAGCCTTGACCATCTTCCTTGCTATTCTGACTTCAGAACACCACCACCACGACGACGACGACATTTAAGATGTGGGTGTGAATTTACTTTTGACAGGTGAATGGGGGTGCACCGTTCCCGGAGGTACTGCAATACCAGGTCGATGCGTGGAGTGGACGGAGCAAGCCCCTGTTCCATCTCCCTGCTCCAAAAATCAATTTAATATATGGTCCCCGGGTAGGGGACGTATCAGATATTAAACTGATAAGAACAGATACTACACTTGATCTTAGCCAAAAGGCCGAGAAGCGATGCCGGGCAGACTGACCCGTTGGAGCCTCATTCCGGGCTCCCTCACGCTCACTTGTGGTTCCACACAATGGCCGTTGTTGCACAAAACGCCAGGACAGACGAAAAGGCTCCACATTCCCTGTGACACAAAGAGGCCAAAAACATGGTGGCACATTCGTTCTCAGGTGTGCAAACGTCACGGGCGCAGACTGATGGTTATTCTTGCTCAGGAGGCGTCCCTTTGTCCAATGGGCAAAAACACTATGAAGGGGAACTAAAAAGTCATATGCGTCTCCCACTGGTGGAGGGAGAAACAGAGCAGACAGCCAACCAAAGGACAACATAAATAAACAGGCCCAAATCAGGCCAAAAGACTGAGCCACTGGTCAGGATAGGCCTGGTCTCGTCAGGAGAGACTGCATCCATCCCACTTTCCACAGAGCAGCTCAACCTCCTCGATATCTGGCCAAGTCCATCAGTCCCCCACACCCCTGCCTGGAGCCGAGACCAGGAGGCAAAGCTCCAGTTTGACGCGCTTCTCCATGAGCAGTTGCCCACAGAAAACCGCCTGGAGGCTTGCGAGCGCAGGCGCCATTGGCGACGCGCTACATGCTTTTGCTTTGAACACCGTCATCAGGGGAGAGCGCGAACGCAGTCCCCCACTACCAGAAATTATGCAGTCGAGATTCCCACATTTGGGGAATTCGCAGGGGTCAGCACAGCCGGAGTGCAATGGCTGAGCCTCGCCCTGGGTGAACCACCTTCTTGATCATGGTGTCTCCCCTGCCAGGTAAGTATGAGTTGCACAGCTCACAGGCAGAGAGCTCTGGCTCAGCCACAACAGCCCCTCATATGGGTCATCACTACCCACACAATGACCAAACCACTGCTAATACAACTTTGTCTCAACCTGGAGCTACTCACCCATTGTGGCATGAAAGCAATGTTTGATTACATCATGCAGTACATACTACTGAGATGTACAGCAATAAGTCCAGCGGAGACTTCTTTGAAGAACAAGCGGGGGGTTTTCCCATCATGCAACACTGCATTTCACCATCACACGGTGAAACTCCAACTTATCGGCCGCCTCCATTCTTCCTACCAACTACAGAGAAACAGCTCAAGAGCAACTTCAACAAGGCCAACGTGTCTCAAAGAGCGCAATTGTGCTTCATCTCCATTAGAGCGGCAGAAATAACCGTAAGGGACTAACAAAGCCCCCTCCACGCAAACACTCAGTGTCCCATCCCGTTTGAGTTATCTGCTGCTGCACTGCGGACGTTCTAGCGTCCAGTGTTGTCAATGTACTTTTCACTAATCCATACTGATGCATGCGACAATTGGCATCATGAGGATTAGGGCCACTGTGGGAAAGAAAAATTCAGTCCTGACTTTTGACTCCTAATTCTCATATAGAAAGTCACAATTTGGAGAAAATAGTTGGAGTGAATTTTTTTTTTCCTTCCCGACGTCAGCCTTGACCATCTTCCTTGCTATTCTGACTTCAGAACACCACGACGACGACGACGACGACGACATTTAAGATGTGGGTGTGAATTTACTTTTGACAGGTGAATGGGGGTGCACCGTTCCCGGAGGTACTGCAATACCAGGTCGATGCGTGGAGTGGACGGAGCAAGCCCCTGTTCCATCTCCCTGCTCCAAAAATCAATTTAATATATGGTCCCCGGGTAGGGGACGTATCAGATATTAAACTGATAAGAACAGATACTACACTTGATCTTAGCCAAAAGGCCGAGAAGCGATGCCGGGCAGACTGACCCGTTGGAGCCTCATTCCGGGCTCCCTCACGCTCACTTGTGGTTCCACACAATGGCCGTTGTTGCACAAAACGCCAGGACAGACGAAAAGGCTCCACATTCCCTGTGACACAAAGAGGCCAAAAACATGGTGGCACATTCGTTCTCAGGTGTGCAAACGTCACGGGCGCAGACTGATGGTTATTCTTGCTCAGGAGGCGTCCCTTTGTCCAATGGGCAAAAACACTATGAAGGGGAACTAAAAAGTCATATGCGTCTCCCACTGGTGGAGGGAGAAACAGAGCAGACAGCCAACCAAAGGACAACATAAATAAACAGGCCCAAATCAGGCCAAAAGACTGAGCCACTGGTCAGGATAGGCCTGGTCTCGTCAGGAGAGACTGCATCCATCCCACTTTCCACAGAGCAGCTCAACCTCCTCGATATCTGGCCAAGTCCATCAGTCCCCCACACCCCTGCCTGGAGCCGAGACCAGGAGGCAAAGCTCCAGTTTGACGCGCTTCTCCATGAGCAGTTGCCCACAGAAAACCGCCTGGAGGCTTGCGAGCGCAGGCGCCATTGGCGACGCGCTACATGCTTTTGCTTTGAACACCGTCATCAGGGGAGAGCGCGAACGCAGTCCCCCACTACCAGAAATTATGCAGTCGAGATTCCCACATTTGGGGAATTCGCAGGGGTCAGCACAGCCGGAGTGCAATGGCTGAGCCTCGCCCTGGGTGAACCACCTTCTTGATCATGGTGTCTCCCCTGCCAGGTAAGTATGAGTTGCACAGCTCACAGGCAGAGAGCTCTGGCTCAGCCACAACAGCCCCTCATATGGGTCATCACTACCCACACAATGACCAAACCACTGCTAATACAACTTTGTCTCAACCTGGAGCTACTCACCCATTGTGGCATGAAAGCAATGTTTGATTACATCATGCAGTACATACTACTGAGATGTACAGCAATAAGTCCAGCGGAGACTTCTTTGAAGAACAAGCGGGGGGTTTTCCCATCATGCAACACTGCATTTCACCATCACACGGTGAAACTCCAACTTATCGGCCGCCTCCATTCTTCCTACCAACTACAGAGAAACAGCTCAAGAGCAACTTCAACAAGGCCAACGTGTCTCAAAGAGCGCAATTGTGCTTCATCTCCATTAGAGCGGCAGAAATAACCGTAAGGGACTAACAAAGCCCCCTCCACGCAAACACTCAGTGTCCCATCCCGTTTGAGTTATCTGCTGCTGCACTGCGGACGTTCTAGCGTCCAGTGTTGTCAATGTACTTTTCACTAATCCATACTGATGCATGCGACAATTGGCATCATGAGGATTAGGGCCACTGTGGGAAAGAAAAATTCAGTCCTGACTTTTGACTCCTAATTCTCATATAGAAAGTCACAATTTGGAGAAAATAGTTGGAGTGAATTTTTTTTTTCCTTCCCGACGTCAGCCTTGACCATCTTCCTTGCTATTCTGACTTCAGAACACCACCACCACGACGACGACGACATTTAAGATGTGGGTGTGAATTTACTTTTGACAGGTGAATGGGGGTGCACCGTTCCCGGAGGTACTGCAATACCAGGTCGATGCGTGGAGTGGACGGAGCAAGCCCCTGTTCCATCTCCCTGCTCCAAAAATCAATTTAATATATGGTCCCCGGGTAGGGGACGTATCAGATATTAAACTGATAAGAACAGATACTACACTTGATCTTAGCCAAAAGGCCGAGAAGCGATGCCGGGCAGACTGACCCGTTGGAGCCTCATTCCGGGCTCCCTCACGCTCACTTGTGGTTCCACACAATGGCCGTTGTTGCACAAAACGCCAGGACAGACGAAAAGGCTCCACATTCCCTGTGACACAAAGAGGCCAAAAACATGGTGGCACATTCGTTCTCAGGTGTGCAAACGTCACGGGCGCAGACTGATGGTTATTCTTGCTCAGGAGGCGTCCCTTTGTCCAATGGGCAAAAACACTATGAAGGGGAACTAAAAAGTCATATGCGTCTCCCACTGGTGGAGGGAGAAACAGAGCAGACAGCCAACCAAAGGACAACATAAATAAACAGGCCCAAATCAGGCCAAAAGACTGAGCCACTGGTCAGGATAGGCCTGGTCTCGTCAGGAGAGACTGCATCCATCCCACTTTCCACAGAGCAGCTCAACCTCCTCGATATCTGGCCAAGTCCATCAGTCCCCCACACCCCTGCCTGGAGCCGAGACCAGGAGGCAAAGCTCCAGTTTGACGCGCTTCTCCATGAGCAGTTGCCCACAGAAAACCGCCTGGAGGCTTGCGAGCGCAGGCGCCATTGGCGACGCGCTACATGCTTTTGCTTTGAACACCGTCATCAGGGGAGAGCGCGAACGCAGTCCCCCACTACCAGAAATTATGCAGTCGAGATTCCCACATTTGGGGAATTCGCAGGGGTCAGCACAGCCGGAGTGCAATGGCTGAGCCTCGCCCTGGGTGAACCACCTTCTTGATCATGGTGTCTCCCCTGCCAGGTAAGTATGAGTTGCACAGCTCACAGGCAGAGAGCTCTGGCTCAGCCACAACAGCCCCTCATATGGGTCATCACTACCCACACAATGACCAAACCACTGCTAATACAACTTTGTCTCAACCTGGAGCTACTCACCCATTGTGGCATGAAAGCAATGTTTGATTACATCATGCAGTACATACTACTGAGATGTACAGCAATAAGTCCAGCGGAGACTTCTTTGAAGAACAAGCGGGGGGTTTTCCCATCATGCAACACTGCATTTCACCATCACACGGTGAAACTCCAACTTATCGGCCGCCTCCATTCTTCCTACCAACTACAGAGAAACAGCTCAAGAGCAACTTCAACAAGGCCAACGTGTCTCAAAGAGCGCAATTGTGCTTCATCTCCATTAGAGCGGCAGAAATAACCGTAAGGGACTAACAAAGCCCCCTCCACGCAAACACTCAGTGTCCCATCCCGTTTGAGTTATCTGCTGCTGCACTGCGGACGTTCTAGCGTCCAGTGTTGTCAATGTACTTTTCACTAATCCATACTGATGCATGCGACAATTGGCATCATGAGGATTAGGGCCACTGTGGGAAAGAAAAATTCAGTCCTGACTTTTGACTCCTAATTCTCATATAGAAAGTCACAATTTGGAGAAAATAGTTGGAGTGAATTTTTTTTTTCCTTCCCGACGTCAGCCTTGACCATCTTCCTTGCTATTCTGACTTCAGAACACCACCACGACGACGACGACGACGACGACGACGACGACATTTAAGATGTGGGTGTGAATTTACTTTTGACAGGTGAATGGGGGTGCACCGTTCCCGGAGGTACTGCAATACCAGGTCGATGCGTGGAGTGGACGGAGCAAGCCCCTGTTCCATCTCCCTGCTCCAAAAATCAATTTAATATATGGTCCCCGGGTAGGGGACGTATCAGATATTAAACTGATAAGAACAGATACTACACTTGATCTTAGCCAAAAGGCCGAGAAGCGATGCCGGGCAGACTGACCCGTTGGAGCCTCATTCCGGGCTCCCTCACGCTCACTTGTGGTTCCACATAATGGCCGTTGTTGCACAAAACGCCAGGACAGACGAAAAGGCTCCACATTCCCTGTGACACAAAGAGGCCAAAAACATGGTGGCACATTCGTTCTCAGGTGTGCAAACGTCACGGGCGCAGACTGATGGTTATTCTTGCTCAGGAGGCGTCCCTTTGTCCAATGGGCAAAAACACTATGAAGGGGAACTAAAAAGTCATATGCGTCTCCCACTGGTGGAGGGAGAAACAGAGCAGACAGCCAACCAAAGGACAACATAAATAAACAGGCCCAAATCAGGCCAAAAGACTGAGCCACTGGTCAGGATAGGCCTGGTCTCGTCAGGAGAGACTGCATCCATCCCACTTTCCACAGAGCAGCTCAACCTCCTCGATATCTGGCCAAGTCCATCAGTCCCCCACACCCCTGCCTGGAGCCGAGACCAGGAGGCAAAGCTCCAGTTTGACGCGCTTCTCCATGAGCAGTTGCCCACAGAAAACCGCCTGGAGGCTTGCGAGCGCAGGCGCCATTGGCGACGCGCTACATGCTTTTGCTTTGAACACCGTCATCAGGGGAGAGCGCGAACGCAGTCCCCCACTACCAGAAATTATGCAGTCGAGATTCCCACATTTGGGGAATTCGCAGGGGTCAGCACAGCCGGAGTGCAATGGCTGAGCCTCGCCCTGGGTGAACCACCTTCTTGATCATGGTGTCTCCCCTGCCAGGTAAGTATGAGTTGCACAGCTCACAGGCAGAGAGCTCTGGCTCAGCCACAACAGCCCCTCATATGGGTCATCACTACCCACACAATGACCAAACCACTGCTAATACAACTTTGTCTCAACCTGGAGCTACTCACCCATTGTGGCATGAAAGCAATGTTTGATTACATCATGCAGTACATACTACTGAGATGTACAGCAATAAGTCCAGCGGAGACTTCTTTGAAGAACAAGCGGGGGGTTTTCCCATCATGCAACACTGCATTTCACCATCACACGGTGAAACTCCAACTTATCGGCCGCCTCCATTCTTCCTACCAACTACAGAGAAACAGCTCAAGAGCAACTTCAACAAGGCCAACGTGTCTCAAAGAGCGCAATTGTGCTTCATCTCCATTAGAGCGGCAGAAATAACCGTAAGGGACTAACAAAGCCCCCTCCACGCAAACACTCAGTGTCCCATCCCGTTTGAGTTATCTGCTGCTGCACTGCGGACGTTCTAGCGTCCAGTGTTGTCAATGTACTTTTCACTAATCCATACTGATGCATGCGACAATTGGCATCATGAGGATTAGGGCCACTGTGGGAAAGAAAAATTCAGTCCTGACTTTTGACTCCTAATTCTCATATAGAAAGTCACAATTTGGAGAAAATAGTTGGAGTGAATTTTTTTTTTCCTTCCCGACGTCAGCCTTGACCATCTTCCTTGCTATTCTGACTTCAGAACACCACCACGACGACGACGACGACGACATTTAAGATGTGGGTGTGAATTTACTTTTGACAGGTGAATGGGGGTGCACCGTTCCCGGAGGTACTGCAATACCAGGTCGATGCGTGGAGTGGACGGAGCAAGCCCCTGTTCCATCTCCCTGCTCCAAATACCAATTTAATATATGGTCCCCGGGTAGGGGACGTATCAGATATTAAACTGATAAGAACAGATACTACACTTGATCTTAGCCAAAAGGCCGAGAAGCGATGCCAGGCAGACTGACCCGTTGGAGCCTCATTCCGGGCTCCCTCACGCTCACTTGTGGTTCCACATAATGGCCGTTGTTGCACAAAACGCCAGGACAGACGAAAAGGCTCCACATTCCCTGTGACACAAAGAGGCCAAAAACATGGTGGCACATTCGTTCTCAGGTGTGCAAACGTCACGGGCGCAGACTGATGGTTATTCTTGCTCAGGAGGCGTCCCTTTGTCCAATGGGCAAAAACACTATGAAGGGGAACTAAAAAGTCATATGCGTCTCCCACTGGTGGAGGGAGAAACAGAGCAGACAGCCAACCAAAGGACAACATAAATAAACAGGCCCAAATCAGGCCAAAAGACTGAGCCACTGGTCAGGATAGGCCTGGTCTCGTCAGGAGAGACTGCATCCATCCCACTTTCCACAGAGCAGCTCAACCTCCTCGATATCTGGCCAAGTCCATCAGTCCCCCACACCCCTGCCTGGAGCCGAGACCAGGAGGCAAAGCTCCAGTTTGACGCGCTTCTCCATGAGCAGTTGCCCACAGAAAACCGCCTGGAGGCTTGCGAGCGCAGGCGCCATTGGCGACGCGCTACATGCTTTTGCTTTGAACACCGTCATCAGGGGAGAGCGCGAACGCAGTCCCCCACTACCAGAAATTATGCAGTCGAGATTCCCACATTTGGGGAATTCGCAGGGGTCAGCACAGCCGGAGTGCAATGGCTGAGCCTCGCCCTGGGTGAACCACCTTCTTGATCATGGTGTCTCCCCTGCCAGGTAAGTATGAGTTGCACAGCTCACAGGCAGAGAGCTCTGGCTCAGCCACAACAGCCCCTCATATGGGTCATCACTACCCACACAATGACCAAACCACTGCTAATACAACTTTGTCTCAACCTGGAGCTACTCACCCATTGTGGCATGAAAGCAATGTTTGATTACATCATGCAGTACATACTACTGAGATGTACAGCAATAAGTCCAGCGGAGACTTCTTTGAAGAACAAGCGGGGGGTTTTCCCATCATGCAACACTGCATTTCACCATCACACGGTGAAACTCCAACTTATCGGCCGCCTCCATTCTTCCTACCAACTACAGAGAAACAGCTCAAGAGCAACTTCAACAAGGCCAACGTGTCTCAAAGAGCGCAATTGTGCTTCATCTCCATTAGAGCGGCAGAAATAACCGTAAGGGACTAACAAAGCCCCCTCCACGCAAACACTCAGTGTCCCATCCCGTTTGAGTTATCTGCTGCTGCACTGCGGACGTTCTAGCGTCCAGTGTTGTCAATGTACTTTTCACTAATCCATACTGATGCATGCGACAATTGGCATCATGAGGATTAGGGCCACTGTGGGAAAGAAAAATTCAGTCCTGACTTTTGACTCCTAATTCTCATATAGAAAGTCACAATTTGGAGAAAATAGTTGGAGTGAATTTTTTTTTTCCTTCCCGACGTCAGCCTTGACCATCTTCCTTGCTATTCTGACTTCAGAACACCACCACGACGACGACGACGACGACATTTAAGATGTGGGTGTGAATTTACTTTTGACAGGTGAATGGGGGTGCACCGTTCCCGGAGGTACTGCAATACCAGGTCGATGCGTGGAGTGGACGGAGCAAGCCCCTGTTCCATCTCCCTGCTCCAAATACCAATTTAATATATGGTCCCCGGGTAGGGGACGTATCAGATATTAAACTGATAAGAACAGATACTACACTTGATCTTAGCCAAAAGGCCGAGAAGCGATGCCAGGCAGACTGACCCGTTGGAGCCTCATTCCGGGCTCCCTCACGCTCACTTGTGGTTCCACATAATGGCCGTTGTTGCACAAAACGCCAGGACAGACGAAAAGGCTCCACATTCCCTGTGACACAAAGAGGCCAAAAACATGGTGGCACATTCGTTCTCAGGTGTGCAAACGTCACGGGCGCAGACTGATGGTTATTCTTGCTCAGGAGGCGTCCCTTTGTCCAATGGGCAAAAACACTATGAAGGGGAACTAAAAAGTCATATGCGTCTCCCACTGGTGGAGGGAGAAACAGAGCAGACAGCCAACCAAAGGACAACATAAATAAACAGGCCCAAATCAGGCCAAAAGACTGAGCCACTGGTCAGGATAGGCCTGGTCTCGTCAGGAGAGACTGCATCCATCCCACTTTCCACAGAGCAGCTCAACCTCCTCGATATCTGGCCAAGTCCATCAGTCCCCCACACCCCTGCCTGGAGCCGAGACCAGGAGGCAAAGCTCCAGTTTGACGCGCTTCTCCATGAGCAGTTGCCCACAGAAAACCGCCTGGAGGCTTGCGAGCGCAGGCGCCATTGGCGACGCGCTACATGCTTTTGCTTTGAACACCGTCATCAGGGGAGAGCGCGAACGCAGTCCCCCACTACCAGAAATTATGCAGTCGAGATTCCCACATTTGGGGAATTCGCAGGGGTCAGCACAGCCGGAGTGCAATGGCTGAGCCTCGCCCTGGGTGAACCACCTTCTTGATCATGGTGTCTCCCCTGCCAGGTAAGTATGAGTTGCACAGCTCACAGGCAGAGAGCTCTGGCTCAGCCACAACAGCCCCTCATATGGGTCATCACTACCCACACAATGACCAAACCACTGCTAATACAACTTTGTCTCAACCTGGAGCTACTCACCCATTGTGGCATGAAAGCAATGTTTGATTACATCATGCAGTACATACTACTGAGATGTACAGCAATAAGTCCAGCGGAGACTTCTTTGAAGAACAAGCGGGGGGTTTTCCCATCATGCAACACTGCATTTCACCATCACACGGTGAAACTCCAACTTATCGGCCGCCTCCATTCTTCCTACCAACTACAGAGAAACAGCTCAAGAGCAACTTCAACAAGGCCAACGTGTCTCAAAGAGCGCAATTGTGCTTCATCTCCATTAGAGCGGCAGAAATAACCGTAAGGGACTAACAAAGCCCCCTCCACGCAAACACTCAGTGTCCCATCCCGTTTGAGTTATCTGCTGCTGCACTGCGGACGTTCTAGCGTCCAGTGTTGTCAATGTACTTTTCACTAATCCATACTGATGCATGCGACAATTGGCATCATGAGGATTAGGGCCACTGTGGGAAAGAAAAATTCAGTCCTGACTTTTGACTCCTAATTCTCATATAGAAAGTCACAATTTGGAGAAAATAGTTGGAGTGAATTTTTTTTTTCCTTCCCGACGTCAGCCTTGACCATCTTCCTTGCTATTCTGACTTCAGAACACCACCACGACGACGACGACGACGACGACGACGACATTTAAGATGTGGGTGTGAATTTACTTTTGACAGGTGAATGGGGGTGCACCGTTCCCGGAGGTACTGCAATACCAGGTCGATGCGTGGAGTGGACGGAGCAAGCCCCTGTTCCATCTCCCTGCTCCAAAAATCAATTTAATATATGGTCCCCGGGTAGGGGACGTATCAGATATTAAACTGATAAGAACAGATACTACACTTGATCTTAGCCAAAAGGCCGAGAAGCGATGCCGGGCAGACTGACCCGTTGGAGCCTCATTCCGGGCTCCCTCACGCTCACTTGTGGTTCCACACAATGGCCGTTGTTGCACAAAACGCCAGGACAGACGAAAAGGCTCCACATTCCCTGTGACACAAAGAGGCCAAAAACATGGTGGCACATTCGTTCTCAGGTGTGCAAACGTCACGGGCGCAGACTGATGGTTATTCTTGCTCAGGAGGCGTCCCTTTGTCCAATGGGCAAAAACACTATGAAGGGGAACTAAAAAGTCATATGCGTCTCCCACTGGTGGAGGGAGAAACAGAGCAGACAGCCAACCAAAGGACAACATAAATAAACAGGCCCAAATCAGGCCAAAAGACTGAGCCACTGGTCAGGATAGGCCTGGTCTCGTCAGGAGAGACTGCATCCATCCCACTTTCCACAGAGCAGCTCAACCTCCTCGATATCTGGCCAAGTCCATCAGTCCCCCACACCCCTGCCTGGAGCCGAGACCAGGAGGCAAAGCTCCAGTTTGACGCGCTTCTCCATGAGCAGTTGCCCACAGAAAACCGCCTGGAGGCTTGCGAGCGCAGGCGCCATTGGCGACGCGCTACATGCTTTTGCTTTGAACACCGTCATCAGGGGAGAGCGCGAACGCAGTCCCCCACTACCAGAAATTATGCAGTCGAGATTCCCACATTTGGGGAATTCGCAGGGGTCAGCACAGCCGGAGTGCAATGGCTGAGCCTCGCCCTGGGTGAACCACCTTCTTGATCATGGTGTCTCCCCTGCCAGGTAAGTATGAGTTGCACAGCTCACAGGCAGAGAGCTCTGGCTCAGCCACAACAGCCCCTCATATGGGTCATCACTACCCACACAATGACCAAACCACTGCTAATACAACTTTGTCTCAACCTGGAGCTACTCACCCATTGTGGCATGAAAGCAATGTTTGATTACATCATGCAGTACATACTACTGAGATGTACAGCAATAAGTCCAGCGGAGACTTCTTTGAAGAACAAGCGGGGGGTTTTCCCATCATGCAACACTGCATTTCACCATCACACGGTGAAACTCCAACTTATCGGCCGCCTCCATTCTTCCTACCAACTACAGAGAAACAGCTCAAGAGCAACTTCAACAAGGCCAACGTGTCTCAAAGAGCGCAATTGTGCTTCATCTCCATTAGAGCGGCAGAAATAACCGTAAGGGACTAACAAAGCCCCCTCCACGCAAACACTCAGTGTCCCATCCCGTTTGAGTTATCTGCTGCTGCACTGCGGACGTTCTAGCGTCCAGTGTTGTCAATGTACTTTTCACTAATCCATACTGATGCATGCGACAATTGGCATCATGAGGATTAGGGCCACTGTGGGAAAGAAAAATTCAGTCCTGACTTTTGACTCCTAATTCTCATATAGAAAGTCACAATTTGGAGAAAATAGTTGGAGTGAATTTTTTTTTTCCTTCCCGACGTCAGCCTTGACCATCTTCCTTGCTATTCTGACTTCAGAACACCACCACGACGACGACGACATTTAAGATGTGGGTGTGAATTTACTTTTGACAGGTGAATGGGGGTGCACCGTTCCCGGAGGTACTGCAATACCAGGTCGATGCGTGGAGTGGACGGAGCAAGCCCCTGTTCCATCTCCCTGCTCCAAATACCAATTTAATATATGGTCCCCGGGTAGGGGACGTATCAGATATTAAACTGATAAGAACAGATACTACACTTGATCTTAGCCAAAAGGCCGAGAAGCGATGCCAGGCAGACTGACCCGTTGGAGCCTCATTCCGGGCTCCCTCACGCTCACTTGTGGTTCCACATAATGGCCGTTGTTGCACAAAACGCCAGGACAGACGAAAAGGCTCCACATTCCCTGTGACACAAAGAGGCCAAAAACATGGTGGCACATTCGTTCTCAGGTGTGCAAACGTCACGGGCGCAGACTGATGGTTATTCTTGCTCAGGAGGCGTCCCTTTGTCCAATGGGCAAAAACACTATGAAGGGGAACTAAAAAGTCATATGCGTCTCCCACTGGTGGAGGGAGAAACAGAGCAGACAGCCAACCAAAGGACAACATAAATAAACAGGCCCAAATCAGGCCAAAAGACTGAGCCACTGGTCAGGATAGGCCTGGTCTCGTCAGGAGAGACTGCATCCATCCCACTTTCCACAGAGCAGCTCAACCTCCTCGATATCTGGCCAAGTCCATCAGTCCCCCACACCCCTGCCTGGAGCCGAGACCAGGAGGCAAAGCTCCAGTTTGACGCGCTTCTCCATGAGCAGTTGCCCACAGAAAACCGCCTGGAGGCTTGCGAGCGCAGGCGCCATTGGCGACGCGCTACATGCTTTTGCTTTGAACACCGTCATCAGGGGAGAGCGCGAACGCAGTCCCCCACTACCAGAAATTATGCAGTCGAGATTCCCACATTTGGGGAATTCGCAGGGGTCAGCACAGCCGGAGTGCAATGGCTGAGCCTCGCCCTGGGTGAACCACCTTCTTGATCATGGTGTCTCCCCTGCCAGGTAAGTATGAGTTGCACAGCTCACAGGCAGAGAGCTCTGGCTCAGCCACAACAGCCCCTCATATGGGTCATCACTACCCACACAATGACCAAACCACTGCTAATACAACTTTGTCTCAACCTGGAGCTACTCACCCATTGTGGCATGAAAGCAATGTTTGATTACATCATGCAGTACATACTACTGAGATGTACAGCAATAAGTCCAGCGGAGACTTCTTTGAAGAACAAGCGGGGGGTTTTCCCATCATGCAACACTGCATTTCACCATCACACGGTGAAACTCCAACTTATCGGCCGCCTCCATTCTTCCTACCAACTACAGAGAAACAGCTCAAGAGCAACTTCAACAAGGCCAACGTGTCTCAAAGAGCGCAATTGTGCTTCATCTCCATTAGAGCGGCAGAAATAACCGTAAGGGACTAACAAAGCCCCCTCCACGCAAACACTCAGTGTCCCATCCCGTTTGAGTTATCTGCTGCTGCACTGCGGACGTTCTAGCGTCCAGTGTTGTCAATGTACTTTTCACTAATCCATACTGATGCATGCGACAATTGGCATCATGAGGATTAGGGCCACTGTGGGAAAGAAAAATTCAGTCCTGACTTTTGACTCCTAATTCTCATATAGAAAGTCACAATTTGGAGAAAATAGTTGGAGTGAATTTTTTTTTTCCTTCCCGACGTCAGCCTTGACCATCTTCCTTGCTATTCTGACTTCAGAACACCACCACCACGACGACGACGACGACGACGACGACGACGACATTTAAGATGTGGGTGTGAATTTACTTTTGACAGGTGAATGGGGGTGCACCGTTCCCGGAGGTACTGCAATACCAGGTCGATGCGTGGAGTGGACGGAGCAAGCCCCTGTTCCATCTCCCTGCTCCAAAAACCAATTTAATATATGGTCCCCGGGTAGGGGACGTATCAGATATTAAACTGATAAGAACAGATACTACACTTGATCTTAGCCAAAAGGCCGAGAAGCGATGCCGGGCAGACTGACCCGTTGGAGCCTCATTCCGGGCTCCCTCACGCTCACTTGTGGTTCCACACAATGGCCGTTGTTGCACAAAACGCCAGGACAGACGAAAAGGCTCCACATTCCCTGTGACACAAAGAGGCCAAAAACATGGTGGCACATTCGTTCTCAGGTGTGCAAACGTCACGGGCGCAGACTGATGGTTATTCTTGCTCAGGAGGCGTCCCTTTGTCCAATGGGCAAAAACACTATGAAGGGGAACTAAAAAGTCATATGCGTCTCCCACTGGTGGAGGGAGAAACAGAGCAGACAGCCAACCAAAGGACAACATAAATAAACAGGCCCAAATCAGGCCAAAAGACTGAGCCACTGGTCAGGATAGGCCTGGTCTCGTCAGGAGAGACTGCATCCATCCCACTTTCCACAGAGCAGCTCAACCTCCTCGATATCTGGCCAAGTCCATCAGTCCCCCACACCCCTGCCTGGAGCCGAGACCAGGAGGCAAAGCTCCAGTTTGACGCGCTTCTCCATGAGCAGTTGCCCACAGAAAACCGCCTGGAGGCTTGCGAGCGCAGGCGCCATTGGCGACGCGCTACATGCTTTTGCTTTGAACACCGTCATCAGGGGAGAGCGCGAACGCAGTCCCCCACTACCAGAAATTATGCAGTCGAGATTCCCACATTTGGGGAATTCGCAGGGGTCAGCACAGCCGGAGTGCAATGGCTGAGCCTCGCCCTGGGTGAACCACCTTCTTGATCATGGTGTCTCCCCTGCCAGGTAAGTATGAGTTGCACAGCTCACAGGCAGAGAGCTCTGGCTCAGCCACAACAGCCCCTCATATGGGTCATCACTACCCACACAATGACCAAACCACTGCTAATACAACTTTGTCTCAACCTGGAGCTACTCACCCATTGTGGCATGAAAGCAATGTTTGATTACATCATGCAGTACATACTACTGAGATGTACAGCAATAAGTCCAGCGGAGACTTCTTTGAAGAACAAGCGGGGGGTTTTCCCATCATGCAACACTGCATTTCACCATCACACGGTGAAACTCCAACTTATCGGCCGCCTCCATTCTTCCTACCAACTACAGAGAAACAGCTCAAGAGCAACTTCAACAAGGCCAACGTGTCTCAAAGAGCGCAATTGTGCTTCATCTCCATTAGAGCGGCAGAAATAACCGTAAGGGACTAACAAAGCCCCCTCCACGCAAACACTCAGTGTCCCATCCCGTTTGAGTTATCTGCTGCTGCACTGCGGACGTTCTAGCGTCCAGTGTTGTCAATGTACTTTTCACTAATCCATACTGATGCATGCGACAATTGGCATCATGAGGATTAGGGCCACTGTGGGAAAGAAAAATTCAGTCCTGACTTTTGACTCCTAATTCTCATATAGAAAGTCACAATTTGGAGAAAATAGTTGGAGTGAATTTTTTTTTTCCTTCCCGACGTCAGCCTTGACCATCTTCCTTGCTATTCTGACTTCAGAACACCACCACCACGACGACGACATTTAAGATGTGGGTGTGAATTTACTTTTGACAGGTGAATGGGGGTGCACCGTTCCCGGAGGTACTGCAATAGCAGGTCGATGCGTGGAGTGGACGGAGCAAGCCCCTGTTCCATCTCCCTGCTCCAAAAACCAATTTAATATATGGTCCCCGGGTAGGGGACGTATCAGATATTAAACTGATAAGAACAGATACTACACTTGATCTTAGCCAAAAGGCCGAGAAGCGATGCCGGGCAGACTGACCCGTTGGAGCCTCATTCCGGGCTCCCTCACGCTCACTTGTGGTTCCACATAATGGCCGTTGTTGCACAAAACGCCAGGACAGACGAAAAGGCTCCACATTCCCTGTGACACAAAGAGGCCAAAAACATGGTGGCACATTCGTTCTCAGGTGTGCAAACGTCACGGGCGCAGACTGATGGTTATTCTTGCTCAGGAGGCGTCCCTTTGTCCAATGGGCAAAAACACTATGAAGGGGAACTAAAAAGTCATATGCGTCTCCCACTGGTGGAGGGAGAAACAGAGCAGACAGCCAACCAAAGGACAACATAAATAAACAGGCCCAAATCAGGCCAAAAGACTGAGCCACTGGTCAGGATAGGCCTGGTCTCGTCAGGAGAGACTGCATCCATCCCACTTTCCACAGAGCAGCTCAACCTCCTCGATATCTGGCCAAGTCCATCAGTCCCCCACACCCCTGCCTGGAGCCGAGACCAGGAGGCAAAGCTCCAGTTTGACGCGCTTCTCCATGAGCAGTTGCCCACAGAAAACCGCCTGGAGGCTTGCGAGCGCAGGCGCCATTGGCGACGCGCTACATGCTTTTGCTTTGAACACCGTCATCAGGGGAGAGCGCGAACGCAGTCCCCCACTACCAGAAATTATGCAGTCGAGATTCCCACATTTGGGGAATTCGCAGGGGTCAGCACAGCCGGAGTGCAATGGCTGAGCCTCGCCCTGGGTGAACCACCTTCTTGATCATGGTGTCTCCCCTGCCAGGTAAGTATGAGTTGCACAGCTCACAGGCAGAGAGCTCTGGCTCAGCCACAACAGCCCCTCATATGGGTCATCACTACCCACACAATGACCAAACCACTGCTAATACAACTTTGTCTCAACCTGGAGCTACTCACCCATTGTGGCATGAAAGCAATGTTTGATTACATCATGCAGTACATACTACTGAGATGTACAGCAATAAGTCCAGCGGAGACTTCTTTGAAGAACAAGCGGGGGGTTTTCCCATCATGCAACACTGCATTTCACCATCACACGGTGAAACTCCAACTTATCGGCCGCCTCCATTCTTCCTACCAACTACAGAGAAACAGCTCAAGAGCAACTTCAACAAGGCCAACGTGTCTCAAAGAGCGCAATTGTGCTTCATCTCCATTAGAGCGGCAGAAATAACCGTAAGGGACTAACAAAGCCCCCTCCACGCAAACACTCAGTGTCCCATCCCGTTTGAGTTATCTGCTGCTGCACTGCGGACGTTCTAGCGTCCAGTGTTGTCAATGTACTTTTCACTAATCCATACTGATGCATGCGACAATTGGCATCATGAGGATTAGGGCCACTGTGGGAAAGAAAAATTCAGTCCTGACTTTTGACTCCTAATTCTCATATAGAAAGTCACAATTTGGAGAAAATAGTTGGAGTGAATTTTTTTTTTCCTTCCCGACGTCAGCCTTGACCATCTTCCTTGCTATTCTGACTTCAGAACACCACCACGACGACGACGACGACGACGACATTTAAGATGTGGGTGTGAATTTACTTTTGACAGGTGAATGGGGGTGCACCGTTCCCGGAGGTACTGCAATAGCAGGTCGATGCGTGGAGTGGACGGAGCAAGCCCCTGTTCCATCTCCCTGCTCCAAAAACCAATTTAATATATGGTCCCCGGGTAGGGGACGTATCAGATATTAAACTGATAAGAACAGATACTACACTTGATCTTAGCCAAAAGGCCGAGAAGCGATGCCGGGCAGACTGACCCGTTGGAGCCTCATTCCGGGCTCCCTCACGCTCACTTGTGGTTCCACATAATGGCCGTTGTTGCACAAAACGCCAGGACAGACGAAAAGGCTCCACATTCCCTGTGACACAAAGAGGCCAAAAACATGGTGGCACATTCGTTCTCAGGTGTGCAAACGTCACGGGCGCAGACTGATGGTTATTCTTGCTCAGGAGGCGTCCCTTTGTCCAATGGGCAAAAACACTATGAAGGGGAACTAAAAAGTCATATGCGTCTCCCACTGGTGGAGGGAGAAACAGAGCAGACAGCCAACCAAAGGACAACATAAATAAACAGGCCCAAATCAGGCCAAAAGACTGAGCCACTGGTCAGGATAGGCCTGGTCTCGTCAGGAGAGACTGCATCCATCCCACTTTCCACAGAGCAGCTCAACCTCCTCGATATCTGGCCAAGTCCATCAGTCCCCCACACCCCTGCCTGGAGCCGAGACCAGGAGGCAAAGCTCCAGTTTGACGCGCTTCTCCATGAGCAGTTGCCCACAGAAAACCGCCTGGAGGCTTGCGAGCGCAGGCGCCATTGGCGACGCGCTACATGCTTTTGCTTTGAACACCGTCATCAGGGGAGAGCGCGAACGCAGTCCCCCACTACCAGAAATTATGCAGTCGAGATTCCCGCATTTGGGGAATTCGCAGGGGTCAGCACAGCCGGAGTGCAATGGCTGAGCCTCGCCCTGGGTGAACCACCTTCTTGATCATGGTGTCTCCCCTGCCAGGTAAGTATGAGTTGCACAGCTCACAGGCAGGGAGCTCTGGCTCAGCCACAACAGCCCCTCATATGGGTCATCACTACCCACACAATGACCAAACCACTGCTAATACAACTTTGTCTCAACCTGGAGCTACTCACCCATTGTGGCATGAAAGCAATGTTCGATTACATCATACAGTACATACTACTGAGATGTACAGCAATAAGTCCAGCGGAGACTTCTTTGAAGAACAAGCGGGGGGTTTTCCCATCATGCAACACTGCATTTCACCATCACACGGTGAAACTCCAACTTATCGGCCGCCTCCATTCTTCCTACCAACTACAGAGAAACAGCTCAAGAGCAACTTCAACAAGGCCAACGTGTCTCAAAGAGCGCAATTGTGCTTCATCTCCATTAGAGCGGCAGAAATAACCGTAAGGGACTAACAAAGCCCCCTCCACGCAAACACTCAGTGTCCCATCCCGTTTGAGTTATCTGCTGCTGCACTGCGGACGTTCTAGCGTCCAGTGTTGTCAATGTACTTTTCACTAATCCATACTGATGCATGCGACAATTGGCATCATGAGGATTAGGGCCACTGTGGGAAAGAAAAATTCAGTCCTGACTTTTGACTCCTAATTCTCATATAGAAAGTCACAATTTGGAGAAAATAGTTGGAGTGAATTTTTTTTTTCCTTCCCGACGTCAGCCTTGACCATCTTCCTTGCTATTCTGACTTCAGAACACCACCACCACGACGACGACATTTAAGATGTGGGTGTGAATTTACTTTTGACAGGTGAATGGGGGTGCACCGTTCCCGGAGGTACTGCAATAGCAGGTCGATGCGTGGAGTGGACGGAGCAAGCCCCTGTTCCATCTCCCTGCTCCAAAAACCAATTTAATATATGGTCCCCGGGTAGGGGACGTATCAGATATTAAACTGATAAGAACAGATACTACACTTGATCTTAGCCAAAAGGCCGAGAAGCGATGCCAGGCAGACTGACCCGTTGGAGCCTCATTCCGGGCTCCCTCACGCTCACTTGTGGTTCCACATAATGGCCGTTGTTGCACAAAACGCCAGGACAGACGAAAAGGCTCCACATTCCCTGTGACACAAAGAGGCCAAAAACATGGTGGCACATTCGTTCTCAGGTGTGCAAACGTCACGGGCGCAGACTGATGGTTATTCTTGCTCAGGAGGCGTCCCTTTGTCCAATGGGCAAAAACACTATGAAGGGGAACTAAAAAGTCATATGCGTCTCCCACTGGTGGAGGGAGAAACAGAGCAGACAGCCAACCAAAGGACAACATAAATAAACAGGCCCAAATCAGGCCAAAAGACTGAGCCACTGGTCAGGATAGGCCTGGTCTCGTCAGGAGAGACTGCATCCATCCCACTTTCCACAGAGCAGCTCAACCTCCTCGATATCTGGCCAAGTCCATCAGTCCCCCACACCCCTGCCTGGAGCCGAGACCAGGAGGCAAAGCTCCAGTTTGACGCGCTTCTCCATGAGCAGTTGCCCACAGAAAACCGCCTGGAGGCTTGCGAGCGCAGGCGCCATTGGCGACGCGCTACATGCTTTTGCTTTGAACACCGTCATCAGGGGAGAGCGCGAACGCAGTCCCCCACTACCAGAAATTATGCAGTCGAGATTCCCGCATTTGGGGAATTCGCAGGGGTCAGCACAGCCGGAGTGCAATGGCTGAGCCTCGCCCTGGGTGAACCACCTTCTTGATCATGGTGTCTCCCCTGCCAGGTAAGTATGAGTTGCACAGCTCACAGGCAGGGAGCTCTGGCTCAGCCACAACAGCCCCTCATATGGGTCATCACTACCCACACAATGACCAAACCACTGCTAATACAACTTTGTCTCAACCTGGAGCTACTCACCCATTGTGGCATGAAAGCAATGTTCGATTACATCATACAGTACATACTACTGAGATGTACAGCAATAAGTCCAGCGGAGACTTCTTTGAAGAACAAGCGGGGGGTTTTCCCATCATGCAACACTGCATTTCACCATCACACGGTGAAACTCCAACTTATCGGCCGCCTCCATTCTTCCTACCAACTACAGAGAAACAGCTCAAGAGCAACTTCAACAAGGCCAACGTGTCTCAAAGAGCGCAATTGTGCTTCATCTCCATTAGAGCGGCAGAAATAACCGTAAGGGACTAACAAAGCCCCCTCCACGCAAACACTCAGTGTCCCATCCCGTTTGAGTTATCTGCTGCTGCACTGCGGACGTTCTAGCGTCCAGTGTTGTCAATGTACTTTTCACTAATCCATACTGATGCATGCGACAATTGGCATCATGAGGATTAGGGCCACTGTGGGAAAGAAAAATTCAGTCCTGACTTTTGACTCCTAATTCTCATATAGAAAGTCACAATTTGGAGAAAATAGTTGGAGTGAATTTTTTTTTTCCTTCCCGACGTCAGCCTTGACCATCTTCCTTGCTATTCTGACTTCAGAACACCACCACGACGACGACGACGACGACGACGACATTTAAGATGTGGGTGTGAATTTACTTTTGACAGGTGAATGGGGGTGCACCGTTCCCGGAGGTACTGCAATACCAGGTCGATGCGTGGAGTGGACGGAGCAAGCCCCTGTTCCATCTCCCTGCTCCAAAAATCAATTTAATATATGGTCCCCGGGTAGGGGACGTATCAGATATTAAACTGATAAGAACAGATACTACACTTGATCTTAGCCAAAAGGCCGAGAAGCGATGCCGGGCAGACTGACCCGTTGGAGCCTCATTCCGGGCTCCCTCACGCTCACTTGTGGTTCCACATAATGGCCGTTGTTGCACAAAACGCCAGGACAGACGAAAAGGCTCCACATTCCCTGTGACACAAAGAGGCCAAAAACATGGTGGCACATTCGTTCTCAGGTGTGCAAACGTCACGGGCGCAGACTGATGGTTATTCTTGCTCAGGAGGCGTCCCTTTGTCCAATGGGCAAAAACACTATGAAGGGGAACTAAAAAGTCATATGCGTCTCCCACTGGTGGAGGGAGAAACAGAGCAGACAGCCAACCAAAGGACAACATAAATAAACAGGCCCAAATCAGGCCAAAAGACTGAGCCACTGGTCAGGATAGGCCTGGTCTCGTCAGGAGAGACTGCATCCATCCCACTTTCCACAGAGCAGCTCAACCTCCTCGATATCTGGCCAAGTCCATCAGTCCCCCACACCCCTGCCTGGAGCCGAGACCAGGAGGCAAAGCTCCAGTTTGACGCGCTTCTCCATGAGCAGTTGCCCACAGAAAACCGCCTGGAGGCTTGCGAGCGCAGGCGCCATTGGCGACGCGCTACATGCTTTTGCTTTGAACACCGTCATCAGGGGAGAGCGCGAACGCAGTCCCCCACTACCAGAAATTATGCAGTCGAGATTCCCGCATTTGGGGAATTCGCAGGGGTCAGCACAGCCGGAGTGCAATGGCTGAGCCTCGCCCTGGGTGAACCACCTTCTTGATCATGGTGTCTCCCCTGCCAGGTAAGTATGAGTTGCACAGCTCACAGGCAGGGAGCTCTGGCTCAGCCACAACAGCCCCTCATATGGGTCATCACTACCCACACAATGACCAAACCACTGCTAATACAACTTTGTCTCAACCTGGAGCTACTCACCCATTGTGGCATGAAAGCAATGTTCGATTACATCATACAGTACATACTACTGAGATGTACAGCAATAAGTCCAGCGGAGACTTCTTTGAAGAACAAGCGGGGGGTTTTCCCATCATGCAACACTGCATTTCACCATCACACGGTGAAACTCCAACTTATCGGCCGCCTCCATTCTTCCTACCAACTACAGAGAAACAGCTCAAGAGCAACTTCAACAAGGCCAACGTGTCTCAAAGAGCGCAATTGTGCTTCATCTCCATTAGAGCGGCAGAAATAACCGTAAGGGACTAACAAAGCCCCCTCCACGCAAACACTCAGTGTCCCATCCCGTTTGAGTTATCTGCTGCTGCACTGCGGACGTTCTAGCGTCCAGTGTTGTCAATGTACTTTTCACTAATCCATACTGATGCATGCGACAATTGGCATCATGAGGATTAGGGCCACTGTGGGAAAGAAAAATTCAGTCCTGACTTTTGACTCCTAATTCTCATATAGAAAGTCACAATTTGGAGAAAATAGTTGGAGTGAATTTTTTTTTTCCTTCCCGACGTCAGCCTTGACCATCTTCCTTGCTATTCTGACTTCAGAACACCACCACGACGACGACGACGACGACGACGACATTTAAGATGTTAATTTACTTTTGACAGGTGAATGGGGGTGCACCGTTCCCGGAGGTACTGCAATACCAGGTCGATGCGTGGAGTGGACGGAGCAAGCCCCTGTTCCATCTCCCTGCTCCAAAAATCAATTTAATATATGGTCCCCGGGTAGGGGACGTATCAGATATTAAACTGATAAGAACAGATACTACACTTGATCTTAGCCAAAAGGCCGAGAAGCGATGCCGGGCAGACTGACCCGTTGGAGCCTCATTCCGGGCTCCCTCACGCTCACTTGTGGTTCCACATAATGGCCGTTGTTGCACAAAACGCCAGGACAGACGAAAAGGCTCCACATTCCCTGTGACACAAAGAGGCCAAAAACATGGTGGCACATTCGTTCTCAGGTGTGCAAACGTCACGGGCGCAGACTGATGGTTATTCTTGCTCAGGAGGCGTCCCTTTGTCCAATGGGCAAAAACACTATGAAGGGGAACTAAAAAGTCATATGCGTCTCCCACTGGTGGAGGGAGAAACAGAGCAGACAGCCAACCAAAGGACAACATAAATAAACAGGCCCAAATCAGGCCAAAAGACTGAGCCACTGGTCAGGATAGGCCTGGTCTCGTCAGGAGAGACTGCATCCATCCCACTTTCCACAGAGCAGCTCAACCTCCTCGATATCTGGCCAAGTCCATCAGTCCCCCACACCCCTGCCTGGAGCCGAGACCAGGAGGCAAAGCTCCAGTTTGACGCGCTTCTCCATGAGCAGTTGCCCACAGAAAACCGCCTGGAGGCTTGCGAGCGCAGGCGCCATTGGCGACGCGCTACATGCTTTTGCTTTGAACACCGTCATCAGGGGAGAGCGCGAACGCAGTCCCCCACTACCAGAAATTATGCAGTCGAGATTCCCGCATTTGGGGAATTCGCAGGGGTCAGCACAGCCGGAGTGCAATGGCTGAGCCTCGCCCTGGGTGAACCACCTTCTTGATCATGGTGTCTCCCCTGCCAGGTAAGTATGAGTTGCACAGCTCACAGGCAGGGAGCTCTGGCTCAGCCACAACAGCCCCTCATATGGGTCATCACTACCCACACAATGACCAAACCACTGCTAATACAACTTTGTCTCAACCTGGAGCTACTCACCCATTGTGGCATGAAAGCAATGTTCGATTACATCATACAGTACATACTACTGAGATGTACAGCAATAAGTCCAGCGGAGACTTCTTTGAAGAACAAGCGGGGGGTTTTCCCATCATGCAACACTGCATTTCACCATCACACGGTGAAACTCCAACTTATCGGCCGCCTCCATTCTTCCTACCAACTACAGAGAAACAGCTCAAGAGCAACTTCAACAAGGCCAACGTGTCTCAAAGAGCGCAATTGTGCTTCATCTCCATTAGAGCGGCAGAAATAACCGTAAGGGACTAACAAAGCCCCCTCCACGCAAACACTCAGTGTCCCATCCCGTTTGAGTTATCTGCTGCTGCACTGCGGACGTTCTAGCGTCCAGTGTTGTCAATGTACTTTTCACTAATCCATACTGATGCATGCGACAATTGGCATCATGAGGATTAGGGCCACTGTGGGAAAGAAAAATTCAGTCCTGACTTTTGACTCCTAATTCTCATATAGAAAGTCACAATTTGGAGAAAATAGTTGGAGTGAATTTTTTTTTTCCTTCCCGACGTCAGCCTTGACCATCTTCCTTGCTATTCTGACTTCAGAACACCACCACGACGACGACGACGACGACGACGACGACATTTAAGATGTGGGTGTGAATTTACTTTTGACAGGTGAATGGGGGTGCACCGTTCCCGGAGGTACTGCAATACCAGGTCGATGCGTGGAGTGGACGGAGCAAGCCCCTGTTCCATCTCCCTGCTCCAAAAATCAATTTAATATATGGTCCCCGGGTAGGGGACGTATCAGATATTAAACTGATAAGAACAGATACTACACTTGATCTTAGCCAAAAGGCCGAGAAGCGATGCCGGGCAGACTGACCCGTTGGAGCCTCATTCCGGGCTCCCTCACGCTCACTTGTGGTTCCACATAATGGCCGTTGTTGCACAAAACGCCAGGACAGACGAAAAGGCTCCACATTCCCTGTGACACAAAGAGGCCAAAAACATGGTGGCACATTCGTTCTCAGGTGTGCAAACGTCACGGGCGCAGACTGATGGTTATTCTTGCTCAGGAGGCGTCCCTTTGTCCAATGGGCAAAAACACTATGAAGGGGAACTAAAAAGTCATATGCGTCTCCCACTGGTGGAGGGAGAAACAGAGCAGACAGCCAACCAAAGGACAACATAAATAAACAGGCCCAAATCAGGCCAAAAGACTGAGCCACTGGTCAGGATAGGCCTGGTCTCGTCAGGAGAGACTGCATCCATCCCACTTTCCACAGAGCAGCTCAACCTCCTCGATATCTGGCCAAGTCCATCAGTCCCCCACACCCCTGCCTGGAGCCGAGACCAGGAGGCAAAGCTCCAGTTTGACGCGCTTCTCCATGAGCAGTTGCCCACAGAAAACCGCCTGGAGGCTTGCGAGCGCAGGCGCCATTGGCGACGCGCTACATGCTTTTGCTTTGAACACCGTCATCAGGGGAGAGCGCGAACGCAGTCCCCCACTACCAGAAATTATGCAGTCGAGATTCCCGCATTTGGGGAATTCGCAGGGGTCAGCACAGCCGGAGTGCAATGGCTGAGCCTCGCCCTGGGTGAACCACCTTCTTGATCATGGTGTCTCCCCTGCCAGGTAAGTATGAGTTGCACAGCTCACAGGCAGGGAGCTCTGGCTCAGCCACAACAGCCCCTCATATGGGTCATCACTACCCACACAATGACCAAACCACTGCTAATACAACTTTGTCTCAACCTGGAGCTACTCACCCATTGTGGCATGAAAGCAATGTTCGATTACATCATACAGTACATACTACTGAGATGTACAGCAATAAGTCCAGCGGAGACTTCTTTGAAGAACAAGCGGGGGGTTTTCCCATCATGCAACACTGCATTTCACCATCACACGGTGAAACTCCAACTTATCGGCCGCCTCCATTCTTCCTACCAACTACAGAGAAACAGCTCAAGAGCAACTTCAACAAGGCCAACGTGTCTCAAAGAGCGCAATTGTGCTTCATCTCCATTAGAGCGGCAGAAATAACCGTAAGGGACTAACAAAGCCCCCTCCACGCAAACACTCAGTGTCCCATCCCGTTTGAGTTATCTGCTGCTGCACTGCGGACGTTCTAGCGTCCAGTGTTGTCAATGTACTTTTCACTAATCCATACTGATGCATGCGACAATTGGCATCATGAGGATTAGGGCCACTGTGGGAAAGAAAAATTCAGTCCTGACTTTTGACTCCTAATTCTCATATAGAAAGTCACAATTTGGAGAAAATAGTTGGAGTGAATTTTTTTTTTCCTTCCCGACGTCAGCCTTGACCATCTTCCTTGCTATTCTGACTTCAGAACACCACCACGACGACGACGACGACGACGACGACGACATTTAAGATGTGGGTGTGAATTTACTTTTGACAGGTGAATGGGGGTGCACCGTTCCCGGAGGTACTGCAATACCAGGTCGATGCGTGGAGTGGACGGAGCAAGCCCCTGTTCCATCTCCCTGCTCCAAAAATCAATTTAATATATGGTCCCCGGGTAGGGGACGTATCAGATATTAAACTGATAAGAACAGATACTACACTTGATCTTAGCCAAAAGGCCGAGAAGCGATGCCGGGCAGACTGACCCGTTGGAGCCTCATTCCGGGCTCCCTCACGCTCACTTGTGGTTCCACATAATGGCCGTTGTTGCACAAAACGCCAGGACAGACGAAAAGGCTCCACATTCCCTGTGACACAAAGAGGCCAAAAACATGGTGGCACATTCGTTCTCAGGTGTGCAAACGTCACGGGCGCAGACTGATGGTTATTCTTGCTCAGGAGGCGTCCCTTTGTCCAATGGGCAAAAACACTATGAAGGGGAACTAAAAAGTCATATGCGTCTCCCACTGGTGGAGGGAGAAACAGAGCAGACAGCCAACCAAAGGACAACATAAATAAACAGGCCCAAATCAGGCCAAAAGACTGAGCCACTGGTCAGGATAGGCCTGGTCTCGTCAGGAGAGACTGCATCCATCCCACTTTCCACAGAGCAGCTCAACCTCCTCGATATCTGGCCAAGTCCATCAGTCCCCCACACCCCTGCCTGGAGCCGAGACCAGGAGGCAAAGCTCCAGTTTGACGCGCTTCTCCATGAGCAGTTGCCCACAGAAAACCGCCTGGAGGCTTGCGAGCGCAGGCGCCATTGGCGACGCGCTACATGCTTTTGCTTTGAACACCGTCATCAGGGGAGAGCGCGAACGCAGTCCCCCACTACCAGAAATTATGCAGTCGAGATTCCCGCATTTGGGGAATTCGCAGGGGTCAGCACAGCCGGAGTGCAATGGCTGAGCCTCGCCCTGGGTGAACCACCTTCTTGATCATGGTGTCTCCCCTGCCAGGTAAGTATGAGTTGCACAGCTCACAGGCAGGGAGCTCTGGCTCAGCCACAACAGCCCCTCATATGGGTCATCACTACCCACACAATGACCAAACCACTGCTAATACAACTTTGTCTCAACCTGGAGCTACTCACCCATTGTGGCATGAAAGCAATGTTCGATTACATCATACAGTACATACTACTGAGATGTACAGCAATAAGTCCAGCGGAGACTTCTTTGAAGAACAAGCGGGGGGTTTTCCCATCATGCAACACTGCATTTCACCATCACACGGTGAAACTCCAACTTATCGGCCGCCTCCATTCTTCCTACCAACTACAGAGAAACAGCTCAAGAGCAACTTCAACAAGGCCAACGTGTCTCAAAGAGCGCAATTGTGCTTCATCTCCATTAGAGCGGCAGAAATAACCGTAAGGGACTAACAAAGCCCCCTCCACGCAAACACTCAGTGTCCCATCCCGTTTGAGTTATCTGCTGCTGCACTGCGGACGTTCTAGCGTCCAGTGTTGTCAATGTACTTTTCACTAATCCATACTGATGCATGCGACAATTGGCATCATGAGGATTAGGGCCACTGTGGGAAAGAAAAATTCAGTCCTGACTTTTGACTCCTAATTCTCATATAGAAAGTCACAATTTGGAGAAAATAGTTGGAGTGAATTTTTTTTTTCCTTCCCGACGTCAGCCTTGACCATCTTCCTTGCTATTCTGACTTCAGAACACCACCACGACGACGACGACGACGACGACGACGACATTTAAGATGTGGGTGTGAATTTACTTTTGACAGGTGAATGGGGGTGCACCGTTCCCGGAGGTACTGCAATACCAGGTCGATGCGTGGAGTGGACGGAGCAAGCCCCTGTTCCATCTCCCTGCTCCAAAAATCAATTTAATATATGGTCCCCGGGTAGGGGACGTATCAGATATTAAACTGATAAGAACAGATACTACACTTGATCTTAGCCAAAAGGCCGAGAAGCGATGCCGGGCAGACTGACCCGTTGGAGCCTCATTCCGGGCTCCCTCACGCTCACTTGTGGTTCCACATAATGGCCGTTGTTGCACAAAACGCCAGGACAGACGAAAAGGCTCCACATTCCCTGTGACACAAAGAGGCCAAAAACATGGTGGCACATTCGTTCTCAGGTGTGCAAACGTCACGGGCGCAGACTGATGGTTATTCTTGCTCAGGAGGCGTCCCTTTGTCCAATGGGCAAAAACACTATGAAGGGGAACTAAAAAGTCATATGCGTCTCCCACTGGTGGAGGGAGAAACAGAGCAGACAGCCAACCAAAGGACAACATAAATAAACAGGCCCAAATCAGGCCAAAAGACTGAGCCACTGGTCAGGATAGGCCTGGTCTCGTCAGGAGAGACTGCATCCATCCCACTTTCCACAGAGCAGCTCAACCTCCTCGATATCTGGCCAAGTCCATCAGTCCCCCACACCCCTGCCTGGAGCCGAGACCAGGAGGCAAAGCTCCAGTTTGACGCGCTTCTCCATGAGCAGTTGCCCACAGAAAACCGCCTGGAGGCTTGCGAGCGCAGGCGCCATTGGCGACGCGCTACATGCTTTTGCTTTGAACACCGTCATCAGGGGAGAGCGCGAACGCAGTCCCCCACTACCAGAAATTATGCAGTCGAGATTCCCACATTTGGGGAATTCGCAGGGGTCAGCACAGCCGGAGTGCAATGGCTGAGCCTCGCCCTGGGTGAACCACCTTCTTGATCATGGTGTCTCCCCTGCCAGGTAAGTATGAGTTGCACAGCTCACAGGCAGAGAGCTCTGGCTCAGCCACAACAGCCCCTCATATGGGTCATCACTACCCACACAATGACCAAACCACTGCTAATACAACTTTGTCTCAACCTGGAGCTACTCACCCATTGTGGCATGAAAGCAATGTTTGATTACATCATGCAGTACATACTACTGAGATGTACAGCAATAAGTCCAGCGGAGACTTCTTTGAAGAACAAGCGGGGGGTTTTCCCATCATGCAACACTGCATTTCACCATCACACGGTGAAACTCCAACTTATCGGCCGCCTCCATTCTTCCTACCAACTACAGAGAAACAGCTCAAGAGCAACTTCAACAAGGCCAACGTGTCTCAAAGAGCGCAATTGCGCTTCATCTCCATTAGAGCGGCAGAAATAACCGTAAGGGACTAACAAAGCCCCCTCCACGCAAACACTCAGTGTCCCATCCCGTTTGAGTTATCTGCTGCTGCACTGCGGACGTTCTAGCGTCCAGTGTTGTCAATGTACTTTTCACTAATCCATACTGATGCATGCGACAATTGGCATCATGAGGATTAGGGCCACTGTGGGAAAGAAAAATTCAGTCCTGACTTTTGACTCCTAATTCTCATATAGAAAGTCACAATTTGGAGAAAATAGTTGGAGTGAATTTTTTTTTTCCTTCCCGACGTCAGCCTTGACCATCTTCCTTGCTATTCTGACTTCAGAACACCACCACGACGACGACGACGACGACGACGACATTTAAGATGTGGGTGTGAATTTACTTTTGACAGGTGAATGGGGGTGCACCGTTCCCGGAGGTACTGCAATACCAGGTCGATGCGTGGAGTGGACGGAGCAAGCCCCTGTTCCATCTCCCTGCTCCAAAAATCAATTTAATATATGGTCCCCGGGTAGGGGACGTATCAGATATTAAACTGATAAGAACAGATACTACACTTGATCTTAGCCAAAAGGCCGAGAAGCGATGCCGGGCAGACTGACCCGTTGGAGCCTCATTCCGGGCTCCCTCACGCTCACTTGTGGTTCCACATAATGGCCGTTGTTGCACAAAACGCCAGGACAGACGAAAAGGCTCCACATTCCCTGTGACACAAAGAGGCCAAAAACATGGTGGCACATTCGTTCTCAGGTGTGCAAACGTCACGGGCGCAGACTGATGGTTATTCTTGCTCAGGAGGCGTCCCTTTGTCCAATGGGCAAAAACACTATGAAGGGGAACTAAAAAGTCATATGCGTCTCCCACTGGTGGAGGGAGAAACAGAGCAGACAGCCAACCAAAGGACAACATAAATAAACAGGCCCAAATCAGGCCAAAAGACTGAGCCACTGGTCAGGATAGGCCTGGTCTCGTCAGGAGAGACTGCATCCATCCCACTTTCCACAGAGCAGCTCAACCTCCTCGATATCTGGCCAAGTCCATCAGTCCCCCACACCCCTGCCTGGAGCCGAGACCAGGAGGCAAAGCTCCAGTTTGACGCGCTTCTCCATGAGCAGTTGCCCACAGAAAACCGCCTGGAGGCTTGCGAGCGCAGGCGCCATTGGCGACGCGCTACATGCTTTTGCTTTGAACACCGTCATCAGGGGAGAGCGCGAACGCAGTCCCCCACTACCAGAAATTATGCAGTCGAGATTCCCGCATTTGGGGAATTCGCAGGGGTCAGCACAGCCGGAGTGCAATGGCTGAGCCTCGCCCTGGGTGAACCACCTTCTTGATCATGGTGTCTCCCCTGCCAGGTAAGTATGAGTTGCACAGCTCACAGGCAGGGAGCTCTGGCTCAGCCACAACAGCCCCTCATATGGGTCATCACTACCCACACAATGACCAAACCACTGCTAATACAACTTTGTCTCAACCTGGAGCTACTCACCCATTGTGGCATGAAAGCAATGTTCGATTACATCATACAGTACATACTACTGAGATGTACAGCAATAAGTCCAGCGGAGACTTCTTTGAAGAACAAGCGGGGGGTTTTCCCATCATGCAACACTGCATTTCACCATCACACGGTGAAACTCCAACTTATCGGCCGCCTCCATTCTTCCTACCAACTACAGAGAAACAGCTCAAGAGCAACTTCAACAAGGCCAACGTGTCTCAAAGAGCGCAATTGTGCTTCATCTCCATTAGAGCGGCAGAAATAACCGTAAGGGACTAACAAAGCCCCCTCCACGCAAACACTCAGTGTCCCATCCCGTTTGAGTTATCTGCTGCTGCACTGCGGACGTTCTAGCGTCCAGTGTTGTCAATGTACTTTTCACTAATCCATACTGATGCATGCGACAATTGGCATCATGAGGATTAGGGCCACTGTGGGAAAGAAAAATTCAGTCCTGACTTTTGACTCCTAATTCTCATATAGAAAGTCACAATTTGGAGAAAATAGTTGGAGTGAATTTTTTTTTTCCTTCCCGACGTCAGCCTTGACCATCTTCCTTGCTATTCTGACTTCAGAACACCACCACGACGACGACGACGACGACGACGACGACATTTAAGATGTGGGTGTGAATTTACTTTTGACAGGTGAATGGGGGTGCACCGTTCCCGGAGGTACTGCAATACCAGGTCGATGCGTGGAGTGGACGGAGCAAGCCCCTGTTCCATCTCCCTGCTCCAAAAATCAATTTAATATATGGTCCCCGGGTAGGGGACGTATCAGATATTAAACTGATAAGAACAGATACTACACTTGATCTTAGCCAAAAGGCCGAGAAGCGATGCCGGGCAGACTGACCCGTTGGAGCCTCATTCCGGGCTCCCTCACGCTCACTTGTGGTTCCACATAATGGCCGTTGTTGCACAAAACGCCAGGACAGACGAAAAGGCTCCACATTCCCTGTGACACAAAGAGGCCAAAAACATGGTGGCACATTCGTTCTCAGGTGTGCAAACGTCACGGGCGCAGACTGATGGTTATTCTTGCTCAGGAGGCGTCCCTTTGTCCAATGGGCAAAAACACTATGAAGGGGAACTAAAAAGTCATATGCGTCTCCCACTGGTGGAGGGAGAAACAGAGCAGACAGCCAACCAAAGGACAACATAAATAAACAGGCCCAAATCAGGCCAAAAGACTGAGCCACTGGTCAGGATAGGCCTGGTCTCGTCAGGAGAGACTGCATCCATCCCACTTTCCACAGAGCAGCTCAACCTCCTCGATATCTGGCCAAGTCCATCAGTCCCCCACACCCCTGCCTGGAGCCGAGACCAGGAGGCAAAGCTCCAGTTTGACGCGCTTCTCCATGAGCAGTTGCCCACAGAAAACCGCCTGGAGGCTTGCGAGCGCAGGCGCCATTGGCGACGCGCTACATGCTTTTGCTTTGAACACCGTCATCAGGGGAGAGCGCGAACGCAGTCCCCCACTACCAGAAATTATGCAGTCGAGATTCCCGCATTTGGGGAATTCGCAGGGGTCAGCACAGCCGGAGTGCAATGGCTGAGCCTCGCCCTGGGTGAACCACCTTCTTGATCATGGTGTCTCCCCTGCCAGGTAAGTATGAGTTGCACAGCTCACAGGCAGGGAGCTCTGGCTCAGCCACAACAGCCCCTCATATGGGTCATCACTACCCACACAATGACCAAACCACTGCTAATACAACTTTGTCTCAACCTGGAGCTACTCACCCATTGTGGCATGAAAGCAATGTTCGATTACATCATACAGTACATACTACTGAGATGTACAGCAATAAGTCCAGCGGAGACTTCTTTGAAGAACAAGCGGGGGGTTTTCCCATCATGCAACACTGCATTTCACCATCACACGGTGAAACTCCAACTTATCGGCCGCCTCCATTCTTCCTACCAACTACAGAGAAACAGCTCAAGAGCAACTTCAACAAGGCCAACGTGTCTCAAAGAGCGCAATTGTGCTTCATCTCCATTAGAGCGGCAGAAATAACCGTAAGGGACTAACAAAGCCCCCTCCACGCAAACACTCAGTGTCCCATCCCGTTTGAGTTATCTGCTGCTGCACTGCGGACGTTCTAGCGTCCAGTGTTGTCAATGTACTTTTCACTAATCCATACTGATGCATGCGACAATTGGCATCATGAGGATTAGGGCCACTGTGGGAAAGAAAAATTCAGTCCTGACTTTTGACTCCTAATTCTCATATAGAAAGTCACAATTTGGAGAAAATAGTTGGAGTGAATTTTTTTTTTCCTTCCCGACGTCAGCCTTGACCATCTTCCTTGCTATTCTGACTTCAGAACACCACCACGACGACGACGACGACGACGACGACGACATTTAAGATGTGGGTGTGAATTTACTTTTGACAGGTGAATGGGGGTGCACCGTTCCCGGAGGTACTGCAATACCAGGTCGATGCGTGGAGTGGACGGAGCAAGCCCCTGTTCCATCTCCCTGCTCCAAAAATCAATTTAATATATGGTCCCCGGGTAGGGGACGTATCAGATATTAAACTGATAAGAACAGATACTACACTTGATCTTAGCCAAAAGGCCGAGAAGCGATGCCGGGCAGACTGACCCGTTGGAGCCTCATTCCGGGCTCCCTCACGCTCACTTGTGGTTCCACATAATGGCCGTTGTTGCACAAAACGCCAGGACAGACGAAAAGGCTCCACATTCCCTGTGACACAAAGAGGCCAAAAACATGGTGGCACATTCGTTCTCAGGTGTGCAAACGTCACGGGCGCAGACTGATGGTTATTCTTGCTCAGGAGGCGTCCCTTTGTCCAATGGGCAAAAACACTATGAAGGGGAACTAAAAAGTCATATGCGTCTCCCACTGGTGGAGGGAGAAACAGAGCAGACAGCCAACCAAAGGACAACATAAATAAACAGGCCCAAATCAGGCCAAAAGACTGAGCCACTGGTCAGGATAGGCCTGGTCTCGTCAGGAGAGACTGCATCCATCCCACTTTCCACAGAGCAGCTCAACCTCCTCGATATCTGGCCAAGTCCATCAGTCCCCCACACCCCTGCCTGGAGCCGAGACCAGGAGGCAAAGCTCCAGTTTGACGCGCTTCTCCATGAGCAGTTGCCCACAGAAAACCGCCTGGAGGCTTGCGAGCGCAGGCGCCATTGGCGACGCGCTACATGCTTTTGCTTTGAACACCGTCATCAGGGGAGAGCGCGAACGCAGTCCCCCACTACCAGAAATTATGCAGTCGAGATTCCCACATTTGGGGAATTCGCAGGGGTCAGCACAGCCGGAGTGCAATGGCTGAGCCTCGCCCTGGGTGAACCACCTTCTTGATCATGGTGTCTCCCCTGCCAGGTAAGTATGAGTTGCACAGCTCACAGGCAGAGAGCTCTGGCTCAGCCACAACAGCCCCTCATATGGGTCATCACTACCCACACAATGACCAAACCACTGCTAATACAACTTTGTCTCAACCTGGAGCTACTCACCCATTGTGGCATGAAAGCAATGTTTGATTACATCATGCAGTACATACTACTGAGATGTACAGCAATAAGTCCAGCGGAGACTTCTTTGAAGAACAAGCGGGGGGTTTTCCCATCATGCAACACTGCATTTCACCATCACACGGTGAAACTCCAACTTATCGGCCGCCTCCATTCTTCCTACCAACTACAGAGAAACAGCTCAAGAGCAACTTCAACAAGGCCAACGTGTCTCAAAGAGCGCAATTGCGCTTCATCTCCATTAGAGCGGCAGAAATAACCGTAAGGGACTAACAAAGCCCCCTCCACGCAAACACTCAGTGTCCCATCCCGTTTGAGTTATCTGCTGCTGCACTGCGGACGTTCTAGCGTCCAGTGTTGTCAATGTACTTTTCACTAATCCATACTGATGCATGCGACAATTGGCATCATGAGGATTAGGGCCACTGTGGGAAAGAAAAATTCAGTCCTGACTTTTGACTCCTAATTCTCATATAGAAAGTCACAATTTGGAGAAAATAGTTGGAGTGAATTTTTTTTTTCCTTCCCGACGTCAGCCTTGACCATCTTCCTTGCTATTCTGACTTCAGAACACCACCACGACGACGACGACGACGACATTTAAGATGTGGGTGTGAATTTACTTTTGACAGGTGAATGGGGGTGCACCGTTCCCGGAGGTACTGCAATACCAGGTCGATGCGTGGAGTGGACGGAGCAAGCCCCTGTTCCATCTCCCTGCTCCAAAAATCAATTTAATATATGGTCCCCGGGTAGGGGACGTATCAGATATTAAACTGATAAGAACAGATACTACACTTGATCTTAGCCAAAAGGCCGAGAAGCGATGCCGGGCAGACTGACCCGTTGGAGCCTCATTCCGGGCTCCCTCACGCTCACTTGTGGTTCCACATAATGGCCGTTGTTGCACAAAACGCCAGGACAGACGAAAAGGCTCCACATTCCCTGTGACACAAAGAGGCCAAAAACATGGTGGCACATTCGTTCTCAGGTGTGCAAACGTCACGGGCGCAGACTGATGGTTATTCTTGCTCAGGAGGCGTCCCTTTGTCCAATGGGCAAAAACACTATGAAGGGGAACTAAAAAGTCATATGCGTCTCCCACTGGTGGAGGGAGAAACAGAGCAGACAGCCAACCAAAGGACAACATAAATAAACAGGCCCAAATCAGGCCAAAAGACTGAGCCACTGGTCAGGATAGGCCTGGTCTCGTCAGGAGAGACTGCATCCATCCCACTTTCCACAGAGCAGCTCAACCTCCTCGATATCTGGCCAAGTCCATCAGTCCCCCACACCCCTGCCTGGAGCCGAGACCAGGAGGCAAAGCTCCAGTTTGACGCGCTTCTCCATGAGCAGTTGCCCACAGAAAACCGCCTGGAGGCTTGCGAGCGCAGGCGCCATTGGCGACGCGCTACATGCTTTTGCTTTGAACACCGTCATCAGGGGAGAGCGCGAACGCAGTCCCCCACTACCAGAAATTATGCAGTCGAGATTCCCACATTTGGGGAATTCGCAGGGGTCAGCACAGCCGGAGTGCAATGGCTGAGCCTCGCCCTGGGTGAACCACCTTCTTGATCATGGTGTCTCCCCTGCCAGGTAAGTATGAGTTGCACAGCTCACAGGCAGAGAGCTCTGGCTCAGCCACAACAGCCCCTCATATGGGTCATCACTACCCACACAATGACCAAACCACTGCTAATACAACTTTGTCTCAACCTGGAGCTACTCACCCATTGTGGCATGAAAGCAATGTTTGATTACATCATGCAGTACATACTACTGAGATGTACAGCAATAAGTCCAGCGGAGACTTCTTTGAAGAACAAGCGGGGGGTTTTCCCATCATGCAACACTGCATTTCACCATCACACGGTGAAACTCCAACTTATCGGCCGCCTCCATTCTTCCTACCAACTACAGAGAAACAGCTCAAGAGCAACTTCAACAAGGCCAACGTGTCTCAAAGAGCGCAATTGTGCTTCATCTCCATTAGAGCGGCAGAAATAACCGTAAGGGACGAACAAAGCCCCCTCCACGCAAACACTCAGTGTCCCATCCCGTTTGAGTTATCTGCTGCTGCACTGCGGACGTTCTAGCGTCCAGTGTTGTCAATGTACTTTTCACTAATCCATACTGATGCATGCGACAATTGGCATCATGAGGATTAGGGCCACTGTGGGAAAGAAAAATTCAGTCCTGACTTTTGACTCCTAATTCTCATATAGAAAGTCACAATTTGGAGAAAATAGTTGGAGTGAATTTTTTTTTTCCTTCCCGACGTCAGCCTTGACCATCTTCCTTACTTTTCTGACTTCAGAACACCACCACCACGACGACGACATTTAAGATGTGGGTGTGAATTTACTTTTGACAGGTGAATGGGGGTGCACCGTTCCCGGAGGTACTGCAATACCAGGTCGATGCGTGGAGTGGACGGAGCAAGCCCCTGTTCCATCTCCCTGCTCCAAAAATCAATTTAATATATGGTCCCCGGGTAGGGGACGTATCAGATATTAAACTGATAAGAACAGATACTACACTTGATCTTAGCCAAAAGGCCGAGAAGCGATGCCGGGCAGACTGACCCGTTGGAGCCTCATTCCGGGCTCCCTCACGCTCACTTGTGGTTCCACATAATGGCCGTTGTTGCACAAAACGCCAGGACAGACGAAAAGGCTCCACATTCCCTGTGACACAAAGAGGCCAAAAACATGGTGGCACATTCGTTCTCAGGTGTGCAAACGTCACGGGCGCAGACTGATGGTTATTCTTGCTCAGGAGGCGTCCCTTTGTCCAATGGGCAAAAACACTATGAAGGGGAACTAAAAAGTCATATGCGTCTCCCACTGGTGGAGGGAGAAACAGAGCAGACAGCCAACCAAAGGACAACATAAATAAACAGGCCCAAATCAGGCCAAAAGACTGAGCCACTGGTCAGGATAGGCCTGGTTTCGTCAGGAGAGACTGCATCCATCCCACTTTCCACAGAGCAGCTCAACCTCCTCGATATCTGGCCAAGTCCATCAGTCCCCCACACCCCTGCCTGGAGCCGAGACCAGGAGGCAAAGCTCCAGTTTGACGCGCTTCTCCATGAGCAGTTGCCCACAGAAAACCGCCTGGAGGCTTGCGAGCGCAGGCGCCATTGGCGACGCGCTACATGCTTTTGCTTTGAACACCGTCATCAGGGGAGAGCGCGAACGCAGTCCCCCACTACCAGAAATTATGCAGTCGAGATTCCCACATTTGGGGAATTCGCAGGGGTCAGCACAGCCGGAGTGCAATGGCTGAGCCTCGCCCTGGGTGAACCACCTTCTTGATCATGGTGTCTCCCCTGCCAGGTAAGTATGAGTTGCACAGCTCACAGGCAGAGAGCTCTGGCTCAGCCACAACAGCCCCTCATATGGGTCATCACTACCCACACAATGACCAAACCACTGCTAATACAACTTTGTCTCAACCTGGAGCTACTCACCCATTGTGGCATGAAAGCAATGTTTGATTACATCATGCAGTACATACTACTGAGATGTACAGCAATAAGTCCAGCGGAGACTTCTTTGAAGAACAAGCGGGGGGTTTTCCCATCATGCAACACTGCATTTCACCATCACACGGTGAAACTCCAACTTATCGGCCGCCTCCATTCTTCCTACCAACTACAGAGAAACAGCTCAAGAGCAACTTCAACAAGGCCAACGTGTCTCAAAGAGCGCAATTGCGCTTCATCTCCATTAGAGCGGCAGAAATAACCGTAAGGGACTAACAAAGCCCCCTCCACGCAAACACTCAGTGTCCCATCCCGTTTGAGTTATCTGCTGCTGCACTGCGGACGTTCTAGCGTCCAGTGTTGTCAATGTACTTTTCACTAATCCATACTGATGCATGCGACAATTGGCATCATGAGGATTAGGGCCACTGTGGGAAAGAAAAATTCAGTCCTGACTTTTGACTCCTAATTCTCATATAGAAAGTCACAATTTGGAGAAAATAGTTGGAGTGAATTTTTTTTTTCCTTCCCGACGTCAGCCTTGACCATCTTCCTTGCTATTCTGACTTCAGAACACCACCACCACGACGACGACATTTAAGATGTGGGTGTGAATTTACTTTTGACAGGTGAATGGGGGTGCACCGTTCCCGGAGGTACTGCAATACCAGGTCGATGCGTGGAGTGGACGGAGCAAGCCCCTGTTCCATCTCCCTGCTCCAAAAATCAATTTAATATATGGTCCCCGGGTAGGGGACGTATCAGATATTAAACTGATAAGAACAGATACTACACTTGATCTTAGCCAAAAGGCCGAGAAGCGATGCCGGGCAGACTGACCCGTTGGAGCCTCATTCCGGGCTCCCTCACGCTCACTTGTGGTTCCACATAATGGCCGTTGTTGCACAAAACGCCAGGACAGACGAAAAGGCTCCACATTCCCTGTGACACAAAGAGGCCAAAAACATGGTGGCACATTCGTTCTCAGGTGTGCAAACGTCACGGGCGCAGACTGATGGTTATTCTTGCTCAGGAGGCGTCCCTTTGTCCAATGGGCAAAAACACTATGAAGGGGAACTAAAAAGTCATATGCGTCTCCCACTGGTGGAGGGAGAAACAGAGCAGACAGCCAACCAAAGGACAACATAAATAAACAGGCCCAAATCAGGCCAAAAGACTGAGCCACTGGTCAGGATAGGCCTGGTCTCGTCAGGAGAGACTGCATCCATCCCACTTTCCACAGAGCAGCTCAACCTCCTCGATATCTGGCCAAGTCCATCAGTCCCCCACACCCCTGCCTGGAGCCGAGACCAGGAGGCAAAGCTCCAGTTTGACGCGCTTCTCCATGAGCAGTTGCCCACAGAAAACCGCCTGGAGGCTTGCGAGCGCAGGCGCCATTGGCGACGCGCTACATGCTTTTGCTTTGAACACCGTCATCAGGGGAGAGCGCGAACGCAGTCCCCCACTACCAGAAATTATGCAGTCGAGATTCCCACATTTGGGGAATTCGCAGGGGTCAGCACAGCCGGAGTGCAATGGCTGAGCCTCGCCCTGGGTGAACCACCTTCTTGATCATGGTGTCTCCCCTGCCAGGTAAGTATGAGTTGCACAGCTCACAGGCAGAGAGCTCTGGCTCAGCCACAACAGCCCCTCATATGGGTCATCACTACCCACACAATGACCAAACCACTGCTAATACAACTTTGTCTCAACCTGGAGCTACTCACCCATTGTGGCATGAAAGCAATGTTTGATTACATCATGCAGTACATACTACTGAGATGTACAGCAATAAGTCCAGCGGAGACTTCTTTGAAGAACAAGCGGGGGGTTTTCCCATCATGCAACACTGCATTTCACCATCACACGGTGAAACTCCAACTTATCGGCCGCCTCCATTCTTCCTACCAACTACAGAGAAACAGCTCAAGAGCAACTTCAACAAGGCCAACGTGTCTCAAAGAGCGCAATTGCGCTTCATCTCCATTAGAGCGGCAGAAATAACCGTAAGGGACTAACAAAGCCCCCTCCACGCAAACACTCAGTGTCCCATCCCGTTTGAGTTATCTGCTGCTGCACTGCGGACGTTCTAGCGTCCAGTGTTGTCAATGTACTTTTCACTAATCCATACTGATGCATGCGACAATTGGCATCATGAGGATTAGGGCCACTGTGGGAAAGAAAAATTCAGTCCTGACTTTTGACTCCTAATTCTCATATAGAAAGTCACAATTTGGAGAAAATAGTTGGAGTGAATTTTTTTTTTCCTTCCCGACGTCAGCCTTGACCATCTTCCTTGCTATTCTGACTTCAGAACACCACCACGACGACGACGACATTTAAGATGTGGGTGTGAATTTACTTTTGACAGGTGAATGGGGGTGCACCGTTCCCGGAGGTACTGCAATACCAGGTCGATGCGTGGAGTGGACGGAGCAAGCCCCTGTTCCATCTCCCTGCTCCAAAAATCAATTTAATATATGGTCCCCGGGTAGGGGACGTATCAGATATTAAACTGATAAGAACAGATACTACACTTGATCTTAGCCAAAAGGCCGAGAAGCGATGCCGGGCAGACTGACCCGTTGGAGCCTCATTCCGGGCTCCCTCACGCTCACTTGTGGTTCCACATAATGGCCGTTGTTGCACAAAACGCCAGGACAGACGAAAAGGCTCCACATTCCCTGTGACACAAAGAGGCCAAAAACATGGTGGCACATTCGTTCTCAGGTGTGCAAACGTCACGGGCGCAGACTGATGGTTATTCTTGCTCAGGAGGCGTCCCTTTGTCCAATGGGCAAAAACACTATGAAGGGGAACTAAAAAGTCATATGCGTCTCCCACTGGTGGAGGGAGAAACAGAGCAGACAGCCAACCAAAGGACAACATAAATAAACAGGCCCAAATCAGGCCAAAAGACTGAGCCACTGGTCAGGATAGGCCTGGTCTCGTCAGGAGAGACTGCATCCATCCCACTTTCCACAGAGCAGCTCAACCTCCTCGATATCTGGCCAAGTCCATCAGTCCCCCACACCCCTGCCTGGAGCCGAGACCAGGAGGCAAAGCTCCAGTTTGACGCGCTTCTCCATGAGCAGTTGCCCACAGAAAACCGCCTGGAGGCTTGCGAGCGCAGGCGCCATTGGCGACGCGCTACATTCTTTTGCTTTGAACACCGTCATCAGGGGAGAGCGCGAACGCAGTCCCCCACTACCAGAAATTATGCAGTCGAGATTCCCACATTTGGGGAATTCGCAGGGGTCAGCACAGCCGGAGTGCAATGGCTGAGCCTCGCCCTGGGTGAACCACCTTCTTGATCATGGTGTCTCCCCTGCCAGGTAAGTATGAGTTGCACAGCTCACAGGCAGAGAGCTCTGGCTCAGCCACAACAGCCCCTCATATGGGTCATCACTACCCACACAATGACCAAACCACTGCTAATACAACTTTGTCTCAACCTGGAGCTACTCACCCATTGTGGCATGAAAGCAATGTTTGATTACATCATGCAGTACATACTACTGAGATGTACAGCAATAAGTCCAGCGGAGACTTCTTTGAAGAACAAGCGGGGGGTTTTCCCATCATGCAACACTGCATTTCACCATCACACGGTGAAACTCCAACTTATCGGCCGCCTCCATTCTTCCTACCAACTACAGAGAAACAGCTCAAGAGCAACTTCAACAAGGCCAACGTGTCTCAAAGAGCGCAATTGCGCTTCATCTCCATTAGAGCGGCAGAAATAACCGTAAGGGACTAACAAAGCCCCCTCCACGCAAACACTCAGTGTCCCATCCCGTTTGAGTTATCTGCTGCTGCACTGCGGACGTTCTAGCGTCCAGTGTTGTCAATGTACTTTTCACTAATCCATACTGATGCATGCGACAATTGGCATCATGAGGATTAGGGCCACTGTGGGAAAGAAAAATTCAGTCCTGACTTTTGACTCCTAATTCTCATATAGAAAGTCACAATTTGGAGAAAATAGTTGGAGTGAATTTTTTTTTTCCTTCCCGACGTCAGCCTTGACCATCTTCCTTGCTATTCTGACTTCAGAACACCACCACGACGACGACAACATTTAAGATGTGGGTGTGAATTTACTTTTGACAGGTGAATGGGGGTGCACCGTTCCCGGAGGTACTGCAATACCAGGTCGATGCGTGGAGTGGACGGAGCAAGCCCCTGTTCCATCTCCCTGCTCCAAAAATCAATTTAATATATGGTCCCCGGGTAGGGGACGTATCAGATATTAAACTGATAAGAACAGATACTACACTTGATCTTAGCCAAAAGGCCGAGAAGCGATGCCGGGCAGACTGACCCGTTGGAGCCTCATTCCGGGCTCCCTCACGCTCACTTGTGGTTCCACATAATGGCCGTTGTTGCACAAAACGCCAGGACAGACGAAAAGGCTCCACATTCCCTGTGACACAAAGAGGCCAAAAACATGGTGGCACATTCGTTCTCAGGTGTGCAAACGTCACGGGCGCAGACTGATGGTTATTCTTGCTCAGGAGGCGTCCCTTTGTCCAATGGGCAAAAACACTATGAAGGGGAACTAAAAAGTCATATGCGTCTCCCACTGGTGGAGGGAGAAACAGAGCAGACAGCCAACCAAAGGACAACATAAATAAACAGGCCCAAATCAGGCCAAAAGACTGAGCCACTGGTCAGGATAGGCCTGGTCTCGTCAGGAGAGACTGCATCCATCCCACTTTCCACAGAGCAGCTCAACCTCCTCGATATCTGGCCAAGTCCATCAGTCCCCCACACCCCTGCCTGGAGCCGAGACCAGGAGGCAAAGCTCCAGTTTGACGCGCTTCTCCATGAGCAGTTGCCCACAGAAAACCGCCTGGAGGCTTGCGAGCGCAGGCGCCATTGGCGACGCGCTACATGCTTTTGCTTTGAACACCGTCATCAGGGGAGAGCGCGAACGCAGTCCCCCACTACCAGAAATTATGCAGTCGAGATTCCCACATTTGGGGAATTCGCAGGGGTCAGCACAGCCGGAGTGCAATGGCTGAGCCTCGCCCTGGGTGAACCACCTTCTTGATCATGGTGTCTCCCCTGCCAGGTAAGTATGAGTTGCACAGCTCACAGGCAGAGAGCTCTGGCTCAGCCACAACAGCCCCTCATATGGGTCATCACTACCCACACAATGACCAAACCACTGCTAATACAACTTTGTCTCAACCTGGAGCTACTCACCCATTGTGGCATGAAAGCAATGTTTGATTACATCATGCAGTACATACTACTGAGATGTACAGCAATAAGTCCAGCGGAGACTTCTTTGAAGAACAAGCGGGGGGTTTTCCCATCATGCAACACTGCATTTCACCATCACACGGTGAAACTCCAACTTATCGGCCGCCTCCATTCTTCCTACCAACTACAGAGAAACAGCTCAAGAGCAACTTCAACAAGGCCAACGTGTCTCAAAGAGCGCAATTGCGCTTCATCTCCATTAGAGCGGCAGAAATAACCGTAAGGGACTAACAAAGCCCCCTCCACGCAAACACTCAGTGTCCCATCCCGTTTGAGTTATCTGCTGCTGCACTGCGGACGTTCTAGCGTCCAGTGTTGTCAATGTACTTTTCACTAATCCATACTGATGCATGCGACAATTGGCATCATGAGGATTAGGGCCACTGTGGGAAAGAAAAATTCAGTCCTGACTTTTGACTCCTAATTCTCATATAGAAAGTCACAATTTGGAGAAAATAGTTGGAGTGAATTTTTTTTTTCCTTCCCGACGTCAGCCTTGACCATCTTCCTTGCTATTCTGACTTCAGAACACCACCACGACGACGACGACATTTAAGATGTGGGTGTGAATTTACTTTTGACAGGTGAATGGGGGTGCACCGTTCCCGGAGGTACTGCAATACCAGGTCGATGCGTGGAGTGGACGGAGCAAGCCCCTGTTCCATCTCCCTGCTCCAAAAATCAATTTAATATATGGTCCCCGGGTAGGGGACGTATCAGATATTAAACTGATAAGAACAGATACTACACTTGATCTTAGCCAAAAGGCCGAGAAGCGATGCCGGGCAGACTGACCCGTTGGAGCCTCATTCCGGGCTCCCTCACGCTCACTTGTGGTTCCACATAATGGCCGTTGTTGCACAAAACGCCAGGACAGACGAAAAGGCTCCACATTCCCTGTGACACAAAGAGGCCAAAAACATGGTGGCACATTCGTTCTCAGGTGTGCAAACGTCACGGGCGCAGACTGATGGTTATTCTTGCTCAGGAGGCGTCCCTTTGTCCAATGGGCAAAAACACTATGAAGGGGAACTAAAAAGTCATATGCGTCTCCCACTGGTGGAGGGAGAAACAGAGCAGACAGCCAACCAAAGGACAACATAAATAAACAGGCCCAAATCAGGCCAAAAGACTGAGCCACTGGTCAGGATAGGCCTGGTCTCGTCAGGAGAGACTGCATCCATCCCACTTTCCACAGAGCAGCTCAACCTCCTCGATATCTGGCCAAGTCCATCAGTCCCCCACACCCCTGCCTGGAGCCGAGACCAGGAGGCAAAGCTCCAGTTTGACGCGCTTCTCCATGAGCAGTTGCCCACAGAAAACCGCCTGGAGGCTTGCGAGCGCAGGCGCCATTGGCGACGCGCTACATTCTTTTGCTTTGAACACCGTCATCAGGGGAGAGCGCGAACGCAGTCCCCCACTACCAGAAATTATGCAGTCGAGATTCCCACATTTGGGGAATTCGCAGGGGTCAGCACAGCCGGAGTGCAATGGCTGAGCCTCGCCCTGGGTGAACCACCTTCTTGATCATGGTGTCTCCCCTGCCAGGTAAGTATGAGTTGCACAGCTCACAGGCAGAGAGCTCTGGCTCAGCCACAACAGCCCCTCATATGGGTCATCACTACCCACACAATGACCAAACCACTGCTAATACAACTTTGTCTCAACCTGGAGCTACTCACCCATTGTGGCATGAAAGCAATGTTTGATTACATCATGCAGTACATACTACTGAGATGTACAGCAATAAGTCCAGCGGAGACTTCTTTGAAGAACAAGCGGGGGGTTTTCCCATCATGCAACACTGCATTTCACCATCACACGGTGAAACTCCAACTTATCGGCCGCCTCCATTCTTCCTACCAACTACAGAGAAACAGCTCAAGAGCAACTTCAACAAGGCCAACGTGTCTCAAAGAGCGCAATTGCGCTTCATCTCCATTAGAGCGGCAGAAATAACCGTAAGGGACTAACAAAGCCCCCTCCACGCAAACACTCAGTGTCCCATCCCGTTTGAGTTATCTGCTGCTGCACTGCGGACGTTCTAGCGTCCAGTGTTGTCAATGTACTTTTCACTAATCCATACTGATGCATGCGACAATTGGCATCATGAGGATTAGGGCCACTGTGGGAAAGAAAAATTCAGTCCTGACTTTTGACTCCTAATTCTCATATAGAAAGTCACAATTTGGAGAAAATAGTTGGAGTGAATTTTTTTTTTCCTTCCCGACGTCAGCCTTGACCATCTTCCTTGCTATTCTGACTTCAGAACACCACCACGACGACGACAACATTTAAGATGTGGGTGTGAATTTACTTTTGACAGGTGAATGGGGGTGCACCGTTCCCGGAGGTACTGCAATACCAGGTCGATGCGTGGAGTGGACGGAGCAAGCCCCTGTTCCATCTCCCTGCTCCAAAAATCAATTTAATATATGGTCCCCGGGTAGGGGACGTATCAGATATTAAACTGATAAGAACAGATACTACACTTGATCTTAGCCAAAAGGCCGAGAAGCGATGCCGGGCAGACTGACCCGTTGGAGCCTCATTCCGGGCTCCCTCACGCTCACTTGTGGTTCCACATAATGGCCGTTGTTGCACAAAACGCCAGGACAGACGAAAAGGCTCCACATTCCCTGTGACACAAAGAGGCCAAAAACATGGTGGCACATTCGTTCTCAGGTGTGCAAACGTCACGGGCGCAGACTGATGGTTATTCTTGCTCAGGAGGCGTCCCTTTGTCCAATGGGCAAAAACACTATGAAGGGGAACTAAAAAGTCATATGCGTCTCCCACTGGTGGAGGGAGAAACAGAGCAGACAGCCAACCAAAGGACAACATAAATAAACAGGCCCAAATCAGGCCAAAAGACTGAGCCACTGGTCAGGATAGGCCTGGTCTCGTCAGGAGAGACTGCATCCATCCCACTTTCCACAGAGCAGCTCAACCTCCTCGATATCTGGCCAAGTCCATCAGTCCCCCACACCCCTGCCTGGAGCCGAGACCAGGAGGCAAAGCTCCAGTTTGACGCGCTTCTCCATGAGCAGTTGCCCACAGAAAACCGCCTGGAGGCTTGCGAGCGCAGGCGCCATTGGCGACGCGCTACATGCTTTTGCTTTGAACACCGTCATCAGGGGAGAGCGCGAACGCAGTCCCCCACTACCAGAAATTATGCAGTCGAGATTCCCACATTTGGGGAATTCGCAGGGGTCAGCACAGCCGGAGTGCAATGGCTGAGCCTCGCCCTGGGTGAACCACCTTCTTGATCATGGTGTCTCCCCTGCCAGGTAAGTATGAGTTGCACAGCTCACAGGCAGAGAGCTCTGGCTCAGCCACAACAGCCCCTCATATGGGTCATCACTACCCACACAATGACCAAACCACTGCTAATACAACTTTGTCTCAACCTGGAGCTACTCACCCATTGTGGCATGAAAGCAATGTTTGATTACATCATGCAGTACATACTACTGAGATGTACAGCAATAAGTCCAGCGGAGACTTCTTTGAAGAACAAGCGGGGGGTTTTCCCATCATGCAACACTGCATTTCACCATCACACGGTGAAACTCCAACTTATCGGCCGCCTCCATTCTTCCTACCAACTACAGAGAAACAGCTCAAGAGCAACTTCAACAAGGCCAACGTGTCTCAAAGAGCGCAATTGCGCTTCATCTCCATTAGAGCGGCAGAAATAACCGTAAGGGACTAACAAAGCCCCCTCCACGCAAACACTCAGTGTCCCATCCCGTTTGAGTTATCTGCTGCTGCACTGCGGACGTTCTAGCGTCCAGTGTTGTCAATGTACTTTTCACTAATCCATACTGATGCATGCGACAATTGGCATCATGAGGATTAGGGCCACTGTGGGAAAGAAAAATTCAGTCCTGACTTTTGACTCCTAATTCTCATATAGAAAGTCACAATTTGGAGAAAATAGTTGGAGTGAATTTTTTTTTTCCTTCCCGACGTCAGCCTTGACCATCTTCCTTGCTATTCTGACTTCAGAACACCACCACGACGACGACGACGACGACGACATTTAAGATGTGGGTGTGAATTTACTTTTGACAGGTGAATGGGGGTGCACCGTTCCCGGAGGTACTGCAATACCAGGTCGATGCGTGGAGTGGACGGAGCAAGCCCCTGTTCCATCTCCCTGCTCCAAAAATCAATTTAATATATGGTCCCCGGGTAGGGGACGTATCAGATATTAAACTGATAAGAACAGATACTACACTTGATCTTAGCCAAAAGGCCGAGAAGCGATGCCGGGCAGACTGACCCGTTGGAGCCTCATTCCGGGCTCCCTCACGCTCACTTGTGGTTCCACATAATGGCCGTTGTTGCACAAAACGCCAGGACAGACGAAAAGGCTCCACATTCCCTGTGACACAAAGAGGCCAAAAACATGGTGGCACATTCGTTCTCAGGTGTGCAAACGTCACGGGCGCAGACTGATGGTTATTCTTGCTCAGGAGGCGTCCCTTTGTCCAATGGGCAAAAACACTATGAAGGGGAACTAAAAAGTCATATGCGTCTCCCACTGGTGGAGGGAGAAACAGAGCAGACAGCCAACCAAAGGACAACATAAATAAACAGGCCCAAATCAGGCCAAAAGACTGAGCCACTGGTCAGGATAGGCCTGGTCTCGTCAGGAGAGACTGCATCCATCCCACTTTCCACAGAGCAGCTCAACCTCCTCGATATCTGGCCAAGTCCATCAGTCCCCCACACCCCTGCCTGGAGCCGAGACCAGGAGGCAAAGCTCCAGTTTGACGCGCTTCTCCATGAGCAGTTGCCCACAGAAAACCGCCTGGAGGCTTGCGAGCGCAGGCGCCATTGGCGACGCGCTACATGCTTTTGCTTTGAACACCGTCATCAGGGGAGAGCGCGAACGCAGTCCCCCACTACCAGAAATTATGCAGTCGAGATTCCCACATTTGGGGAATTCGCAGGGGTCAGCACAGCCGGAGTGCAATGGCTGAGCCTCGCCCTGGGTGAACCACCTTCTTGATCATGGTGTCTCCCCTGCCAGGTAAGTATGAGTTGCACAGCTCACAGGCAGAGAGCTCTGGCTCAGCCACAACAGCCCCTCATATGGGTCATCACTACCCACACAATGACCAAACCACTGCTAATACAACTTTGTCTCAACCTGGAGCTACTCACCCATTGTGGCATGAAAGCAATGTTTGATTACATCATGCAGTACATACTACTGAGATGTACAGCAATAAGTCCAGCGGAGACTTCTTTGAAGAACAAGCGGGGGGTTTTCCCATCATGCAACACTGCATTTCACCATCACACGGTGAAACTCCAACTTATCGGCCGCCTCCATTCTTCCTACCAACTACAGAGAAACAGCTCAAGAGCAACTTCAACAAGGCCAACGTGTCTCAAAGAGCGCAATTGCGCTTCATCTCCATTAGAGCGGCAGAAATAACCGTAAGGGACTAACAAAGCCCCCTCCACGCAAACACTCAGTGTCCCATCCCGTTTGAGTTATCTGCTGCTGCACTGCGGACGTTCTAGCGTCCAGTGTTGTCAATGTACTTTTCACTAATCCATACTGATGCATGCGACAATTGGCATCATGAGGATTAGGGCCACTGTGGGAAAGAAAAATTCAGTCCTGACTTTTGACTCCTAATTCTCATATAGAAAGTCACAATTTGGAGAAAATAGTTGGAGTGAATTTTTTTTTTCCTTCCCGACGTCAGCCTTGACCATCTTCCTTGCTATTCTGACTTCAGAACACCACCACCACCACGACGACGATGACATTTAAGATGTGGGTGTGAATTTACTTTTGACAGGTGAATGGGGGTGCACCGTTCCCGGAGGTACTGCAATACCAGGTCGATGCGTGGAGTGGGCGGAGCAAGCCCCTGTTCCATCTCCCTGCTCCAAAAATCAATTTAATATATGGTCCCCGGGTAGGGGACGTATCAGATATTAAACTGATAAGAACAGATACTACACTTGATCTTAGCCAAAAGGCCGAGAAGCGATGCCGGGCAGACTGACCCGTTGGAGCCTCATTCCGGGCTCCCTCACGCTCACTTGTGGTTCCACATAATGGCCGTTGTTGCACAAAACGCCAGGACAGACGAAAAGGCTCCACATTCCCTGTGACACAAAGAGGCCAAAAACATGGTGGCACATTCGTTCTCAGGTGTGCAAACGTCACGGGCGCAGACTGATGGTTATTCTTGCTCAGGAGGCGTCCCTTTGTCCAATGGGCAAAAACACTATGAAGGGGAACTAAAAAGTCATATGCGTCTCCCACTGGTGGAGGGAGAAACAGAGCAGACAGCCAACCAAAGGACAACATAAATAAACAGGCCCAAATCAGGCCAAAAGACTGAGCCACTGGTCAGGATAGGCCTGGTCTCGTCAGGAGAGACTGCATCCATCCCACTTTCCACAGAGCAGCTCAACCTCCTCGATATCTGGCCAAGTCCATCAGTCCCCCACACCCCTGCCTGGAGCCGAGACCAGGAGGCAAAGCTCCAGTTTGACGCGCTTCTCCATGAGCAGTTGCCCACAGAAAACCGCCTGGAGGCTTGCGAGCGCAGGCGCCATTGGCGACGCGCTACATGCTTTTGCTTTGAACACCGTCATCAGGGGAGAGCGCGAACGCAGTCCCCCACTACCAGAAATTATGCAGTCGAGATTCCCACATTTGGGGAATTCGCAGGGGTCAGCACAGCCGGAGTGCAATGGCTGAGCCTCGCCCTGGGTGAACCACCTTCTTGATCATGGTGTCTCCCCTGCCAGGTAAGTATGAGTTGCACAGCTCACAGGCAGAGAGCTCTGGCTCAGCCACAACAGCCCCTCATATGGGTCATCACTACCCACACAATGACCAAACCACTGCTAATACAACTTTGTCTCAACCTGGAGCTACTCACCCATTGTGGCATGAAAGCAATGTTTGATTACATCATGCAGTACATACTACTGAGATGTACAGCAATAAGTCCAGCGGAGACTTCTTTGAAGAACAAGCGGGGGGTTTTCCCATCATGCAACACTGCATTTCACCATCACACGGTGAAACTCCAACTTATCGGCCGCCTCCATTCTTCCTACCAACTACAGAGAAACAGCTCAAGAGCAACTTCAACAAGGCCAACGTGTCTCAAAGAGCGCAATTGCGCTTCATCTCCATTAGAGCGGCAGAAATAACCGTAAGGGACTAACAAAGCCCCCTCCACGCAAACACTCAGTGTCCCATCCCGTTTGAGTTATCTGCTGCTGCACTGCGGACGTTCTAGCGTCCAGTGTTGTCAATGTACTTTTCACTAATCCATACTGATGCATGCGACAATTGGCATCATGAGGATTAGGGCCACTGTGGGAAAGAAAAATTCAGTCCTGACTTTTGACTCCTAATTCTCATATAGAAAGTCACAATTTGGAGAAAATAGTTGGAGTGAATTTTTTTTTTCCTTCCCGACGTCAGCCTTGACCATCTTCCTTGCTATTCTGACTTCAGAACACCACCACGACGACGACGACATTTAAGATGTGGGTGTGAATTTACTTTTGACAGGTGAATGGGGGTGCACCGTTCCCGGAGGTACTGCAATACCAGGTCGATGCGTGGAGTGGACGGAGCAAGCCCCTGTTCCATCTCCCTGCTCCAAAAATCAATTTAATATATGGTCCCCGGGTAGGGGACGTATCAGATATTAAACTGATAAGAACAGATACTACACTTGATCTTAGCCAAAAGGCCGAGAAGCGATGCCGGGCAGACTGACCCGTTGGAGCCTCATTCCGGGCTCCCTCACGCTCACTTGTGGTTCCACATAATGGCCGTTGTTGCACAAAACGCCAGGACAGACGAAAAGGCTCCACATTCCCTGTGACACAAAGAGGCCAAAAACATGGTGGCACATTCGTTCTCAGGTGTGCAAACGTCACGGGCGCAGACTGATGGTTATTCTTGCTCAGGAGGCGTCCCTTTGTCCAATGGGCAAAAACACTATGAAGGGGAACTAAAAAGTCATATGCGTCTCCCACTGGTGGAGGGAGAAACAGAGCAGACAGCCAACCAAAGGACAACATAAATAAACAGGCCCAAATCAGGCCAAAAGACTGAGCCACTGGTCAGGATAGGCCTGGTCTCGTCAGGAGAGACTGCATCCATCCCACTTTCCACAGAGCAGCTCAACCTCCTCGATATCTGGCCAAGTCCATCAGTCCCCCACACCCCTGCCTGGAGCCGAGACCAGGAGGCAAAGCTCCAGTTTGACGCGCTTCTCCATGAGCAGTTGCCCACAGAAAACCGCCTGGAGGCTTGCGAGCGCAGGCGCCATTGGCGACGCGCTACATGCTTTTGCTTTGAACACCGTCATCAGGGGAGAGCGCGAACGCAGTCCCCCACTACCAGAAATTATGCAGTCGAGATTCCCACATTTGGGGAATTCGCAGGGGTCAGCACAGCCGGAGTGCAATGGCTGAGCCTCGCCCTGGGTGAACCACCTTCTTGATCATGGTGTCTCCCCTGCCAGGTAAGTATGAGTTGCACAGCTCACAGGCAGAGAGCTCTGGCTCAGCCACAACAGCCCCTCATATGGGTCATCACTACCCACACAATGACCAAACCACTGCTAATACAACTTTGTCTCAACCTGGAGCTACTCACCCATTGTGGCATGAAAGCAATGTTTGATTACATCATGCAGTACATACTACTGAGATGTACAGCAATAAGTCCAGCGGAGACTTCTTTGAAGAACAAGCGGGGGGTTTTCCCATCATGCAACACTGCATTTCACCATCACACGGTGAAACTCCAACTTATCGGCCGCCTCCATTCTTCCTACCAACTACAGAGAAACAGCTCAAGAGCAACTTCAACAAGGCCAACGTGTCTCAAAGAGCGCAATTGCGCTTCATCTCCATTAGAGCGGCAGAAATAACCGTAAGGGACTAACAAAGCCCCCTCCACGCAAACACTCAGTGTCCCATCCCGTTTGAGTTATCTGCTGCTGCACTGCGGACGTTCTAGCGTCCAGTGTTGTCAATGTACTTTTCACTAATCCATACTGATGCATGCGACAATTGGCATCATGAGGATTAGGGCCACTGTGGGAAAGAAAAATTCAGTCCTGACTTTTGACTCCTAATTCTCATATAGAAAGTCACAATTTGGAGAAAATAGTTGGAGTGAATTTTTTTTTTCCTTCCCGACGTCAGCCTTGACCATCTTCCTTGCTATTCTGACTTCAGAACACCACCACGACGACGACGACATTTAAGATGTGGGTGTGAATTTACTTTTGACAGGTGAATGGGGGTGCACCGTTCCCGGAGGTACTGCAATACCAGGTCGATGCGTGGAGTGGACGGAGCAAGCCCCTGTTCCATCTCCCTGCTCCAAAAATCAATTTAATATATGGTCCCCGGGTAGGGGACGTATCAGATATTAAACTGATAAGAACAGATACTACACTTGATCTTAGCCAAAAGGCCGAGAAGCGATGCCGGGCAGACTGACCCGTTGGAGCCTCATTCCGGGCTCCCTCACGCTCACTTGTGGTTCCACATAATGGCCGTTGTTGCACAAAACGCCAGGACAGACGAAAAGGCTCCACATTCCCTGTGACACAAAGAGGCCAAAAACATGGTGGCACATTCGTTCTCAGGTGTGCAAACGTCACGGGCGCAGACTGATGGTTATTCTTGCTCAGGAGGCGTCCCTTTGTCCAATGGGCAAAAACACTATGAAGGGGAACTAAAAAGTCATATGCGTCTCCCACTGGTGGAGGGAGAAACAGAGCAGACAGCCAACCAAAGGACAACATAAATAAACAGGCCCAAATCAGGCCAAAAGACTGAGCCACTGGTCAGGATAGGCCTGGTCTCGTCAGGAGAGACTGCATCCATCCCACTTTCCACAGAGCAGCTCAACCTCCTCGATATCTGGCCAAGTCCATCAGTCCCCCACACCCCTGCCTGGAGCCGAGACCAGGAGGCAAAGCTCCAGTTTGACGCGCTTCTCCATGAGCAGTTGCCCACAGAAAACCGCCTGGAGGCTTGCGAGCGCAGGCGCCATTGGCGACGCGCTACATGCTTTTGCTTTGAACACCGTCATCAGGGGAGAGCGCGAACGCAGTCCCCCACTACCAGAAATTATGCAGTCGAGATTCCCACATTTGGGGAATTCGCAGGGGTCAGCACAGCCGGAGTGCAATGGCTGAGCCTCGCCCTGGGTGAACCACCTTCTTGATCATGGTGTCTCCCCTGCCAGGTAAGTATGAGTTGCACAGCTCACAGGCAGAGAGCTCTGGCTCAGCCACAACAGCCCCTCATATGGGTCATCACTACCCACACAATGACCAAACCACTGCTAATACAACTTTGTCTCAACCTGGAGCTACTCACCCATTGTGGCATGAAAGCAATGTTTGATTACATCATGCAGTACATACTACTGAGATGTACAGCAATAAGTCCAGCGGAGACTTCTTTGAAGAACAAGCGGGGGGTTTTCCCATCATGCAACACTGCATTTCACCATCACACGGTGAAACTCCAACTTATCGGCCGCCTCCATTCTTCCTACCAACTACAGAGAAACAGCTCAAGAGCAACTTCAACAAGGCCAACGTGTCTCAAAGAGCGCAATTGCGCTTCATCTCCATTAGAGCGGCAGAAATAACCGTAAGGGACTAACAAAGCCCCCTCCACGCAAACACTCAGTGTCCCATCCCGTTTGAGTTATCTGCTGCTGCACTGCGGACGTTCTAGCGTCCAGTGTTGTCAATGTACTTTTCACTAATCCATACTGATGCATGCGACAATTGGCATCATGAGGATTAGGGCCACTGTGGGAAAGAAAAATTCAGTCCTGACTTTTGACTCCTAATTCTCATATAGAAAGTCACAATTTGGAGAAAATAGTTGGAGTGAATTTTTTTTTTCCTTCCCGACGTCAGCCTTGACCATCTTCCTTGCTATTCTGACTTCAGAACACCACCACGACGACGACGACGACGACGACATTTAAGATGTGGGTGTGAATTTACTTTTGACAGGTGAATGGGGGTGCACCGTTCCCGGAGGTACTGCAATACCAGGTCGATGCGTGGAGTGGACGGAGCAAGCCCCTGTTCCATCTCCCTGCTCCAAAAATCAATTTAATATATGGTCCCCGGGTAGGGGACGTATCAGATATTAAACTGATAAGAACAGATACTACACTTGATCTTAGCCAAAAGGCCGAGAAGCGATGCCGGGCAGACTGACCCGTTGGAGCCTCATTCCGGGCTCCCTCACGCTCACTTGTGGTTCCACATAATGGCCGTTGTTGCACAAAACGCCAGGACAGACGAAAAGGCTCCACATTCCCTGTGACACAAAGAGGCCAAAAACATGGTGGCACATTCGTTCTCAGGTGTGCAAACGTCACGGGCGCAGACTGATGGTTATTCTTGCTCAGGAGGCGTCCCTTTGTCCAATGGGCAAAAACACTATGAAGGGGAACTAAAAAGTCATATGCGTCTCCCACTGGTGGAGGGAGAAACAGAGCAGACAGCCAACCAAAGGACAACATAAATAAACAGGCCCAAATCAGGCCAAAAGACTGAGCCACTGGTCAGGATAGGCCTGGTCTCGTCAGGAGAGACTGCATCCATCCCACTTTCCACAGAGCAGCTCAACCTCCTCGATATCTGGCCAAGTCCATCAGTCCCCCACACCCCTGCCTGGAGCCGAGACCAGGAGGCAAAGCTCCAGTTTGACGCGCTTCTCCATGAGCAGTTGCCCACAGAAAACCGCCTGGAGGCTTGCGAGCGCAGGCGCCATTGGCGACGCGCTACATGCTTTTGCTTTGAACACCGTCATCAGGGGAGAGCGCGAACGCAGTCCCCCACTACCAGAAATTATGCAGTCGAGATTCCCACATTTGGGGAATTCGCAGGGGTCAGCACAGCCGGAGTGCAATGGCTGAGCCTCGCCCTGGGTGAACCACCTTCTTGATCATGGTGTCTCCCCTGCCAGGTAAGTATGAGTTGCACAGCTCACAGGCAGAGAGCTCTGGCTCAGCCACAACAGCCCCTCATATGGGTCATCACTACCCACACAATGACCAAACCACTGCTAATACAACTTTGTCTCAACCTGGAGCTACTCACCCATTGTGGCATGAAAGCAATGTTTGATTACATCATGCAGTACATACTACTGAGATGTACAGCAATAAGTCCAGCGGAGACTTCTTTGAAGAACAAGCGGGGGGTTTTCCCATCATGCAACACTGCATTTCACCATCACACGGTGAAACTCCAACTTATCGGCCGCCTCCATTCTTCCTACCAACTACAGAGAAACAGCTCAAGAGCAACTTCAACAAGGCCAACGTGTCTCAAAGAGCGCAATTGCGCTTCATCTCCATTAGAGCGGCAGAAATAACCGTAAGGGACTAACAAAGCCCCCTCCACGCAAACACTCAGTGTCCCATCCCGTTTGAGTTATCTGCTGCTGCACTGCGGACGTTCTAGCGTCCAGTGTTGTCAATGTACTTTTCACTAATCCATACTGATGCATGCGACAATTGGCATCATGAGGATTAGGGCCACTGTGGGAAAGAAAAATTCAGTCCTGACTTTTGACTCCTAATTCTCATATAGAAAGTCACAATTTGGAGAAAATAGTTGGAGTGAATTTTTTTTTTCCTTCCCGACGTCAGCCTTGACCATCTTCCTTGCTATTCTGACTTCAGAACACCACCACGACGACGACGACATTTAAGATGTGGGTGTGAATTTACTTTTGACAGGTGAATGGGGGTGCACCGTTCCCGGAGGTACTGCAATACCAGGTCGATGCGTGGAGTGGACGGAGCAAGCCCCTGTTCCATCTCCCTGCTCCAAAAATCAATTTAATATATGGTCCCCGGGTAGGGGACGTATCAGATATTAAACTGATAAGAACAGATACTACACTTGATCTTAGCCAAAAGGCCGAGAAGCGATGCCGGGCAGACTGACCCGTTGGAGCCTCATTCCGGGCTCCCTCACGCTCACTTGTGGTTCCACATAATGGCCGTTGTTGCACAAAACGCCAGGACAGACGAAAAGGCTCCACATTCCCTGTGACACAAAGAGGCCAAAAACATGGTGGCACATTCGTTCTCAGGTGTGCAAACGTCACGGGCGCAGACTGATGGTTATTCTTGCTCAGGAGGCGTCCCTTTGTCCAATGGGCAAAAACACTATGAAGGGGAACTAAAAAGTCATATGCGTCTCCCACTGGTGGAGGGAGAAACAGAGCAGACAGCCAACCAAAGGACAACATAAATAAACAGGCCCAAATCAGGCCAAAAGACTGAGCCACTGGTCAGGATAGGCCTGGTCTCGTCAGGAGAGACTGCATCCATCCCACTTTCCACAGAGCAGCTCAACCTCCTCGATATCTGGCCAAGTCCATCAGTCCCCCACACCCCTGCCTGGAGCCGAGACCAGGAGGCAAAGCTCCAGTTTGACGCGCTTCTCCATGAGCAGTTGCCCACAGAAAACCGCCTGGAGGCTTGCGAGCGCAGGCGCCATTGGCGACGCGCTACATGCTTTTGCTTTGAACACCGTCATCAGGGGAGAGCGCGAACGCAGTCCCCCACTACCAGAAATTATGCAGTCGAGATTCCCACATTTGGGGAATTCGCAGGGGTCAGCACAGCCGGAGTGCAATGGCTGAGCCTCGCCCTGGGTGAACCACCTTCTTGATCATGGTGTCTCCCCTGCCAGGTAAGTATGAGTTGCACAGCTCACAGGCAGAGAGCTCTGGCTCAGCCACAACAGCCCCTCATATGGGTCATCACTACCCACACAATGACCAAACCACTGCTAATACAACTTTGTCTCAACCTGGAGCTACTCACCCATTGTGGCATGAAAGCAATGTTTGATTACATCATGCAGTACATACTACTGAGATGTACAGCAATAAGTCCAGCGGAGACTTCTTTGAAGAACAAGCGGGGGGTTTTCCCATCATGCAACACTGCATTTCACCATCACACGGTGAAACTCCAACTTATCGGCCGCCTCCATTCTTCCTACCAACTACAGAGAAACAGCTCAAGAGCAACTTCAACAAGGCCAACGTGTCTCAAAGAGCGCAATTGCGCTTCATCTCCATTAGAGCGGCAGAAATAACCGTAAGGGACTAACAAAGCCCCCTCCACGCAAACACTCAGTGTCCCATCCCGTTTGAGTTATCTGCTGCTGCACTGCGGACGTTCTAGCGTCCAGTGTTGTCAATGTACTTTTCACTAATCCATACTGATGCATGCGACAATTGGCATCATGAGGATTAGGGCCACTGTGGGAAAGAAAAATTCAGTCCTGACTTTTGACTCCTAATTCTCATATAGAAAGTCACAATTTGGAGAAAATAGTTGGAGTGAATTTTTTTTTTCCTTCCCGACGTCAGCCTTGACCATCTTCCTTGCTATTCTGACTTCAGAACACCACCACGACGACGACGACGACGACGACATTTAAGATGTGGGTGTGAATTTACTTTTGACAGGTGAATGGGGGTGCACCGTTCCCGGAGGTACTGCAATACCAGGTCGATGCGTGGAGTGGACGGAGCAAGCCCCTGTTCCATCTCCCTGCTCCAAAAATCAATTTAATATATGGTCCCCGGGTAGGGGACGTATCAGATATTAAACTGATAAGAACAGATACTACACTTGATCTTAGCCAAAAGGCCGAGAAGCGATGCCGGGCAGACTGACCCGTTGGAGCCTCATTCCGGGCTCCCTCACGCTCACTTGTGGTTCCACATAATGGCCGTTGTTGCACAAAACGCCAGGACAGACGAAAAGGCTCCACATTCCCTGTGACACAAAGAGGCCAAAAACATGGTGGCACATTCGTTCTCAGGTGTGCAAACGTCACGGGCGCAGACTGATGGTTATTCTTGCTCAGGAGGCGTCCCTTTGTCCAATGGGCAAAAACACTATGAAGGGGAACTAAAAAGTCATATGCGTCTCCCACTGGTGGAGGGAGAAACAGAGCAGACAGCCAACCAAAGGACAACATAAATAAACAGGCCCAAATCAGGCCAAAAGACTGAGCCACTGGTCAGGATAGGCCTGGTCTCGTCAGGAGAGACTGCATCCATCCCACTTTCCACAGAGCAGCTCAACCTCCTCGATATCTGGCCAAGTCCATCAGTCCCCCACACCCCTGCCTGGAGCCGAGACCAGGAGGCAAAGCTCCAGTTTGACGCGCTTCTCCATGAGCAGTTGCCCACAGAAAACCGCCTGGAGGCTTGCGAGCGCAGGCGCCATTGGCGACGCGCTACATGCTTTTGCTTTGAACACCGTCATCAGGGGAGAGCGCGAACGCAGTCCCCCACTACCAGAAATTATGCAGTCGAGATTCCCACATTTGGGGAATTCGCAGGGGTCAGCACAGCCGGAGTGCAATGGCTGAGCCTCGCCCTGGGTGAACCACCTTCTTGATCATGGTGTCTCCCCTGCCAGGTAAGTATGAGTTGCACAGCTCACAGGCAGAGAGCTCTGGCTCAGCCACAACAGCCCCTCATATGGGTCATCACTACCCACACAATGACCAAACCACTGCTAATACAACTTTGTCTCAACCTGGAGCTACTCACCCATTGTGGCATGAAAGCAATGTTTGATTACATCATGCAGTACATACTACTGAGATGTACAGCAATAAGTCCAGCGGAGACTTCTTTGAAGAACAAGCGGGGGGTTTTCCCATCATGCAACACTGCATTTCACCATCACACGGTGAAACTCCAACTTATCGGCCGCCTCCATTCTTCCTACCAACTACAGAGAAACAGCTCAAGAGCAACTTCAACAAGGCCAACGTGTCTCAAAGAGCGCAATTGCGCTTCATCTCCATTAGAGCGGCAGAAATAACCGTAAGGGACTAACAAAGCCCCCTCCACGCAAACACTCAGTGTCCCATCCCGTTTGAGTTATCTGCTGCTGCACTGCGGACGTTCTAGCGTCCAGTGTTGTCAATGTACTTTTCACTAATCCATACTGATGCATGCGACAATTGGCATCATGAGGATTAGGGCCACTGTGGGAAAGAAAAATTCAGTCCTGACTTTTGACTCCTAATTCTCATATAGAAAGTCACAATTTGGAGAAAATAGTTGGAGTGAATTTTTTTTTTCCTTCCCGACGTCAGCCTTGACCATCTTCCTTGCTATTCTGACTTCAGAACACCACCACGACGACGACGACATTTAAGATGTGGGTGTGAATTTACTTTTGACAGGTGAATGGGGGTGCACCGTTCCCGGAGGTACTGCAATACCAGGTCGATGCGTGGAGTGGACGGAGCAAGCCCCTGTTCCATCTCCCTGCTCCAAAAATCAATTTAATATATGGTCCCCGGGTAGGGGACGTATCAGATATTAAACTGATAAGAACAGATACTACACTTGATCTTAGCCAAAAGGCCGAGAAGCGATGCCGGGCAGACTGACCCGTTGGAGCCTCATTCCGGGCTCCCTCACGCTCACTTGTGGTTCCACATAATGGCCGTTGTTGCACAAAACGCCAGGACAGACGAAAAGGCTCCACATTCCCTGTGACACAAAGAGGCCAAAAACATGGTGGCACATTCGTTCTCAGGTGTGCAAACGTCACGGGCGCAGACTGATGGTTATTCTTGCTCAGGAGGCGTCCCTTTGTCCAATGGGCAAAAACACTATGAAGGGGAACTAAAAAGTCATATGCGTCTCCCACTGGTGGAGGGAGAAACAGAGCAGACAGCCAACCAAAGGACAACATAAATAAACAGGCCCAAATCAGGCCAAAAGACTGAGCCACTGGTCAGGATAGGCCTGGTCTCGTCAGGAGAGACTGCATCCATCCCACTTTCCACAGAGCAGCTCAACCTCCTCGATATCTGGCCAAGTCCATCAGTCCCCCACACCCCTGCCTGGAGCCGAGACCAGGAGGCAAAGCTCCAGTTTGACGCGCTTCTCCATGAGCAGTTGCCCACAGAAAACCGCCTGGAGGCTTGCGAGCGCAGGCGCCATTGGCGACGCGCTACATGCTTTTGCTTTGAACACCGTCATCAGGGGAGAGCGCGAACGCAGTCCCCCACTACCAGAAATTATGCAGTCGAGATTCCCACATTTGGGGAATTCGCAGGGGTCAGCACAGCCGGAGTGCAATGGCTGAGCCTCGCCCTGGGTGAACCACCTTCTTGATCATGGTGTCTCCCCTGCCAGGTAAGTATGAGTTGCACAGCTCACAGGCAGAGAGCTCTGGCTCAGCCACAACAGCCCCTCATATGGGTCATCACTACCCACACAATGACCAAACCACTGCTAATACAACTTTGTCTCAACCTGGAGCTACTCACCCATTGTGGCATGAAAGCAATGTTTGATTACATCATGCAGTACATACTACTGAGATGTACAGCAATAAGTCCAGCGGAGACTTCTTTGAAGAACAAGCGGGGGGTTTTCCCATCATGCAACACTGCATTTCACCATCACACGGTGAAACTCCAACTTATCGGCCGCCTCCATTCTTCCTACCAACTACAGAGAAACAGCTCAAGAGCAACTTCAACAAGGCCAACGTGTCTCAAAGAGCGCAATTGCGCTTCATCTCCATTAGAGCGGCAGAAATAACCGTAAGGGACTAACAAAGCCCCCTCCACGCAAACACTCAGTGTCCCATCCCGTTTGAGTTATCTGCTGCTGCACTGCGGACGTTCTAGCGTCCAGTGTTGTCAATGTACTTTTCACTAATCCATACTGATGCATGCGACAATTGGCATCATGAGGATTAGGGCCACTGTGGGAAAGAAAAATTCAGTCCTGACTTTTGACTCCTAATTCTCATATAGAAAGTCACAATTTGGAGAAAATAGTTGGAGTGAATTTTTTTTTTCCTTCCCGACGTCAGCCTTGACCATCTTCCTTGCTATCCTGACTTCAGAACACCACCACGACGACGACGACATTTAAGATGTGGGTGTGAATTTACTTTTGACAGGTGAATGGGGGTGCACCGTTCCCGGAGGTACTGCAATACCAGGTCGATGCGTGGAGTGGACGGAGCAAGCCCCTGTTCCATCTCCCTGCTCCAAAAATCAATTTAATATATGGTCCCCGGGTAGGGGACGTATCAGATATTAAACTGATAAGAACAGATACTACACTTGATCTTAGCCAAAAGGCCGAGAAGCGATGCCGGGCAGACTGACCCGTTGGAGCCTCATTCCGGGCTCCCTCACGCTCACTTGTGGTTCCACATAATGGCCGTTGTTGCACAAAACGCCAGGACAGACGAAAAGGCTCCACATTCCCTGTGACACAAAGAGGCCAAAAACATGGTGGCACATTCGTTCTCAGGTGTGCAAACGTCACGGGCGCAGACTGATGGTTATTCTTGCTCAGGAGGCGTCCCTTTGTCCAATGGGCAAAAACACTATGAAGGGGAACTAAAAAGTCATATGCGTCTCCCACTGGTGGAGGGAGAAACAGAGCAGACAGCCAACCAAAGGACAACATAAATAAACAGGCCCAAATCAGGCCAAAAGACTGAGCCACTGGTCAGGATAGGCCTGGTCTCGTCAGGAGAGACTGCATCCATCCCACTTTCCACAGAGCAGCTCAACCTCCTCGATATCTGGCCAAGTCCATCAGTCCCCCACACCCCTGCCTGGAGCCGAGACCAGGAGGCAAAGCTCCAGTTTGACGCGCTTCTCCATGAGCAGTTGCCCACAGAAAACCGCCTGGAGGCTTGCGAGCGCAGGCGCCATTGGCGACGCGCTACATGCTTTTGCTTTGAACACCGTCATCAGGGGAGAGCGCGAACGCAGTCCCCCACTACCAGAAATTATGCAGTCGAGATTCCCACATTTGGGGAATTCGCAGGGGTCAGCACAGCCGGAGTGCAATGGCTGAGCCTCGCCCTGGGTGAACCACCTTCTTGATCATGGTGTCTCCCCTGCCAGGTAAGTATGAGTTGCACAGCTCACAGGCAGAGAGCTCTGGCTCAGCCACAACAGCCCCTCATATGGGTCATCACTACCCACACAATGACCAAACCACTGCTAATACAACTTTGTCTCAACCTGGAGCTACTCACCCATTGTGGCATGAAAGCAATGTTTGATTACATCATGCAGTACATACTACTGAGATGTACAGCAATAAGTCCAGCGGAGACTTCTTTGAAGAACAAGCGGGGGGTTTTCCCATCATGCAACACTGCATTTCACCATCACACGGTGAAACTCCAACTTATCGGCCGCCTCCATTCTTCCTACCAACTACAGAGAAACAGCTCAAGAGCAACTTCAACAAGGCCAACGTGTCTCAAAGAGCGCAATTGCGCTTCATCTCCATTAGAGCGGCAGAAATAACCGTAAGGGACTAACAAAGCCCCCTCCACGCAAACACTCAGTGTCCCATCCCGTTTGAGTTATCTGCTGCTGCACTGCGGACGTTCTAGCGTCCAGTGTTGTCAATGTACTTTTCACTAATCCATACTGATGCATGCGACAATTGGCATCATGAGGATTAGGGCCACTGTGGGAAAGAAAAATTCAGTCCTGACTTTTGACTCCTAATTCTCATATAGAAAGTCACAATTTGGAGAAAATAGTTGGAGTGAATTTTTTTTTTCCTTCCCGACGTCAGCCTTGACCATCTTCCTTGCTATTCTGACTTCAGAACACCACCACGACGACGACGACGACGACGACATTTAAGATGTGGGTGTGAATTTACTTTTGACAGGTGAATGGGGGTGCACCGTTCCCGGAGGTACTGCAATACCAGGTCGATGCGTGGAGTGGACGGAGCAAGCCCCTGTTCCATCTCCCTGCTCCAAAAATCAATTTAATATATGGTCCCCGGGTAGGGGACGTATCAGATATTAAACTGATAAGAACAGATACTACACTTGATCTTAGCCAAAAGGCCGAGAAGCGATGCCGGGCAGACTGACCCGTTGGAGCCTCATTCCGGGCTCCCTCACGCTCACTTGTGGTTCCACATAATGGCCGTTGTTGCACAAAACGCCAGGACAGACGAAAAGGCTCCACATTCCCTGTGACACAAAGAGGCCAAAAACATGGTGGCACATTCGTTCTCAGGTGTGCAAACGTCACGGGCGCAGACTGATGGTTATTCTTGCTCAGGAGGCGTCCCTTTGTCCAATGGGCAAAAACACTATGAAGGGGAACTAAAAAGTCATATGCGTCTCCCACTGGTGGAGGGAGAAACAGAGCAGACAGCCAACCAAAGGACAACATAAATAAACAGGCCCAAATCAGGCCAAAAGACTGAGCCACTGGTCAGGATAGGCCTGGTCTCGTCAGGAGAGACTGCATCCATCCCACTTTCCACAGAGCAGCTCAACCTCCTCGATATCTGGCCAAGTCCATCAGTCCCCCACACCCCTGCCTGGAGCCGAGACCAGGAGGCAAAGCTCCAGTTTGACGCGCTTCTCCATGAGCAGTTGCCCACAGAAAACCGCCTGGAGGCTTGCGAGCGCAGGCGCCATTGGCGACGCGCTACATGCTTTTGCTTTGAACACCGTCATCAGGGGAGAGCGCGAACGCAGTCCCCCACTACCAGAAATTATGCAGTCGAGATTCCCACATTTGGGGAATTCGCAGGGGTCAGCACAGCCGGAGTGCAATGGCTGAGCCTCGCCCTGGGTGAACCACCTTCTTGATCATGGTGTCTCCCCTGCCAGGTAAGTATGAGTTGCACAGCTCACAGGCAGAGAGCTCTGGCTCAGCCACAACAGCCCCTCATATGGGTCATCACTACCCACACAATGACCAAACCACTGCTAATACAACTTTGTCTCAACCTGGAGCTACTCACCCATTGTGGCATGAAAGCAATGTTTGATTACATCATGCAGTACATACTACTGAGATGTACAGCAATAAGTCCAGCGGAGACTTCTTTGAAGAACAAGCGGGGGGTTTTCCCATCATGCAACACTGCATTTCACCATCACACGGTGAAACTCCAACTTATCGGCCGCCTCCATTCTTCCTACCAACTACAGAGAAACAGCTCAAGAGCAACTTCAACAAGGCCAACGTGTCTCAAAGAGCGCAATTGCGCTTCATCTCCATTAGAGCGGCAGAAATAACCGTAAGGGACTAACAAAGCCCCCTCCACGCAAACACTCAGTGTCCCATCCCGTTTGAGTTATCTGCTGCTGCACTGCGGACGTTCTAGCGTCCAGTGTTGTCAATGTACTTTTCACTAATCCATACTGATGCATGCGACAATTGGCATCATGAGGATTAGGGCCACTGTGGGAAAGAAAAATTCAGTCCTGACTTTTGACTCCTAATTCTCATATAGAAAGTCACAATTTGGAGAAAATAGTTGGAGTGAATTTTTTTTTTCCTTCCCGACGTCAGCCTTGACCATCTTCCTTGCTATTCTGACTTCAGAACACCACCACGACGACGACGACGACGACGACGACGACATTTAAGATGTGGGTGTGAATTTACTTTTGACAGGTGAATGGGGGTGCACCGTTCCCGGAGGTACTGCAATACCAGGTCGATGCGTGGAGTGGACGGAGCAAGCCCCTGTTCCATCTCCCTGCTCCAAAAATCAATTTAATATATGGTCCCCGGGTAGGGGACGTATCAGATATTAAACTGATAAGAACAGATACTACACTTGATCTTAGCCAAAAGGCCGAGAAGCGATGCCGGGCAGACTGACCCGTTGGAGCCTCATTCCGGGCTCCCTCACGCTCACTTGTGGTTCCACATAATGGCCGTTGTTGCACAAAACGCCAGGACAGACGAAAAGGCTCCACATTCCCTGTGACACAAAGAGGCCAAAAACATGGTGGCACATTCGTTCTCAGGTGTGCAAACGTCACGGGCGCAGACTGATGGTTATTCTTGCTCAGGAGGCGTCCCTTTGTCCAATGGGCAAAAACACTATGAAGGGGAACTAAAAAGTCATATGCGTCTCCCACTGGTGGAGGGAGAAACAGAGCAGACAGCCAACCAAAGGACAACATAAATAAACAGGCCCAAATCAGGCCAAAAGACTGAGCCACTGGTCAGGATAGGCCTGGTCTCGTCAGGAGAGACTGCATCCATCCCACTTTCCACAGAGCAGCTCAACCTCCTCGATATCTGGCCAAGTCCATCAGTCCCCCACACCCCTGCCTGGAGCCGAGACCAGGAGGCAAAGCTCCAGTTTGACGCGCTTCTCCATGAGCAGTTGCCCACAGAAAACCGCCTGGAGGCTTGCGAGCGCAGGCGCCATTGGCGACGCGCTACATGCTTTTGCTTTGAACACCGTCATCAGGGGAGAGCGCGAACGCAGTCCCCCACTACCAGAAATTATGCAGTCGAGATTCCCACATTTGGGGAATTCGCAGGGGTCAGCACAGCCGGAGTGCAATGGCTGAGCCTCGCCCTGGGTGAACCACCTTCTTGATCATGGTGTCTCCCCTGCCAGGTAAGTATGAGTTGCACAGCTCACAGGCAGAGAGCTCTGGCTCAGCCACAACAGCCCCTCATATGGGTCATCACTACCCACACAATGACCAAACCACTGCTAATACAACTTTGTCTCAACCTGGAGCTACTCACCCATTGTGGCATGAAAGCAATGTTTGATTACATCATGCAGTACATACTACTGAGATGTACAGCAATAAGTCCAGCGGAGACTTCTTTGAAGAACAAGCGGGGGGTTTTCCCATCATGCAACACTGCATTTCACCATCACACGGTGAAACTCCAACTTATCGGCCGCCTCCATTCTTCCTACCAACTACAGAGAAACAGCTCAAGAGCAACTTCAACAAGGCCAACGTGTCTCAAAGAGCGCAATTGCGCTTCATCTCCATTAGAGCGGCAGAAATAACCGTAAGGGACTAACAAAGCCCCCTCCACGCAAACACTCAGTGTCCCATCCCGTTTGAGTTATCTGCTGCTGCACTGCGGACGTTCTAGCGTCCAGTGTTGTCAATGTACTTTTCACTAATCCATACTGATGCATGCGACAATTGGCATCATGAGGATTAGGGCCACTGTGGGAAAGAAAAATTCAGTCCTGACTTTTGACTCCTAATTCTCATATAGAAAGTCACAATTTGGAGAAAATAGTTGGAGTGAATTTTTTTTTTCCTTCCCGACGTCAGCCTTGACCATCTTCCTTGCTATTCTGACTTCAGAACACCACCACGACGACGACGACGACGACGACGACGACATTTAAGATGTGGGTGTGAATTTACTTTTGACAGGTGAATGGGGGTGCACCGTTCCCGGAGGTACTGCAATACCAGGTCGATGCGTGGAGTGGACGGAGCAAGCCCCTGTTCCATCTCCCTGCTCCAAAAATCAATTTAATATATGGTCCCCGGGTAGGGGACGTATCAGATATTAAACTGATAAGAACAGATACTACACTTGATCTTAGCCAAAAGGCCGAGAAGCGATGCCGGGCAGACTGACCCGTTGGAGCCTCATTCCGGGCTCCCTCACGCTCACTTGTGGTTCCACATAATGGCCGTTGTTGCACAAAACGCCAGGACAGACGAAAAGGCTCCACATTCCCTGTGACACAAAGAGGCCAAAAACATGGTGGCACATTCGTTCTCAGGTGTGCAAACGTCACGGGCGCAGACTGATGGTTATTCTTGCTCAGGAGGCGTCCCTTTGTCCAATGGGCAAAAACACTATGAAGGGGAACTAAAAAGTCATATGCGTCTCCCACTGGTGGAGGGAGAAACAGAGCAGACAGCCAACCAAAGGACAACATAAATAAACAGGCCCAAATCAGGCCAAAAGACTGAGCCACTGGTCAGGATAGGCCTGGTCTCGTCAGGAGAGACTGCATCCATCCCACTTTCCACAGAGCAGCTCAACCTCCTCGATATCTGGCCAAGTCCATCAGTCCCCCACACCCCTGCCTGGAGCCGAGACCAGGAGGCAAAGCTCCAGTTTGACGCGCTTCTCCATGAGCAGTTGCCCACAGAAAACCGCCTGGAGGCTTGCGAGCGCAGGCGCCATTGGCGACGCGCTACATGCTTTTGCTTTGAACACCGTCATCAGGGGAGAGCGCGAACGCAGTCCCCCACTACCAGAAATTATGCAGTCGAGATTCCCACATTTGGGGAATTCGCAGGGGTCAGCACAGCCGGAGTGCAATGGCTGAGCCTCGCCCTGGGTGAACCACCTTCTTGATCATGGTGTCTCCCCTGCCAGGTAAGTATGAGTTGCACAGCTCACAGGCAGAGAGCTCTGGCTCAGCCACAACAGCCCCTCATATGGGTCATCACTACCCACACAATGACCAAACCACTGCTAATACAACTTTGTCTCAACCTGGAGCTACTCACCCATTGTGGCATGAAAGCAATGTTTGATTACATCATGCAGTACATACTACTGAGATGTACAGCAATAAGTCCAGCGGAGACTTCTTTGAAGAACAAGCGGGGGGTTTTCCCATCATGCAACACTGCATTTCACCATCACACGGTGAAACTCCAACTTATCGGCCGCCTCCATTCTTCCTACCAACTACAGAGAAACAGCTCAAGAGCAACTTCAACAAGGCCAACGTGTCTCAAAGAGCGCAATTGCGCTTCATCTCCATTAGAGCGGCAGAAATAACCGTAAGGGACTAACAAAGCCCCCTCCACGCAAACACTCAGTGTCCCATCCCGTTTGAGTTATCTGCTGCTGCACTGCGGACGTTCTAGCGTCCAGTGTTGTCAATGTACTTTTCACTAATCCATACTGATGCATGCGACAATTGGCATCATGAGGATTAGGGCCACTGTGGGAAAGAAAAATTCAGTCCTGACTTTTGACTCCTAATTCTCATATAGAAAGTCACAATTTGGAGAAAATAGTTGGAGTGAATTTTTTTTTTCCTTCCCGACGTCAGCCTTGACCATCTTCCTTGCTATTCTGACTTCAGAACACCACCACGACGACGACGACGACGACGACGACGACATTTAAGATGTGGGTGTGAATTTACTTTTGACAGGTGAATGGGGGTGCACCGTTCCCGGAGGTACTGCAATACCAGGTCGATGCGTGGAGTGGACGGAGCAAGCCCCTGTTCCATCTCCCTGCTCCAAAAATCAATTTAATATATGGTCCCCGGGTAGGGGACGTATCAGATATTAAACTGATAAGAACAGATACTACACTTGATCTTAGCCAAAAGGCCGAGAAGCGATGCCGGGCAGACTGACCCGTTGGAGCCTCATTCCGGGCTCCCTCACGCTCACTTGTGGTTCCACATAATGGCCGTTGTTGCACAAAACGCCAGGACAGACGAAAAGGCTCCACATTCCCTGTGACACAAAGAGGCCAAAAACATGGTGGCACATTCGTTCTCAGGTGTGCAAACGTCACGGGCGCAGACTGATGGTTATTCTTGCTCAGGAGGCGTCCCTTTGTCCAATGGGCAAAAACACTATGAAGGGGAACTAAAAAGTCATATGCGTCTCCCACTGGTGGAGGGAGAAACAGAGCAGACAGCCAACCAAAGGACAACATAAATAAACAGGCCCAAATCAGGCCAAAAGACTGAGCCACTGGTCAGGATAGGCCTGGTCTCGTCAGGAGAGACTGCATCCATCCCACTTTCCACAGAGCAGCTCAACCTCCTCGATATCTGGCCAAGTCCATCAGTCCCCCACACCCCTGCCTGGAGCCGAGACCAGGAGGCAAAGCTCCAGTTTGACGCGCTTCTCCATGAGCAGTTGCCCACAGAAAACCGCCTGGAGGCTTGCGAGCGCAGGCGCCATTGGCGACGCGCTACATGCTTTTGCTTTGAACACCGTCATCAGGGGAGAGCGCGAACGCAGTCCCCCACTACCAGAAATTATGCAGTCGAGATTCCCACATTTGGGGAATTCGCAGGGGTCAGCACAGCCGGAGTGCAATGGCTGAGCCTCGCCCTGGGTGAACCACCTTCTTGATCATGGTGTCTCCCCTGCCAGGTAAGTATGAGTTGCACAGCTCACAGGCAGAGAGCTCTGGCTCAGCCACAACAGCCCCTCATATGGGTCATCACTACCCACACAATGACCAAACCACTGCTAATACAACTTTGTCTCAACCTGGAGCTACTCACCCATTGTGGCATGAAAGCAATGTTTGATTACATCATGCAGTACATACTACTGAGATGTACAGCAATAAGTCCAGCGGAGACTTCTTTGAAGAACAAGCGGGGGGTTTTCCCATCATGCAACACTGCATTTCACCATCACACGGTGAAACTCCAACTTATCGGCCGCCTCCATTCTTCCTACCAACTACAGAGAAACAGCTCAAGAGCAACTTCAACAAGGCCAACGTGTCTCAAAGAGCGCAATTGCGCTTCATCTCCATTAGAGCGGCAGAAATAACCGTAAGGGACTAACAAAGCCCCCTCCACGCAAACACTCAGTGTCCCATCCCGTTTGAGTTATCTGCTGCTGCACTGCGGACGTTCTAGCGTCCAGTGTTGTCAATGTACTTTTCACTAATCCATACTGATGCATGCGACAATTGGCATCATGAGGATTAGGGCCACTGTGGGAAAGAAAAATTCAGTCCTGACTTTTGACTCCTAATTCTCATATAGAAAGTCACAATTTGGAGAAAATAGTTGGAGTGAATTTTTTTTTTCCTTCCCGACGTCAGCCTTGACCATCTTCCTTGCTATTCTGACTTCAGAACACCACCACGACGACGACGACATTTAAGATGTGGGTGTGAATTTACTTTTGACAGGTGAATGGGGGTGCACCGTTCCCGGAGGTACTGCAATACCAGGTCGATGCGTGGAGTGGACGGAGCAAGCCCCTGTTCCATCTCCCTGCTCCAAAAATCAATTTAATATATGGTCCCCGGGTAGGGGACGTATCAGATATTAAACTGATAAGAACAGATACTACACTTGATCTTAGCCAAAAGGCCGAGAAGCGATGCCGGGCAGACTGACCCGTTGGAGCCTCATTCCGGGCTCCCTCACGCTCACTTGTGGTTCCACATAATGGCCGTTGTTGCACAAAACGCCAGGACAGACGAAAAGGCTCCACATTCCCTGTGACACAAAGAGGCCAAAAACATGGTGGCACATTCGTTCTCAGGTGTGCAAACGTCACGGGCGCAGACTGATGGTTATTCTTGCTCAGGAGGCGTCCCTTTGTCCAATGGGCAAAAACACTATGAAGGGGAACTAAAAAGTCATATGCGTCTCCCACTGGTGGAGGGAGAAACAGAGCAGACAGCCAACCAAAGGACAACATAAATAAACAGGCCCAAATCAGGCCAAAAGACTGAGCCACTGGTCAGGATAGGCCTGGTCTCGTCAGGAGAGACTGCATCCATCCCACTTTCCACAGAGCAGCTCAACCTCCTCGATATCTGGCCAAGTCCATCAGTCCCCCACACCCCTGCCTGGAGCCGAGACCAGGAGGCAAAGCTCCAGTTTGACGCGCTTCTCCATGAGCAGTTGCCCACAGAAAACCGCCTGGAGGCTTGCGAGCGCAGGCGCCATTGGCGACGCGCTACATGCTTTTGCTTTGAACACCGTCATCAGGGGAGAGCGCGAACGCAGTCCCCCACTACCAGAAATTATGCAGTCGAGATTCCCACATTTGGGGAATTCGCAGGGGTCAGCACAGCCGGAGTGCAATGGCTGAGCCTCGCCCTGGGTGAACCACCTTCTTGATCATGGTGTCTCCCCTGCCAGGTAAGTATGAGTTGCACAGCTCACAGGCAGAGAGCTCTGGCTCAGCCACAACAGCCCCTCATATGGGTCATCACTACCCACACAATGACCAAACCACTGCTAATACAACTTTGTCTCAACCTGGAGCTACTCACCCATTGTGGCATGAAAGCAATGTTTGATTACATCATGCAGTACATACTACTGAGATGTACAGCAATAAGTCCAGCGGAGACTTCTTTGAAGAACAAGCGGGGGGTTTTCCCATCATGCAACACTGCATTTCACCATCACACGGTGAAACTCCAACTTATCGGCCGCCTCCATTCTTCCTACCAACTACAGAGAAACAGCTCAAGAGCAACTTCAACAAGGCCAACGTGTCTCAAAGAGCGCAATTGCGCTTCATCTCCATTAGAGCGGCAGAAATAACCGTAAGGGACTAACAAAGCCCCCTCCACGCAAACACTCAGTGTCCCATCCCGTTTGAGTTATCTGCTGCTGCACTGCGGACGTTCTAGCGTCCAGTGTTGTCAATGTACTTTTCACTAATCCATACTGATGCATGCGACAATTGGCATCATGAGGATTAGGGCCACTGTGGGAAAGAAAAATTCAGTCCTGACTTTTGACTCCTAATTCTCATATAGAAAGTCACAATTTGGAGAAAATAGTTGGAGTGAATTTTTTTTTTCCTTCCCGACGTCAGCCTTGACCATCTTCCTTGCTATTCTGACTTCAGAACACCACCACGACGACGACGACATTTAAGATGTGGGTGTGAATTTACTTTTGACAGGTGAATGGGGGTGCACCGTTCCCGGAGGTACTGCAATACCAGGTCGATGCGTGGAGTGGACGGAGCAAGCCCCTGTTCCATCTCCCTGCTCCAAAAATCAATTTAATATATGGTCCCCGGGTAGGGGACGTATCAGATATTAAACTGATAAGAACAGATACTACACTTGATCTTAGCCAAAAGGCCGAGAAGCGATGCCGGGCAGACTGACCCGTTGGAGCCTCATTCCGGGCTCCCTCACGCTCACTTGTGGTTCCACATAATGGCCGTTGTTGCACAAAACGCCAGGACAGACGAAAAGGCTCCACATTCCCTGTGACACAAAGAGGCCAAAAACATGGTGGCACATTCGTTCTCAGGTGTGCAAACGTCACGGGCGCAGACTGATGGTTATTCTTGCTCAGGAGGCGTCCCTTTGTCCAATGGGCAAAAACACTATGAAGGGGAACTAAAAAGTCATATGCGTCTCCCACTGGTGGAGGGAGAAACAGAGCAGACAGCCAACCAAAGGACAACATAAATAAACAGGCCCAAATCAGGCCAAAAGACTGAGCCACTGGTCAGGATAGGCCTGGTCTCGTCAGGAGAGACTGCATCCATCCCACTTTCCACAGAGCAGCTCAACCTCCTCGATATCTGGCCAAGTCCATCAGTCCCCCACACCCCTGCCTGGAGCCGAGACCAGGAGGCAAAGCTCCAGTTTGACGCGCTTCTCCATGAGCAGTTGCCCACAGAAAACCGCCTGGAGGCTTGCGAGCGCAGGCGCCATTGGCGACGCGCTACATGCTTTTGCTTTGAACACCGTCATCAGGGGAGAGCGCGAACGCAGTCCCCCACTACCAGAAATTATGCAGTCGAGATTCCCACATTTGGGGAATTCGCAGGGGTCAGCACAGCCGGAGTGCAATGGCTGAGCCTCGCCCTGGGTGAACCACCTTCTTGATCATGGTGTCTCCCCTGCCAGGTAAGTATGAGTTGCACAGCTCACAGGCAGAGAGCTCTGGCTCAGCCACAACAGCCCCTCATATGGGTCATCACTACCCACACAATGACCAAACCACTGCTAATACAACTTTGTCTCAACCTGGAGCTACTCACCCATTGTGGCATGAAAGCAATGTTTGATTACATCATGCAGTACATACTACTGAGATGTACAGCAATAAGTCCAGCGGAGACTTCTTTGAAGAACAAGCGGGGGGTTTTCCCATCATGCAACACTGCATTTCACCATCACACGGTGAAACTCCAACTTATCGGCCGCCTCCATTCTTCCTACCAACTACAGAGAAACAGCTCAAGAGCAACTTCAACAAGGCCAACGTGTCTCAAAGAGCGCAATTGCGCTTCATCTCCATTAGAGCGGCAGAAATAACCGTAAGGGACTAACAAAGCCCCCTCCACGCAAACACTCAGTGTCCCATCCCGTTTGAGTTATCTGCTGCTGCACTGCGGACGTTCTAGCGTCCAGTGTTGTCAATGTACTTTTCACTAATCCATACTGATGCATGCGACAATTGGCATCATGAGGATTAGGGCCACTGTGGGAAAGAAAAATTCAGTCCTGACTTTTGACTCCTAATTCTCATATAGAAAGTCACAATTTGGAGAAAATAGTTGGAGTGAATTTTTTTTTTCCTTCCCGACGTCAGCCTTGACCATCTTCCTTGCTATTCTGACTTCAGAACACCACCACGACGACGACGACATTTAAGATGTGGGTGTGAATTTACTTTTGACAGGTGAATGGGGGTGCACCGTTCCCGGAGGTACTGCAATACCAGGTCGATGCGTGGAGTGGACGGAGCAAGCCCCTGTTCCATCTCCCTGCTCCAAAAATCAATTTAATATATGGTCCCCGGGTAGGGGACGTATCAGATATTAAACTGATAAGAACAGATACTACACTTGATCTTAGCCAAAAGGCCGAGAAGCGATGCCGGGCAGACTGACCCGTTGGAGCCTCATTCCGGGCTCCCTCACGCTCACTTGTGGTTCCACATAATGGCCGTTGTTGCACAAAACGCCAGGACAGACGAAAAGGCTCCACATTCCCTGTGACACAAAGAGGCCAAAAACATGGTGGCACATTCGTTCTCAGGTGTGCAAACGTCACGGGCGCAGACTGATGGTTATTCTTGCTCAGGAGGCGTCCCTTTGTCCAATGGGCAAAAACACTATGAAGGGGAACTAAAAAGTCATATGCGTCTCCCACTGGTGGAGGGAGAAACAGAGCAGACAGCCAACCAAAGGACAACATAAATAAACAGGCCCAAATCAGGCCAAAAGACTGAGCCACTGGTCAGGATAGGCCTGGTCTCGTCAGGAGAGACTGCATCCATCCCACTTTCCACAGAGCAGCTCAACCTCCTCGATATCTGGCCAAGTCCATCAGTCCCCCACACCCCTGCCTGGAGCCGAGACCAGGAGGCAAAGCTCCAGTTTGACGCGCTTCTCCATGAGCAGTTGCCCACAGAAAACCGCCTGGAGGCTTGCGAGCGCAGGCGCCATTGGCGACGCGCTACATGCTTTTGCTTTGAACACCGTCATCAGGGGAGAGCGCGAACGCAGTCCCCCACTACCAGAAATTATGCAGTCGAGATTCCCACATTTGGGGAATTCGCAGGGGTCAGCACAGCCGGAGTGCAATGGCTGAGCCTCGCCCTGGGTGAACCACCTTCTTGATCATGGTGTCTCCCCTGCCAGGTAAGTATGAGTTGCACAGCTCACAGGCAGAGAGCTCTGGCTCAGCCACAACAGCCCCTCATATGGGTCATCACTACCCACACAATGACCAAACCACTGCTAATACAACTTTGTCTCAACCTGGAGCTACTCACCCATTGTGGCATGAAAGCAATGTTTGATTACATCATGCAGTACATACTACTGAGATGTACAGCAATAAGTCCAGCGGAGACTTCTTTGAAGAACAAGCGGGGGGTTTTCCCATCATGCAACACTGCATTTCACCATCACACGGTGAAACTCCAACTTATCGGCCGCCTCCATTCTTCCTACCAACTACAGAGAAACAGCTCAAGAGCAACTTCAACAAGGCCAACGTGTCTCAAAGAGCGCAATTGCGCTTCATCTCCATTAGAGCGGCAGAAATAACCGTAAGGGACTAACAAAGCCCCCTCCACGCAAACACTCAGTGTCCCATCCCGTTTGAGTTATCTGCTGCTGCACTGCGGACGTTCTAGCGTCCAGTGTTGTCAATGTACTTTTCACTAATCCATACTGATGCATGCGACAATTGGCATCATGAGGATTAGGGCCACTGTGGGAAAGAAAAATTCAGTCCTGACTTTTGACTCCTAATTCTCATATAGAAAGTCACAATTTGGAGAAAATAGTTGGAGTGAATTTTTTTTTTCCTTCCCGACGTCAGCCTTGACCATCTTCCTTGCTATTCTGACTTCAGAACACCACCACGACGACGACGACATTTAAGATGTGGGTGTGAATTTACTTTTGACAGGTGAATGGGGGTGCACCGTTCCCGGAGGTACTGCAATACCAGGTCGATGCGTGGAGTGGACGGAGCAAGCCCCTGTTCCATCTCCCTGCTCCAAAAATCAATTTAATATATGGTCCCCGGGTAGGGGACGTATCAGATATTAAACTGATAAGAACAGATACTACACTTGATCTTAGCCAAAAGGCCGAGAAGCGATGCCGGGCAGACTGACCCGTTGGAGCCTCATTCCGGGCTCCCTCACGCTCACTTGTGGTTCCACATAATGGCCGTTGTTGCACAAAACGCCAGGACAGACGAAAAGGCTCCACATTCCCTGTGACACAAAGAGGCCAAAAACATGGTGGCACATTCGTTCTCAGGTGTGCAAACGTCACGGGCGCAGACTGATGGTTATTCTTGCTCAGGAGGCGTCCCTTTGTCCAATGGGCAAAAACACTATGAAGGGGAACTAAAAAGTCATATGCGTCTCCCACTGGTGGAGGGAGAAACAGAGCAGACAGCCAACCAAAGGACAACATAAATAAACAGGCCCAAATCAGGCCAAAAGACTGAGCCACTGGTCAGGATAGGCCTGGTCTCGTCAGGAGAGACTGCATCCATCCCACTTTCCACAGAGCAGCTCAACCTCCTCGATATCTGGCCAAGTCCATCAGTCCCCCACACCCCTGCCTGGAGCCGAGACCAGGAGGCAAAGCTCCAGTTTGACGCGCTTCTCCATGAGCAGTTGCCCACAGAAAACCGCCTGGAGGCTTGCGAGCGCAGGCGCCATTGGCGACGCGCTACATGCTTTTGCTTTGAACACCGTCATCAGGGGAGAGCGCGAACGCAGTCCCCCACTACCAGAAATTATGCAGTCGAGATTCCCACATTTGGGGAATTCGCAGGGGTCAGCACAGCCGGAGTGCAATGGCTGAGCCTCGCCCTGGGTGAACCACCTTCTTGATCATGGTGTCTCCCCTGCCAGGTAAGTATGAGTTGCACAGCTCACAGGCAGAGAGCTCTGGCTCAGCCACAACAGCCCCTCATATGGGTCATCACTACCCACACAATGACCAAACCACTGCTAATACAACTTTGTCTCAACCTGGAGCTACTCACCCATTGTGGCATGAAAGCAATGTTTGATTACATCATGCAGTACATACTACTGAGATGTACAGCAATAAGTCCAGCGGAGACTTCTTTGAAGAACAAGCGGGGGGTTTTCCCATCATGCAACACTGCATTTCACCATCACACGGTGAAACTCCAACTTATCGGCCGCCTCCATTCTTCCTACCAACTACAGAGAAACAGCTCAAGAGCAACTTCAACAAGGCCAACGTGTCTCAAAGAGCGCAATTGCGCTTCATCTCCATTAGAGCGGCAGAAATAACCGTAAGGGACTAACAAAGCCCCCTCCACGCAAACACTCAGTGTCCCATCCCGTTTGAGTTATCTGCTGCTGCACTGCGGACGTTCTAGCGTCCAGTGTTGTCAATGTACTTTTCACTAATCCATACTGATGCATGCGACAATTGGCATCATGAGGATTAGGGCCACTGTGGGAAAGAAAAATTCAGTCCTGACTTTTGACTCCTAATTCTCATATAGAAAGTCACAATTTGGAGAAAATAGTTGGAGTGAATTTTTTTTTTCCTTCCCGACGTCAGCCTTGACCATCTTCCTTGCTATTCTGACTTCAGAACACCACCACCACCACGACGACGATGACATTTAAGATGTGGGTGTGAATTTACTTTTGACAGGTGAATGGGGGTGCACCGTTCCCGGAGGTACTGCAATACCAGGTCGATGCGTGGAGTGGGCGGAGCAAGCCCCTGTTCCATCTCCCTGCTCCAAAAATCAATTTAATATATGGTCCCCGGGTAGGGGACGTATCAGATATTAAACTGATAAGAACAGATACTACACTTGATCTTAGCCAAAAGGCCGAGAAGCGATGCCGGGCAGACTGACCCGTTGGAGCCTCATTCCGGGCTCCCTCACGCTCACTTGTGGTTCCACATAATGGCCGTTGTTGCACAAAACGCCAGGACAGACGAAAAGGCTCCACATTCCCTGTGACACAAAGAGGCCAAAAACATGGTGGCACATTCGTTCTCAGGTGTGCAAACGTCACGGGCGCAGACTGATGGTTATTCTTGCTCAGGAGGCGTCCCTTTGTCCAATGGGCAAAAACACTATGAAGGGGAACTAAAAAGTCATATGCGTCTCCCACTGGTGGAGGGAGAAACAGAGCAGACAGCCAACCAAAGGACAACATAAATAAACAGGCCCAAATCAGGCCAAAAGACTGAGCCACTGGTCAGGATAGGCCTGGTCTCGTCAGGAGAGACTGCATCCATCCCACTTTCCACAGAGCAGCTCAACCTCCTCGATATCTGGCCAAGTCCATCAGTCCCCCACACCCCTGCCTGGAGCCGAGACCAGGAGGCAAAGCTCCAGTTTGACGCGCTTCTCCATGAGCAGTTGCCCACAGAAAACCGCCTGGAGGCTTGCGAGCGCAGGCGCCATTGGCGACGCGCTACATGCTTTTGCTTTGAACACCGTCATCAGGGGAGAGCGCGAACGCAGTCCCCCACTACCAGAAATTATGCAGTCGAGATTCCCACATTTGGGGAATTCGCAGGGGTCAGCACAGCCGGAGTGCAATGGCTGAGCCTCGCCCTGGGTGAACCACCTTCTTGATCATGGTGTCTCCCCTGCCAGGTAAGTATGAGTTGCACAGCTCACAGGCAGAGAGCTCTGGCTCAGCCACAACAGCCCCTCATATGGGTCATCACTACCCACACAATGACCAAACCACTGCTAATACAACTTTGTCTCAACCTGGAGCTACTCACCCATTGTGGCATGAAAGCAATGTTTGATTACATCATGCAGTACATACTACTGAGATGTACAGCAATAAGTCCAGCGGAGACTTCTTTGAAGAACAAGCGGGGGGTTTTCCCATCATGCAACACTGCATTTCACCATCACACGGTGAAACTCCAACTTATCGGCCGCCTCCATTCTTCCTACCAACTACAGAGAAACAGCTCAAGAGCAACTTCAACAAGGCCAACGTGTCTCAAAGAGCGCAATTGCGCTTCATCTCCATTAGAGCGGCAGAAATAACCGTAAGGGACTAACAAAGCCCCCTCCACGCAAACACTCAGTGTCCCATCCCGTTTGAGTTATCTGCTGCTGCACTGCGGACGTTCTAGCGTCCAGTGTTGTCAATGTACTTTTCACTAATCCATACTGATGCATGCGACAATTGGCATCATGAGGATTAGGGCCACTGTGGGAAAGAAAAATTCAGTCCTGACTTTTGACTCCTAATTCTCATATAGAAAGTCACAATTTGGAGAAAATAGTTGGAGTGAATTTTTTTTTTCCTTCCCGACGTCAGCCTTGACCATCTTCCTTGCTATTCTGACTTCAGAACACCACCACGACGACGACGACATTTAAGATGTGGGTGTGAATTTACTTTTGACAGGTGAATGGGGGTGCACCGTTCCCGGAGGTACTGCAATACCAGGTCGATGCGTGGAGTGGACGGAGCAAGCCCCTGTTCCATCTCCCTGCTCCAAAAATCAATTTAATATATGGTCCCCGGGTAGGGGACGTATCAGATATTAAACTGATAAGAACAGATACTACACTTGATCTTAGCCAAAAGGCCGAGAAGCGATGCCGGGCAGACTGACCCGTTGGAGCCTCATTCCGGGCTCCCTCACGCTCACTTGTGGTTCCACATAATGGCCGTTGTTGCACAAAACGCCAGGACAGACGAAAAGGCTCCACATTCCCTGTGACACAAAGAGGCCAAAAACATGGTGGCACATTCGTTCTCAGGTGTGCAAACGTCACGGGCGCAGACTGATGGTTATTCTTGCTCAGGAGGCGTCCCTTTGTCCAATGGGCAAAAACACTATGAAGGGGAACTAAAAAGTCATATGCGTCTCCCACTGGTGGAGGGAGAAACAGAGCAGACAGCCAACCAAAGGACAACATAAATAAACAGGCCCAAATCAGGCCAAAAGACTGAGCCACTGGTCAGGATAGGCCTGGTCTCGTCAGGAGAGACTGCATCCATCCCACTTTCCACAGAGCAGCTCAACCTCCTCGATATCTGGCCAAGTCCATCAGTCCCCCACACCCCTGCCTGGAGCCGAGACCAGGAGGCAAAGCTCCAGTTTGACGCGCTTCTCCATGAGCAGTTGCCCACAGAAAACCGCCTGGAGGCTTGCGAGCGCAGGCGCCATTGGCGACGCGCTACATGCTTTTGCTTTGAACACCGTCATCAGGGGAGAGCGCGAACGCAGTCCCCCACTACCAGAAATTATGCAGTCGAGATTCCCACATTTGGGGAATTCGCAGGGGTCAGCACAGCCGGAGTGCAATGGCTGAGCCTCGCCCTGGGTGAACCACCTTCTTGATCATGGTGTCTCCCCTGCCAGGTAAGTATGAGTTGCACAGCTCACAGGCAGAGAGCTCTGGCTCAGCCACAACAGCCCCTCATATGGGTCATCACTACCCACACAATGACCAAACCACTGCTAATACAACTTTGTCTCAACCTGGAGCTACTCACCCATTGTGGCATGAAAGCAATGTTTGATTACATCATGCAGTACATACTACTGAGATGTACAGCAATAAGTCCAGCGGAGACTTCTTTGAAGAACAAGCGGGGGGTTTTCCCATCATGCAACACTGCATTTCACCATCACACGGTGAAACTCCAACTTATCGGCCGCCTCCATTCTTCCTACCAACTACAGAGAAACAGCTCAAGAGCAACTTCAACAAGGCCAACGTGTCTCAAAGAGCGCAATTGTGCTTCATCTTCATTAGAGCGGCAGAAATAACCGTAAGGGACTAACAAAGCCCCCTCCACGCAAACACTCAGTGTCCCATCCCGTTTGAGTTATCTGCTGCTGCACTGCGGACGTTCTAGCGTCCAGTGTTGTCAATGTACTTTTCACTAATCCATACTGATGCATGCGACAATTGGCATCATGAGGATTAGGGCCACTGTGGGAAAGAAAAATTCAGTCCTGACTTTTGACTCCTAATTCTCATATAGAAAGTCACAATTTGGAGAAAATAGTTGGAGTGAATTTTTTTTTTCCTTCCCGACGTCAGCCTTGACCATCTTCCTTACTTTTCTGACTTCAGAACACCACCACGTCGACGACATTTAAGATGTGGGTGTGAATTTACTTTTGACAGGTGAATGGGGGTGCACCGTTCCCGGAGGTACTGCAATACCAGGTCGATGCGTGGAGTGGACGGAGCAAGCCCCTGTTCCATCTCCCTGCTCCAAAAATCAATTTAATATATGGTCCCCGGGTAGGGGACGTATCAGATATTAAACTGATAAGAACAGATACTACACTTGATCTTAGCCAAAAGGCCGAGAAGCGATGCCGGGCAGACTGACCCGTTGGAGCCTTATTCTGGGCTCCCTCACGCTCACTTGTGGTTCCACATAATGGCCGTTGTTGCACAAAACGCCAGGACAGACGAAAAGGCTCCACATTCACTGTGACACAAAGAGGCCAAAAACATGGTGGCACATTCGTTCTCAGGTGTGCAAACGTCACGGACGCAGACTGATGGTTATTCTTGCTCAGGATGTCCAATGGGCAAAAACACTATGAAGGGGAACTAAAAAGTCATATGCGTCTCCCACTGGTGGAGGGAGAAACAGAGCAGACAGCCAACCAAAGGACAACATAAATAAACAGGCCCAAATCAGGCCAAAAGACTGAGCCACTGGTCAGGATAGGCCTGGTCTCGTTAGGAGAGACTGCATCCATCCCACTTTCCACAGAGCAGCTCAACCTCCTAGATATCTGGCCAAGTCCATCAGTCCCCCACACCCCTGCCTGGAGCCGAGACCAGGAGGCAAAGCTCCAGTTTGACGCGCTTCTCTGTGCTTCCCCATGAGCAGTTGCCCACAGAAAACCGCCTGGAGGCTTGTGAGCGCAGGCACCAGTGGCGATGCGCTACATGCTTTTGCTTTGAACACTGTCACCAGGGGAGAGCGCGAATGCAGTCCCCCACTAGCCCGGAATGAGGCTCCAATGGGTCAGTCTGCCCTGCATCGCTTCTCGGCCTTTTGGCTAAGATCAAGTGTAGTATCTGTTCTTATCAGTTTAATATCTGATACGTCCCCTACCTGGGGACCATATATTAAAATGATTTTTGGGGCATTTCTTGGTTATTCGAGTGAGAAGTTATCTCTAGACGCCACTGCGCAAGTGGACTTCTGGACTTTTTGCCTGTGGACTTGGTGATGGGTCACACCAGCAGAGTGCAGCAGTGTACCGTTAAGGCAAATGAGCAAGCGAGTAATAGTAAGCAATTGTTTCATCAAGAAGCTTGTACACTGTTTGCATTGTATTTGAGTTCAGTGCACGAGTTTGAGAGCCAACAAGAGGGTCCAGTTCAGTTAAGCGATTAGCTTTGAGGCTAGTCACGTGCAGCCGTTCAGTGTTGCTGCCAAGACTGGAGGGACATCTGCAGATCGTCATATTGAGGAGAAGTGGCTTTGTCGACTGCTCGCCAGCTTGAATGCCGTGTTCATGCGCCCCTGGTGGTCCACCTCCTGTGACGAGCTCCAAAGATAATGACTGGTACCATTAGAAGTGGACATTTATGTGGGGTATAATTGCCCAATTGAAGTGTGAATTTTTTGAGCAAATATTTGTCACAAACAACATTGTTCAATATAATAAAACTGTTTATTCTTTCACCACCTTATAATTGTTAAGCCATAGCAGGGCTGCCTGGTGATGGTGGATAGCGCATTTAGATTTGTTTATATATCAAATATTTAGTGGTGATTCACCTCAGGTATCTAAAGTTCATATAGTTCGGAGCACTGGACTTCACAAGGAATATACCTGGACACCAGTCCCTTAGGGCACACACACCCCTCACTCTCACACTCAAACCTCGGATCAAATTAGAGGTAAGCCTGGGACTTTCTTGCAGCGAGGAGACAGTGCTGATCACCTGTTTATTATGTCATCTCTGATAGCAATGTTAGATCTAAGCCTGTGATGTCTAAAGAGCCTCAGCCATCTGCTGCCCTCTTCTGTTGCTCCTCATGCAGTGCAACAAAGATCTACTATAAACTGGTTCATCACACTGATTGACATGACAAACCATGCAGCCACAAACAACAATCATTTGCAGATAAAAGGAAATTGTATGCATGCATGTAAAATAGTGTGTACAAAACATATGTAAATATGTTATCACCTTATGTGATATGTGCTGTTACAGTCTTTCATTTGTCATCATCTGTTTTTCACAGTTATTGGTGTGCACTTATACAAAGGAGTGTTATCTGTTGCAATTCTGACTTGTGGGAACTACTACACAGGATTCTAGAACATTCATTCCAACGAGGTGAAGCAGCAGCTCTTAGCATATAAAGTTAGACTTCAAACAGCTGTCAGAAATTAAATTATTCAGACAAAGAACCAAAAATAAACAAATTGCATCTAGACAGCATAGATGTTTTTTTTATTTTTATTATATTGGCTTCAGAAATGAAGAATTTTTCATAGACTGCCATTGCTGACATGAGAGCGAAATTCAAAATGCTGCAAAAACATTAGTTTTTCAGAAAAAAATCTAATATTTTTCAAACATCTACTATGATTCCAAAATTATGTCAATTTCCTTAATGAACACTGAAAATGTGTGTCTGAAAATCACAAGTATATGTTAAAAATACCTTTCATTGTCAAACATTTTGATGGGCTGTCAGTTCAGTTTTAATTAATCAAAAATCTGTGTAGTTGTGACTGTCATTGAGTGCTAGCTACTGGTTCCAAACTTGTCCATATAGAGTTAGTTTGCTGACATGGAGGACATTTTCTTTTGTACTCCAGGTAACTGAGAGTAGATGAGAGAGTGTGCAGGTGACATTTTAATTTTAATGTAAATATGGACATTTCACTTATATATTGTAAAGTGTCCTAGTACTGCACCAGAGTTTGTGATCCTATTGTTTGTCTTGTGACTGTTATATGTGCCCCCCTCTGGTGGAAATGGTTCTGGTCACCTCCTTTATATGTGTAACCAGCAGCCTTTGCTGCAGTTGTCCCTTGGCAGCCACCGTAGCTCCACTCACAGCTGGCCCGCCCCTTCCGGGGCATGCCCGTGGCTACCTGTCAGCCTTCCACACCCCATTTGCTATGATATTTAGTGATTAATAAAGTGAAGATGACTGCAACCTCACGTCTCTGTGTCCACTAATGTAGCTGGGAGGGGACCCTCTTGTCCTGGAATCCGGTGTATTAGGGGCTGTAAAACGATATCTTGTGGTGTGAGGCCACAGGTGGCGTTGTCACAAACCACCTAGACAAGACCCTTAGACTGACCCGCTCGGGTCACAAAGTGGCGTTGTCGGCAGGACTAAGTGAACAGAGATGTGTGGTCCAGTTGTCTTGTATATATTTTGCCCCCCCCCCCCCCCCCCCCCTCTTCTCCTATTTGTGGAGAGCAACATACTGTGTGAGCAAAGGCAAAGCAGAGCAAAGGCACAGCAGCAGTTGGTGCGCCAGGACTTCACCGCTTACCTGGGAGGCTGAACTCACCTGGAGGCAATGGCTGAAGAAGTGCAGGAGCTACGGGAATTGGTGCGCAAGCTCCAAGCAGACAAGGAACTCTTGATTCAGCAGCAGGCCTCCAGGCCAGCGGCAACAACCTCGGCTGCCACCTCAGGGCCCTTTGATGGACAGACTGTACACTCTGGTAACCCCAGCACTACAGAGCAATTGTTGTATCTCCCTAGGGAGAGAAAATGTCCTGTGTTTCGGGGTGGGGTGGGTATTGGCATTGATGAATGGATGGGAGAGGTAAATGCTTGTGCTCGAGTACGTCGTCTGGGTTTGCTTGATAAAGCATATTTTATGTTTGATCATTTGGAAGGTGAGGCCAGGGATGAGATAAGATACAGATCTCAAGCAGAGCGGGAAGACCAGACAAAAATCGAGTCTATCCTTAGAGACCTGTATGGCTGCTCAAAATCTTATGTGGCCCTCCAAGAGAGTTTTTTTTCAAGGAAACAGTTAGATGGCGAATCTCTCCAAGAATACTCTCACGCACTTCTCTCTCTCATGGACAAGGTTAATCAGTGTTCCCCTAATTCAGTGCCACAGTCTGACCAGCTGCTACGCGACCAATTTACAGAACATGTTCTGGATTCTGATTTACGCAGAGAACTAAAGCGTCTAGTGCGCCAGACTCCAGAGCTGTCCATGTTGGAGGTGCGGGCTGCAGCTATTCGGTGGGAGCGCGAGGGCAGGCCGAGTGATGTCACCCGAGGTAGGAGCCATTCAGTCCCTTCCCTCTGTGCCATGCAGTGCGCGAAGGCCCAGTCAAGCATGCCCGCGGCCCCGGCAAGCTCAGAATTGGCAGAGCTGAAGGCCATGTTGCTGAAGCAGCAAGAACAGATAGACTGGCTAACCAATAGTCTGGGCATGTTGCAGGGCCCCACACGGCCCACAAGGCCTAGTCGCCCCTCCCCTGTGATCTGTAGGCGGTGTCAGAAGCCTGGCCACTATGCTAGGGAATGTAGCAATGAGCGAGCGATCCCAGCACGCAGTCCAGCTCCCCATAGAAGGCACGATGACTCCACCCCTTTGCCCCCGGTGGAAAACTAGCCCCCTCCACTGTGCTGAGTCACACATTGGCAGGGGACACCACTGGCTCACCTGGCCAGGGCCCAGAACAACAGGCTGTATCCTCCCTCCTTAGTCAGTGCCCTAAGGTGGCTGTCAGGGCGGGGGGAGTAGTGGTAAATTGCCTGTTGGATACGGGGTCCATGGTGTCTACCATGGTAGAGAGTTTCTTTTTGCAACACTTCCAAGGTCAGCCCCAGCAGTGTCATTGGTTGCAGCTACGTGCTGCAAATGGTCTTGAGATACCTTACACCGGTTATATTGAACTAACTGTGGAAGTGCTTGGTAAAGTAATTCCACGACGGGGTTGGCTGGTAGTGAAAGACCCCCCAGGTCAGTTTTCTCCACCTGCAGTGCCTGGAGTGCTAGGGATGAACGTCATCCGAGAATGTTATGAGGAATTGTTTGGGCAACATGGCTCTGCCCTCTTTGACCACCCACCAGTAGTTCATGCCTCACCTCCCTGGCGTCAGGCCTTGCAGTATTGCCATAGAGCCCAGCTACAACCCCCTAAGGCTGGAAGAGGGGTTGCCAAAGTTAGGGGACGGAGGCCTGTGTACATCCCTGGTGGCACCTTTAAGCTGGTGGCGACCACCTGTTCGGCTGTGTTTGGTGCAGCAACCACCCCTGTTCTGCTAGAACCGGCTAATGACTCCCTCCCTGAGGGCCTCCTCATCTCCCCCGCACTAGTACAGGTGCAGCAAGGTACAGCCTTTATTCCAGTAGTCAATGTGGGTAGGACGCGGGCCACACTTCCCCCTCGCCACGTTGTAGGATGGTTAGGACTGGTCACTGTTGAGGGTCTCCCAACCGGAATAACGGAAATAGCAGCTAAGCCTTACCCGTTCACTGCAAGCCTCCAGATGCATGAGGGACAGGTTAGCTCAGTGAGAGAGCAGATCCAGTCTATAGATTTGTCTGTGCTTACAGCCCCCGAGCAAGAACAGGTTCGATCTTTGCTATTGAAACATGAGCCGGTTTTCTCTGTTTCTGAGGGTGATTTGGGTTGTACAAACCTTCTGTCACATGACATCCCCCTGCTTGATAATAAGCCGGTTAGACAGAGGTACAGGCGCCTTCCACCCTCAGATTATGATGCGGTGAAGACCCACTTACGCCAGTTGTTGGATAGCCAGGTCATCCGAGAAAGTAGTAGCCCCTATGCCTCTCCCATTGTTCTGGTCCGGAAAAAGGACGGCAGCCTCCGGATGTGTGTGGATTACCGGCAACTGGACAACAAGACCCGGAAGGATGCTTTTCCGCTTCCCCGCATCGAAGAGTCCTTGGATGCCCTGTCAGGAGCCCAGTGGTTTTCCACACTGGATTTGGCTAGTAGCTACAACCAGGTTCTGGTGACCGAGCAAGACCGCCCAAAGACTGCCTTTTGCACGCCTTTTGGTTTATTTGAGTTTAACCGAATGCCCTTTGGCCTGTGCAATGCTCCTAGCACATTTCAGCGACTGATGGAGAGGTTGTTTGGGGATCAGCATTGCCAATCGCTGCTCCTGTATCTGGATGACATTATTGTTTTCTCCTCTGATGTAGACAACCACGTGGACCGCTTGGATCTAGTGCTGAACCGGCTTCATAAAGAAGGACTTAAGGCAAAATTGGGGAAGTGTTGCTTCTTCAGGAAAGAGGTTCAGTATTTGGGCCACGTAATCTCGAGCGAGGGTGTATCAACAGATCCCAGCAAGGTCTCTGCTTTGAGTAACTGGCCCCACCCCACTAATGTCTCCGACCTCAGATCTTTCCTGGGTTTTGCCAGCTATCATAGGCGGTTTGTCCAGGGGTTTTCCAAGCTTGCAGCCCCCCTGCACCGCCTGGTGGCTGACCTGTCGGGGACAACGCCACGGAAAGGCCAGGGGCGAAGGCTGGATGAAGCCTGGACCGACGCCTGCAAGGAGAGCTTTCAGGAGCTGAAGAACAGGTTGGTGAATACACCCACCCTAGCCTTTGCTAACTTTTCTCTCCCCTTCATTCTCGAGGTCGACGCCAGCCACATTGGACTTGGAGCAGTCCTGTCCCAGGAACAGGAAGGGAAGGTCCGACCTATTGCCTATGCCAGCCGAAGCCTTAGCCCAGCTGAGGAGAATTACAGCTCTATGAAGCTTGAGTTTCTGGCAATGAAATGGGCAATGGTGGAGAAATTCAAAGAATACTTGTGGGGGCAGCAGTGCATCGTGTGGACGGACAACAACCCCCTGAGTCACTTGGACACAGCGAAGTTGGGTGCCACTGAACAATGATGGGTAGCTGAACTCTCTGCCTTCAATTACAGCATCTGATATCGATCTGGGCGCCTGAATAGGAATGCAGACTCGCTGTCTCGCCAGCCCCCCAGAGAGTTTGGCGCAGCCCTTTGCCCTTCCACAGCCAGTACAGCCATCCCAATTCCCGTTCGGCAAGCCCCCCATGAAGTGGAACATATCCAGGCAACTCTGGCAAGTGTGTCAGTCCTCCCCTTTCGGACCCCTGATGACCTGAAAGCTCTGCAAGTTGCAGACCCAACCATCAGTGCCTTCCTCCCATTTTGGCGTGTACAGGGACCACCTAATTCGGTAGAGCGTGAAGGACTTCCAGGACCAACTAGGGTGCTGTTGAGGCAGTGGGATAAGCTGGTCGATATCCAGGGGCTCCTGTATCGCCGTATAAGACGACCAGATGGGGGAGAGGAAATCTACCAGCTGCTGCTGCCAGATTGTTTGAAAGCGGATGTGCTGCGGGGACTTCATGATGGACATGGCCACCAGGGAATTGAGCGGACGACAGAACTGATCCGACAGCGATGTTACTGGCCAGGCATGAGTGAGTACATCAAGCAGTGGTGCCAGGACTGTGAACGTTGCGCCCTGGCAAAAGCCACACAACCCAAGCTCCATGCGCCTATGGGACACCTACTGGCGGGCTGCCCTAACCAAATACTGGCAGTGGATTTCACCCTGTTGGAACCCTCTCGAGATGGTAGGGAGCAGGTGTTAATTATGACCGATATCTTTTCTAAATTTACACAGGCCGTCCCCACCCGTGACCAGAGGGCATCTACCGTGGCAAGTGTGTTGGTGCGGGAGTGGTTTGTTCGGTACGGGGTTCCTGCTCGCCTCCATTCGGACCAGGGCCGCAGTTTTGAGAGCGCGGTCATTCATCAGCTGTGTAGCCTGTATGGAGTTCAGAAGACTCGGACCACCCCTTACCACCCACAGGGCAATGGCCAGTGTGAGCGATTTAACCGAACAATGCATGACCTGCTGCAGCCCCAGCTGCCTGTCGATTTCCTTTTAGGTCGGGTGCAGGAACCAGAAACTGGTAAGGTGAACGAGTGGGTGCAGGAACATCAGAGGCGCCTTAATGTTGCTTTCCAGGGCGCCAGGGAACGAGTGAAGGCTGCAGCAGCACAGCGGAAAGCACGCCACGACCAGAAGAACTTGAGTGATCCCTTGGCCGTGGGGCAGCTAATTTATGTCAGAGATCATACAGTCAGAGGTCGCGCTAAGATCCAAGATGCCTGGAGCCCGACCATACATCAAGTGCTGCGAGTGCCGTCCCCAGGAGGGGCTGTATACTCCATCGCACCAAGGCATGACTTGGCCAAAGTTCGACAAGTGCATCGGACCATGTTGAAGCCAGTAGTCCAGAGCCAGGGTACGGCGCCACTCAGTGTGACTGTGGAACCGCGCAGCACAGCCGGCACGAGCCAAGAGGATGACACAGGACGCTGGGTTCGGATTGGCGTAGCTGAACCCCCACTATGGCCCGGGCAAACTGTCCCGGTGGCCCCAGAGGCTGAAATCCCACTCCCAAGCACCCCTGCCGAGTCTCCTGCTTTAACAGACACTGATCCTGACGAGGGCATGCCGACCCTTCGGAGGACTCCACGCGTCACGGCTGGAAGACATGGGAACCCTCATCATTTGCCTGTATCAGTTGTGAGTGGGGCTGACGGGGCTACAAACTCTCGCGTGCTTGGCTCTAGCAGTAGGGTCACTGTGGCTTTCCGACCTTGGTGCTGAAGTAAGCATCATACATATGGGTGACCTTTTACTTATTTAGGTGAGTTTATCTGCGGGGCGCCGATACAAAAACGGGGGGTAGAATGTAACCAGCAGCCTTTGCTGCAGTTGTCCCTTGGCAGCCACCGTAGCTCCACTCACAGCTGGCCCGCCCCTTCCGGGGCATGCCCGTGGCTACCTGTCAGCCTTCCACACCCCATTTGCTATGATATTTAGTGATTAATAAAGTGAAGATGACTGCAACCTCACGTCTCTGTGTCCACTAATGTAGCTGGGAGGGGACCCTCTTGTCCTGGAATCCGGTGTATTAGGGGCTGTAAAACGATATCTTGTGGTGTGAGGCCACAGGTGGCGTTGTCACAAACCACCTAGACAAGACCCTTAGACTGACCCGCTCGGGTCACATATGCCTGGGTCTAGTGCTTTGTCTTCAGTCTGTTTTTTTGTCTTGTCTGGTGAACTGATGTGTACACTTTTTGTTGCGGCTAGAGACATCTGATTAAAGGTGCTTCCACATAGACCGTGGCAAGCGGGGCGCGCAGCGCTGGGTGCACCGCAGCCTGGCGCAGCACTGCAACTGTGCCACACGGCACGGCACAGGTTGCTAAGCTACCAGCAACAACATTTAGCAGTTGGTTTTAGCGCAATCTTGTGAGAAGGTGTATTAAAGTCGAGACGAGGAGACGAGCAGCACAGAAAAGGAGGATGTGGGTCCATCCAGTTCTGATGGGAAGGCAGGAACTGGGGGAATATAGACTAAGCTACGACTGCTTTGAAATCGACCTCAGGCTCGTCCGGAAGCTACAGCTCCACAACAACCACTTTGAGATCTACCTCGGGCTGGTCTGGCTGGACCACCTGCCCAGTCTTGTGTCGGGAAACTTGATTAGCTGCCCCTCCATGGCAGTTCTGAAGTCCTCTGGAACTCGTGACCCAACAACCTCACTCCTAATGCGCTGGGATGACGTCACGCCCGAGTTGAACAACTCTTGCGCACCGCGGCTCTGCGCTCTTGCGCCGTGCAACCATATACACAATGAATGGGTTTGCCGCCCTCCGCCTGCACTTGCCACGGTCTATCTGGAAGCACCTTGCTTGTCAAAGCTTTGGACACTTTTGTAGTGGATTGTTTTTGTCTGTACTTGCAACTTTTTCTTTATGAACATTATAAACTAGTTTTGTAAACAGATTTTTCTAAAATAACAAAAACTAAAACAAAGGACATTTAGCTTTTCATTTTTGACTGTATTTTATTTCATCAAATTATTAATAAAATATATTTCTTAGGATTTCTCCTCTCCTTGTTTTTTGGGCCTGACCCATCTACCCTTAAGGCCTGCACAAGCCTCTGCGACCATTTTTCCGAGCTCTGTAATGTTCGTGGCCACCACAAGGGGGCAGTACAAATCTATACACAGGCCTGCACTGCCAATGGAGTACACAAAGAAGAATGAGATGTAAAAAACTTTGATCCTAGTATTTCGGCACCTAGTGTTGCCACCGGAGAATTGTTTTTTTCTACCCGGGGAAAGTCCCGTTTTTCGATATGATGCGCAAAGCTTGTATTTGTCTGTATCCTATGTGCGCGGATGTGCCACTAAATCCAGCACACAGATGCAGCCGCTTGGAGGGTGCTCGCAGATGACCGCTGTTAATGAGTGTGTGTGTGTGTGTGTGTGTGTGTGTGTGTGTGTTTGTGTGACCATGAGTTTGCACAGTGGAAACCGTCTTGGTACTCTGTCAGGGCTGTATTATAGAGGCGGGTGAAGCAGCGGACTTCCTTAACAAGTCTTTCATTGGAAGGCTCTTCCTGGTTGTCGGCAGGGTTTTAACCCCCGAACTCCACCAGCTGGTGTGGCGAGCTCGACAGGGCGCATACGTGACTAACACGACCAAAGCTACTAGGTCTCAACATTTGAGCTGCACAAAAAGGGCTGCGCGGGCCACGCGGGCAGCACTTTGGGCGCAGCGCTTGGCCCAAGCTTGTGCGGGACTTAAGTGGCACAACTGGTGGCAGCGATGGGATGAAGGCCTATACAGGGTAGTCGTGAGTTTTCCTTTTTTTTCATAGGTTTTTCCTTCTTTTTTTTCACTGTCATCATCATCCCTGGTTTGTGGTAACGCCTCCTGCTTGAGGTGATGGGTCGGAAGAAACCTCCGGTAATGGAGCGGAGACCTGCCCGGGGAAGGCTGCCAAGAACAGCATTGATTCAGAACTGGCCAGGGTGGCTGAAGACCTGTCGGTGCAGGAGCTGCAAGATATGTTCCGGACCGTGATGGCGGAGCAACAGGCACGAGACGCCTAGCTCCAGCAGGAACCGGCACAGTAAGAAGGCCGTTGGAGGACCATGCAGTTCATCCAGTTCAGCCTCCTGCAGCAGGAAGTCCACACCAGAACCACACCAGTCACGGACGCAGGAGTTGGAATTCCAGGCGGGGTGCTAGTGCTGTGTCACAACTGCATACAACACCATCAGCAGAGCCACCCCGCCCAAACAGCCAAACAAGAACTGTGGTAGAGCGAGAACCCAGGTGGCAGTATTTAGGTGAGCGGGATGATATGGACCTCTATCTGGTCACCTTTGAAAGAGTAGCCATGGCGTTTCAGTGGCCGACAACTGACTGGGCAGTTAGGTTAACGCCCCTCCTGATGCGCAAGGCGAGGGCTGCTTATGTAGCAATGGATCAATATGATGCTCTGGACTATGATAAGTTTAAGGAGGCCATATTGGCCAAATATAATATCAATAGGGAGACCTATCGGCTGAACTTCAGAGGTGCTGATGTGAAGGAGGAAGAGTCCCCTAAGGAGTTGTATGTCCGCCTGCAAGACCTATACCATTGATGGGTCCAGCCTTAGAAACACAATAAAGAGATTGGGGAGATGATAATTATGGGACAGTTCCTATGTTTAATGTCCCCAGACTTCCAGGTGTGGATCAAAGAACGTGACCTAGCCTCAGCAGCCGAGGCTGCCTCTCTGGCGAATGTCTTTGTGGCGGCCAGACGAAAGACGCGGTCAAAGAATCCAACCGGCCTCGACGTCAGCCTCCACCCCCAAAAGACAGCAGTTTGCCACCAAAGAGGCTCAGCAGTGACCACGAGTTTGTAGGTGGTAAAGCTGCATTCGCACCAAAAAGCAACAGACACGAAAAATCACTTCTGCTGCTCCAGTGGCGTTGCCTCACCGTTGCTTGATCGTTGATGCTTGAAAGCTCCGCCCACTCTCATTTCACATGATCATGGCGGACAGAACCACTATTGCAGGAGGAGCTCCAGGAGCTCTGCCTGGATGACAAAAGCTTACAGCGGTACCTCAGGCTGTCTGTTGCCCAGTTTGAGGACCTGTTAACCCAGATCGATGCCAGTATCTCCCACCTGGACACCAACTACGGCCGCTCCATCTCAGCTGCTGAGCACCTGACTATCTGTCTGAGGCAAGTTACTGTTTCATAATTTGTCTGCTAATTATTGCAAATTAACATAAAAGTATGAGTATTCTGACAGTGCTAACTTAGCTGACTGCATAGGTGCATGCGCAGCGTTCCCACGTGTTCTGGAAAACCTGGAAAATGACCAATTTTCCAGTCATGCAAAACATGGAAAAGGTGAAAGATCAAATGTCTTGGAAATTCTTTCTGTGAGTGAATGCAAACGGCTCAAAAGATATGCACATGCGTGTCTGCTGTCACCTTATCTTCAGGGCAACATACAACACAGAACCCCCCTGTGGTTGGACAAGTTCCACCACAGGCTGAAAATGTCCTAGAAAAGTCCTGGAAAATAATTTCTGGTTACGGTTGTGTTGTTCTGTCCATCATGGGCTATGACTGTTGAACTGTTGAAGGGACAGGTACAGGAAATCTTTCCTGCAGCTAAACCTCTGGTCATATGTAACATAACAATACAATATAAGTCAAAAAAAAAAGTCAAACTACAAAAATAAAATCAGCCTGGCTTGTTCCCAGCTACTCCACACTGCCCAAATTTAATGTTACTCTTACTGACTCGACTATCAATTTATGAATCTGAAATTCAACACGTTCTCTTTGCTGGGGTGGCAGCCTATGGAGGGAAGTAGTCAGGCTCACAAGAAACTTCTCTTCTTCCCAGGCAGGTGGTGGACATGGCTGGGGAGCAGGTGGCTCCTGCAGCTTCTGGATGAGGAGCTCTTTCGATCAGTTTCTCTTTCTTCCCACCATCCACCCTCCCTGTCTTCCTCCTGTTTCTCAGAGCACCTGAAATCTATAATTTGCTGGAGCCATACAAATAAACACAAACCATCCTTTGTATACTACATACCACTGGTTGAAGCAGTACCAGGAGCAGCAGGTGATCTGAGAGAAATTATTATTTCTGATCCAAACTGATTCTACAATCGTGGTACACATAATTTGAAATGATTTGGAAATATCAATACACAAATTAATGCCTGCTGAAATTGAAGCTGTTCTTACATGTACTGTGATATTGGTGTGTGTGTCTGTCTTCACTTAACCAACCATCATGAGCTCCTGTATCTGATGGTCCTGCTGCTGCCTCACCATCTGCTGTATTGGGGTTCTTGTGAGCTGCCAGCTAGCCCGATAGTTGCATCACGTGGGGATCCTCCCACGCCATGTTCCGTGTGGTAAGTCAGTGTGTGTCCAAGTAGGTACTGTAACATGTCTTTTCTCTCTCACTGAGAGACACAGGCGTGCAAATTATGCTGCCACCCCCTTTAATATTCCCCCGGTCTGGTCCGGCATGGAGCACTCGCACTCAGGCAAACTGAAGGAATAGCGCTCTTTATTGAGTCCCACCCCACTGCACAGGATTCGCTGTCACCCACCAGAGACGTCTGATTAACTACCCCCCGCACACTATATCACAGCAATCCAATCACCACAGTGCATCACAGCAAGACATCACAGCAATAGATAGTTACCATTAACAGCAATTAATCACACGTGATCAGACAGACTTCATTGCACACAGAGTCCCTGCATTCGCATTGGCCACTGTTGCCCACACTCGCAGGCCAGTCCAGTCTCTGCACCTGCAGCATGCCGGGACCGGGTAGTAGTGCCCGTCTGGGTTCAGCTACGCTCTCTTTCCTGGCTACCTGATCAGGGATCCCCCCGTTATCTTCCTCCGGGTCACTAGCTGTTCCCCGGTGTCTTTAGCGCCGGCGGTGCTAGCCCTCAGCGTACGCCACAGTTCATCCCCATTCACCGTTCATTCCCTGTTCATAACCCAATCCAGAACCCAGCGACCACACTACCTGCCTCTCTGTCTCTCGAAGCCCGCTCCTCCAGTCTTTTTCACGCCACCTCATAAGCCCCTGCACGTGTGCCGGTGCAGTCCACCAATCAAGTGGGTGAGCGCAGATTGTTCATTAGGTGAGTGAATACAGCTGTACTCCATTCATCACAGTACTTTGTCTGCACTCTAACTGGTCCACTGTACATTGTGAGTCACTAAAAGCAGTTTCTCTCAACCTGTAGCTCTGCATCCGGCAAGCTACAAGACAGGTTGCTACAACAGTGGTGCGTTCTTGTCCCCGCCTGGCTGCTGTTTTGCCTGAATGAGATTTCATGACTTTTGGGCTATTTTAAGACTTGAGAACTGTTGCTTCTTTTGTGTCCATTTTATTTTGCTGCTGCATGCTGCCTGGCTTGGTGTCTGCCGGGGCCTGCGGGCTGAACCTGCTGCTAGCAGGTGTCTTGATGTAGGACCATAGACCTACCCTTTTCTATTTGCTCCTCCAGTGGCTAGGTGTGTGTTTGGGTGTGAGTGTGGATGTGAGTGAGGTTTTAATACCTATTGTCCTGTAGAGTGGTGGAACCCTGAAAAATAGGGCGTCTGCCATGTACATCGCCAACACCTCTTATTGACTTGGATCCACTCTTTCAATTGCTCTTTAGAGAATTCGCCGACTTCACCACACTGACTAAAGTGATGTTCGGTACTCTGGCACAGTAGGTCTTTGATGCAGGGTGCTTCTTCGTGTTGCCTGGCCTGGGTGTAGAGGTATCTTCTGCCCGGTCACCATGACCATGTAGGATCGTCACCACCTGCCTCCTGACGATCAGGCTTAGTTGGGAGCCGCTCCATGCCACTTCTCGCCCGCGCCGGGCTATCAAAGCTCTGGCACCAAGACTCGTAGCTCAACCATTCTGCTAGGTCAAGCAGTGTATGTGTTGATCCAGGTTGAACCGATATTTCCTGAAATCTGCCCTGAAATCTGTTCAGGTGGAAGCTTACCCAGCAACCAGGCGACATGTGATCCACAGTTCAGTTCGATCCCCCCTTGTGGACCTAAAGTCTGCAGCAGGCCCACTAAGGACTGAATTTGGAGGGAGAATTTCTGGAACGCTGCTAAGTCACCTCATCTTACCTCTGGGCCTTCCAAAATGCTAGCTATCTTCCTCACAGCTTGCTGATGGGGCTGGGGGGATGGGGCTCTCATGGCATCTGTGTAGGGAGTGGCAGAATTTAGATAGGCGTCCGCTATCAGTTTAGCTTCCTCCAACTTCAGGTGATCCATCAGAATTTGGTACTTGAAAAGTTCTGTGGAATCTACTGGAAGCAGGTTCTCCAAAGCAATGTGAAGTCTTGCAAACTCACTTGGGTCTGGATGGATGAATTTAGATATCATAGGTTTGGGGCCTCTATAAATTCTCTCCGGCCCAGATGCTGTTGCAAGTTGACTAGGGGAGAACGTGCTGGGGATTGCCTGGGTCACTACATCGGGTGGTGGTGGTTGATCTGGTCCTGGTGGGCCTGGGCCTAGGTGAGCAGAAGTGGGGTTGCCAACTGGCAGAAAGGGCTACACCGGAGGATAAAGCAGGGGCGCCCTCTGCTGCGGTGGGGCAGTGGAAACTGAAGGCTGACTGGATGTCTGGATGTGTATTCGGAAGGCCCTCAGGAGGACATGGAGGAGGTTGCTGTTGTTCCTCCAGATTGCGCCTACTCATGTCCCTGGAGAGGTCTTCCTCCGGCTCAGGCCATGGTGGTGGATCAGGCCAATCATCCTCTTCTGCTTTTACCAAGGGTTAAGGGGGGTCAGGCTGGAATGGTGCAGCAGAGGCTCTGAGAGGTCTATAGCTGCTGGGACTCGAGGCGAAGCGGCCAGGTTGATCCATTTCACGCCTCATGTAGTTCCTGTGTAAATGATCTTACCTTCTTGCTTCTCACTACTGTAACCAATGTATCTTGACTGTATATAAAGATATGCGAAGAGAGGACTGAAGTAGGCATTCGTTCTCAGCCTGACACTGTGCGGGTTGCTGTGACTGTCTGTCTCTCTCTCTCTCGAGATATTACATTAAAGCTTGAGCACTGCAATTGCATCAAGGCCTTGGTGTATCTTCTACTCTTGCCCACGACAGACAATCGTGTTTCCGGGTACGGAGTATGGTGTGCATGTGCATGATACTGATGTGTTTGTGAGAAATGCTGACTGTCATTAAAACAAATCCTTAAAATAGTCAAAAAAAAACACTTCTGGGCAGAAGATCCTTGGTTCTCCAATCAGATTGTAGCTTGCGTCGTCATGTTTCGCCGTGACCGGGTTATTATTGAAGTGAATGGACAGCTGGAGCCTCTACTCTGAGCCGCTAATGGCTTTTCATAGGAGTCCATTCAGAACCCAGAGTGTTTCATGCATGTTGGCAGAGCAGCCATACAGCGGCTACCGATGAGACACCCGCTTTGCACCGAAACACGGAGGAGAAGAAAGAAAGACTGGGAGACGCTCCGCTCCCTCACATGGCACTGAACACGACAACTGTTTTCAGCAGCTTTTATTAGTCACACCCACCAGACAGGTGGCTTCACTGTCACAGTTAAATTATAAATAACACATGCCACCGTCAATGTCCTAATAAAACATAAATCAATAAATAAACAATAACAATAATGGAGAGCATCACTCAACAATGCAGACATGCAGACATTTTTAACCCAGAAGTTTCATGCAAAAGATTGATTAAATTACACTTTAAAATATAAGTTTCATCACATTACTTAAACAGTATGAGTATATCAGAAGCGTATAGAGACAGTCATTGGGTGTACTCATTTCTGTAAGTTTACCAAACTTGAATTTTCAAGTTTTACCTCTGTCCTATTGTGATTGACTAAAAACTTTTAAGCCGATCACAACAGGACAGACTTGTCCGGGCTCGTCCGTTGGAGTTGGTTTGAAAGTTTCGCCTTTTTCTGCCAGCATTATTTCTGTTTTTAGCAAGTTTCGACATTTTCTCCCAGAATGAGGTGAGTTTTCTTCAAGCATTACTGGAACAACATCTAGTTTGAAAGCTACTGAAATTTTTGACGGTTTACTTGGGTAAATATTGAGCATTGAACTACTGCAGCATTGTGTGCTTAGTGCTAGCTAGCTACTCATCTGTTCTCTACAGTTTTGCAGTGTGTTCAAATTATTCTGTACTTTGGAAAAAAAAAAATCAATACCCATTTACACTAACTCAGGTTAGCTTCATTTGCCCTATTGATTTTGTTTAAGATCATATGAAAATGCAGTGGAAATGCAAGTACTCCCCTGCAATCTGTGAGAAAAGAGGACAGCTTTTAAACACCATAGGCTAAAACATGGGATACAATGCTAACGGCACGAAAAGGGGAGGTCAATTAGAGGTCAATCAGAATTCCCAGAAGGAATGGATGTTGCAAGGCTTGAAGCTCTTTGAGAGGCCATGGTCAGTGAAATGCAGAAGAAAAACCCAAATGATTCTCTTATTAGAAAAAACATGGACATCACATTTGCTCTTAGAAGGGATGAGGTTGTAAAGCATGAGCCTGGCATTAGCCAGATGGTGAAACGATGGCCAGCGCTCTTCACGGAAAGCCAGGTTTGTGAAAGTATCCTTTAAATTTCTTGTCTTTTTGTGTTATTAGTGTTAGAAATAATTCTGCCTGAATATCAAACCTGAGTTTATTTCATATGTTTCAGGTGTACTTGGAGTTTAACAGGGTTGCAAGTAGAAATCTTAAAGAAGAATTCTTTGGTGCTCTTGATGGTTTGTGCCCAAGCATGATGGACATCTTCAAGAGGAAGACGGGAGGTCGGATAGGCAAGCAGTTAGCTGATCTGCTACAACAGACTACAGTGGGTTGATATTTCTGTTTTTTCTTGTAAGGATGTTGATGTTTAGTTCATACATATTACAAAAAATAATTTTCCCAATTTTCCTTGTGGTAATTTTTTGCATGAACAAATAAAGTGTTATACATTTTCATATGTTATATCTCTTTGCAGAGCACTGACCCAACAGCTATTAGGTGTCTTATCCTAAGAGGTCTTCCAATGATACTTGGTGATGATGTTCTTTAAGAGCAGTTTGGTGAGTTAAGTTTTCTGATCAGTTTTTCTGTTTTCCTATGTTTGGTTTATTTGGGATGATGGGTTGTGACAATTACTATTTATGAAGATATTTCATTGAACTTAAGTTGAATTTAACTTGATAATTTCCTGTTAGCAAGAGCAAATTAATTACTGCATTTTGTACTGCAAATTATACAAAAAAGGGTTTATATAGTGACTTGATTTCTCAAAAAAAACAAAATCTAATCCACTGAGGGGCTGATGATGGAACTGGGATTAATCCAAACACAAAACAAAAAAACACACACGAAAAATAATAGCTTGTTTACACAACATTATCTAAAAAAAATACACTTTGAAGACCACACAACTGATTGCATATTGATTGCTGTTAACTTGAATATCCTCTTTTTGTCTTAACTAGAATATCCTCTTTTTGTCTTGTTTCTCACACTATAGAATGACTCTGTGGACATTCTAGTGGGAATTGCTTGATTTGAGGACACCAGTGCGGAACCAGCAAGCCCAGCAAGCCCAGCAATCCCAGCATAGCCAAAACTAAACCCTACAAGAGTGGGGATCATACTTGAGGGCAGTGTTTTGATGGACACCCTCAGCAACCTACCTCAGGCAATGTGCCTCTTGTTTGGTTTTACTTACGCACTCCGCCTGCAGTACCCAAAATGCTTAAAAAACATATTCATCTTCATTCAGCAGGTGATGCTAAATTTGGGTCGCAGTGAGCTACTTCCCAAGGTTCAAAAGCTGAAAAATTATCTTGCAGCCTTCACGTCTGTGTCTTTTACCAGCTCTGTGCTGTCTGCATAGTTGTCTTAATGTTACTGTTCCCAATACACTGTATATTTTTGTTTTTTCAAAACTTGTTTATGCTCAAGGCACAGTTCTCTATGTCCATGTCTGGAATGTTGCACAAATCCACGGCAGTCTCATGATTCAATAAACATGTTCTGTTTGCTGCATCATAGAATGGTAAGGTAATATAATTTTGATCATTTTTTGCAAAGGTCTTGCTTTGAATTTGTATCTGTAATTTCACACATCATTGTTTTACATAATTTGTTGCATTGTTGTGTGTAAATTAACAAATAAAATGAACTGCCTCTGAAATTCATATTTTTGATAAAACTGAATTTTAAGTTCATTTTATAATAAGTTATGACTGAACTACTTTTAAGTAGACTCCACAATTTTTTTCTATTGCTGATTAATTAAACCATCTAAGTAACTTTAACTTAAAAAAATAATTTCTGACTATTGCACGTTTAAGTTGACTATACTTGAACAAATTAATTTTCTATACTTAAACCATTCAAGGCCATCACTTGATGAAAGTGGATTAAGTACAATTAACTTGTCCGGGTTAACAGTGTGGAAGGCTCTATTTTTAGGTCTTGTTTTATGCGCTAGGATGAGGTTTCAGTACAGGAACAGGTTTCAGTATCTGGAAGCACTATCAAAATGATCCACTGCAATGTTGGTTAGCACTGAAAATGTTTCCCAATGTCATATTCTAATGTCATATTTGACTCTCCTAGACAAAAATGATTTCCACTGAATCCTCCTACTGTTAAACATACAGCAGATGCTCGATTCACTAGACCTCTTCATCATGAAATAAGTCCCATCTGGAGAGTTGTCATAATTGGCTGCTGCAGTGCCCAAAATCTTCCCAAATGATAACCAAGGGTTGATAGGATTGAAAAGTATGAATTTAAAAACAATCACCAAATAGATTTAGTTTACTTGAAGAACTCAGGGTCCCATCTGCATATCAAATGGTAGAAAGGCTACATGTGTTTGTCACACTGGGGTTCGGGTTAGTTAGTTGGTTTGCCTAGTTTCCTGTTTTATTTTGAAATTCTAACCCTCCTCTTGTTCCAGGTCACTTGCCCTTCCTCCTGTGTCCTCTGGAGAGAGAGAGCATGGCTGTGGGGAGGAGGATCACGTTCCTGGTCGGCCAGCTCCTGAGTTAGGAGACTCGCTTCAGTGTTAAGTTGCTCCTTTTTGCCTGTCGCAGCTCCTGTACCTGATTTTCAGTGCGGCTGGCGAGGGGAGCACATCCAGGGTCTAAGGGCAGTAACAGTTCCTGTATGGGAGCTGCCTGTCCCTTGAAAAACATATGCGAGTGTGCAGAAGCGAATAGCCTAATCACTCATTTTGACCTGGCCCTGGGTCAGCCAACTGAGCTCCCTTGCCTTCTCCCGGTCGGTTGACACTGGGTCGAAGGTCTGCAGGAGTGCGGCTCTGAAGTCCAGGAATGAGGAACAAAGACTGACAAGCATCAAACGTGAGGTATCTAGGCAGGTTTCATTTTATGATACCACAGTTGCAGTTGTACAGATGTGTAGAAAGATGTGTGGAATTTTTGCTGAATTGTAGTTGAAAAACATGCTGGATAGAATTAGTTGAAAATGTGCTATATTTGTGTAACAATTAGCTGCATTGTCTATGTTGCCAAAACATTTACTTTCTGTTTAAAGTTGATAGTACAAATAGTGTTGTTCTGACCAAACATAAAAGACAATTTATCTGTAACTGAAGTATAGTTAGACCATAAACTCACTTTATGAAATGCAAAAGTGCCATGATGAGCAGAGAAATTAGATCCTGTTTGGTTAAATATGATAATCTGTATTAAAGCACTTTGAGGCACAGTATGGGAAAATGATTAATAATGATTTCAAGAGTGAGGACACAGGAGAGTGGTTTGTGAGGGGAAAAAAGAAATTGTGGCGCGCATGCCATAATGGAAGTAAAGTAGGTGGAATAGAATGCAGGAGACAGCAGGCAGAGTGGATGTTGTTGGTGGCAGTGGTGTTCAAATTAAACTGTCATTCAATTGTTTGAATGTGTGTGTGTGGAGGGTGTGGGGGGCACCATCAAGCAAGCACTAAAGGGAACCTGCCCTGGTGATAGTCAAAGGCAGTGCCAAGCATGTGCAGAAGGCAGAATGTAAACAACAATGATGACAGCCACTGTAAACCCCTGTGGTAAGTAGGGTCTATAAGTAACTGCTAAGAGTCGTACTTGTTCAATGTATCGTTACAGATCCGCTCCTGAATCATAGCATCTGTGGTTACCAAACAAAGCAAGCCTTTCAACTTCGTGATGCTGGTGTTACTCTCCAGAGTACAGTTCATGTCTCTTCAGTGTCTCTGATCTGAACACATAGGGCTGCCCTCCCTGTAGACTTCCTGGCTTGTTACAAATACCTCAAACTCCTTCAATTTTTCGTTCAAAGATTGAACATTACCCATGATGAAAAATAAGACAGCCAGTTTACAAGTCTCTCTCCATGTTTTTCACCTTCTGCCTACTTTTCACTCCAGCACAGAGACATATCTTTTCTATCAGTTCTGCTGGAATATCACGTCTAATCCCAACATTTGGTGTAAGCAGCATGATCCAAGAGCTTCTTTCAAACATAAACAGGAGCAGTCTTTGTATCTTGTCCATTACTCCTCAATTACATCCTTTAGGATGTGCAAAACACACTCCCCAGAGGCAATGGTGATATATAAGTAAATGACAACATAGAAGAATACCACTGTTGTACCAAGCTACTGTACCATCGGTGCTATGGCAATGTAAAAAAAGAGAGATAGATAGATAGATAGATAGATAGATAGATAGATAGATAGATAGATAGATAGATAGATAGATAGATAGATAGATAGATAGATAGATAGATAGATAGATAGATAGATAGATAGATAGATAGATAGATAGATAGATAGATAGATAGATAGATAGATAGATAGATAGATAGATAGATAGATAGATAGATTTGAACCCTATTAAAAACAGTCTATAGTGACAGATCTGACTGCCCCATGGTTACATGACTGGAAGCCAGGTGCCATGTATTGTGTAACTATATTTCTTGTACACACACACTCAAAATTAAAGAAGTGTTTCCGTATTTTCTTCTATATTTCAAACTTTGCTTTCTGATGTCAGGAAGGTGAGGGGTGTGTGTGTGTTTGTGTGTGTGTGTGTGCCTGTGTGTGTGTGTTTGTGTGTGCATGTGTGTGTGTTTGTGTGTGCATGTGTGTGTGTGTGTGTGTGTGTGTGTGTGTGTGTGTGTGTGTGGTGGGGGGGTTCAGGGTTCGTAAAGGCACCCTGTCACAATTTATTATGTGTCATTTTTCTTCAAGCCATTCCACGTTTACAGCATCTGCCACAGTGGTGACTGGCCAGACTTAAAGAGTAATATCAGGAGAATAGTTTTGCATATATTACAGGGCTAAGTGCAAACCAATCTGCTTTATCCAAACACAGAAATCCAAACAGAGTATCAGGCCTCAGAGACTGATGAGTAACACACTTGGCTGAGGCCCCAGCAACCTCTGAGCCCCCCCTTTCCAACTTCCCATCACACACAAGGCTCACACTGATTGGCTCTGATTGGGTGTATAAAACACAGCACTGACTTTTTGATTATATTACATATGGTCATGCATGGATTTGTGCCCTGTGCTGCCGATACCAGAGCCTCTATAGCCCTGGAGCAGTCACCAGAACGCAAGATTACAGCAACGACACACAGAGGAAAAAAGAGTGAGCTACATTGATTGTAATGACTCCAGGAAATACGTAACACTGGCCTCTGGTGTTCATGACACGAGTGTATTTTGTCCCCTCTCACTGGCGGCTCGCAGCATGTGAGGCCCAGTGTGGGCCCTGACCAGACATGATCGCCCTAACAGGTTACTGGGGGTTCAGTGGTGTCATCTGACAAGAACTGCATAATAGGTGAAGTGGCACAGGAGAACTTCCAAAACAGGCTTTCAGCAGGTCAAAGGGAAATTGTTTTAGCGTTTTAAATGGAACACCTCCGTAAGCAATCCACGCTGACCTCTCCAGTGCTTGCCGTCTCCCTTGTTGAGATAGAGGGTCTTGGATCAGCAGTCATTGCTGCTCTAATCCGAAAAGCCCTTAGGCAAAGATGATTTCTCACTTCCCAGCTTAAATTTTTTATTTTGATGAGAAATCATAGAAATCTCGATCTAGAGTTTGAGCAAACTGAACTTAAGATAGAGGTAAAAGATTGTTTTCCTGTAAGAATCTGTTAAATTGTTATTTAAATTCAATCTCACATAAGTTTTTTAACATTTTGTCATTTGTTTTTACTTGCATTTTTCCATCTGCATAGTGTAACAAGTTTTTGAGAATCTTTCTTTCAATTTTGTCCAGTACAATCCTGTCAAGAGAAAAAAAGAGACTCCTGAAAAGAGAGGGGAATTTACTTGACAGTGTCCCAAGTATTAAAGCATTACTTTTGAAAATCTATAGCAGGGTATTTTTCAAGAAATAGTGATGTTTGAAGATTCAGACACCAGATGTGTTGTTTGTGATAAAACGGTCTGAAAGATACAGTTAATGTCTTATAGTCCCATGTGCATTCTTGCTCCCGTACTTGGAACTGTAAGGCCCAGCTGTTATCTACAAACAAATGCAATCCTCCTTCAACTGGTTTATCAGTGCTTATCTGGTTCCGATCAGCTCTGACGGCGGTATCTGCCAGTCTTTAAGCCATGTTTCTGTCGGATACAATATCGCTCAGCTATATATGTTCATCCATCATGTTGCTTTCCGCACTTACATTTGAAAGAGCAATAACAGGCATCGGACAGGAGTTGGTTTGTCATGCCACCCCTTGGGCCTGGCTTTTTTTCCGCTTTCTTCCTCCTCTTCACTTTCTTCCTCCTCTCCATACAGTTAACAGGCTGTCATATTTACTCACAATGCAAAGGTAAGATCACTAAGGGAACCTCAATAGCTGATCAGTGAGAGAGCCGATGTAGACATGGAAGTTTTGCCAGCTAAGCAGCACAAACACTGATAAGTAAGATAGTTGGCACAGTGAAGCAAACAAAGAACTACACAAATAAAGCTTAAAATGCGAAGGGATGGTGAGCAGCTAAAAAAACATCCAATAAACAGCCGAGAATTAACTATTGTAGATTTATCTAAAGATGCGATAGAGAAAGCCTCCAGTCTGACTCTGCTCTGCCATTCAAGTCAGTGTTTGCACTTCCACTGCTTGTAGCTCTGCTCCAATCCGGCTCAGCTACGCCGCTCAGGCTCCTCCGAAGTTGATTTGAAGAGCTTCTATTTTTACCAGATGCCTAAGCACTACCAAAGGAAAGCACAGCAATGAAGCACAGAGCAGACTGCGCGAGTATGTGTGAATTTGCGAGATCTCTCATGTCCTCAATCATTCCCACCGTCTCGCGGAGGTGGTGGGTGTTGCTGGAGGGCCGAGCATGGAGCAGAGCCGGAGCACCGTGGAGCCGGACCGGACACACATGCAGTGGAAGCGGGGTTTGAGACCGTAGGGCAGTGCCACAACAGTCCGGAATCTTGAAACTACAGCTGGCAAGGGAGAAATAGCACCAACACATTTCCCTGCAAACCAGCACAGAAACACCAGAGGAGGGGATAAGCGAGAGGGGTAACTTGTGACTACCATAGTTGCATGAGGCGTTAGAGTGCACTTTTGATGTAATTCCACCATCAGTATATGGGGGAAATTCCTACACAATAAACCTTAAAAGTAAAGTTATCTGACACTACACAAAACAGTTTTGTCACTGGTCTTTGAAGACACACTGTGATAACAGGTGTAAAAATCTCCAAAAATGATTATTTACGGACACATTCCACCACATGAACTCTGGCCCTCAATGAGCAGCCTGGAAGTGGCAGTACTGAGAGAGAAAATTAAAATATAAAAAGTAAAAATGGCATGAAAAATATATAAGTGGACTGTTTTTTCAGTTACTGGGAGCGATAGATAGCTAGAACTTAAAAAACATAAAAATTGCTGGTGTTCTGCATCATAAAACCTCATCTGTAACTGCTTTAACTGTTTCCACAAATAAAAACGGACATGACTTGTACAGTTGGGAATTTGCTTGGTGTGACACACAAAGGTTACATTTATAGACACGTCACATCCATGTAAATTGTCTATCATGCAACAGGGACAAGACGCCAATTGAGCAGTGTAGAAAAGCTGGGATTTTGGTCCGGGGCTGCCAACTGAAGGAGGAATGTTCGCACAGCATTATGGGGGCAACACACACACACATACGCACACACACACACACACACACACACACACACACACACACCCCGCACAACGGTCCAGCGCTTGATGTTTTGTTTTGTCATGGCCATTTGTGGCAACAGCTGTCACTTCCAGAGAAACAGCGTGACCATGTTGATTAGGTGAACCTTTTGGGCATGAAGTGGAAATATGCTGTCAGCTTATTACAAAAATACATAAGCTCTCACTTCCAATTACTCACTTAGCAGTTGGAGATTAGACAGGGGGGTTGGCTGCCAACACTGCAGTCTTTCTGGTATCAGTGGAGTTGACTGTAATCACCAGTTAAATCAGTTTCTGTGAACCCTTCACTGCTTTACCCAGACACCATATCTTCTCCTCTCATCAATCTGTAAACACAGACTGCTTCCTTTTCACTCACCTCTATCAAAGGCAGATATTTAGATGTGTTTCTACTGCCTTTTCAGTGAATTTTACTGTTTGTGAAACATTACAGATGCGATCAATCTTGGCCTTTGCAGCCTCAATTGGCAAACTTGATTTCCAAAATCAGAAGATGTTAAACATCTGTCTTGTTCATTTGTAACTGTAAAGACTGTTTTCTGACTTCCCTTTAACACTATCTGCATTGTCCATGCAGATGGTGTTGGTCTTATTTTGTTCCAGTTTTCCAATTGTCTATATGAGATTTCTGGCTCGGTGTCAGCAGTCAAATATATGTTTTTAAAAAACATCAACAGCATTGTGGCTTTTTTTCAGAGCTTTCTCCTTAACTATCGATAGTCCATATTGGAAATTGGAAAATGTAAAAGTTAGGCATCAAAATTTAAGGCTGCACCATTACCATCCTGGTTTACAGACTTGTCACCTTTTTTTGCATTTACTGCATTTATCCCATTACCCCTTGTATGATTCATCACTTGGGGAGGTACCCCTCAGGAAATCAAGGAGCCGCTGGTTCGAATTCAGCTACTCGTATAATCATCAGAACACCCTCCTTCTACTGCATCAAACATTCTTAAGCAGTTCCAATGGCACTCAGTCAAATTCCGCATCACCTTCAAAATCCTCTTTTATACATTTAAGGCCATACACCACCTTGCCGACCCTATCTGTCCAACTATATTACCACCCCTTCCCGTTCTCTCAAATCCTCCTTCTCTCTCCATCTCATTGTCCCCTCTTGTCTAACTCTTAACCCTCAACTCTAACTCTTAACAACCTGACCTCCTCCTTCGACTCTCCTTCTTTTTAAATCACAACTCAGAATTTATTTGTTGAATTAATTAATTAATTTTGTTGTTCATTGTTATATATATATTTATCTGTGTAGTTTTCTAGTTTTAATGTACGGTGTCCTTGAGTGCTCTGAAAGGTGCATTTAAAGAAGTCCTGATTGCAGCTCACAGTCTAAGGATTTGCACCAGATGTTCCATATATTAGGTCATTGTAGGTCTTTGTGGATAACAAACAGCAAAATATAAGCTGCAGCTAATCGACATAGTTGTATCATTTGAAACCTTTGCAGGAGAGCATTTATTGCGGTTAACTTATCACTAACTTCGTAAAGAAGAAAGTTCCGAAAGTTATTCAAGTCTTGTGTGACTGTTCTTCCTTTTTGCCTATATGCCAAAGGCTGAAGTATATCAGTTTCATATGTTTTATTTTGGAAAGGTTGGCATGTTGCAATGAACAAAAAAGGAAGCAAAGTTACTAAACTCTATGTGAACAGGCTAAAATGGTATAACTACAAATTAAATAACAATATAAAGTTTAGGCATTAATGGTCCAACAAAATTCAACTTAAAAAGTACACAATGTCAAGTCAAAGGCCACTATACCTGAATGATACATAATGTATTTTATCAAATAAGTTAATTAAACACACTCTTGTTGTATTATGACATATATATCGTTCTTTTAGTTACTTGAATTGAATAGAATTGTCTTTAAATAGGGAGATTATAATTTAACTACAATGAATGCAACTGATGAACTGTGCTGCAATGAGCACATTTAATAAGCACTAATTTTCCGCTGTTCTCTCCCTAATTAAGCTTAACATAATAAGCACAATAAACTTAAATGATCAACATGCTAAAATATTACTCAGTACAATTAAGTGTAGAGTTAATAGAGTTAACATCTTTTTTTTCTTTCAGCCACCACTTAACCTTTTATATCTGGAATTTATTTGATTTCAGTTGGCAATATGTTCCAGAGTTGACAGCCTTTAATGGAGAAAGCAGACCATCCATAAGTAGATTTACATTGTGGCATTTCATACTTATCAGTTACCTCCACTCTAGCTGCTCTGTTACCATGTTTTTGGATGTATCTGGAAAGAGGTTCAGGGGAATACTAAGCAGACATTTGAAAAAAAGAATTAGAGAAAACAAAGATGGGTGAAATTCTCAAAGTGAAGTAAATAGTTTTTATATATACATGTATTTGACAGTGATGGCAATGGGTAGGCTTATAATCCATTATTATTAGGGCCTGGTTACACCAAGATGAGATGTGCTTGGTTGTAGATTGTGATGTTTGAGCTCAAACTATCATACAATCATGAAAATGTGGCATAGCATGCATAAACATCTGAGTTGCCTCTGAGATGGAACCATAGTTTAAGAGCTGAAGTTGTTTTTTGAGATTGAGATTTCCTTCATGTGTTTATCAAATTTAAGCTATGGGTGTAAAATTATTCTGGATGTTTAAATTCAGTTTGTTATTTTGTAAAACTGAATTTAAAAGACATTTAAATGTCTTTTCTGGTTCAGAAGTGTGTTCGCTGAGTACAGGGTGATTATGTAGCAGGCACTGAGCTCCATCCAGGAATATATCATTAGTACCTCAGCAGCCTTGCTAGGTGACACGGCAGGTGTATGTACACCTTAATGCAAAAAACAAATGATCACAATCTGTAAGCACCCAGAAAATGTTAAAAATTCTATCTCATCCGAGAAGGATCCAGAGCTGTTTGAAAACTATTTGAAAGCATTAATTTTAAGTTTATTCTCACATGATTTTGTGCTTGACCAAATAATGACAACGTCACTCAAACATGCAAAATGTGTGGTAATGAGCTCCTTTTCCTAGGGAGTAGGTGTCTGTAGGAATGTACTGTAAAATGAATCTGATCCAGTTAGGAATCTTTTTTTTTATGATTTCTTTGAAAGCAAATTTCTTATGCTGTTTCTTTTGGTATTATGTGCTATAGTCATTATTGTTTAATACATCTTTCTGAATCAAAACACATTCACATACAGTATGGAAGTTGAGGCCATGGAAACCAGATTCTGAAGTCCTCATCACTCCACTCTTATGCAATGTCTCTGATGGACATCAGTGTAAAGCACCTCTAATCCCACCCGTCCAGCGATTATCTCATCTGCTTTGTCCTGACCAGTGTCACAGAGCTTTCTATGTCCAGAGTACATCTACAGATTTGCAAGGATTTATGTAGTAAAAAAAATACGAAAAGCAGCTCCACTCACTGTATTACATCTCAGGTCCACCAGAGGGCAGAGGCTGCTTGTGTACGCAGACTATTCTGCAAAAGTTTACATCCCTAAATCCTTGACTTTCCTGAAATTCTGTGTCCACTGTTCTTTCTTCAGCAGTGAAAAACAGCCCGGACTGTTTACAGCATGAGTTGGCTGCCTGACAAGCAAATCTAACGCAACAGTCAATTACCATCTACTCCCTGTATGTCAGCCATAAGCAGATACAGCTGTTCATTGGTGTAGCAGCAGCTCCAGGGGAAGCTGTATAGGACATACATGTTGAAAGATAGAAAACACTGAGCACTGCCCTCAAAACTAAATATAGGGAATCTGCAAGTGCACGGTTTTTCTGTCTGACTCAAGAGTAATTGTGATATAGTCCTGATATATAAGTATAGTTTCAATAAGAGTGTCCCAGACACAGTAAGAAGAGTGTGCTAAAATCTCTAAGACCCTTTCTACCCACTCTTCCTTGCAGAAAAGAGTATCATTTACAGAACATGATAGAAGGCTGGAAATAAAATAATGATAATGACAATCAATGTGAACAGCAAAGCTCACCAACTCGCAACTCCGTAGAGCCCAACAAATCTCAACAGAACCCCATGAACATGCTGAAAGTGAAGGTGATGACACACACACACACACACATACTGGTCTGTTAAAACCATCCCATCTACACTGCATAATAATTTTAATCATTTTAATCATTTTAACACATTAGCTGTGCAAAGCTCGTAATGCACCTATGGGCAGGGCATAGCTATATAAAATGTGAATACATAGTAGCTATACAGACTGCAATGAACTATTTTCATTGCCTGTTTCCCTTGTCTACAAATCAGATTTTTTTCTCTATTGTTCAGCTCATAAAAGCAGAAAACACACACAAATGTGAGAACATTGAACATCAGCTGCAGCAGGATGGTGTGAAGCAGGTGGGGAATCATGGGACTGGAACGAAAAGGGGAGAGTCACTTCCTGATGGAGGCCAGGACCAGGCTGATGGCTTGATTTCTTTATTCAACAGATTTGACACTTTGTCCTTTTAGCTGCCTGTGGTTCCTGAGACTCCTATTCTTACTCCCCACTCTACCAAACCTATCCTTCCCTATCCTTTCCTTTCACTACTTCAATTCCATTGTTCTGCCCACTGAATGCTCAAAATCTACCTTCCAGGTCTGCTTCTTTATCCCACATGCACTTCCCACACTCTTTATCCCCCTCCTTTCCATCAGCTTAGTCTCCACCTTTTACCAGCTCTGCAATAACATTTGAGCCATTTCAGGTGAGGACATAACTGGATAAGCTCATGCAGGGAAAAGCAGTCCCAGGCTCCTAAAGGCTTGGGTATATTTTCACAAAGTGTAGCCTGTGCAGGGGCACGCACAGCCAGAATTTTGAGAACAACAGTGCAGCCCATACATCAAACTGAACTTTATATTTCTTGACCACAGACCCTGATAATGGACAAAATCCTTTTGTTGCAGTGACTTTTAGTTCTCAAATGTTTATTGACATTTTCATTGGTCATTGGTCTAAAAAAATAGCACTGAATGTTGGCAATAGAAGCGTTGTAAAAGGCTTAGGCTAAAGATGTGTGTGTGTGTGTGTGTGTGTGTGTGTGTGTGTGTGTATACATATGTGTGTGTGTGTGTGTATATGTACACCACCCCAAGACGGTGAGGAGATTTTAGCAAAACCCAACTCAACTCAACTTTATTTGTTTTAAGTGCCATTTCATAATAGCCATTATCTAAATTTACTTTACAAAGAGACCAATAATATTATAATGTAATATAACACCTGAAAGCACTGAAGCCACTGTAGAGGGGAAAACAGTCCTTAATTATCCTACATCAGTTTGATTTAGTGGGAGGTTTATCATTTATCCAAGACATAAAGATGTTCGTTCTTTCTGCATATGTGAGGATATTATATAGTATCTTGACTAGCGTAACCAAGAATCAAAGAGGGTCCATGTATAGCACAAATATATTTTCCAGATCTTGCAAAACATCCATCCAATATGGTTGAACTTTTGGACAAAATACAGTGAGTGTAAGTGCCCACTGAGTTTTTTAATTATGAACATGCAGGTGAGAGTTGAGAGTTTATTTCTTGTTAGGAGAAATGTGTAGATGGTGCAGAATCTTAGATTCTGAATCTTAGCAATCTATCATGGTTTCACACTGATATTTTCTTAATTTGAGTCCATATCTTAGTCCCTTCATCTTCATCAATGTCTATATCATGTTCACCTTGCCATGTCTGCGTAACATCCTGTACGTTTGTGACGTCAGACTGACTTCATATGTAAAAATGAGAAATGGATTTTTTAGCTGGGCCAAGGAGGATTATTTGTTCAACTGCAGATGGTGTCAGTATTGAGAGTAGCTCTATATTTGAATTTGTCTTGAATTTGCATATATTTGAAGAAGTCTTGCCTGGGGAGGTTATACTTTTCTTGAAATCCTGAAATAACTCATGCATCCTCTTTATCCCTCAAGATGTCCAAGTGCTGTCCTCCATCCATCATGCATGGTAAGAAGTTAGCATTTACCTGAATTGGAACCAATGGAGATGTTAGTCCAGACCACCCTGCTTTTTTGTAATAAACCATGCTTTTAATATATTGGAGAATACATTGGCTGATTTCAAGTCTTTGAAGGACCTACCAGGAATATCCTGAATTCACTTTTCAGATGAGAGATATGCACTTGTGAGGAGGAGAATAAAATGTGGATTATTGACAGGATGGATGTAACTTTTGCAATGCATCAGCAAGAGTTCGTGAGAGGGCTCTATCTTGATATGATAAAGGAGGGTGTCTATCACTTAAAGTCCCCTCCCACTAAGGCTAACAGTGAAGATATTTGTACAAATTCTGCAAATGGTTAGTTAATAAATCTTGAGAATAGTTAGGTCGTAATTTCTTTGTTGTGTTAAACACCATTTTTAATCACAGATCTATTGTACTTGTCCTATATATTCTTTTTAAACTGAAATACTAGATTCCTGTGTTTCACTATAACAACCCTTCGGCTACTGGTGGTAAAAGCGGAAAAGTACACCTGGCCAACCAAACTGTATTTGAGATGCTCATTGTCCTGTAGTAGTGCTGCATCTAGCCTTAAAACCTTTCCTCTTCTGTTGGGACATTAGGCGTGTTTCCACTACGCTGGTTCTGATACTTTTTTGGGCAAGGTACTCTTGGGCCACGACTTGGCCTGGTCGTCTCAGTCGTCGTGTCTCCGTTACATTAATGGCCCTGTAAGAACCTTACCACGACATCATCACATTGTCCGAAAAGCTAAAACAAAGCAGCAGCAGAGAGGGAAATCACAACAAGACTAGACATGGACAGAGTCAAAGTTGGGATGTTTGTTGGGTTTGTGCTGTTGCTTTACACAGTCATGGTATCAGAGATAGAGGACCGAAGGCAACGATTCAGACTGAGACGAAGGGTAAGCTTACTTTCATGAAGCTTTCATGAAAGCGATCTGCTGATGCCATTTGCGACAACCAATCTGCGCGACTTAGCGCAGGTACTCCGTTGGTTCCTGTAAAAGTTCCTGAAAGCAGCCATGTCGGAACAGCTCGGTCAATGGAAACACGTGCATAGCTTGAAGTTCCTGTAAAATGGCCCAGAGGTTCCAATAGTGGAAACACGCCTATATATGCCAGATAAGGCCAATACCTTGGCCTTTGCAGCTCTCTCTTCCCAGTTCCCAGTTGCAACAGCTGCTGTCTACTTGTCCTCCTTCAGAAGTTTCAGTCCCCCAACTCATGAACCTCCTGTTCCAGCTCTGCCGCATCCTGAGTGAAGTGATGTAGATCCTGAACTATGCAGTCCCTTCCCTTTGGCTCTTTACTCTCAAGACCTCAGCCATACATGTTCACCACTCAAGACACTGAGGTGGCCTATGTCATCAGAAACCTAATGGGCAGAGCACTTCTCTGGCGAACAGCAAATCCTTCTTTCCAGCCAAAACTCAATCTAACTGAACAAACTGGTATGATTATTAAATTATGTTACAAAGTGACATTATTCAGAGTAGACTTCCTTCCTTTCTGAGTATTAAACAGAAATCTGGATTAATCATTGTGTCATATACTTGCGTGTGAAGCAGCAGCTATTATCAGATAACTAGACAGAAGGGACTTCATGTAATTCATAGCAGACTCTTTTCCACTGATCTATCATTTACTCTTTTTTTCTCTGGGGAACACCATTCTATTGTTGATACAGCCCATAATTTTGATTTATCCTTTGGGTAAATAAAGAGAGCTTGCTCTGGCCCTTGGAAGAACACAGCTTTCAAAATCACTCGATCATTAATCCCCACATTGTTTTATTTACCCCTCACTCTCAGCAACTAGGAGAGAGAGTGGAGGAGGACAAGAGGGACACTGAGGTCGAAAGCAAGCAATCTACTATGAGTCCATGCCTTTTGGGTGGAGGCGAGTGTGTGGAGGATGGGTTGACATTGTAGCGCGATATAAATATGCTGCCTGCTGGAAGTTTCAGGTGGTGCTATGTTGAAGGTTCTCTGGATAATGTCAGTGACAGAGGTGAGCTGCAGCTAGAAACTTTGGAATCCCCCAAGGGTGGGACTGAACTTGGAGAAAACATTCCACTGCAGGTCAGCAGGGCATGTACACCTACAGCTCCTCCACCCACCCCCAATCCCTAAGACAAAGCTAAGAGCTGTGCAGCCATATCCACCTACTTGCCATAACTACATTAATTAGCATTCCCTTTGGCTGTTTAAAACAAATAAGTCACTGTGATGCCATTCCATGTACATAAGAACTAGACATCACTTTTTAGACACTGTCTGACTCCCAGCTAGTCCAAATTATCCAGTGCGTGTAGGGATGGGTGGGGTGTGGATAAAGCTGTGCATGACAAGCAATGCCTGGTTTCTTGAACAGAGAATATCGTAATTATCATTCCATTAGCCACACCCTCAATTATGCATCATCTTAATATAATTTAAATGAGTGGGTTGTATACAAATTCACCCCCACACAGTTGACATGAACAGAGATGTTAGGTACAGAGACAGAAATCATGCTGATGTGTTTATTTTTGCTCTGCAGCTGGACAGTTTTATATGGGGAATTGTGGAAATGAACTGGCTTTTAGAGCCTTCATCAAGTGGCCACTTACAAAACTAAAGTTTTTGGTACTTCTATGTTGACATCATTTTTCCATCCCTGATGGTTGCAACCTGGTCATTCTTCACAACCTTTCCTGTGTTGACTGTAAACCTAACTCTCATTAAAGTCCATCAGAATGCAGATAAATGAATGAATGAATGATGAATGAATGCAGGGAAGATTACAGCATAAGGCTGCAATTAGGAGGTTGCATATGTCATTCACAAAATAAAGACAAAACATCTACACTAAAGTCAAACTAAACTCAAACTAAAATTTGCTTTTTCATTACTGGCAGCATGAAATCCTTCAAGGTATCTCAAATGCAATTTGTCCTTCAAGTCTTATCGTCACCACAGGAGTCTATTTGCATAAGCCTCTCCTCCACCACCCCGCCTCACCCACAACATGAGATTTTGCCACTTGCCATAGTGCAGCTATTACTGATGAATGAAATGATAAATTTCGCTATGTCAACTGCTCTGTTATTGGTTGCCAAAATCAACACAAAAGTGTTTTCTCTATCCCTGTATTGGACCAAACTACCAGGGATGAGTGGATTAAATTCATCTTTAATAACAATGTTCCTGCAAAGTCTCACCACTTGTATAACATGAAGCAGTCTGGACTACCAGGGCTCCGCAATATGATTGAAGTGTATGAAGGGATATTTTCATAAGACATTTTAACTGGCAGGGTTAAAAATGACTGGACGTGGGCAGATTTTGCCGGTCGAAGTCTGGTAAGCTTTATTCTACATGAGCAGTTTGCTGGTAATCTGTCTTATTCTAGATGCTAATGGGACGAGTATAAACACACACAGAACTACAGAATCCTGATGGCCCATGAACTCATGCAGGGTCCTAATAAATGACTGGTCATACGGAACTTTTAATGTTTACTGACACGCATGTGAACGGGCTTCTTCCACTATCCAACATCTCAACATCTTCAAACTCCATTGCTGCATCTTCACTCTCCAGTTCAGGTTCTGACTCCGTTTTATACATAAATGACTGTATCTGTAAGCCGCTGCCCAGCCAGGTTCATCATTTACTGTATGCTGTTGTTGTTTTGGATTTTATTGACTCCTTACTTGGATGGCCAGCGGATGATCCAGGTAATTATTTTTACAAGAGCCTGGTGAATTTGTCTTACATTTCCAGCATTGTGCAAGTTTAAACAGAGATCCCTGTATCATTTAGGATGAATTCCCTTCACTGCCTTTCTCCCCCTTTCATTTTACACTCCATGTGACCCCACAATCCCCAACCTACACCCTTTCCCTTGGGTCTGCAGCCTCAGCCTCAGCCTCACCCTAAAGCAGTTAAAGTGGTCAGACCTTGCTCATACTATATGCTTGCCCCATTCTCCATCACAAACCAATTGAAAAACCACAATCCCAGTCTGTGGTGCACAACCTGCAGAGCAAGCGAGGCAGACATGTATTTTGATAGATATACTTCATCTAGATTACTCAGGTGTGTTTGACTTGGCATGGGCCCACAGCAGAAAACACATTATACCCAGCAGAGCAAGAGTAGTCCAAGATAGAGCTTTTTAACTATAAAACCACAGAGCAGCATGGTGGAATCAAGTCACCTCTTTATTCACTACCAATGTCACATACTATCAGTTAAGCATGTTAACTGTGAGCCAGGAATTTGACTGTAACAACGAAATAATGTTTTTCACTTTTTTTATTGCTGTTGTTACCGATACAAGGAAGTAATTTCTTGTGTCCCGTGAAAGTCCTGTACAATCTTGACATACTATGTATCATATAGTTTTATCAAGCACAAGTACAGCCAGAGAGCAACTACAAATTCTGACTTTTGATCAAACTGAGAAAAGGGTAGTTGACACTGCAAAAGAGTTTGCATCTACTCCTTTTTCATATTCTAGATGTATTCGGGATGGACTCAAGGTAAAATTTTTGACATGAAAAAATGAACGTTCTGATTTGCAACAGTTTTACTGTCTGCTTCTGTCTGTCACTCATGAGAAATATAATATTCCTTCAGCCATACCAAGCCCATATATACCTCTAAAGTATTTGTTATTATAGTTTAACTGTGTTGTTGGGGACTCTGTAAATTTACTAGAGCCTTCCCCACCACAAACAGGATGAAGGCATAGAATACAACCTGGACAGGTCTCCAGTCCATCAAAGTTTAACATTTCTTACGGGTGACAAATCATTTACATTATTTGGGCTGCATTTAGATGTACACAAAAATGCTTTCATATAAAATGACTAATCGTTTTCTGCACAAATGCATCAAGAGCAAAGCTCAATGATGGAATAAATGATAAATTTTATTGAAGGACAAAATAAGCCCAATGCTAAATGATTCAGTTTGTTGGACCATAACAGATTTTGTGACCCCCATTCTCTACCCGTCTGTTAATGCAGCGCAGACTCTTTTTAGTCATTAGGCATGTGTCTTGTGGCCACACTGAGGTTTGACAACAGAGACTGTAGACATGATATCTGCAGGGTTGGATTACTGAACTCAAACAAGCTCTCTGCATCTGGATGTTGTTTTTCATTTTGCACATGAGAGGGAAATCAACAAAGTAAGTAAAGATAAAAAGTAAACATGGTGTGCTGTTAATATAGTCAAATGCATATTTTAGCATCAGTCTTTCTGTTTAAACACTCCATATTAATTTAGCTGTACCCTGATAGTTTTTGCAGCAGAGGTCTGTTCAGCATGGGTTGTCGAGCTTTATGCTCACCTCCTCCACCGAGGAGATCAGCGAACGCTGGCAGCAGTCTTTTTTGACCTGCACTTTAGCTTCTCAGATTTAAGGCTCCTCTGTGATTTTAAGCCAGCTGGGTGGGGGTTGTGCAAGGGGGCAGTTAATTGAAGTCAGCAGATGACGGGTGTGCTGTGATTTGTGTGGTGACAGGCACTATAATTACACGGCTGGTCAGAAAGAACATTACAGAAGTTAAGAGCTTTTGTGGGCGCTAACTCGGCCAATAAAAGGATCCTTACACTTCAATATTTGTAAAGCGTAGGCAGCACTGCCATGCTATTAAATATGTGTGTTTGTGAAAGGGGATAGGAGGGATTCATATTCAGAGTTGAAAATGGGAGAAAACAAGTTAATATGAACGTGACTTTTTAAACTTAATTTTGTACATGCAAATGTACACTGGCTGCAGATAAATTATATATACCATTGTAGAAAAACAGTCTGTCCTCACTGAGCTGATTGAATTTATTAAAATTATTCAAAACTCAATTCAAATGTATACTAATGATTATTATGAATATTATGATTTACTGCATTATACTGCAACCTGGGTCCTTTATTATTACTCTAAGCAACAGTCAAAAGAAAGATGGAGACGGACACTGGCACCACTGAGTGTGGCAGAAACCAGGCAAACCTGATATCATTATATATTTGATATGGTGTGCTTGTTGCACATTTTCATGTCCAGCAGACAAAATTGGACCAAAACTAACATGGTGAAATAACCACTCTCTTTATAGCTCTGACTTGGCCTCCTTCAACCCCAGACTGAAATATTTGGCTCTGTAGCTATGTAGTTTGTTGCTATTTTAGTCTTTTCCTCTGTTCTTTGCATTAACCCCTTATCCCTTTATTATGCCTGTTTGTTTTGATTTTTATGATTTTGCTGTGCTTATCTTTAGGGCCTGAGCAACAAAGTTTCAAGGACCCATTTTTTGTTCGGTTTATTATTTTTATTGTCATTATTATTGTTGTTGTTATTCTTGTTGTTATTGCTATTGTTACTATTATTATTCTTGTTATTATTATTTCTTATCTTTCTGCTTTTTAAGTTGGCTTTTTGAGGGCTTAAACATGCATCAAAACCCATGACAATTTCCAGGTCAGAAGATTTCATAATGTAGAGGTCATGAGAACAGGCATGGAAAAATGGCTCAGTAGCGCATCTATACACCATCTATTCTAAACCCAACAGGAATTTTGTTTTTTTGAAAATGAAAGTTGGCCATTTCCAGTGGTCATCAATATTAATTTGTTATTTATTAAATTTTCCAAGTCACCCTGTGGATGGACTTCAAAACTTAAGACAGTCGAGTCTTTAAGTTTGCGAAGGGCATGCCGGTTCTGACTTCTTTGAAGTTTGATTACTCACCATAAAACACGAAGTTGCATTAAACATGCTGTAATTCAGCCATACTCATCAATTCCCAGACTGCATCAAACTTTGCAGTATTGTTAATGGTCCATAACTGCACACATCAGCATCACACAATTGTTGTCATGTGAGTTTCATTGTGTTCCTAGTGTCTGAGTTGTATGGGTCCTTAGGTAGCTTCAGGCTGCTCACTGATGTCATTAATGGTATGTTTGTTTCCCTCCTCCCATCTATGGTTTTATCAAGACGCATGCGTTTATGGTGATTTTTACATTAGTGATAGAGAGTAACATATTTTACAGGTGTAATTTACCCAATGCTGCAGGCGCTCTTTGAACTTTCTCCATGCACACATAACCAAGTATCGGACCCATTCACAAGCCTGAAATGATCAAATTTTGCAACCAAACCAACGGAGGTGTTGATACTTTTGACCAGATGTGTGCTCAATATGGCTGTGGGGGAAAAAAGCAAGAGGTGGCCACTGTGTGTGCTACATGTGATGATGAACGCTGGTTTGATAACATCATGGATCATACACGAGGACAATCCCAGAAGAGAGGTGACACACAAATGAAGAGGAGGCAGTATTCACATAGTCAAAAAAAACTTGGTCATTTTTCCCTTCTCAAAAAATGCCTGCATGACAATTGTCAGTGATGCAGGGAGACGAAGCCAGTCAAGGCTCTCATGTCCCAGGAATGGGTGGCCCGAGAAATGGTTCCCAGCTCCTTTTTTTTGTTTGGAAATTTCTCGTTAAGGATTACCTGATTTTTCGATAATTTTGCTGCCTTTTTAAAAGGATCCCCATTGTACCTTTTGTTTTACTTTATGTGATATTGTATATTGGGAATTTAAAGAGTACTCCAATCTGGCATACGGTGTTGTACTTTTACATAAATTGATGAAAACTGTATTTTATCTGGGATATTATGTCGGGTAAAATATACCTGACGTTAGTGATGGTGTTAGTAATTTTAATGTCAGTGTTCTAGGGTTAACTTACTGTAGTGCCACTTGCTTTGAATAGGAAATCCTATGTTTTGTACTGTGCTATGCTGTTACAAGCAGGTTTGACCCATTTTACTTCAAATTTCAGGACAGCCTTACCCCGAATTTCCATTGCCAGCATCACGTCACAGCTGCGGTGCATTTTAACATCGTCCTCTATCCAGCATCAACCATCAATTTGTGTGATATCACAAGATCTCTGAGACATGGAAGCATTCTTTATATTGTGGGTTCCTACTTCAACAAGAAATGACTTCAAGCTTCTCTTTGTCTATGGAGAAAATCCCTCTGGCGATCTAAGCACACTGTGGTACAGTTTGCAGTTGCCATAATGATTTCCTCTTTCATTATGTTCTCATAATGAGTTAATCAGCCTGAAGAATTTAGGTTTACTTGTGTAGCCCCAGTTCTCTGAGTAACATGAGCAAATTATCTTGCTATGGGTTGTCGCCCCTGCATCAGGCCTCAGAAACACCAATCCTGATTGGCCAGTGAAATGTATTACTCTGCCCTTGGGACGAAGTCCTGTCCTCATTCAAGATAAGAGCCTCTTCTTACTCAGCCAGTGAGATGGGTTGTCTGGTGAGATATCTCAGTCATATTACTCAGAGAACTATACAAGTAACCTTAAGTTCTCTTTCCTATCATTTCCTTGATATCTTGCTATGGGATATAGTAGCTCCCATATCAATGACAAGCTTATCTCAAATTCACCGACCGATGTGTCTACATCATGAAGAAAAGGACAAAAGTGAGGGGCGAAGACCAACTTGATTCAGCACATATGTCCTGAATGTAAAAAGCCCCCTGAACATAACCCAAACCCAAGATGAACTTGAGTCGACTGGAATTACAAACCAGGGGGAGTCAGGGGGACTCAGGAAGCCGGAGACCATGACTCGTGTGCTTGCCTTCATGACCCATTGGGTCAGGCGTTGCTTTGTAATGGGTTTACCCATGTGGGGATTAGCACAGGAGACAAAGAGCTGATTACTCCTCCTGAAATTCCTTGTGCAGTCCACATAAATTTAAACCACACTGACTGACATAACACCTGTGCCTGCTGTTCCTCTGTCATCAGGTTCCTATGTCATCCTAACATCCACAAGGAAGAACTGAGTGCACAATGGATGTACCGAAAGCACATAGATGTCGATGACTCTCTTGGCAGATGCCAGAGCCAGCAACAACATCATCCCAAGGGACACTCAACGGAGGACCCTTAAGTCCTTCAACAACCTCTACCACATGGAGGAGAAGTCTGCGTTCCCCCCTCATGAAGTGACAGACCAGTGGGTGCTGACTCACTTTCTCCTTCCCAAACCCCATGCGGTAGGCGGCAAGATCAGCCAGGTAAACTTTAACCATGGATAAAGCTTTTCCCTTGTCAGTCAGGCTCTGCAACCTGAAAATCACTCCAACCGTTCACTGAAAGGGAGTGTATCTATCCTTCTGGCACCATTCATCAAACCCTTTCCATTTATTTTCATGTATTGACCTAGTGGACGACAGATGAGCACTTTGAATGGTAGTAATCAGGACTTATGGGAGTAGCACAGGACTTAAACTGCACCACTCATGCGCCAAGCCCAGAGCACCCCCTCCCTGTGACAGCAGATCCCTGTACATTGGAACCTGCCAGGGCTCTGTTTTCAGCAGCCACACTACCTTCACCAGGTAATGCATTGCGAGCCAGTTCATCAGTTCACTATGGTACACTATAGCCAGAGTATGAGCTACCAGGGTCAGAGCGTACAGCACCAGGTGTGTGCTAGTCACATTCACAATGTCGAGTCAGATATGTGTTGGATCTTTTATACATCTTTATGTTTTGTAATGATTCATTGTTTTAATTTTGACTAACCAAACTTTGAAATAATCCACCAATCGAGAGTGAAGTTATGATCAAGTCACAGAGATAAAAGATATTAGTAGTTCTAAAAGTCGTGATTACTAATTCATTGCATTATCCCTTTGGATGATTCACCACTTGGAGAGGTTCCCTTCAGGAATTCCAGGTACTGCAGCATTCAAGGAACAGTTCGGGTGAAGTGAGGCTTGCTCAGGGACATTTCACCTTTGTTAGGATTCAAACCTGAGAGCCTGGGTTTCAAGTGGAGATCCTTAGCCACTAGGCCACTGTTGATGCCGAATAGGGTGGTCTCATCTATCAAAAAACACTTTCAACTCAATAAATCACAGGGGAAGAAGAGCCAATGGTGGTGAGGCAGGTAACAGGCAGCTCAGTGTATTGCAGCCACATGTTAGGTATTTGGCTGTGGCTGTGGTAGTAATCTGCAGTGTGTATTTGCACATGCCCTTAAGTGTATCAGTGCATCCAACTAGAAAGATCCACAGGCCAAAAAGATAGCAACTGTCTAAAAAAGAACATGATCCAAACCACGCATCATCCCAATGAATTATGAAAATAATATAGGGTGAAGTTTATATTTTGTAAAAATATGCATTATTTGTCTTACGTTTCCTTTATGACTGGCTGAGGGAGGCCATTTTCTGAAATGTTTCTGGATGTAGACCACAGAGCAGCCAACACCCCTGTCTATCTTTAGAGCAGGGAATCCACCCAAGAGCTGTCAGTCCAGCAGCCAAATTCATGACTGCTAAAACTCTCCAGACCCCCAAACACTAACAGCATCATTCAGAGACATCTATCCACCCACCACACACACACAGACACTGACACTGTCAGATGATGGCAGTATTTCACAGAAAACAGTAAATAAATCAGGCCTCTGCATCATCAGTGGTACTTACATAAGAGCAGCTCACCCACTGAATGCCGCATAGAAAGAGGAAAAAAATGAAAAACAGTTTTCTTTTTCTAAATGCTTGCTAAAGGAGTAAGATTAATCTACTCTGAAAGTTAACTCAATACCTAATTTTTCTTGGACTCCACCTTTGTTTTTCCAAGTGCTGGGAACTGTGGATAAAAAGGTCATAGAAATAACATGAAAAAACAAGTTGTATGAAATTTGTGAAATAGAAAATTACTTCTGCTAAAAAACAAAATATTAATAACTCTGGCTGTATGCTTTGTGGATCTCACTGGTGCAGTACACTGAAGCACATAATAAATCACTGCTGTGGATCCATGGAATTAATAGGGATTGTGTGTTTTCATGGTTTTTGCTGGTGCCGAGCCCCGGTCTAATTTGTTATTGAAAGTCACCTTAAAAGCCTGCTGGTACATAGCTTACCCCCGATCCAAGCAAAACTCAGACAGCAAAATTTGATAATTCCTCCTCTTATTTGAGTTTGGTTATGGAGAATTAACACATGGAGATGGGCATCAGTGAATCACCATCTTACAGTCTGGCAAAGCTGGTTTACATATAGAACTGTGCATACATTTCTCAGCCATAGTTGAAACTGTGGTCTAGTTTGCTGAAATTTGATGGAAAGGGGAAATCATTTTTGTAGACTCACAAAAATCCATGCTCATTTCTGGCCTTCACGGACCCAGGCTGAAGCGAAGCCATAGCCAAGATGGGCAGGAATCCAAAAACAATATCTCATTAAAAAAAAAAAACAGCTGGAAATTTCAATGCAGAACAGTTTTCATGTGCCAGTACTGATAAAGTTTGGTTTGTTCTTACAGTTACACAATCCAAAAGTATGCAAATGTAAAAAGTTTAGGCAAACGTTCAAGTTAAGGGGATCACATGGTACTGTGGATCACGTTCTACCTTTCTGCCAGAGAAATATCTTTTGGTCTTGATATTAACTTGTTCTCCCCTGGGCTGGTTCTAGGACCTGCACGAAGCATGTGTGGAGGATCTAGCATCTTGTATGCATACATACTTCATGTACTCATATAGTCATGGCTTTACCCCCTCACTGACACCCACTCATGAAGTGCAAATATAAATCTTTTTTATGTGTGTGTGTCTATATATATATATATATATATATATATATATATATATATATATATATATATATATACATACATACATACATACATACATACATACATATATATATACACATACATACATACATATATATATATATATATACACACACACATCGTCTATTTGCCAATTAGATAATCTTTTACTGGTGCACACTGTTTTTGGAGAAGTGTTAGAGCAGCACTGTTTTGTTATTCTCTGACCATTTGCTTTAAGGAAAAACTTTACTCAGGGTCACCCTGTGCAGTCCTGTTAGTTCACATAAAATTGTTTGTTGGAATTTGTCTGTGTAGACTACATGCTCCCATTCTGGGTACTCAGGTTTACAACCACATTCCAGAAACATGCATTGATTAAAGAATCTAAAATGTCCCTTGTTGTGAGTATGAGTATGAATGCAGTCCACCCATGTCCATGGTATGTTGTCTGTCTTCATTCTAAGAGATAGACACCAGCAGACCTCCCCAGCATGGTTGAGTATAAAGTGAGTGAGACAAAGCTCAAACATAAGAGAAAAGCAGGTAAAAGGATACATTCATGAATAATGTATAAGATAGCATGTATATTTCATAGTCTCTGGAATTTTGCTTTGTTTCTATTTGTTTGTTTGTTTGTTTATTTTAGCAAAGGCTGAAATTATTGTGCATTCTGGTCTGGAAAAGTTTAAGAGCTCTGCAAAATGAAATTCTATATCAAATTATGATTTCAGTCATGGAACATCTGACCACAGACTGAGTTACCAAGGGCAAGAATCTGACCGAGCCTTTGGTGTCACATTTCCACATTTGCTGAAATGAACATTTAATTTGTTCCTTGAAACGTATGGAGGCTTCCCCTCCCTTTTATAGCCCCTGCAGCGATAGGATCAGATGGAGCTATGGTCTCTCGTTTATTTGTTCTGTTATGGTTTTAAATCAGTAAATGTATCCGTATATTTTGCCTCGGTGACCCCGGCCCAGAAGCAGCTGAGCCAGTGCAACACTTCTAATGACCTCTGACAATCAGATCTAACTCTGCTGCTTTTGGCTGAAACTTCTTTCTTTTTCCTCTCTCATGAGCCTGCATGGTGATCTGCATTATTCTGTGTTGCCTTGCTTGCTGTCTGTTGCCTATTTTGTCGCATGCCAGCAACAATGAAATTTATTTGGAGCTAAACATTAGCAGAAACGACATTGCAGAACTGTGGAAATTGTTTTGGTGTTTTGAATTTGACCATCAAGTTAATTTTACACTACAGTGACAGAGGTAGATAGCATGGGTGATATGCTACAGAGCTGCTTTTAATGCTGCCGCTTGTCCAACACACAACACGTGCTTCCACACATCTGCATGTGCTAGCTGCTCGGTGCAGATCGAGCAGATAGCGCTGTTTTCACTCAAACTGCTGTTTTTCACCTTATAAAATGAATGTACCAGCTATGTTGTATCCACATGATTGGCAGGTATGACCAATAATATACCTCTAAACTAGCTTGGCTATTGTGCTACAATGGATTGTAGAGGGATTTCCATGGGATGTCTTCCATGGAACAGAATCCAGAAATGTATGCATTCTGAGCACATTCATTTTTATTCATGGCAATTTATATTTTTTAAGATTTTGAACTACAATCCTGCTGGACCTTGACATATAATTTTACAGAGCATTTCATATGGTTGAAACTGTTTTATTTTACCTTTTTTGTGATAAGAGGGACTTCAATATTTTAGTAGACTGAATAAAACAGAAGGAGCAACCCAGCCCTAACACTTCAGGCTTAACACAGTGGAAAAATATGGCTCTATACTTTCAAGCAGCAAATCAAAGACTGAAATTATAAAAAAGATGAATCCTTAAAGTGAATCTGTGTCTAACCATAGAAACTTGCGTGATGACAAAATTAGCCCGAGCAATTCAATAATAACACCAATACCACTTGTAAACGTGGTAAACGACCTCAGAAAAAAATCCAACAACGTAGATGAAATTTCTGATGAGACGGTAACCCAACCCCCCCCCACCGCCCCCGACACACACACACACACTTGCTCAATTCATTACATACACCTGTCTATGCAACTCAGTTGAATTCAGTGTAACCGTGTCGATTGCCAGTTCGTAACAATGTTATCTCAGTTGACATCCCGGGTAAAACAAAACTGAGCGCAACCGGAAGGCACGCTGTGAGTGACGGTGGCCAGGGACACCGCTGAGAACAGTCGGACGCCTCAAGCAGGGCCGAGCTCGGGGAGCGTGGCCATCTGCCTGTTGCAGTTCAGTACTGCAGCCCAGCGCTGAACTGCGACAGGTTTCACGTGTGCCTCGTACCCGGTATTTCCTCCTCATTACACAAAGAAGAGTTTCATAGGTTTCGTGCGGGCATAATTACAGAACACCACCGTCACTGTCAGCTCAGCGCTAAAACACGTCAAAAAGATTGTACTCCTCGATATCCCTGTGTTTTCACGCTTGGCTGCGCTCTGGCTTCATCAGTTTCCTCGCACAATTCAAAACATGCACGTTTAGGTTGATTAGCGAAACTTAATTGCATCTAAGTGAAAGTGTGTGACCTGCCGGTGGGCATTAACTTTCATCACCTTACGTGTGCTCCAGCATATCCCCACTACATTACGCACAAATGAAATGAGATATTTGGTTATAAATTATTACGGTCAGTTTTTAAAATTCTGATCTTGACAGAAATAAATAAATAAATAAACAACAAAAAAAACGTAAATTAAAATCTCTTCTCTCAGCATTGTACACCCACAGAATATTGCTTTGGAATTTTAACATGAATGTTTAGAGGACAGTTCAGCCTATTCAACTAATAAATATCCTTTGTTCCTTGTTTTCTTTCTGTCTTTCTTTATTCTTCTTATTTGTTCCCTCTTCGGCAACACCACACAGAAGCATAACCCATGGCGCCTATATTTGTTGTTACTCTACAGAACCGACAGATCTCAACTCTGTCAATGGCTTAAAGTCAAAATTTCAGGATGAGGTAATCACCGTGTTTGTACATATTAAAGAGGAATTTATTTTCACTCTCCCTCTCCTGTCTCGGATATAACAACAAAGCTTAAACAACATTGCAGCTCAATAGAATCGTGTCATCGGAACGCAGATGTCGCACGGCTCGTAAAACGCGCACTGTCCACAGAGACGAGGGAGATGCGAGAAGACGCGCAGAGGTCTAACCATCAGTTTGCCAATTGACAAGTTGCTGTTGTTACCAATGGTGGTGGTCCACAGCTCAGTTCTTGCCACTTTTGATTTTTTTCCCCCTCTGAACCAATCAGCTGATCTGACCTCAGGAATTTAGGCGATAAAACATCAAATATCAAATATCATCCACATAGAAAATAACACAGACAACGTGTTGGTGACGTTCCATTGTGTTTAATGTATAGCCGTTGTCTTTAAGTAGATTTTTTTTTTGCCAAGTAATATAAGAAATTGGGCATATTCTTCCTTCCAGCTCTCGCCGACGTTTTTTACGGTCTCCGCGTCTTTCCATTCGGCTGCCGAGCGCGATGAATAACGTTACAACGGAAGACCAGATTTACAACATTTATTATCCACAAATATGTCACATATAACAGTACGATATATTCAGACATGTCAGTCAATTCGCCGGGCGGGCGTCAAGTCCTCTCAATGGCGTGCGTAACTTTACAAAAAAAAAAAAACAACTTAAATTAAATATAAATAGACACAGAATCCATAGTAAAATGTATATATGTACAGCTGTGCAACATGGCAACATGTGTCATCACAACACCAGTATGTCGTGGAGTCGTGGATTCCACATCACTTTCGACTATGTGTATAGCTTACTCTCTCTCTCTCTCCCTCTCACACACACACACATACACACACTCACGCCCGCGCACACGCGTTATATCAGCTGTCCGAGTCCACGTCGCTTTTACTCTCCTCGGTTTTCTCCGCGGTTGTTTTGCTGGATTTGTTCCATTTCTGAGAGTTCTCTGATTCCTCTGACGAAGACCTTTTCTGCCGCCTCCACTTGGCGCGTCTGTTTTTGAACCAAACCTACATGATGAAAAGCACAGTTTTTAACATTCTAGACCTCAGACGGGGGCTCTGTTTTCTGTCCTCTTGTTATTTCTCGAAGCACTCTCAAAATGTTACACTCCTGGCCTCGCATCCATGTTCTGGATGGAGCCACACAACTCGGCAACCCTTCAGCGTCTGATAAATCCCGAGGAACAATGTGAAAATGTCCTTTTTCTTTCCCACACGACGGGACACCCTGTGGAAAGGTCGCCCGTCCATCGCATGACGTGTTTTGTTTTCAAACTAATTATATTATAATATTTACATATTACCTGCGAGACAGATGCTTCCTCTAATGTAATGACATGCAATTCAGGTATATTTCCTTAAATTAGTGTTGATGAGATTTGATGCTGTGGTTGCTTTTTAAATTATCGTTGTATTCTCCTTGTATCATTATTATTATTATTGTTATTATTATTTTTCTTATTATTGTTATTATTATTAATATGTTGTGTTATGTTATGTTATGTTAATTTAATTGATATTTTGAAGCCATAGTTAAGATAACCTAAACCACGGAAAACTGGAAAAAATAAAAAAAAGGATTTTTATCTTTAAGCTCTGATGCAACTGAACTCAAATCCAAAGGCAAATATTGACCCAAAAATTAACACTACTACTACTACTACTACTATTATTAGTAATAATAATAATAATAATAACAATAATAATTTTCTTTTTATCATCAGATATAGCCCGTTTGTTTAACAACGCATCACAGACGAAAACTGTTTACGGAATAAGGATCATAATAAACTGGAGGACACTGACCTCCACCTTCTCCTCCCGGAGGTGCACCTTGCGGGCCAGCTGCTCCCTGGTGCCTACGTCCGGGTACTTGGTCTCCTGGAAGAGGCCCTCGAGAGCCTCCAGCTGCTCGTCGGTGAAGATGGTGCGGTGCCTGCGCTTCCTACGACAGTGCAGTTGGTTGAGGAGCTGCAGCTCGGAGCGAGACAGGCTGCCCATGTTCATGTAGGACATCATCTGCTGCGGCACCGGGGACAGCAGCACCGAGCCCGGGCTGTCGTAGCCTGCAGCAGAACACAGAGCCCGGTGAGGCCGGGAGCAACGACACACGGGGTATAGACCGCGCGCTGTGTGCCAGCACATAGAAATCAATTTTGAAAATTATACATGACTGGTAGTCGTCTAAATATTCAGCTAAACCAATTGGAAGCCGCTGCGTGGCATTTGTTTTGAAAACAAGACAAAATCACACCTCACATGAATCCGACATCAGACTTCAACAGATAATTGGGTATCATACGACATATTTGTAAGTGTCATGGGGAGGAGACTTTTGTAGACAACGTAATGTGAAGTACCGTGGGTCACACAAATGAAATGGTGTGATGGTTAGTATTGGGTTGCGTGGTGCAACAATCAGGAGCGCACTATCTTCAAAAGCCGCAACTTAATGGTTTATTTACTCTTGAGGTAAACATCTATCTATCTATCTATCTATCTATCTATCTATCTATCTATCTATCTATCTATCTATCTATCTATTTAACCGATTGGGGCTGAGCACCGGGAAGCGGGTTCCTACCTGCCGGGATGCAGGGGCACTGCTGCGGGCTGAGGCCTGGCACGGAGCCGCAGCACGGCGGGCCCGCCCCGGGGCCCTGGACTTGTAGCTGTCCGTAATAGTACCCGTTATATCCGATCCTGGTCCCGGTCACCGACTGAATCCCGTGAGGGGAGGGTCCACAAGTGGCCGAGTAGAGTCCGCTGTAGTCGGTGTAGACGGAGTCCGGGAGGCCGGAGAGCAGCAGCGGGCTGCGGTGCAGCAGCAGTGGCTCCTTGCAGCTCGGCCGGCCGGACAGGATGCTGTCGATACTGAACATCCCGGCGGGCATCACACCGGAGGAGCGCGAGTGAAGGAGGGGGGGGGCGGCGGCTCGGAGGCGTGAAAAACAAATACAAACAAAGGCGAAGTCCTCAAAGTGTACGGTTTCCGTGGATAAAAGTTCTCTACAACTGTGTCATGGTGCTTGTCGGCTCGGCGGACTGACTCAGTGGAGTGGCAGCCCGCGCCTACCTTTATAGCTCGCTGACGTCACGGCCCAGGATCGAACGCCGCAGCGACCACCGCCGCTCCACTCTTTGTGTATTGCGAATTAATTCAATTAGCCCCGAAAATAATCCGCACTGTTTGCGGATTTTTTGGAATGTTGTGTCGCGGAGGCTCTTCCTGCAGAGTAATCGGATTACTTTCTTGTAAAGGTTTCATAATCGGCCAGAGGGCCCAGGTCGAAGTGAGGCTACCAACTCGAATTGAACTCCCCGAAAAGAGGACCGATCAGGCTGCTCAGAGGAGTCTGTTATTGAATATGGGTTAAAAAAAATAGTTTATTGTTCTTTGTATCATGTAATCCATCACCGACGTTATCAGAAGAGGCGAGGAAGGACAATACATCTTTTGAAACACATTTAAGAAGCTTTTTATAGCGACTGGACGCTATAAGTAAATCTGGAAAAGTTATTTCAAGGCAGAGTGGATATTATTTTTATTTTACACATAGAACCATATAGAGCTGCATTCTAGGTCTGTTACGAAGGCAAAAGGGTCGGTGACTTGAATTAGATGTGTGTAAAGGTGCAGTGTAATTTGTACTGCTTTTTAGCTTGTTCGTAGGCTCGTTATTTGCGTTTGTGCAAATGGATAGTAAGCACATTTCCGTGTCAGACAGGAGCCGCTGAGCATTATATCTGGGCTTCATTTCATTATCCAGCAGCGCCACGGGGCACCGATCAGCGCCTTTTCTCTCCCTCTCGCTCTCCCTCTCCCTCTCCCTCTCCCTCACACACCACACACACACACACAAACACGCACACACCACACACACACACACACACACACACACACACACACACACAGAGTAAGATAACAGCCCATTATCGCCTCCATACAGCCTGGAGAGGGTAGAACTTATTGCATGTTTACTCCGCTAATCAACAGGGCTGTGGAGGAGGTGGGGGCTGTGGAGGAACGTGGATTCCCAGTTCAGACCTTAATGGGAGCCACTGATTGCATTTAGCAGGACAGATAAGGTTGTGATTTAAGGCCGGGACGCGTTCTGCGCTGTTTTCGGCGGGGCACGACTAATACGCCTAATAAGCGATGTAAATCATCTTGAAACACCAGGTACACCCAAGCTATTTCAAATTTCCAACAGATAAAAAAAGATTCCTGCCACCCACACAATACTGAGAAGGAATGAGGCTGGAGTACAAAGAAGGCATCTTCATTCCATTTTCAAGGTATTTATCTCTTTTTATTTTTGACTGATCAGCAACGTCAGTTGGTTATCGCATTCGTGTTTTACAGCAACACCTATAATATATATATTACAGCGTTTTTTGGAAGATTTGAGTTTTTGGGTATTATATTTATGCAAATCCTCTGTTTTATATTTTGTTTGTTGCGCTCATGCTGTTGGAACTGGATTCACGGCCCTCCACGCTTTTTAGATGTAACTGGTCTATATTGATATTTGCATAGGTATTGCTTCATGGGCGTTCAACACACATGCCTTGGTCTGTCACAGAATGGAGAGTTTGTCATTTTCCTGTGTCGACTCCGGAAAATGAAAGGTGCGCCACTGAACCTATTTGGATGAAATCCACTAGTGACAAAAAAAGTTAACTCCCCGTCTTACATGATAAATGCGTGTTTTCTTTCATTTGTACACCGTAAAAGCATTCGTATAAAAAACATAATTAACATAACTTATCCCTATTCGTTCTGATACTGCAACTTGTGCGCATGTGTTTAACTCAAAAAGCATATTCGATTTAAAGGAGGGTGTTAAATTATCATATGTATATTGGAACTGACTGCAGCCTGCTTGAATGTCGTGCCCTGCTAAAAATACAACTTCCCAGCCTCTTTGTTCAATACCTGCGCCAGTAGAAACATGTCATTTGATATTACAATATGTGTACAAATGTAAATGTTTATAGATGTGGGGTATTAAGGGCCTCAACACATTTATTTCCCTTCTGAAAGAAGATATTCTGTTGCTCAGTTTTTGGTTTGGAGCCCCAAATTTTCTCACATTTCATCAAGAGGCAAGACTATTAGCTTACAGTTATTTTACAGTTGATTCTGGTAACACAAAAAGAAAAAAAATGAATTTTAGTTCATAAACCTGAAATGTTTCCTATCTATAAGCTCAAATAGTTTACGGACGGCTACATTTTGATGGTAGCACATTTTTATTTTGCATGCAATGGCTCACAGAAGTCTCTTGTCATCTGGTGCATGTCTGAATCCGATAGAGGATTGTTGGTGCCTTTTGATATGGAAACATGTTCTTGCCCAAAAGATTTTTCTGTAATACAGTCATAGCCCAGCAGAGAGTGAGAGAGGGGGAAAATGTAGGGAAGCGGAAACATACTGTAATTATTTTCACATTTTTTTCTATATTTCTACTCCCAAATGGCAGTGAAAGCAGCAAGTCAAAAGGGATTGCTATAAAACGAAATATCTATTTGGAAATAAAAGCTGAGTGTGCAGCGAGGGCAGCACTTAAAGGTGAATAGAAGCGTCAATCAAGTTGCAGATGGAGGCTGAAGATTCACAAAGCCACAATGGTGCATGCATCTTTATATATCAGAGCCTTGATCTGTAAAAGCTGGTTAAATACAGCAAATAAAACAGGGAGACTTGGTAATGCATCCTTTCAAGAAGATAAATACATGGTGAAGGTTGTCCAGCCTTTCACGCTGGCCTCTTATATTGGACTGCATGGGCATCACATAATTTACATAGCCACATTTTGAAAAAGCCAGTAGATAGATGACACAGACAGACAGACACACAGACAGACAGACAAAAATGTGATGAAATTGCCAACTCATCTTTTCATGCAGACTTCCACTTCAGACTTAGCTTCACTAGCCTGAAGTTGGAAAAATCTCCCCATTTCATTTTCACTTTGCGTGCAGTTAAGATGGACATGCTGTGTTAAAGAGGCTTTCACCCTCTTCAGGCAACCTTTTACTGGTGTGTCGTTGCAGTGTTTTCTTCCAACAAATGTACTTTATGTCTATGTGGCATCAACAAATCATTAAAATGGTGACAGAGCACAGTTTCATTCACCATGTAATAGACAGTAGGTCCCTCAACAGGCCAACGTGGTCCTCTTTGAAATGTTTGTTTAAAAGAAACCTGTTTTGTTTAAATCTTTTACTTTTGATCTTTACTTTTCATTACTAATGCAACATATTACCAATAATACAATTTTGTTGATAATGCGTTGCATGAGTGATAAAAAGTAAGACAGGCTGTTATAATTCACCTCATTTAACTTACTTCAGGTTTGTGTGAGTTCTGAGCATTGTCAAACCAGGAGGATGTGCTTTTGTTTGAAATATCTTTCAAAAATATCTCTATAGAACTACTTCTTATTTGTTAGACCCAATTACCAACTGAGAAATCACAACTCATCATTATAAATTCATACTATCAGTGGTATGGACATTTTTCTTATACTGTATAGGACTTTTCTAGCCTTCATCACCTCTTTATTTCACATTCACTCATTCACTTCCATTCATTCTGCACTGTTCATCTGCTCAAGCAGGTTTTCAAAACCTTTACAGGCATTCATACTGTGATGACAGAGCATCAGGGGGAGTTTGGGGTTCAGTAACTTGCCCAAGGGTGTTTAGCCATGTAAGATGCAGTGAGGTGATACTGAACCACCGAGATTCAACCAATTTTACAACTGTACAGCCAGTCTCAGTCAGTCCAGTTGAACGTTTAGGCAACTCAAAAGTAAAACTGTTAGATCTGTTGTGTGCATGGAGAGACCTACTGGGCCCTTTACTCTGACTTGACACAATACAGTTTCGCAGCTAACGAGAGGTAGTCTATATACCCTGCGCTCTGCTGGGCCCAACAAACAGCTCATCTCCTCGTCACTGCTGGATGATTGGAACTGTCAGCTCCAGGGGGGCAGTTGGGTTGTGGCTTGACTGGCTGGAATGTGAAAAGTGTGTATTCTTGTGGTTAGTAATGAGTGTGTGATCTGTATTAGTTTGGCTGGTAACAGACTGGATGTAATGAGGGTAGAGGCCACAATGGGGTCTGACAGATCAGCAACAGTAATTATAGAGTCTTTCTTTTTATATTCAACAACAAATCTGGTCAGTGTTTAACTTCTGGAATGTCATTAACTCAAACATCAGGAATATTTTGTTATAATACAATAAATAACACAATTGCACAACTATTGTTACTATTTTCATGATATGTCATTTTATTATGTAATAATTAACATAAATAGTAAACCTACAATGTAACAGAAAAAAAGTGAAATTATAAATCAACATCAAAATAAAATTTTTAAGCATGAAGCTAAAGTGTGCCTGTGTATGTTTGTGTGTGAATGCAAGAGACCGACACATACACAGCTTCAGACACACCCAAGAGCATTTACTTCCTGTGTGTTTGAAAAGAGACAGAAAATGCAATTAGCAGGTCGTTCAGTCCCAAGAATCATTTCTCTTTCTCTGTGTCACACATAAACATGCACATATGCCGCATGCACATGCATACACACAAAAACCCCTTGTTCCTATTCTTTAACCTGAAATGTACTAACTATGCTGGCTCAAAATACACGCACACACACAAACAAACAAATGCACGCAGCAGACATCTGGATTTATTAAACATGTCAGATCTGTCATGTAAAGGCTGTAGTGTTCCCTTTGCAGAATCAGGCCAGGGCTACATTCAATGTCCACGATGAAATCCATGTGTTGCTCAGATCCATTGCAACAGTTCAAGGAGCAACCCTCCCTTTTTTGAGATTCACAGAACCATCTGTTTCTCCCCCCCAAAACACAAAGTGCCTGTGGCTTAACCACAAATTTTATATTTGCATCACACATCAAAGGGCATGGATCACAAAATGTAGTTTTTGTTCAGCAGTCATGTACTTCACACATGAGATTCAAGTAAGTTGTAAATGTAATAATCATTGCACATAAAAGCCTCTGCCTACTGCTAAGCAAGTTGGAGTGATGAACAGTTCCCCCTGATTCCTGCCATGTCTATGAGATGCGTATTCTTAGATCTAGTATCAAATCATTAGAACCAATTTAAATAAATAAAATGAAATCAAACATATGAAAGTCACTGTAATTACAATTTGCTCCTGTTCTTGTTGGTCTGAGAACAGTGAAAATATTGTCTTTACATCATTTGAAATGTTACCGTAGTCCAGCATATCAAGAAATGTAGTGAATGAAATTGTCTGTTGACTCTGTTCCCCAATAAAGTATACTTTACAATGAATCAATTAAACAAATGCTGTTTCAAATGACAAAAAGCGAAAGTAAATATATATTTTTCTTTCATCTGTCGATTCATGGGAATTGATGAAGAAAATCCATGTGCATCGAGTTGATGTGCTTTAGTAACAAAATAATATTTCCACCTATCCAATGCATTATCTTACCGATAGATATATACAGAAAGCTAGATGCCTCGTCTGCGTTGCTCACTTACAGAGTCAAACGTTGCACATGACGGCCATCTTGCTGCCATTTGCTATTGCTGCATGTTGGTACAGATACATGTAGTTTTTAGATACATAACTTGCTCAAATTTCAACAGATTTCCCAACAGTTTGGTTTGTTATAATCATCATACTGTGTAGAATATTATGTCCTAAAATATAGATTGTATGTACGCGTTTGTAAATTGTCAAAATTGTCAGCAAGATTAAAGTAGTAACATTTGTGTAGATCACTGACCTGACCTCTGTTTACACCAGGCTCTACAGATTCTGCCTGAGAGCTTGACTCAGGTAAGATGGCCAACCTGTGAGGACGTTCCTGACTCCGCCTTGAGGCATCTAGCTTTCTATATATGTCTATGATCTTACCCATGCCTATCTCAAGGTCGTGGAGGGCATGGGTAGAGAAAACACCCTAGCCAGGTCCCTAATCCATTGCAGGGCACACACCTCTCTTATTTACACCAAGGGACATTTTATGACATTTTAGAGTCTGTAATTGATCTTATTATATTACAGAAAACCCATACACACTGGGAAAACATGCAAACTCCACACAAATGGATTGCTGGGAGTAGGACAACCTTCTTGCTGTGAGGCAATAGCACTAACCATTGTACCACCATGTGACCTAATGTCAATCTAATTTAATTGTTTCTAATCAAAATTCTTTTTTACATAAAATTATAATATATAACAGGGATTTTGGACTTAAAAGCGGAAGAGGAACGTTTTACAGCTTTATTTAACTGGAACAAATCTCTAATAGAGAGGGAGGTGTAAGTAGCTGCGAGCTGCAAGATGGCTGCCAGGTGTTGCAGACTATGTGCTACTCCTCTTCAGAGCAGGATAGTACTCAAGGTAGTGAACTGCAGCCAAAAATTATCGGGGACAGAAGAGAGTGAGTATAGTCAGCCTGGGAAGAAATGAGAGCGAGTCGGATCTGGAAGGCAGGTCGGTCAGGGTGGGCAGATAGGCAAGGCAGGTGGTGATCAGAAGGCAGGTCAATCAAACAGACATAAGGAGATCCAAAGTTTCAAGGGAGGTCGGGTAACGAGGCAAAGACAGACGTTGGAACTGAAGGCAGTTATTCTAGGGCAGGCTGGAAACACAAAGATTGATCCGGAACGAAGAAGGTTGATGGCGGGAAATCAAAGGCTGAATGAAATGCTGGCAAGTCCTCCGAAGTGTGAAGACAATCTACCAATTTAAATAAACCACTGAATGTATGGAAAGAGTGATTGGAAGAGGAGGAAAATCTCTCTGTGAATGGCTGACGAGTGCAGAGCGGAGTGACTGTGACTGCAGGGGGGGGATGGAAAACTACTAGCAGGTGTGGGTGAAAGACAGATCCTGACAATTTAGAAAGCACTCTTCTACCAAGGCACAAAGTGCTTTTGAGGTAAAACAAACGTACAAAACATGAGCAAACAAACAACATATACAGATTAATAATATGATATGATGATAACAGCCATTCGAGGTTATAGCAGTCAAATCGGGTGCTGGGTCTTCGACTGCCTGACAGATTGACCACAGTTTGTCTGGTTTGGAGAACTGTGTATATAAACCAGGAGAATCTCTGTGCTGTGAAGTACAAATGAAAGCAGGGAAGCAGACTTGAGGGCTCTGGCTCTTTTAATGTCAAAATAAAGCACAAGGCAACAGTGTGAGTGGTAAACATTCAGTGGTTGCTCTGACACTGCTCCAGCTTGGCATAATCACTCTGCCTCAGTAACATATATATTCAAATCTACCAAATACATAAATGATATCAAGAAAATAGGTAAATAAGAATAAATAATATCACCAAAAGAGTATTATCAAAATAGTACCACAATATTAAATATAATTATTAGAAAAAGATAAGTACAATTAAATGAATCTGACACAGGAGATTAAAGTGAAGGGAAAAGAGATGTCACATAAAAAAAAAACCCTGGGGAGCAAAGTGGCTCTAAGGCTGACTATATTTTGAATTGATTATTTGGGGTGGGGTGCTTCTGGGTCAAAAGCGATGTCTACTACGGTTCCTCTCTCTCTCTCTCTCTCCGCGTGTGTGCGAGTGGCAGGACCACACACAGGACAGCCTGCGCAAAGCTCGAGTTAATTGAAAAACGGACATTTTAATGAATTTAAGCGTCATTAAAAGCAGACATGTCCGGGCAAAAGTGGACGTTTTGTCTCCGTGTTTAAACATGGATCCATAGCACTTCGCTGCTTTAAATGTACGAGTGCAGTTGAAGAAGCGTTCATATTAGTCGACGTCTCTCGCGACGTATCCTTGACAACCAACAACAAGCTGCTTCTTCGTGGGGGAAAAAATAGCTCTCACACATTGTCAACAGGGTTTTTAAGCGCTCGACTCCTCCGACTGGTGTGGCGAGTTCAGTAGGGCGCATGCGCGACCAACGCTCTTTTGGCGCGAGGTCTCCCCATGGATACATCCATGGGTCTCCCTGCCAAAATCCATCTGCGCCACTGTCGCCATTTTCGCGGAAGCATACTGGGGCCTTAAGTCTAATGCGGCAGGATGAAATTAGTGTGAGCTACTGCAAATGGATACCTTCTAAAACCGCTCCAGAATCAAGAGTACAATCAACAGTATCCCAATATAACCAGTAGTGGCAGCATTCCACTAGTGGCCCATGCAATATATTCCTTCACTTTTGACTGTGAGGTAAATGTCTTACCTCCAATCTCGTGTAACCATCATCTCCATTGTGTGCATGACAAGGACTGACACTCTTAGGGTTTGACTGGTCATTTATTGCCCATGTAACAACATGGCCAATTCATGTACAGCAGTCACTCTAAGCACAGAATGGGGCTCTCAGTCATCATGCACTGGCCAGCGTGTGCACCAGTGAGCAATAAATATACAAAAACATAAACAAAAACAAACACCTGTGTAACAACATGAAAATCGCCCCTCCTCCCCTCTGACTTGAAGACTACAAACAATATGCGCGTATTGCAGCCATGATGTCATGAAAAAGTGTGGCGCGGTGGTTGCTGGGAGTTGGAGTTGTCAGAGAGAAAAAGTGTGTAATAAATGGTTGAGCAGACACCTCTCCAAGAGTGCCGGTTCCTGAGTTTCTGTCAGTCATAAGCACAGTTCTGGAAGCCCTATACCTCTGACGCTAGGTTAGTTTAGTGGCAATTCTTCTCTCTGTCTGTGGTTAGACTCCGAGAGCGGACCAGAATATGTCAACCTCGCTGCCATATTGCCAGTGGCAAATAGGGGTAAGGCCTGTGGTCCGCGAATATGTCTATCTTGCCCAAAATTGCCAGTGGAATAAGAATAAGATACAGTAAGACATATCAACTGAAAACTATGTTGAAATATACAGTTTCCACCAGAATCCTCAGCTTCAAACAAAAGTTTTATTAATGCGGTACCAAACATGTTTCCGGGTATGGAGCGAAGTGCATGCATGCGTACTGGTGTCACTAGACATCCATTTGAAAACGCACAAAATTTTGGTTCAATAGTTTTCATACTTCATCATATGAATTATTCATGAGAACACGTTGAACTGCAATACTGTTGCCACTTTCCTAAGCATAACTCAACAACAACTTCAATTTAACATCACGCTGTTATTGCATTACATTGTGTTCACAGTTTCAGTACAATGCTGTGCTTGGAGTAACCCATCATACTCTGACCATAAACCACAGACACACACCCACACAACTTCCTGTCAGCGTCCCAACCCTGCATACATAGCTCTAAAATAGACAGGTAGGAGAAACTACTTATCATATTTCTGCTGAAATCTGGGTATGTATCTTCATGCCTGCAGAGTGCTATGGTAACACTGATTGCTAATAACCTTAACGTTAAAGGTGGAATATGTAAAAAGATCTTCTCTACTGCCATCTGCTGTCCTTAGGTTGTAGTTGCAACAACAAAGAAGCGTCAACTCATGAACTTCAGAATCCACATATCCATCCGACAGAACTTCACAGAGCAGAGATGGCACAGATGGAGCCCTGTTTTATATTTTATTAGGTTCATTTACAGCTATCACATTTCTCATCTGGTTCATAGGCTCCATCTTGCTCGGTTGCTAGGTTAATCTTTCAGTGCATACTACACACATGCCTGCCTAACAATTAGCACATCTACCAATGTAAATAGATCCTTAACATATTTTTCACTTAGGTAGACATTGAGACTCCTCAGGATACAGTCATACTTGACATTCATGTCTTGTTCCTGAAACAAACATACCAATGAGACCACAATGCCAAGTAGAAAATTCCCAAGTGCATAAATTTTGACTGTGTGGTTGTGTGCCCATTTGTGTGCCTGTTGTAACACTTTCCCTGCCTTGGGATCAGTCACAAGACATGAGACACTATATGTGTGTGCATATGTGTGAGTGTCAATGGTGAGTAGTCTGTGTCTGTTAGTTGCCAGGTTGAAGAATTTTCCCATGAATTTCATATACAGACTTTTGGGACAGTTTCTGAGCCCATAGATAAATATGAATAGTTATTGTTAATTAAAAAAAGGTTAATTTAATTGAGAAAAACAATAGCACGCTTCTCCCAATTAAATTGAAATGTTTTAATCAATCATTTATCAGGGTGCACTTAAAATTGTGGGAGGAGATGCAAACCGAAATTTTACAGAGATTGAATTTGATTGACTGAAGCTGAAGAAGTTGAAGAAGAAAAGCATGCATGCGGATAAGAGTGCCCCCCAGGGAACTAATTACATTAACTACTGCATTGATTTACAGTTCATATAAAGTTGAAAAGCTGCTATACTTGAATTACACTGATGGTGTCACTAAGAAATAAATATAAAAATGTAGAATATACATTTTCTCATTGTATAATTTATGATTTATATGAGAGCAATCTGTTGATTGAGTGTAGTGTCTGTAATACAAAGATCATTAGTGGTTTCTAAGAAGTGGTCGACCAGAAAGTGGTGAATGTTTGGCTATAATGAAATCACCAATCCATATTTACTACATTAAATTAATGTAAACTGCACATTACTTTAACGTTAAAGAAAGAAAAGGGGAGGAGAAGGAACAAGGATCAGGAGAGAGAAAAATTAAGAATTCAAGTAGCAGGTTGATGCTTGACACCTTCAAAAAAAAAGACATGCCAGGTCTACATTTTCTGTCCTAGAGATCCTTCATTTGCACAGAAAACCTTAACCAGGTTAACAGTGTATCTGTACAGCTGTCCCATGAAATTTGATAATGGAGGGACAGGAGGTTGTTATGCACATGAGAAAAGACAGCATATACCTGACTGTAATAAACATTTAACACCGAATGCAATTTGCATTTGTTGTAAATGGGTTGCAACACTTATTTTACTAACTTCAAATAGGGTAAGACATCTGTTTCATACCTCTGTGATCACTGGCTTCTATGGAATTCCTTGTCATCTGTCTTTTGGTTGTTGGTGAGGAGCTTGAAGATACATTGGGGGAAATCATCGGGATTTTGGACCAGACATTTGGAGTCGGTAGATCTGGGGGGGATCACAGAGGTGGTAGCCTCACAGGGCAAGCATACCGCTCTCTAAATACTTCAGTTTTTGAGCAGATTTTGTTTCGTAAATTAATTTCCAAAGTCTACAACCTTGTATTGAAGCCAAACTAAAGAAACACTAAAGAAAGTCTTAGTTTCGAGAGCAAATTATTCCACAGATGTAGGCATTGTCGACTGAATGATTCATTTTCCTGCTTCGTCTTCTACTCTAAAAAGAATTCTGACGCTAACTGGTTCTGTCATCCTGCATTATCAATGAGTGCAGACACAAATTGGGTAAAATTTTAACATTAAGTTCTTGTCCCCCACAATTTTTTTTCTATGTTTTTTAACAAATAAACTAATTAATTAAATTAATTAATACATTAAAATGTGCTTTTAATTTGACCTGCTGGGTGTGCTAAAAATCTAAATCAAATACAACAAATATATAAATCTAAATATGTTAGACAGATCAGGTCATGTAATTCAGATATGGACTTATGGATTTATATTGATTCATCTAATTATCAAAATAGGTTTTACAATGATATAATTGAATTTTCTATATCTTTGTAGCCTTCACTTACATAAACAATAAACAATCTTTATGTTTTCGCTTTTATATTCATCCTTGAGCCCAAAACTATGTGTGATTATAGATAAATAATGACTCATTTAATTACCAAATTTAGCTTTATCCAATGGAAAAATAGACAATTAAAGCTGCAGCAACTGTGAGTGGGTCTTCGCAGAATTAATGCAGGTTGTAGACCATACAATAATACAATATTACACGATACATATATACAAAATATAAATGTGACCGAACTACCAACTGCAGCTCCCATTATTCAGCTTTGAAGAGTTTTGTCTTTTGATCATAAAACATTTCTTAAATAATCAATACTTTCTTTCCTCTAGTTCCTCTAGTGAGAAAATGTTAAAAACTTGGACTTAACCCAAAATCAAAAGGTGAGTAGAAAATAAAAAATACAAAATATTTTTACAGCATAGCATTTTTTATGAGTTTAAATTGTCTTTAAACAGTGTTTTATGATTGAGTTACAAAGATAGCAATGGGGAAGTAAATGAAATAAATATTTCCTGTGGTTGTGCCTGTCCTGTGTTGTATCTTTTGGACTGATTTTCTTAAAAAGAGTCCTGAGCATTAGTGGCAACAAAAGCTCATATTTCAGGAATGACATTAATGTACATATTGTTCAATGCAAACATCTATTTTTAAAATGGAATTGTGGTACCTGCTATTGAGCCATTGCATGTGTCCAGTCATTTTCGACTTAAATGGTTTCAATTCAGTGCTAACGTCATGCTGTCTGAGGACAGAAAAAGCCCAGCCTTTTTCTTTCAGGGGTCATCAATCATTTATTATAACCAGAATCCATCAACCAATCCAGGTAATTACTGATTACAGGCAGCCAGTTATTTGGCAAGATCAAGGAAGCACATGCACACACACACACACACGCATGCACACACACACACACACACACACACACACGCACGCACACACACACACGCACACATGCACACGACTGTCTGACTGTGTCACGTCAGGAATCAGAAACACATTTACACATTAGAAGGTCTGAAACATGCTCTCTTACCCCTCCCCCCACCTTTTACAGGGGTGCTACTTAACACACTTTGGAATTATAAGAAATTCAAATCAGCTCTACAGGCTCTGGCAGGAAAATAATGGAACCTAGAATTATTCTATCAAAACAAGCTGACACAGCCATGATGGATTGAAAACATTAGAATATAAAACTCAGTCCTGTCTTAACATGAGACTGCATTGCACTTTAAAATTTGTTTGCATATCCACATGAGATGCTCATGGCAGTGCAGTACGAAGTCAGTCAGGACATGTTTTCAACAACCACCGCCATTTCTAATTCTTAATTGTTTTTTCTCTTTATTATATGTTATTTAATAGGATATAGCACAGACACTTCAAATCAGTAATAAACATCTATTGCATGGTCGACTGACAGAACTGTTGAAGGCCATTTCTCTTGTTGCAAGCCCAGGAACAAGCCGGAGAGATCTCAAATTCACAGATGAAGTATTTATTGGGGTCACAGGTAAAGGAAAGCATTGCTGGACTCAGAGTGACAGAGCTCTTGCAGGATCTCAGTCACAATGAGCACAGAAGTTCACATTAATCTTCTTGGACTAGAATTGTACCACACAGAGGATGGAGTTACATGCAACAGAGTATATTTGGCCAGTTATTATTGACATGAGCAGGCTGTCCACTGCTCACGTCCTGGTCTTAGAATGTGTTATAGGTGTGTGGATGTGGCTGTTAAGGCGTGTATCTAATGCAACAGACCTCACTGTCAGATTAAGAAAGCACATATGATCATATCAATTTTAGGTGACACTGACATCGTGAACAAGAACACACATGACATAACTGCTGGTCAGCACCAGAGGTGCACCAGAGTATACGTATATAGCACATAGGAAAATGTAGGTTACAGCACACAGAAATATGGCCAATTATTGAAGAATTATTCAGTCAATACTTAGTATACAACAAGTTAACTTCATGAGGTGTCTCTGTGTGATATTAATACTACTTTGTATTGATACTTAATTTGTCCAGTTACAGTAAGTAAAAAAACACGACAGACATGAAAGTATCACTTCATCCATTTAACAGATGGTCCTAGCTATTTTGCTGCAATGCGTCCAATGTAAGATTATTTCTATTTTCTTACTTTATTTCCCTCAACTTTCCAGAGACAGTAGCACTGTGTAACAAGAACTTTTAAGTTTTCCATACCTTACGTTCATGGACACGCTTACTACAGTGTTTCCTTCCTTTCTCCACTGGCCCAGCATTTTTCCTTTTCACTCAACAAGGTTGACATGATGTTGGATTTTGGAGTTTCACGTCAGGTAATTATTATTTCTCTAATGTACAACTTAATAGAAGGCGTATGTGCAAGGAAACAATATATATTTGGTCATTGTACTAACAAGCGTCGTATATTTCATGTATTTCAACTGAATTACCAAAGTTATGAGTTGCTTTTTAGTTTGCTAACTTCATGCGATTTTCTTAATGGGTCCTGACAACCCAATCTCATAGAAAAACGTACCCTGGATACGTTGGTCCTCAGTGCAAAACATAAAGGAGTTACAATAGTGGCCCTTAAATTGTGTAACTGTTACATTTTTTCTGCCTAATCTTTTCCTATTGCGCTGTGTCCAAGTCACATGAGAACAAAAAATATGGCGGACAGTTCTCACATTTTTACTAGAAAAGTCAATATTTTGAGTTAAAAACGCATAAAAATGCGTTTTGACTACATTTCTAGTGAGAAATATATATTTTATTTTCATAATATTTAATCAGTGAATGTACATAAGTACTTGCTTCCTCGTTTTTGCAAAGGTTTTTGTGATCTTGTTAGTATACCCCTTCTCATCCCAGCGTGTAAAATACCAACTATTTGTCACGCCCCTGTATGTTTCATACTGACAAACAACTCGGCACCCTTAGCGTCTGTTAATCAACGCTGTTGATTCTGAGTTATCTCTTATGGAAACTGCTCGTGGCAGTCGGAAACGCTAAGAGCAGAGGCTCCAGCCGTCCATTCATGACAATAATAACTGGGTTACGGTGAACCGAGGATCCTTTGCCTAGAAGTGTTTTTCTCATTTTTTCCCACTTTAAATGTTTTCTTATAATTGCAACGCCAACATTTCTCAATACAAACATATCAATATCGCTTAAGTATCATTAATAATTCCGTGCCAGTCTGCGACACTGAGCCAGTGTTTACTATTTGCAGATTGAAACAGGAATCGACACTAAACTAATGAAGCGTCCGAGGTGTGGGGCTTCTACAACTGCTCTTATGACTGACAAAAACTCAGGAACCGAAACTCTTGAAGAGGTATCCCCTTAACCTTTTAGTATGGTTTATTATGCTTTCGCGCTGAGAAAACACCAACTCCCAGCAGCCACCGTGCAACCCTTTTTCATGACATCATAGCTGCGCCACACATGACAAGCCGGCTATGCAGCATCCACTAATTGTATGTATTACTAATACATGAAAGTGTTCATGATTTATAATGTACAGTGTCACATTTAATAAACATATATGTCATGGTTATACATATTTCTTTGAATATTGGCCGGTAAGAGGTTTTCTTAACCCTGATGAAAAGCTTTACCTGGAAATGAACTACATTCCAATCGCAATTGCAATACACACTCATGTGCTCCACCATTTTGGTTCTAGTTTATAGTATTGACATGTCATCGACATTGACATATTATTGACATTTCTGTTAAAAATGTGAGCACATGACATGATCACTGTCACTTGTCACTTATGGTTGTGCACCGGTGTCCATGCAGCGCGTGGTAATTCACCGCTGCAACGCTAGTGGCCGTTCAGTCGCGAAATGTCCTGAATTCGTGCGTTGAGTGTTTATTTTCTGGTTACAGCTTCTTTTACTGTCTATGGTTACAGCAGAGTGAACAGTACAGTGAACAATGGCGACTGAGCGAGAGAGGATACTTTTGGCGCTGGAGTTGATTGATACTGAAGAAAAAACTCGAGGTGCAGCTCCAACTGCAAGAATTTCAAAATTGCGGTCTTTTATACAGAACAAACGAAGTGGAAAAGCTGAGAAATGATGTAAAGTGGACCAGTCACAGCCCTCGAGGTTCGCATGTCCCTGCTGTCTGCATCGTGTCGACGCGTAGTCAGGATTTTTTGGAGGCGCAGACTCTCTGCAAAGGGGGTCGTTGCCGAAGCGACGCTTCGGCAACGATATGACGCGTGACCATAAATCAGGCTTTACACAATTTAAGGGCCATTATTGTAACTCCTCTACGTTTTTCACTGTGGACCAACGTATCCAGGGACCGTTTTTCTATGAGACTGGGTTGATTCTGACATGAAGTTCTATGTACTGTCAAGGTAGAACCACTAAAATGTTCAACTTAATGGGACATACATGTTGTATAACTACTAGCGTAGTGATAGTGACAGTAACATCCATGGTGGAAGGAGAGTTCTTGCCTGCATGTCTTCAACTGAGTGGAACAGTAGACTGCGCTATGCAAGGACAAGGTGCCAGGAGGCAATCGGCAAGCTACCAATATGTGGACTGATAAACTGACAGGCATACCATATTGATTTTGCATTTTACAGGTTTATCTTTGACTGTCAGTTATGACAAATACATCCCTGAACACTTTAATAACTCCTGCAGCACTATGAAGACTTCATCATTAAGATAATGTCAAATTTTCTGTAACAGAGCCAACAGTTTTAGTTTTAACTCCGTTCACAAAAATCCTTTCGTTTATGTATCAGTCCTCGAGGTGCTAAGCAGTTTACTTGAAAGAGAAGATTTTTCAGAGCAGGTTGTATTTGGTCAATTTACCTGGTTTGATCATTTACCTGGTGTCTACAAGTCTTTTCAAGATGGAAAGCACTTTGAGGACTAAACTTTTGGGACAACAGAACAAATGCATTAGGCATCACAGATGATTTTTAAATCTGTAATCCTTTGGGGACCTCTAATGGGATTTATACAAAAACTGCAGAATATTGGGTTGTTCCAGCCAAATTGCAAACTAGCCTTGAATTGATTCAGCTTTTTCTTCTTGGTGTTAAGTGAAGATGTCTAGGAATATGGTTATGGGAGTGTCATAAAAGTGCCATGTTCCTGTGAGTCCCCTATTGGTTTAGGAGCAATAGCTTGATCCTTGTTCCTGATAGGCTGGCAGCTGGCTCATCAGCTGGGTATATACAGTATATACTCACCTGTAAGATGAGCCAGCTGCCAGACCGTGTTTCTACACTCCATGACTTGTTCCTGCTCCTGCCTCAGCCTTGCTCCTGTTTCCAGTTTGCCCAGGTTTCTGTTTCCTTTGCTACTTTCTAGTTTAGAGTTGAGATTTTGTTTTGTTTCCAGTCAGTTAGTTGGGTTCTTGGTTATTTCCCAGAAAAACTTGTATTTCTGTTCTAGTTCTCTGCTTTGTGTTTTCAGTTAGTTTTCACCTGCGGAGACCGTTTTTGGAGACCATTTGGGTCCCAGGCTCACTTTTGTGTAGTATCAGTTATTTTTTGTCCTGTGGAGACCATTAGGGTCCCCATTTGTTTCAGTGTAGTTGAGTGTTTTGTGTTTTTGTTCCCCTGTGGTGGCCGAGGGTCCCAGGCAGGGATGAACTTGGTGGGCTGGCATTTAGGCACATGCCAGAGGGGCCGCGGCACTGTGGGCTGCGCTGACCCAATGTGGGCCGCACCCCGCCCCCCTCCAGTCCCACGGAGGCCCCGCACCCATTGTCACACACATTGTCAATATCTGAAAATGGCTTTGGACAATCTGGATCAACTCCTTCTTCACATTGACAAGGACCTCAAGAACTCAAGTTCCACTTATCTCACCTTAACAAAAGGGGATTGCATTCTCAGCGACATCTTTCCAAAAGCAAATCGTGCAAAAACATGTACAAATAATTCAGTATCACTGAGCAGTAAAATAGCATGTAGTGGCATCTAATGACAGTTTGACACGAGTGTAATGTAATTATCTTCTTCTAAACACCCTTTTTTAGTTACAAATCCAGTAATATATTCAAAATACAGTTTTGACTTTCTTCTCATTCAATTGTCATCTACAGATATGAATCTTGCGGGATCACAGGGGACTGCATTGCTGTCTTCTGCAAAAGCGGCATCTTCTTCAGCAGAAGCGCTGTCACCAGCAGTTATGTCCTAGTCCATTGGGGGAAGAAGAGGAAAAGGATGGGGAAGAAAATGAGGAGGCAGAGAGCAAATGGGACACCAGCAGTTCAGAAGAATTATGTTATTTCAGAGGTCTGGAGATCTGAAAACATAGTTTTCGTCTGATGTATGTGTTATTCCGCGTTGTGTAAACAAACCATGAAACAAACATTTAAGCTGCATAAAAAAAAAGTTTAACCCTGTTGTGTCAATTTATGGCTATGCAATACCTTTCATCATCTTTTACTCTCCTATTCTGTGCAATAACTTTAACCAAATTTTAGCAAATTATGAAAAGATTGTAATATAGTATTAGGAAAGCTTAGTTTGAAAATACTACTCATCCTAAAAATCAATGCTACTAATGCCATATCACTCAAAGTACTCATTAAACATGTTACACAGGCTTTTTGAACAATATTCTTAAAAGATGGCTCATGAGATCAACAGAACGTCTGGTGACAGTTGGACTCAATCTCGTAATGTGTGAAATTACATAACAAAAATTCCTAACCCAAAGTCAAGGAAGCTGATTTGTGGTTGCCCGATCGGAGATGTTACCTGATGTGCATTGCCACTATCTTGGACAGATATTCCACAGATAACTCCACAGAGAACTCCACTCGGACAAATGGGCGTGGCTGCTGGCTCTGCGCGAACCACAGAGGCAATAATAAGTGTGGATGTTTTTAAAAGAACTACAGCCAATCTATGAATGCGTGTCAAACAATCAGGAAATGTATTTATTTGCATAATATGTGATAAGTTCACATCCCTCTGACAAGTTGCTGTGTTGTGTGTGTGTGTGTGTGTGTGCGTGTGTGTGTCTTTTTGTGTATGTCTGTCTATCTATCCATCGATGTATCTATCTATCTATCTATCTGTCTGTCTGTCTGTCTGTGTCAGACACTGTGTGCTGGTCACGCATGTGCAGATGGGCTGCAACGCATAACGAAAGGCAAAATTTACATGGAATTTATTAGAAAAAAATATGTATATGAATGCACATGTATACACATGAATGGAGACATTCAATATCATGGTGGAGAGGAGAATGCTGAGGAAACTGCAGTCCATCGTGGGCAATGATCAGCACTCTCTCCATCACACAGTAGACAGACACTGGGAGTACCTTCTCACACAGGCTGCTCCAACTCCACTGTCAAAGGGACAGATACAGGAAATCTTTCCTGCCACATGCCATCACACTGTAAAACAACAGCTGTGGCATCAGGTTTCTGGTTATTTATTTTCATATTCATATTGCTATTGAACATGTCTTATTTGTTCTTTTTACTATATGTGATATTATGTCTCTGTAATGCTGCTGCAACACTGAAATTTCCCAGTTTGGGATTAATAAAGTCTATCTATCTATCTATCTATCTATCTATCTATCTATCTATCTATCTATCTATCTATCTATCTATCTATCTATCTATCTATCTATCTATCTATCTATCTATCTATCTATCTGTCTGTCTATCTATCTATCTATCTATCTATCTATCTATCTATCTATCTATCTATCTATCTATCTATCTATCTATCTATCTATCTCTGTCTGTCTGTCTGTCTGTCTGTCTGTCTGTCTGTCTGTCTGTCTATCTATCTATCTATCTATCCATCCATCAATCCATCCACCCACCCACCCACCCATCCATCCATCCATCCATCCATCCATCCATCCATCCATCCATCCATCCATCCATCCATCCATCCCACACTCCTAACGTCACCGCTTCATGTTAAGCTATTAAGCTTTCCATCTGCAAACTAGTGGGGTACTGTTATTGTGAAACTGATAAACTTACAGGAAATGCTACGTGTTTGAAACAACAAGTTTTGTTGGCCTACTCTGTTACTAGAGGACCACACGTTGGCACGTAAGTTAGCCACAATAATAAAGCACCAGTGGCATTTGCCAAGGATAAATTATCACCAACAATGGGACCTTCTAGGGTTATGTTGTAAGGAGCAGTAGAGCCATTGTGGTGAGCTCAGAAGCGGGTGTTAGCGGCGGATGCTAACTACTGCTGCTAGCTGATCGAGCTAGCTCAGCACAACAGCCGTCATACTTCTTACCAAGTAACAAGTATGAGTTTAAGTTGTCACTGGCTGTGTCCGAAACCACTCCCTAACCACTATATCAGGTGGACAGCATTTTGAGTAGTGTCCGAATGTCTCCAAGTGTACATTCGATGATCACTTGCTGGAGCCCTATATCTTGTCATGCTCTGCAGTAAGACGGTGGGAAAGGAGCATGGATAGGAATGAATGGGCCGCGATTTTTAGTTCCAGTTCTTGTAAGTCATCCACAGAAGAGAGAGCGAGACAGCGAGAGCGGACTCTGCACAGCAGCTTTGGTATAAATATAAGTAAATTACCCCTTGATGATCTTTGTGAAATGTGAATGGACATATTCATGAAATTAACGAATTAACAAATTAGATGTGTGATATTTGCCAAAGTTCTACCAATGCAGGATCATTTCAGAAGACATCTGATCAAGTGTCAGGAGTCGGGGGGCGGTTTTGGACACAGCGACTGACAGCCTTTGTATCAGTCCATGACACGAGGGCTTCACTCAGACTTGGTGGCGGTGGTAAAAAAACGAATGTTTCTCCGACTGTCAATCTCGCGAGGTCTTGCAGTATCCAGTTTCATGTTGAAAAACTACAGCATTTGTAAAATTATTACGTATGATAGATGTACGTTTTTGTGCTTGCGTTATTAGTTTTTTGTATATATACTTAAAAAAAAAAAGTTTTCTGAGGTTGCTCAGTGGTTGCCAAGCAAGTTATTGCTATAGCAACTGCTAGGAACACCCTCGCACTGCCCCTGCTCAGACTGTTTTTTTTTTTTTTCAGTCCTGCCAGTGTAGGATACAACTTAAGGCTGCTCTTCATCCTACTCATTTTTAAGACGTGACAATAGAGCTATATGTAAATATAAATTACCTTAAAAGTTTTGCTTTTGTGTTTTACTTTTATTTATTTATTTATTTTACAGTGCTTTGCAGAGGAGCTTCCAGACTGATCACGGTAGGCGGCAGGCGGCAGGTGGCAGACCCATTCCTTGTGTATGTGCAACCACGGCGGACCGCATAAAAGCAGTTTACAACTGTTGGTGTTGGACCACGCCGCACCCTGATGTTTATTTATTATGGACCGAGTGGCAACAAAATGTTGAATGTCAAAATTGAATATTGGTGAATAGAGGAAATAATGAAAATATGTTGGGTGTATGGTTTTTATTTTTTATTAATTAATTTATGTGGAACTTGTTGATAAAGTAGAATAAAGTTTTTTTTCACTATTTTTATAAATGTAACTTAAATTTATTATTTTACCTCAATGAATAATACTTCTCTTGACATGGAAGTCTTTTAATTTACTGGCAGCTTTAGGCTGGCGTGATTACATTAAGCACTAGTAGGGTAATTACAGACAATTATTGACAATTGTTAATTACAGACAATTATTGGGTAATCAACAGGAACCTCCAAGCAATTTGGAGGGCAAGTTTCTGGACAAGAATGTGAGTCTCCTGATAAAACTGTATCGGGCCAGGAAGCAGCCTTTGGTCCAGATTTGGAGAAGTTGCTGAATAGACTTGATGATGAGGTGGGTATGACCTTAAATCATCAAAATCATTTTCAAATCATCATCATTTGATGCGTATAAACAGAGACTCTTGATTTGAGTTACCTTGCTGAATTGCAGTGTGTCTGTGTCTGTCTGTCTGTGTCTGGTTGTTCACAGGTACATTGTGTGTCATCAAAGGACCGCAGCACTGTGAGGCCTTCCCATTTTTGTTTTAGACGATGCATCAGATGTCTTTCTGAAGTGCTTTGTGATTCAGTCAAGAGCAATTTGTAATTATTAGATTTGCAGAGCCTCTTTCATATCTCCCCAGAAGGTGGATATTTGTTGGTTGGTGTCTTTAGCCTAAATAACAACAGAGTAACAACAGAGAGCTACAATATGGGCTGCCACAACAGAGTATTTGTTAATGGGTGACCATTAACCACTACAAATGGTGCTTTGTAAGTGTTTTCCTCAGAACACAAACCCTGAAGAGGCTTGAAGGAGTGCCAGTTGCAATACTGACTGTCTGTGAGGATGATAATGGCATCGCATTACCACCACCAGTTATCCAAATCCCTGTCGTCTTGGAAGGAGCAGTGATAAAACCTACATGACCTTCCTGACCTCGCTGCTGTCTTCACCTGCCCGTTTGGCCTAATGTATGCGATCGACATGAACTCAGGATTAGGATAAGATGATTATCAGTTTTGAGGTCATCCAGATCTTTTTTTTCGAGCTTGGTTCACAGTGTTCACAGTGCTCCTTCATTAAAAGACAAGTTTTTGCTGTGAAGCTTGATTACAGTGACGCACATGAACATGTATGCCCCCACACTCAACTATCACTCCTCCATGGGCAAAGTGCATGAAATAATCTATGACCACTTGGACTCTGTACTCATATACCCCTTGACAGCTTTCCAGATGCAGGAAATCTATCGACACCATCTCAAAAGGATGTATGGTGACTCCATTAACAATCGATGGTCTGGACAGTTTGTTTGGGGGCTTCGCTTCAGGTAACAACACACCTTTGTCACATGATGGTCCACATCTCTCTACATATGAAACCAATAAAATTGATCACGGATCAAGCTGAGTGTCCTCTCCACTCCGAGATGTTCTTTTTCCTCATGCAGCTCAGTAGACCAGCTTATCGAATATCTTAGGCAGCGCAAGATGATCTCAAGCCACCGACTTCCTGTACATGATCTGTATGTTGCCATACAGCTTGTTTCTGCCCCTTAGTAGGACAGAGATGTTAACTCGCTGGTCTCTTCCACTCAGACGAGGCCACTGTCCTGTCATGACATCTTCTTGCACACAACCAAGTCTCACATCCGTGGGACTGAAATGGAGCACCTGTGTAAAACTTGGTTCCATTTCCTGTGAGCAGCGCCGTGTCTGACCAAAGTGGGGCTGACGCAAAAAAGAGAAAAGGGGCCCCGTGAGACGAACAAGCATTATATGGTTTCTTTTACTCTCCACCTCTTTACCACACATCTTTCTGGTCACAGCCTTTCGCTTCTCTCCACCTCCACTTCACACCTTTTTGGTTTCTCCAGTCACCTTCACCTGGATACCAATTTGGATACATGTACCCACTCCTTGGGTTAAGTTCTTGCCAAATTGTCACTGTTCCCATGCGTTACATTCCAGCACTCACGTTGTCTCTGATCTCTGTTGCCGACCCGTTTTGCCCCCAACTCTGGTCTTTGTCTCCAGCCCTGGTGAACCGGACCGCCCTTTGATCTCGATCTCCTCCTGTCTGCTCTTTGGCTCCTTGACTAGCTTCAGGCTCCTTAACCACGTTCTCTGTCCCGGCCCTGGTACTCCGCCTTCCGTCCCTCGACCACAATTAGTTAGGTAGCTAGTATTAGTTAGCATTCGTTAGGAGCTCCTCCCGGCCTCCGTGATCATTCCTCCATCAGTTCCCGGCCTCAGACTCACTACGCACGACTCTCTCCAATAAATGCCCTGCTAATACAGACATGGGCTCCTGTGTTGCATTTGGGTCCTTGTTACATCCCACGTTACACAAGACCTGATCAACCTGTCCTTATCCACAAGTAATGTTCCTCGTAATTTTAAAATTGCCGATCTCCATTGTCATCTTCATCTCAAAGATCTTAAAGAAAGTCATTGCCAACCAGCTCTGTGAACACCCTAATAAATAGTTTGAGACCATCCAGCCCGGTTTTAGAATTAATGTTAGCACTGAGACTACACTGGTTAAAGTCACTAATGACCTCTCAATGGCGTCCGACCAAGGTCTTGTTTCAGTGCTTGTCTTGTGAGATCTTAGTGCCGCTTTAGATACAGTTGACCACCAGATCTTACGAAGGAGACTGGAAAATCGACTTGGAATCAAAGGCACTGCTTTAGATTGGTTCCAGTCCTATCTTTCAGACTGATATCAGTTTGATCATGTCAGTGATAATCTATCTCGACTCACCTAAGTCAGTCATGGGGCTCCACAAGGAATGCAAGCCCACATGTGGTTCCAAGAAGTCTAGATTTGGAGCCAGAGCATTCAGCTACCAAGGCCCTCTCCTGTGGAACCACCAACCAGTTTCAGTCTGGGAGGCAGACACCCTTTGTACCTTCAAGAGTAAGTTAAAAACACTTCTTTTTTGACAAGCCTACAGGTAGTCCTAGATACATTGCTATAGGTTAAGACAGCCAGGGGTCCCCTGGTATATTGAGCTCTATCATCTCCATAATCTCACGAAAGTAGTCCATGACGTGCACACTTACACAGTTTCCAAAAAACTTCCCACTCATGTATCACATGACCTTAATGCCACTTTAGACTACCGTAGTGGCTTGAAAGATGGGTCATCTTATCTGGCCCAGTTCTAAACCAGTTTAAAACCTACTTACAGGATAGGCATTTTTTTGTATCTGTTAGGGAGCTTGCGTCCTAGATGAGGAGAGTTACATGTAGGGTCCCCCAAGGATCAATTCTCAGCCCACTTCTATTTAATCTCTACATGCTTCCACTCACAGAAGTCATATGCTATTCTTGAAGGTAGAGAGGCTGTGTGCCGCCTAGTCTGAGACTGGTAGATGGTTCCACAGGAGAGGGCCTTGGTAGCTCCAGGCTCTGGCTCCAAAACTAGACTTGGACATTCTTGGAACCACAATTAGTCCTGCATTCAGAGAACGGAGTGTCCTAATGTAGTAATGGGTTTTATCAGGTCTGAAATATGAGGATGCCAGACAATTAAGAGCTTTACAGACAAGGACAAGGATTTTGAACTGAATCCTGAAAGCTACATGAAGCCAGTGCAAAGAGGCCATAACTGGAGGGATAAGATCTCTCTTTCTAGTTTTTGTCAGGAAATGAGCTGCAGTGTTTTCAATGAGCTGCAGAGTTCCCAACGACCTATTGGAGAACCCAGAGTTACAGTAATCCAGCCTAGAAGTAACAAAGGTATGGACTGCTCTGTTCTATCTGTTCTGCTCTGTGAAGTGGGAGTATATGTCTAATTTTAACAATATTTCAGAGGTGGAAGTAGTCAGTCCTACATTTATATATATTTTAAATGAAAACCGAAAGAAAGGTCTTGGTCAAAGCTGCCACCTAGGTTCTTTAGGCGGTGCCAGAAGGGGTAGCAAAACTATTATGTAGTGCTATGACGTCAGATATAGAATCCCGTAGTGTTCCTGTGTTTTTCAGAGTTCAGAAGGAGGAAATTATGTGTGACCTGAGCGGGTCAATCTAAGGGTCTTGTCTATGTGGTGTTTGACAATGCCACCTGTGGCCTCACACCACAGGATATAGTGATGTTATTGTCAGGTTTTGTTTGATCCTGTCTGCTGCATTTCTATGTCCTGCCTGTGTTGGTTTCTGAATTCCTCCTCTCTGACTCTCCCTAGAGCCAATGAAGTAGTTTCCCTTGCTTATTGACTGGCAGTTGGCTCATCAGCCAGGTACTTAACCTACCTGAGCTGAGGAGCCAGTTGCCAGACCGTTGCCTGCAACCTCCCGTGCCCTAGGTCCTGTTCTCCCTGCTCTTGCCCTGCATCCAGATCATCTGCTTTCGGGTAGGTTTCCCCTTCAACCAGGTTTTTGTTTTCTTTGAACTTTGTATCCGAATGTAACCAGCAGCCTTTGCTGCAGTTGTCCCTTGGCAGCCACCGTAGCTCCACTCACAGCTGGCCCGCCCCTTCCGGAGCATGCCCGTGGCTACCTGTTAGCCTTCCACCTATAAAGCCACTCTCATTGACAGGCTAGACACGTGCTCTGGGTGCTGCTTCTGGAATCTGCCTCACTCCTTGTCTGGACCGGAAAGGCTTGAACGTCACGCTGCTGGGTCGGGTTGCAGAGAGTTTGAGGACGCACGCTCCGGGACCCTTTGTGACTGCGTGGCACACCAGATGCCGTTGGTTCCACCTGACTGCATGGAAGACGACACCACTGCTGTTTTGCCTTTGTTGCATTTGACTGTGCACTGTATGTTTTAGCTTTTACCAACACGGTTAGCCGTGGGATGGTAGGCTGCCACCTGCAGTGTTAGCGTATTTGTGCAATCTGCTCTGCGAGCTTAACCTTTCCTCTCATTTCTCCTTTTCAGCCTGGGCTGTCCGGCGGGGCAGGCTGGCGGATTCAGGCCCTGTCCGTCGAGCACATCACCTCACGTTTGTAGTGGTAACGAGCACCTCACTGTTTGCTGTGGACACTTCCTGTAGTGCCTGTGTGTTTCTGCTTGTGTGTGTGTGTGGTTATGTGCGTGTGTATGGCACCAGGAGTCGGGGGCACGTGTGTGTGTGGCTAGGTATCCGGACCGGAACACAGTTGGTGTGTCACCCTCACTCCTCGGACAGGTAACCTTCCCCTCAAGCTGTCCCAGTCTAGCCCATGGCTGTTATTTTATAGTTTTGTAATTGTTCGGGTGGCAGCCTTCCACACCCCATTTGCTATGATATTTAGTGATTAATAAAGTGAAGATGACTGCAACCTCACGTCTCTGTGTCCACTAATGTAGCTGGGAGTAGCTGGGTGTATTAGGGGCTGTAAAACGATATCTTGTGGTGCGAGGCCACAGGTGGCGTTGTCACAAACCACCTAGACAAGACCCTTAGACTGACCCGCTCGGGTCACACCAGCAATAGGTTTATTTTTGTGTTCTCAGTTTTGGGTTCTTGGTTGTTCCTGTGAAAACCTTGTTCTTTTGTTCATAGTCAGATTTAGTTAATTCAGTTAGATTTTACCTGCGGTGACCAGATGGTCCCAGATCTTTTGTTTTATTAGCCAGATAGAATTAGTTTAGTTACCTGCAGCGACCGTTGGTCCCAGGTATTAGTTTTCTAGATAGATATATTAGTAGTTTATTTTACCTGCGGTGACCGTTGGTCCCAGGTATTTAGTTTATAGCTCAGATAGCTTTTTGTGTTTTGTTTGTCACCTGTGGAAGCTCAGCTCCAGGTTCATTTGTGTTGTACTTTGTTTTTGTTATACTTTGAATAAACCCTTGTTACTCCATATCTATCCGAGTGTGCTTAATCCCTTAATCCCCTTAACCCTTAATCAGCAACTTCAATTTCGACTCAACGTTACCTGCTCTGGTCCCCGGCACTATGGCCTCTGCACTCGCTCTTCACATTTCTTAAGATGAAGTTGTCAAGGACCAGAAGTTTATCCTTGGTGGGTGTGTTGCTGAGCAGAGAGAACCCATTAGAAATGGGAAGCGGAACGTGTACCTCGGTGGACTTTGGCTGGGAGCTATGCCTCCCTCTAACCGTCACCCAGCGTCCCTGTTTTCCCGGCTGCTTGGGAGAAGATGGGGGAAGCTAACAGGAGCTATGCTTGGAGGCTCCACGGTGGCTAAAAGGCTCTGGCTAACCGTTGCTCTCGGTTTGTTTCCATCGTGCGGAGCTGAGCTTCCAGATCACAAAAGGCCTCAGTATACTACCAATCTATGGGTTGCACACACTGCTTGCCGTGCCGTGAGCCTCAAACAGACTTCCACCTCGGCTCTCCTGAACTTTGTGATGTTCCTCCGCACCACAGGGGGGGTATATCTGTTGTATAGATATAAGTAAATTACCCTTTATTGAACTTTGTGAAATGTGAATGGATATATTAATGAAATGAACGCAAGTCAATTACTTATATTTTATTATGTATTATTATTCATTAGTATTCTTCGCCAATTTGGTACGTATAATGCAACGGTAGTGATGTCATCCCAGGTGACTCCGATCAAGTGTCCGACAGTATTTGTTGGTAAGTGAGGGCACTATATAGTGCACTACATGTAGTGCACTAAGTAGGAGTTAGGGTTTCGGGGTCGGGGGTGGTGTCAGACAGCCCTGGCTTCATTCATTGTCCTTCGCAAACCAGTGGGTGACATCACAGATGGTTGGGGCTTGGTCCCATCACTAGTCACATTGTGAATTGTTGCTTTTATGTTATTTCTGTGTGTGTGTGTGTGTTTGTGTGCATGTAGAATAATGCATGTAAATGTTTCTAGCGAGTTAGACGTGTGCACCCATAAACCAAACCAGTAGAAAACAAATAGTTGGAGTACTATACACAGCAGCAGCAGGGAACACACCAGAAACACGGAAAAGTATGAATGGGAGGTTGAATGAATGAAGAAGATCAGCATTGCATGTGTGTAATGGTTTATGCAACAGGGAGGGTTGGTGATGCGCTCAGGCCACTTATTCACAACTACATTGTGGATATTGTAATCTGGCATGCTTTGACCATTTTTAGTCCGTTCTAACCTTCCATACTTTCATTTTATTGTGGAAATTTTCTTGATCTGTCTAGGAAAGTCAAAAAGCAAGAGTTCCAATCCACAAAGGGGTCAGAGGCTTGCCTCACCCACAACTGGAAAATAAAAAATAAAAATACATTTGGATACAATAAACCAATAAAAGTTCGGCTCAAGAGCCAAAGATTTAAGAACTCCCAAAAGCAGGACATCTTGATGTTTACAGCATACACGGTTCAGGTACAATTCAGACAGTTCAGGCTATAATAAGTATATTAAGTATACAACAGTGACATGCGGTGAGGTTCGTGGCTGGTGAGGCACTGACGTCATCACTATGAGATTTTCCAACATATGAACCCCATAGAGTAGTTTATTTGCCATTTGATTGACAGCATTTAGTGGATTGTTTAAAATCTCATGTCAGCATTATTCATACATACAAACCGTATCACTGTCTCACCTTCACTTATAATCGACGATAGGAGTAAATAACGGACGACTGCAACTGAAATCACCCTTCACTAATACTTATTCTGCAGCCGAGTTGAGTAGTCGAAAGTTGAATCCCTGGGCTCACTAGCGTTAAATTAGTTCATAGTTCAAACCATTTGATAAATATAACCATTTAATTTATTTGTTTATTATATATTTTATTTTTTCCATGATGACAGGTGAGGCTCTGCCTCTCCTGACCGCACGTCACTGGTATACAAGAATACTAAGATTGAATAAATATTTCTACATGCATGCACCACAATTTAAGTTTTGTATAGTTTCAGATGTTGCTTGATACTCCATACTCTACACCAGTGTTCCCCAACCTTTTTACCACCGGTCAAGGCTTGACAATTTCACTGTGGCCCGGGAGGGGGGGGTTGGCCTCAGACCGCTCTGACTCGTGACTGGTTGTTATCGTAACGTTTAAATATCCCTTCAAAATAAGATTCAGATCTGCCACAGATACATTTATAAAGAACATTTTATTTTCATGAACATTTCAAACATTTCAGGATGTGGAGTCAGTGTCAAGAAACCTTAATATTTCACACATGTCACATTTCACACACATGTTTGTGTGCCCGCTAAGACTCACAAGCGTCAGACGTCACCGGGAGAATCATTTTTCAAAATAAAAGGTATTTCAAAATAAAATTTTGTCCAGACTCAGATGATACATAAAGCGGAAATAATTTATTATTTCTTGTGCGGCCCAGGGGTTGGGGACCACTGCTCTACACTAACTAATGTTCCCTCCAATTTAAAGTTGGGTTCCATGGTTATTCTCAACCTTCCTCGTCCACCAAGGGAGGCTTAACAAATGCCCAGCATGACGGCATATCACCAAGAGCTGCGGCAACAGACGGACTGGGAGTGCAGTGCAGCCCTGAAACAGACTCAGATTGTTGAGATCTGGGAGGTAATACACAGGCAGCACCTGGCCTGCATGGGTCCCACACCATGTGTAACTCAATCTTAAAGCTTAACTTGAGCTACTGGCAGAGGTCCCCCATTAATCCAGTACAGGTGCCAAACAGCCCAGTCCACCCCCTACAGAGGGAGAGGATGCTTCAGTTCATATTTGAGCAAATAAGTAGAAATGTTTTCTTCTATGGCTATTTACAATGGTGTAGATACTGCAAAAACACACAATAGACCAATCTTTCTCAAAGTAAGGAATGTTGAGTTTGAGGATATGCATAATCTCTTTGCAAAAAAAACATTGCAAATCCCACGAAAACCTTGAGGGCAAATGAGAGATGGATATGAGACAATATCTCACTTAAACTCCCTGGTCACTTCTTACCATGGAAATTAGAGCTGGTTTTAACAGTGCTGCCATTGTGATTTACAAATAATTTGACAGTAGCTGAAAATCTTTAATATCCACTGTTGACAGAACATAATTATCCACATATTTCTCTCTAAACTTTCACTTTTCTTCCTTGTTGTGTAAATCTGGGCCCTAATCCTATATTATAAGACTTGAGGATTATACCCCATCTAAAACATACAAACAGGTTGCCAGCTCGCTCTTGGGAGCCCCTTTGCAAGGTGAAGTGCATTTGTTCACCAGACTCAACGTGGCCTTTGTTGGGCAGCATATCAGGGGTGGGGGCTGGTGCAGAGTGCCAGTATGCAGGCTTATTCAGGAGCCTGAGAATCAATCCAGTATTACAGTTAAGCCATGTAATTATTACCATCATTAGATGTAACTGGAGCATGGAGATGACCAACGTCTGCTCATGAACCTGGAGCTAATGCTGAGCGTCCCTTGAGACTTTTGTGATATACATAATTCAATAATCCTGGAAATACATATATTAGCATTCCCCCACAGCTGAAATCTGTCAGACCCTTGCCCTGCAGCACTCTGGATCCCTGCTCTCTTTCAGGAGTTTACAAGGTCAACTTCCATATTTCCCTGCTGCTTCCTATCCAAACACACTCTCAGAAACTAAGAGAGAGGCTTTTACTGCAAGAATCTGTGCAAAATTCAATTACTGAGTTGGTTTTGGGGTAATTTAAATAATCACTCCAATGTTATTTCATTCAGATCGACAAATGTTTTAAGAATAGGAAACTTGCAGCACGTATAGAGGGTATTTATTTACTTCTTGTGGCTATCAACATTTTTCAAATTATATTAGAAAGCTGCCTGTGTCTGATGAGTGGAATCCGCTCACAATGTATGGCTGCTTTAAAACATGATGACTGAAATTAAGAGGCTACTTTAGAGTGTGTATCTGTCACAATAAACAATGCCTGTTAATGCTTTAAAACCTCTACTCACCCTTAAACCACACCTCTCAAGTTAGACCACTTTGAGTATGTTGTTATTGGCACATAACTGCTGCAGATGTGTATCACAGGTTGGATAATTCAATAAGTGGGAGGGCATTCTAGCGATAGCGTTGAACCACTTCACCGGGTTACATTATGGTTAATATAATACTGTTTTAATATGCATTCAGAAAAAGTCTGGAAGAGATGTAGATAAGGCAACTTGAGTGAAGAGAAAAAGGTTCAAAACAACCTGTTCATTTTCTTTCTGCAAGGAAAAAAGGAAATAGGAGTAATACACATTGTCGGTAAACCACAAACTTTTTGGAAAATTACTTTCTTATTCCTCAAAATCAAGGGTGGACTGGGACAAAAATGTATCCCAGGACTTTTTTATCCAGACTGGCCCACTACATTGTGCATGCACATACTGTGCCAACTCATCCGTTGACACACACACAAAAACACACCCTTTAATAATACCTCGATACTAAACATTATCACTTCATATTCAGGAGCCTTGAATAAATAAATAAAGCTACACAGTCTGTTGGTCACTTGTTCTTCTGAAGTGCAAGCAGTGAAACTAGGTTAGTCTGTAGAGTGCCTGATTCGGGATGGGTGAAGGAATCTATGGGTGGGCTACTTAGGGTCTCTGATGAGATCATCTCCACAAGAGATGATGTACCTGCTGCTGTTCGCAACCCTGGATATAAAGAGTTGAGGAATTGTGTAAAACAGGTTAAGTTTGAACAATATTAGATGTAAAAGGATTTGTATGCATGCAATCAAAACAGTGTAATGATCTGAAAAATCAACAAACTCCAAATTATATTTTAGAACAGACAGAACAGCTCAACATAATGTGCCTATAGACAATATATCTGTGTAATATGTATGCAGATGTTTTATTGTAACAGTAGTTAATCAGTCAGTTTCCTATTTCTTATGTCAAGTAAAGACTGTGCAGCAACCATTCTGTACCATTTATTTGAATTAATGTTTACTCACACATGCATGAAGGTACACCAGCTTGCCACAGCATCACCACCTCAACTTTCTCCCATACTGTCGGCAGACCAGAGTAATCACCTGCTCCTGTGAGGACCTCGCTGAAGCAGCAGTGATCCTGCTCACCTAAACCAGACATCTTCATCGGTTTTCTCACTCTTAGCAGCCTCTATCACAGGAGCTTTTATTTTCTTTTCTCTCAATTTCTCAGCACCGCCTTTTCATTTTTTAGGTGTAGTCTGTTTTGCTTTCTCTCCGTCTTGCTCCATCAATTGCTCATCATCATTTCAGATTATTGGATGAGGGGGGCTAGGGGTGCATGGGCACAAGACTTCTAGGTTTCTGTCACCTCTCATAGGGACATTGAGTCAGGCACTCTTGACAGACAGGCCAGTGGCCCAGTCATCACCTCCATCCATCCATCTTCTTCTGTTTATCAGAGGCCGGGTCGCGGAGCCAGCTGTCTGAGCAGGGACGCCTGGAACTCACTCTCCCTGGACACTTCCTCCAGCTCTTCCAGGAGGATCCCGAGGCGTTTCCAGGCAAGGCAGGTGACATAGTCACTCCAGAGTGTCCTGGGTCTTCTTCTGGGTCTCCTACCAATGGGAGAACACCTCCCAAGGGTGTCCAGGAAGCATCCAATACAGATGCCTGAGCCACCTCAGCTGGTCCCTTTCGATGTGGAGAAGTAGCGGCTCTACTCCGGGCTCCTCCCGGGTGACAGAGCTCCTCACACTATCTCTAAGGGAGCGCCCCGCTGGAGAAAACTCTTTTCAGCCAATTGTATCCGGGATCTCATTCTTCGGGACCCAAAGTTCATGACCATAGGTGAGGGTAGGAACGTAGATCGACCGGTAAATCGAGAGCTTTGCCTTTCGGCTCAGCTCTTTCTTCACCACAATGGATCGATACAGCGGCTGCTGCAATGCAGTCGCTGGATGGGTTAAACTACTTCACCTGAGGCTGGGACTCTCCACCGGAAGAGGACAAACCACCCTTTTCTGGTCAAGAACCATGGCCTCAGACTTGGAGGTGCTGATTCTTATCCCAGCTGCTTCACACACAGCGGCTGCAAACTGCTGGAGGTCCTGGCTGGAAGGAGCCAATAAGACAACATCATCTGCAAAGAGCAGAGATGAAATCTCATGACTCCAGAACCAGACCCCCTCTGGCCTCCTGCCTTGCCTAGAAATGCTGTCCATAAAAATAATGAACAGAACCAGTGACAAAGGGCAGCCCTGTCGGAGGCCTGCATGCACAGGGAACAGGTCTGACTTACTGCCGGCAATGCGAACCAAGCTCCTGCACCGGTCATACAGTGGCCGCACGGCCCTCAATAGAGGGTCCTCGACCCCATACTCCCGGAGTACCCTTCACAGCAACACCACGAGGGACACGGTCGAACGCTTTCTCCAAGTCCACAAAACACATGTGGACTGGTTGGGCAAACTCCCATGAACCCTCAAGCACCCTGTGGAGACTATAGAGCTGGTCCAGTGTTCCACGGCCAGGATGTAAACCACATTGTTCTTCCTGGACCTGAGGTTCGACTATTGGCCGAACTCTCCTCTCCAGTACCCTGGAATAGACTTTCCCTGGGAGACAGAGGAGTGTGATTCCCGATAGTTGAAACACACCCTGCAGTCCCCCTTTTTAAAAAGACAGACCACTGCCCCGGTCTGCCACTCCAGGGGCACTGTTCCTGACTGCCCTCGATGTTGCAGAGGCCTGTCAACGAGGATAGTCTTACATCCATAGACGAGGTACTCAGGGTGGATCTCATCCACCCCCTGAGCCTTGCCACTGGGCAGCTTGTGAACTACCTCAGTGACTTTGGCTTGGGTGATGAATGAGCCAACCTCTGGGTCCTCAGCCTCTGCTTCCTCTAAGGAAGGCGTGTTGGTGGGATTGAGGAGATCCTCGAAGTATTCCTTCCACTACCCGACAACAGCTCTCTACCTCCACTGTAAACAGTGGGGATGGAGCACTGCTTCCCCCTCCAGAGACAGTTTGCCAGAATTTCTTCGAGGCCGACCTACAGTCCCCCTCCATGGCCTCCCCGAACTTTTCCCAGGCCCGATTCTTTTGCTTCTACAACTGTTCAACCTGCCATCCGTTTGGCCCGTCGGTACCCATCAGCTGTCTCAGGAGTCCCCCAAGCCAACCAGGCTTGATAGGACTCCTTCTATCACCCAGTGTCCACCACTGGGTTCTGGGATTGCTGCTGTGACAGGCTGTCTTACAGCGATAGCTTTAAACAGCCTACAATTACAATGGAGGTGGAGAACATGGTCCACTTGGATTCCATGTCTCCAGCCTCCCTCAGGATCTGGTCAAAGCTCTCACTGGAGGTGGGAGTTGAAGACCTCCCTGACAGGGATTCCGCCAGGCGTTCCCAGCAGACCCTCACAATGCACTTGGGTCTACCAAATCTGTCCAGCTTCCTCCGCTACCAGCGGATCCAACTCACCACCAGGTGATGATCGGTTGACAGCTCAGCCCTTCTCTTTACCCGAGTGTCGAAGACATACGGCCGGATGACCCCTATGCTTGAACAAGGTGTTCGTTATGGACAAACTGTTACTAGCGCAGAAGTCCAGTAACAGAACACCGCCTGGGTTCAGATCAGGGAGGCCACTCCTTTTAATCACGCCCCTCCCTCCAGGTTATACTGTCGTTGCCCACATGAGCATTTAAGTCTCCCAGCAGAACGATGAAGTTTCCGGTTGGAGCACTTTCCAGTACTCCTCCGAGGGACTCCAAGAAGTCAGGGTACACTGCACTGCTGTTCAGCCCGTAAGCCGAAACAACAGTGAGAGACCTACCCCCCACCCAAAGGTGGACGGATGCGACCCCCTCATTCCGTGGGGAGAAATCCAACACGTGGCGGCTCAGCTGGGGGGCTATGAGCCAGCCTACACCAGCTTGCTGCCGTACACACGGGCAACTCCAGAGTAGTAGAGAGTCCAACCTCTCTCAAGGAGTTGGGTTCCAGAGCCCAGGTTGTGTGTGGAGGTGAGCCCGACTATCCCTAGTCGGTACCAAGGCCCATACTGTGGGCCAGCCAAGGAAATGTCCCATGGCAGGGGTAGAGTTATCATAGTTTCCAAGGCAAGGCGCTGCAAAATAAAAACAAAACAAAACAAAACAAAAAAAAAAACATGTCCATCGGCCCTTGCCCTTGCTCAAGTGCATTGATGCAAAACACCAGAATCAAATGCAAATGCTGAGTTCTACTTAAACTGGAATACAATAATTCTAACAATTGTGCAATTTCTGTTACAGAAAGGAAAGAAGCAATGAACTGTGATGGTGAAACTATCCTCCTTCCTACTAAGCTAAACTCCTTCCTGGTGCCTAGTTGTGACAGTTACTGTACCATCTGCTGAAGCACTTGAATGAGCTATGTCTGTTCTATACAGTTTTTATCAACTTTAGCTCTCTTGATTTACCTGTAAAAAGATTACTCATCTTCAAGGTGTCTAATGCCCTTAAGCGCGAACCAGCGGTCCGGGCGGGGCATCGTTCACTCTAAAGTCTATCTCTTAATTGTGGCAACACAATCATATAAGCCTGCTAAAACAAACGTGTGGATCCTCGCAGTAGCAGAAGTAATGGGATGGCAGCGTTCATTTGTTTATGCAGCAGACACAGGCACAGTGGTCCGCTCCATAAAGCACGCTTAGAAAAGCGGAGCTTAATGTGGAACACCTGACTTGAATAAGCCTAACAAATGAGTTGAGGCTAAAGCGGTTTCATAAAGGCCAAGCCATGTTCAGCTGATCTCACTAATTCAAGCCAGGCTCAGCTAGCCAGACTAATTGCACATGCACATTATTCATCAGCAGCCCAATGCAGCTGATCACAGATCAAACAGATTTAAAATGAAAAAAGAGCTAGTGGTGATATTCACTGCTTTGGAGCAGGCCACTATTAAGGAGAGCTACGAAGAATCTAAACATCTAATAACAAAATTAAGGCTGATCAACTGCTGATCGATTAAATACAAAAGTAGCTAACAACTCAAGTAAGGCTGCCATTAATTCAGTGTTGGGTGCGCAAATGGGTCAGAGCCAATAGAATTATATACGGAGATCGGGGGGAGAGCGCTGGCTCAATGTGTGGACCCCCAGCTCTGACAACAGTGCATCACATACTTGCTGATGAGTTAAAGCTCTTAAAGCACTGTTCCAATGGCATTGGAAAAACTATAAAAGTAAAATGAGACCCTGTTTGTCCCAAAATAATCTACTATCCTGAAAAGCAAAAATCTTTCATTTTATTAATCCCTTTTTGGTTGCATGCAAAGCCATGTAGTCTATGTGCACAGAGTGGCACACTTATGCTTTGCCATTAAATTCAGTATCCACAACCATGTACAAAAAAGAGCCACTGGCAAAAAAAATAAATAAAAAAGGAGAAGAAAAAGCAGAACCAGGCATACAGTCGGTGGGACATGCCATGACTACCAGACTCATGACTGGACTAGAGTTCCAGTTACACTAAAAAGGTAACCACGTCTTAGTTGACTTTAGTAGCCATTATTAATTGTATAAATATTATTAATATCATAAACAGAAACAATACATAGTGTTTAATAGAGCATTTCATTATGCATTTCATTCAACACTTTATTGATGGTGATTAATCGAGTCATATAAAATAAAAAATAAAATAAAATAAAATAAAATAAAATAAAAATAAAATTTATGTATTTTCTTTCGGATAAGTGTAATGGAAAAGCTGCAACTCAGGCTAAGCCTGACCTGACCAGTCTGCCTGCATAAATTGCTGTGGTAACTGAGTTTGAACTAGACTACGCCTGCTTTATGGAACCGAATTCCCTGGAAAATAAGCCAGGCTTCACAAATAAACCTGGCTCATTAGCGATTTGAAGATAAAGGCGAAAAAATGTCAGGCTGGAGATCTGACATGAACTTGTTTGTGACAGGAGAGTGTGTAGCATCATTAAAGACAGCATAAGTAAACTTTACTTTGTGGGTTTGTGAGTCTGCATTTCTGACATTAATTTGTCATTAGTGTTTATCAATTAACACATGTCAATATTTGGTTAAATTTATTACTCATTGCTTGTACAGTAGCAGTGTTTTTTTTCTTTTCACTTGGTTTAGTGCTTCAAATCTTGATGATGACTTGATGCAAACATGGATATTAAGTTCCCTTTCTCTCATGGTTAAATAAGGCTGTTTTTTGCTGAATAAGAAAAAACAATAAAGTTATAGTTTATTTTGAACTATTCATCCAACTGTTCCATGGTCTAGCGCTACACGTTTGGCGACAAGCAAAAGTGGTCCATCTGTCTGTATTTGTTTCAATGTTGTTGATTGTGGCCTTGTCAGTGTTTATGCAACTCGATCTCTAATATCTGGCCTTATAAGTTACATTGCCTTCTACCTAAAAGTCGGTATGGGGCTTCTGTTGCTTCTCATCATATGGACTTTATTGCTGACTGTGGCCCAAGGTTTGTTTGACCAACGCCACTTATACAAGGGGCGGATTCAGTTTTCACAGGAATTTTTATTGGATTTAAGGTATGCATTGCAACCACTGTCTGAACTGAAACTCTTAACAAATGACAGCCAGCAAGTGGGAAATATTTTCCGGCAACATAAGGACTTTCATTGAAAGGATTATAATGACAAACGGAAGGTGCGGAAATGAGGAAGATGTGGTGATATTAAACACAGGTTGAAGCGCCTGAAACCCCACCATGTTCCACTCGATACAATGCTGCTCTGCAATGCCCTGTCCATTAGGAATAAAATGGACGAGATCCAGGCTAATGTCACCTACCTGGAGAACTTCCGAGATGCGTACATCTTGGCATTCACTGAGACCTGGCTAACTCCTTCGGACTTGGATACTGATCTTACTCCCACTGGCTTTGGAACTCCAGTGAGTTCTATTTTACAGATCATTGATTGAATCTATTTTAACTTTTTGCCTTGTCTGTTGGTATGGTAATCTCCCAGTGCAAACCAAAAACCGTCTGTCCCCTATTGTAAACACAGCCAGTAAGATCATAGGCATTCAACAGCTATCTTTGTCACAAATATGGGCTAGACAGTTGCTGGGTATGACGAGGTGTATTCTATCATGCATTGATCATCCTCTATTGAATGAATTTGTCCTTCTTCCATTTGGACAATTGTCAAGTTTTCCTTTGTCCCTAGTGCAATGGACACACTCAACCAATCACAGAATTGCTCATGACACTTTCAGTGGTACTGAAATATATCCATCATATTTATTGATTTATTTCTATTCTTATTGCTGTGTCTAGAGCTAAGGTTGGTTGCCTGTGAACACAGAACACACTATTCAGTATTTGACTTCTATTCGAGTCAAACCAAATTTCCCCCTGTGGGACAGTAAATGTCTACTACTACCTACAAAAAGCAAGCATTAAACAATTGACTAAGAGTAAAAAGGAGTAAGTGAAAAAAAACTGTTCAGGTACATAGTAACAGCTGAGTAACTTCTGTTTACTGACATTAATCAATAAAACATGGAAAGCAGAGAAGACAGAATATCTTTTGAAACACTAAAGGTAATAAATAAATGAATAAATGATAATAATGATAAAACATAAAATCTTTATAAGGAAACAAATAAAAGTTCAGCCACAATAGCTTCCCAAAACAGTGGGATACATAGACAGAGATTACAAAGAATAAAAATGTAAATGTGTTAGTGTTTTAGCTTGTGGGCATTATATATTTGCACTTGTGTAATAAGAGAACATGAAATTTGTGGATGTGAATACATATCTGAGTATATGCAGAGGTCAGGTCATGTTTTAGTAGGTATAATGTGTGTGTATATCTGCTTAAGTCAGTGCCTTAACATTTATGAGATTACATGACAGTTTTGAGGAGCATTTTCTAAGATTACTACTCGTATTATAGATACTTAATGGGAAATGCACCGTGGTGATGACTGCTTTACTGTTGGTTTCTGTGCAACAGTGGATATGTCACTCAACATGTGTGTGTGTGTACGTGTGTGTGTGTGCGTGCGTGTGCGTGTGAGTGAGAGAGAGAGAGAAATAGACACAAAGAGTGTGCGTTATCTTGCTGCCTGCGGGCGTGCGAGTCTGCAGTGCATCATCAATTAACGATGACCAAAAGCACAACTTTTTCCTGTATATAGGATATATAAGTATATTATTACTGGGGGTGACAGACAGTGAGGAGGGCAAACTCTCTCCGGGCCCTGGCTCCTCCAGGCCCTGACTCCCCTCTCAACTGGGTCATTTAAGCTCATTAAATTCTGATAATATTTCAAACATTTGTCCATTAAAATGGACAAGAGCCAAGAAAACCTGCTAATGAAGTTCTCTGGTTTTGAAGAAGTTCTCTGGAAAACCATAGAGTCCCTGTTATAGAAATAGGTTAAAGTCCTGCTCAAAGTGGGTTAGGTTCCCATTAGACAAATCATGTGGGTTAGAGTCCCATCGACCATAGATTAATTTGGGGTTAAAGACAATTATGTTCCTCAAATGCCTGAGTGAGAATAGAGGGCAAATATGGAACAGATACAGTACAGCTCACAGAGACTCACACCTGCTCTGTGTTCTTCTGTCCTGCTTATCCTGCCTGCCTTCCGTCCCAGACCACAATCTGTCTCTGCTCTGGAAACCCAACCTTCTGTCCGTCCTCGACCTACCTTGTCCCACCCCTGGTAAACTGGCCTGCCTTCTGTCTCTGACCATGATTTGTCTCTGTGCTGGAAAACCTAACTGCCTTCTGTTCCTGGCTCTTCTGCCCACCCAAGTGCTGTACAAACAGTAAAATACAAAAAATAATTTTACAGCCCTTTAGATATTCAATCTTTCACCTAAATTAAGTTGAGTGGACAGGTTGAAACAGTCAAACCAAAGGTATTTTGGTTGCCAGACATTGTCTATCTGTAAATGTAAATGGTTTTAATGTAATTTAAATGCAAAATGCCACAGAATGAAATCACAGAATGAACAGCCTCATGGCACACCTAGCTGCTCTTCCAGCTGCTCTTAGGGGGCTCATAGAGATAAACAAGTATTGCTCTCATCACTCGAGTGTGTGTGTGTGAGTATGTGGTCAGCTGTCTTCTGTGGCAAATTGCCCGTCAGATGGAGGAGAGTTAGGAATGTGATCGAAGTGGGTGGATGGCACCTACAGTCACAGATATGTGGCTTTTAAAACCATAAACCTCCTGAGCTGTGTGACTAAAACTGTGGACTGACAGTTACTTTGATGATGATGATGGTTTTCAGACACCCTTACAAACACACACACACACACACACACACGCACACACACACACACACACACACACACACACACACACATCCGATGTGACATTTGGTTCTTATTAATGTGGAAAACCCAGGACAGAAACACACTCAAACACAGCAGTGCCACCAATACCATCGACCCTGTTCCTCCCATCCTATACTCTGCACACTGTCATTTGTAACAATAAACAATCACCAGTGACAGCAAAAAACCTGCTGAATTCTATCACTGGCAGTGGGGAAGGGTAATGATCCTTGTGGGTGGTCTGACCAGCACCACCATGTTGGATTCTAAAGCTTGTTCATCTACGTAGAGGTCTTTCCTGCTCTGACACTGATAAAAGTGGATTTAGACTGAGGTCCTGACGAAACTATGAAAAAGTACAAATCTCTTAAGGCTGAACCAGAAATTCATGACCTCCCCTCCCCAAACACACAACTAGACTAAACAGACTGGGCATAGTGCCTCCCATTTGCACATAGGGCCACATTTTGAGCAATATCAAGTCAGGATGAGGCAACAGAGCAATTAAAGTAGCGAACAAGCTGGATATAGAGCAATAGAGCAGAACACCAACATTACTATCTTTGTAAGCAATATTGTGCACTGGATTGATAATCATGTAGTTAAACAGTAGCAAATACTCAGAATTGTCATTTCCCAATGAAATCTATACATATTAAGCTGTCTTTCTCTGATGGAAGAGAAAGAGGGATGGGGGAAGATTCTAATCTCTATAAGTAGTGCAATTATTGGCATTTAAAATGAGACTGACAGCTGAATTCAAACTAAAATTTCTTACAAAGGGACATTGTGTAGGAATTATCCCAATCTAATGGTGAAATTGTGTATTGCATTCAAACGATAGTGCACTCCAACATCTCCTGGTTTATTCCCTGTTATTGCAACTACAGAAGCTGCTGTGTAGCAAAAAGCCTCTCTCGCTGATCCTCTCCTCCAACGTCTCTGTGCTGGCTTGCAGGAAGAATGCGTTGGTGCGGTTTGTCCGTTTCCGGAAGCTGTGCTTCCAAGATTGGAAGGACTGTCATGGTGCGGCCCTATGATCTTACCCATCATGCGTATAAACAAATCTAAAATTCTTCAGTGTGTAAAATTATTAGTGATCATAATACACCAATGATAACACACACACACCACACACACACACACACACACACACACACACATACACACACACACACACACACACATATATATATATATATATATGTACTGTTGTGGAAATATTCTTGATCTGTCTGGAGAGTCAAAAATAAAATACAAGACTGGAACACCATGTTTGATCTCTGCAGAGAATGAAACAGCAAAATCTGACAGGAAAGCATAAAGATAAGGTGTGTCTCCCTGAACATGAGGTCTCAGCATCTTTTATCCCCAGAGAACTCTTTGTTCCTTTGATCTCTGGGTTTAACAAATGGGAGGACATTTGGTTACAGTAAGACAGACAGCTGCAAAAACGGCCTGTTTTGTGCAGCTCAAAATTTGAGACCTTGCGGCTTCAGTCGTGTTGGTCGCTGTCGAACTTGCCATACCAGTAGGTGCAGTCTCAAGTCCAGGGCTCAAAACCCGTTGACAATCAGGAAGAGCTTATTTTTTTGAGTGTTGCTGTGATGGACACTTCAGACGAAAGACTTGTTGAGGAAGTCCGCCACTACACCCGTCTCTATAATAAAGCCCTGACGGAGTATAAAGACGGTTTCTGCTATGCAAACTCATGGCATGAGATAGCACAGACGCTAGTTGTTTATATCTTTCTTCTTCTTCGTGTACTCTGGGGGAAGGACAGGCCTGTGTACAGATTTGAAATGCCCCTTGTGGTGGCCAAGAACATTACAGAGCCCAGAAGAACAGTCGCATCCATACGGAAGTATGGATGAAGCGGGGCGCGCAGCATGCCGCGGCGTGAACCACGTGGTCGCAGAAGCTTGGGCGGGCCTTTAGTCTCCCTAACCCCTTAATCAAACCACTGTTTGTTGTTAAGAGCACTCTTTGCACTATGATTAACTGCTGTTGCTCTCTGCTTGCTCTCTGCGAGACGTTCTCTCAGGTCCTTCACATACTGGACATGAGATTCAAAATTTCGGCCCCGGTCACTATGTAACCGTTCAGGGAATCCGTAGTGAATAAAAAAATTATTCCACAAAGCCTTTGCAACTGTTTTGCCTTCTGATCAGGTATTGGGACTGCTAAAGCATACTTACTGTGTTACGTTCTGGGTTTTATGCTTTTATTGTTTTGCCACTTCCTGTCCTGGTTTTACTCCTCTCCCGTTTTCTCACCTGGAACTCATCAGTATTTAGGGGAGAAGTTCACAGCTGCCCCTTATTGCCTGGCTGTAAATACCGGCTGTGGACTTCGCCTCAACACCCGATGATTTCGCCTGGATGATCCGAGCTTTCCAGCCAACTGACTCATCGGTCAACATTTCCCGTGAGTTGCTTCTTACCTGCTAACAGTCTCGTGTGCTTTTGTGTGTTACCAGTCCACAGCCGGGCTGTGATTTATGTTTCTCATTCTCGTGCCCTCAGTTGAAATTATTCCTGAGAGGTTTTCCAGCAGAGCTGGGACTTCTTTGTTTCCTTTTCCATGTCCGGGAGTTTGTTTTCGAAGCCGTTTGCTAACAGGTCTCTTTTTGTTTCCTTTTTCTTCATCTCCTGCTGAAGCTGGGAACTGGTTAAAACCTACCTGTTTTTAGATCCCTGTTTTTTTAGGGAAGAAATTAACTCGCTTTCTCCACCAGCACTGCATCCACAATCCACGACCCCATCCGTAACAGAATCATCTTGCCAAACCATGGATCCAGCAGGGATGGAGAGGCTTTTCAAAGTGGTTTCCAGCCAGGGAGCCCTACTGGTTCAACACAACACCATCCTGAACACCATAATGGACCAGCTTAGGGGCCTGAGGAATGCAGTAAAGGAGCTGCAGGAGAAGGTGGTTAGCCTGCAGCCGGCAGCACCAGCAACGACAGCCCCAGCTCCTATGCCACAGCTGGAGCAGCAGGTGGTTTCCGGACAATATAGAGAGCTACACATCCCGACGCCACCCAGGTATGAGGGGGATTTAGGATTGTGTACACGGTTTAAACCAGTGTTCCTTAGTTTTTAGCCAGCAGCCAGCTAGCTATCCTACAGGGGAAGCTAAGGTAGTGTTTGTGATGAGCCTGATTACTGGACAGGCCGCAGTGTGGGCTATGGCAGTCTCGAAACGTAGGCCCACTCTGCGCACGGATTACACCCAGTTTGTTAACGAAGCGCAGCAAGTTTTTGCCCATCCCGTCAGAGGCACAGCTTTTAGGCCTCAAACAGGGTAACCAGTCTGTCGCTCAATTTGCTATCCAGTTCTGAATTTTGGCCGCCGAGTGCGGCTGGGAGGGCAGCGCCCTTTGCGCAATTTTTCGAAGAAGTTTGAACGATGGGTTCAGAGATGAGTTGGCCATCCGAGACAACTCTACTACGCTGGAGCAGTTGATAAGTACAGCCATGGAGAGAGGAGCAAGGAGAGTCCCCTGGCCTTTCACTCCATGAGTGGAAGTGTGACTGGAGCCCAGAGGTACTGGAGCCAGTATCTGCCACTCACATCCCGCCGCCTGAGCCTCCCGGAGGAGCCGATGCAGCTGGGCCACACCAGGCTGACGCCCGCAGAGAGACGGAGCAGGTTGAGACAAGCCCTTTGCCTGTACTGTGGAGGTAAGGAGCACCTGCTGGACTAGCGCCCTGTTTTGTAGCCTGCTTTCGGGGGGGCCCAGGACAAGAGCTGCATTTAGGACACGCATCAGCGGACACACAGACTCCGAACAGGACTCAGCTACGAGGTATGTTGTGCACATCACACCTCTCCATCCCAGTGTCATTGCTGACTGACAGTGCAGCAGGCGGTAACTTCATTGACTGTACCTTCGCTAAACAGCATAACCTGCCCACTCAGAGGTTAGCGCAACCTCAGAAGATCCTAGCCATAGACGGGAAGATAATTGAGAAGGTAACACACAAGACCTAGCTGCTCAAACTCGTAGTCTCAGGGAACCACTCTGCATATCTGGAACTGTTTTTAATCCATTCTCCAGTGACTCAGGTAGTGATGGGGCTGCCCTGCTGAAGAAGCGCAACCCCTATATAGACTGGTCTGCCTCCACAGTATGGCGGTGGAGTCACTGCCACTCCTACTGCCTCAGGTCCGCCGTACCAAGGGAGCAGCCCAGCTCCCCAGGAGAAGCAGAGAAGATCGATCTCAGCCAGGTTCCCTGTGAGTACCACGACCTGCCAGAGGTTTTTAGCAATGTTGGGGAGTAACGAATTACATGTGGCATTACAACAGCGTTACGCAATTTAATTACAAAAAAGTGTAATTCATTACAGTTACATTGGGAAAATATGTTACTTATGGAAATATTAAGAATTACAATTTTTGCTACATTTTAAGAATATAAACCGAAACATTGCTTTGCAGTATTTTGCCGTTTCCCAGCGGATCTCCGTGTCTCTGTCCTGGGTATTTCTTATCAGATTTTCCTGCCACAGCGTCACTCTGTGACGGGGTTCAGGTCTTTGAAGGGACTCTCTCCTCCGACCTCGCATCCCCCCGAGGAGCGCGTCTGACCAGCGATCGGCCTGATGGACCGCTGTCAATCATTGCAGTGACGGCGCGTGCGGCTCTCTCTCCTCCTGCCTCGCGCTGACAGCTGATCTAGTAGCGTGGCTCATGGCTGAGTATCTTTCGTGCAAAACGGGGCCCCTGTTGGATCGCGGGGCCCTACGCACTGCGTGTGTTGCAACATAATTAAATGATATGATACACGATACGATTGATGCAGTGTCTCATAGACAACAAATATAGCCACCACCGCTAAGCACGCCTGTTTCCATAGCTACCTGCTTGGCTACTGCCATTCACTATGTGTTCACTATATGTTACTAAATTAGAGTAGAGAACTTCATTGTCATTACACATGTATGAAGTAATAAAATGCAGTTTGGCATCTAATCAAGAAGTGCACATATAGATTGTGCAGTGTTTACAGAATAAGTGTGGTGTTTAGAGATAGAGTGCCAGTGTTAGTAAAGATGTTTCATAGATATGTGCAGAATAAATTACCTACGGAAATACAGTACATGTATGTGCAGAGTATGTACAACATAGTTATGGCAACACAATGCACAGGGAAATGAAAAATGGTATAAACAAATGTGATAAATACAGATGGAATCATAATACAGATAATACGTAGATAATCCTACCACTGTAGATACGGCTATAGAGATACTGAAGAGGAACACTGAACAGATGCTGTGTGGATGGTAAGGCGTGGATAGAGGGGATAAGGAAAGATTGGTCTCTGGGAAGAGGTCAATAGGGTGATCACTAAAAAAAGAAGTGGTTTCTGAACCTGTTTGTGTAACAGTAACAGTAGAGCCTGGAGGAGGAGCAGAAAAGAGTATGGGCCCTATGAGAGGAGTCTTAAGAATGTTACATGCCCACTGCAGACATCTCTTCTTGTACTTCCTGTGATTGCTTGTCAGCAACTCCCACACAAAGACGTTTGGTCTTTATTCAGCAGCATCAATTGTAATGTTGTTAGCCCAAGCATTGGCATTAGCACTGTTTTAAGGTTTACACTGTCAGTTCTCAAAAATTAAATCGTGATCATGGGTCAATACTCATTAAATCCTTAAAGTAATCAAAAAGTAATTAAAAAGTAATTAGTTACATTACTTTTGAATAGTAATCGAAAAGGGTACACTACAATTACATTTTAAACAAGGTGAAAAACAAGTATCCCCTGCCTCAGGCTCAGCTTTTGAGCAACTCAGAGAGGCCACAATTTTTAAGCTAGATCTAAGAAACGCCTACCATTTAGGATACGGGAAGGGGATGAGTGGAAGGCCGCATTCAATACCACTTTAGGTTACTACAAGTACTTGGTCATGACGTTAGGTCTCACTAATGCCCTTGCGGTATTTCAGTCACTCATTAATATTTTTTTTAAGAGATTTGTGTATCTGTGTTATTTGTGTATCTTGACGGAATTTTAATTTTCTCCCCATCCCAGTCTGAGCATGTGGAGCAGGTGAGGGAGGTTCTCCAGCGGCTATTAGAAAATAGACTGTGTGTTAAGCCAAAAAAATGTGATTTTCACACAGACCAGGTAGCTTTCCTAGGATTTGTACTGGGGAAGGGACAGCTGCGACCAGACCCAAATAAGGTGAGGGCAGTAAGCACCTGCAGATTCCTAGGGTTTACCAACCACAGGTTCACAAGGAACTATAGCAAGGTAGCAGCTCCACTCACACAGTTAACATCTCTCAAGGTGGCATTCACCTGGTCCCCTAAAGCGCAGAGTGCTTTTGACTCACTTAAAAGGACTCACTTTCTCCACCAGGACTGCATCTCTCCATCTCCTGCTTTTGGATCCACAAATCCATCCATAACATATTGAAGTGACAACAAGGATGTTTTCAGTGCCTCTTCCATCTGGCTCCAAAGACTCCCGAACATGTGTTTGCAGCCATCATTTGCTGAGCCTGGCTTCACTGGAGATGGGCTCATACTGCTCTCCGCTGACAAGTCCGCACCAACAAACATTCCACCTTCGTCCCCTGGACCTGGAAAAGTGGAGGCTGGAAACCATGGGAGCACTGGAATGGCGATACTGTAGACTCAAACAACAATGAAGACCAGGTAGCCGGATTCGAAGAACACAAACACTGAAGTGGCTTCTCCATCACCTGATTCATGCGCTCCGTCTGACCATTAGATTGGGGGTGATAGCCAGAAGAAAGGCATACAGAAGCACCAATACAGTCACAAAACTCCTTCCAGAACTTGGAGGTGAATTGAGGTCCACAGTCCGAAACAATGTCTTTAGGCAAACCATGGAGCTGAAAAACGTGATGAACGGCCAATTCAGCAGTCTCTCTGGCCCAAGGAAGACCCCTCAGAGGCACAAAATGACAGTAATTATTGAATCGGTCCACAGTTGTCATAATCACAGTATTTCCCTTGGACAGAGGTTGTCCAGTCGCAAAATCCATGGGGATATGCGACCAGGGTCGCCGTGGAACGGGAAGCGGGTGCAATAATCCTGCTGGAGTCGATTCGGAGTCTTCTGCTGGCAGCAGACTCGGCAAGCTGCCACATACAGGGCAGCAGGTTGTCAATAGATTGGAAACTCAGTGGCTTGATCCCAGCCCCCTGCAGTCCACATGTTGAAGTGTCCTTGAGCAAAATACTGAAAACAGTGCTGATGTATCAGACTTCCAAGCTTAAATAGCTTAAAAACCCTTTGCAGTAAAACATACTTCAATGTCAAATTCAGCTATTTATTTTAAGTGCCAGTGACACCCAGAACAGAAACCTAATTTAAAGAGAGAAGTAGAGGCTCTCAGTCTGTGTGTATGAAAATATGACCGTAAGTATGTGTACATGTGTGAATGGTAGCCGGCACTAAAAGGGTTAACTGGGGATCCCTGAGAAGGCACGATCAGCTCCTCAGCGTCAAACAGGCCAACTGTGATACAGTTGCTGTAGTTACATGTAGCGCTCTGGGAGATGAAAGATAGAAGAAGAGAGGAGTGGCCTTGCTTCCGTGTGTGTGAGAGATCGCTCTGCTTAAAAGTTACCCGAAAGTTTCAAGAGAATTGGAGTTCGGAGCTAGGTGAATACAGAGTTACTGGCATTTCCGGCTCGGCGGTGAGTTAATTGTGTGTGTGAAATAAATATAGTGCTGAGCAAAAGCAGTGTTAGTTGCGGAGCTGATGTTAACTGCCAGTCCCAGCGTCTGTTATCCAAACTGTACATAGATTTATATTAATTAAACAACAGTTAGTTGACAGTTAGTTGTGTGGCAATGAGTATATATACTTATCTTTTGTTTCATGTTTTTATCTATTTAACTAGGACTTATTTCCTATTTGATTGAATTTTAATGAAATAAATAAATGTGATCGGCTCTATAGGTCAGGTTTTTAGTTGATCTGATTCAGCGGGGGTTTTCTGTTTAGGAGGGCATCAGCATCACCGGTGGCTGATCCTGGAGTGAGGAGGGGACCAGCAGCAGACGGCAGACAGGGCAGCTTCAAGAATGGCTGCTAGATGAGAGGACATTGAGCAGGTGATCCAGAGTTGATGAACGGCGGAGATTTTCCCTCCTTCCTGGTTGTGATGTGAGTGAGTGCGCACAAGGAAAAAAAAAGGGGCCGCGCCAAGATACAGGTTGAGCTCAATTTGACAGAAACAGGTCAACAAATTTGTTTTTTTGTTTTACATGTACATTGTCTGTTTTTTCTTTCTCTTTCTTCTAATTATTGTTGTGGGTTTGTGGACAAATTGTCATATGTTGTCATTATTTATATGTGAAAAGAAAAATTTGATTAAAAAAATAATACAATTTTGTGTGAGTGTATGTTGATGTTCAATCCTGGGCTCCACAAGCAAAATTCCTAGATTCTCTTCTAACTAGGCAGACTCTGAAACTGATCATATCATCACGACCAGTAACTCTTAGCATTTTACAAACTGAGCAGCAATATGTACAGAGTAGTGATGCAGCAAACACCCCCTGCCATTGGACTCTTGCAATGTCTGAGGAAAGACTCTCAAAAAAAAGGGGAAACCTCACGGTGAGAGACAGAGGAGGGGATCCTCGCCCAGGACAGACAAACGGGCAGAAGCAAGACAGTATGCAGAGATCTATGGATTGATGGCTAACATCAGTGAGAAGAGAGGTAACACGAGAGGAAATAGAGGCTGAAACAAGGTGGGTGAGGTGAGGGGGCACCGGCATGGCCAGGGAGCGACAGCATTCGCCCCAGCGGGTGGGGCCAGATCAGCCCAGGCCAGCCCTGGGAAAGCCAGCACCAGGTGGGCTGACCTGGGTTACAGAGCCCCATTTACATTATATTACATTACATCACAATTACTCATTTGGCAGACGATTTTATCCAAAGTGACTTACAGTTGAGGGACGGTATATGTGCTTACAGTGCAACAAGAGGTGATGGTTGGGGTAGATAAGTCAGATAGGATAGGAGAGGTGCAATAGAAGGATTGGACAGTTTTTTTTTGTTTTGTTGGTTTTTTTTGTTTTGTTTTTCACATTAGAGGGGGAAGAGCACCGTTTAAGAAAGGAGGTGCTCTTGGAAGAGGAGAGTCTTCAAGGGATTCTTGAAGATGGGTAAGGAGATTTCCATTGTGATGGTGTTAAGGAGTTTGTTCCACCACCTAGGGACCACAAAGGCAAACAGTCTGGACTGAGATTGCTTTGTGTGTTGGGAAGGAAATGCAAGACGACGTTCTTGGGAGGAGCGTAATGCTTGAGAGGGAGCGTAGTCCTGGAGTTCAGGTAAGAGGGAGCGGACCCAGAGGTCATTCCGTACGCTAATATAAGTGACTTGAATTTGATTCGGGCTGCTACTGGTAGCCAGTGGAGGTCTATCAGAAGCAGTGTCACGTGAGCCCTTTTTGGTTGGTTGAAGATGAGGTGTGCAGCAGCATTCTGCACCATCTGTAAAGGTTTTGTGGCACACAAAGGAAGGCCAGCCAGAGGAGATGTGCAGTTGAGGTGGGAGGTGACCATTGCCTGAACCAGGAGTTGGGTCGCGTATTGTGTCAGGAACGGTCTGATTTTACGATTGTTGAAACGAGCAAAGTGACATCACGAGGAGACCACTGCAATGTGCTCTGCAACGGAGAGCTGGACGTCGATCATGATACCCACGTTCTGTGTGGTTCTAACTGGGTAGAGGGAAGAAGAGCCAATTTGTATGTCAATGTCGTGGAGGAGTGGTTGGTTGGTATGAATCACTAAAACACCGACAGGCGGCAGACGCAAAAAAGCGGCAAGTCTTCATTCAAAACCAATGGAAATGGCACGATGATACACAACTTCAAAGCGGACGACGCAGCTAGAGCACCTGGCGCGGTGCGAATGACGAGTTGTGTGTGGCTGTGTGTGGACACCCGGTCCTATACAACACCGCTGCGGTGTTTTATTGGGACCGGAACAAAGAGGCTTGGCCCGGTCAGCGAGGAGGTGGGGTTACCAGGTAAGTTGTGAGACCTTTTGTGGCATGTTTTATTAACTTACTGACTCTATTTCACTTGGAACGTTATCAATGGTTTGCATGAGTATAGCAGACAGTCCTGTTATTAGTTTAAGCAGGGTTCCCACACGTCCTGGAAAACTTGGAAAATGATTGACTAATTTCCCAGTCAGGAAAAACGTGGAATCATTTCTGTGCTGCTAGCTTGCTTGCGCTCTCTCTCTCTTTCTGCACAACCTCTTTTTCTCACTCAAAACCGGGGACAGTTTCAATCGGGGACAGGGCGGCCGAATCGGGGACTGTCCCTACTGTAAATTAATGCACATGGGTTATGAACGTCTCGTGTCACCTTATCTTCTGGACAATATAGGGCACTTCTGTATCCCCCTCCCCCTCTCCCCCTTTCAGCTGCCCCATCGGACAAGGCCCACCACAGCACAGGCTACAAATGTCCTGCAAATTAATTTCAGGTTTGGAGTGGGAACTCTGTTAAAGTTCATGTTACTATTCTTATTGCCTGAATATTGCACTTGGTTTTGTGCTACCTGTGCATAATAAGTGTGTGTGTCTGTGTGTATTTGCAGTTGAGTTTTGTCAGAAAAAGTGGAAGGGGCTGAAGGGACACCTACCTCAGGAGAAAGGAGAGGAGGAACAGTCAGCAGGAGGACCCGTTAAAAAGTGGCGGTTTTCTGCAGTCCTGTCTTTCCTTGACCCTTTCACCACACCCAGGAAAATTAGTGGTAACATGGGTGTGGAGGAGGAAGACTGGACTGCAGAGAACCCCAATACAGCAGATGATGAGGCAGCAGCAGGGCCATCAGACACAGGAGCTTATGATGGTTGGTTAAGTAAAGACAGACACACTCACCAATCTCACAGTACATGTAAAAACAGCTTCAATTTCAGCAGGCATTTATTTGGGTATTGATATTTCCAGAGCATGTCAAATTATGTGTACCACTATTGTAGAATCAAATTGGATCAGAAAATAATGGTAATTTCTCTCAGAGCACTCCGGTGATTGTGAAGGCATGGCTGCTCCTGGTTCTGCTTCAACCAGTGGTACTGTACAAAAGATGGTTTGTGTTTATTTGTAGGGCTCCAGAAAATTATAGAATATATCAACTGGATATTGTGATTTTGATTTCACACAGGTGCGCAGAGAGGCAGGAGGAAGACAGGGAGGGTGGATGGTGGCGAGTAAGAGAAACTGATTGAAGAGCTCCTCATCCAGAGGCTGCAGGAGCAACCTGCTCCCCAGGCATGTCCACCACCTGCCTAGGAAGAAGAGAAGTTTCTTGTGAGTTTGGCTCTTTCCCTCCATAGGCTGCCACCCCAGCAAAGAGAACGTGTTGAATTTCAAATTCATAAATTTATACGAGTCAAGTCATGAGTAACATTACATTTGGACAGTCTGGGGTGACAGCCTCTGCTGGGAACGAGCCAGGCTGATTTTGTTTTTGTAGTTTGACTGTTTTTTGTTCTGTTTGTATGTATGTTTATACATATATTATATTGCATTGTGTTATGTTACACATTATCATAATATATACTATTCTAATTATTATATATTATATTATTGTAATATATAACATATATAGTAATTATGCAGTTTATAATATAATAGTTTATATATAGTTATCCTATAGTATATATTGTCATTATTATGTTTGCATTAATTTTTGTATAATCAAATATTTCATATTGACTACTATTCCTCCTGTCATTCTTTTACATACATTCTTTCAAGTACATGTGTAGACTGGCTGGTTTCTAACTGATAGTTACAGTAAAGAAAACGTTTGATGGTGTAATGTCAGCTAGGTCAGTATGATGAAACATGATACATGCACAACAACTGGTACATGCTTACATACATAAATTGTTGTTACATTACAGGAACACAACTCTATACTTGGGTGGCTCTTAAAAGAGCCTTTTGTGGAGTGCTTGTGCATTATGTGCTGACATGGCGGCGGGCGGTTTTCCAGCGTTTCTGGGACAACAAGTAAAGCACTGCAATGGTGGTTGTGTCCGCCATGATCGATGTGAAATGAGAGTGGGTGGAGCTTTCCAGCGTCAAGAGCATCTAGAGTTCAAGTGTGAATGACACTGTTTTCATATCAGTGGTCGAGCGATGCCACTCAAGCTTTTGGTGTGAATGCAGCTTTAGAGAGGTTGAGTTGGAGATGGTGATCCATCATCCACTGTGATATGTCAGAGAGACAAGCGGAGATCCGCCCTGACACAGTAGGGCCGTCCGGTGGGAAAGCTGAGTTCATCGTCATCATCATTCATAGCAATGATAAGAGAGGCCATGCGATCAGATAACGGGGCCCAGGGAGATGGAGTACCCTGCAAAGAGGAGGGGACCCACCACTGACCCTTGGGGCACCCCGTGGAGAGGGGATGAGAGGAGGAGGTGTGCCCTTGTCAGGAAACTTTTAAGGATGCCCATTTCGATATGAGCTAAACCAGGAGAGTTCATTGCCGGAGATGCCCATTTCAGAAAGTATGGATAGCAGGATGTGATGATTCACTGTGTCAAAAGTGGCTGATAGGAGGATGAGTACTGGAGATTGTCCTACATACCTAGCAGCCCTCAGAGTGAGCAAGTTAGCTAAGAGTGCGCTAACTTTCCACGTGTTCTATCTGTAAGTGTGTGTATGTGAGTGTGAGTGCGAAGGGGTGCGGTTATGCGCACATGGTAATAGGCTATATGCCACGTCTTCTTCCGCATTTCAGTTCAACCAGGATAATTACTTCCGGCGACCGGTGTCCTAGGCTTTAATTTGGCTGCAGCATGAGACAGGAATAAGATGCAAACCTGAAAAGGATACATTTCATAACATTAGCATTTAAACTTGTGTTGCTGATGATTATGGATTTAGAAGTATGATACTCTCAAATTATTAATATAACACTTGACAGAGAAATAGGTAGATATCCCCTCACCACCACATACTACCCCTTAAATTACTGCCATCTCACAACAATAGTGTTGCCACCTGTCCCGGTTTTCCCTTATTGTCTGAGATTTTCATGGATTTTCCCGGGAGAAAAAAATTCTCCCGGGACACCGAATGTCTTGTTTTTTCTATGTGATGCGTAAAATCTGTGTTTCTCTGTATTTGTTTGTAGCGCATCGCTGTTAGTCCAGGGAGGGACTCACAGGGGCTAACAATGATCCTGACAAGGATCATAACTACTTTAGATGTAGCGGCAGGCTAAACATAAGCATTTTAATGAGTGTAGCTGGAGTCTGGTGGAGTATTTACCTGGAGAAAAACCCCAAACTCTCGGTGTTTGTGGTGGAAGGGAAAATTAATTCCATTCAAACAGGGATGGCACGACCCTTCTTCAGCAGCCGCCGTCCTGCTATTTCATGGAAATCTTCCTCAGCGAAATACCGACCAACCCTGGTACGGTTGGTTACAGCAAAGTTGTCCCGGTGACCATCCACTTTCTCCTTGTATAAGGATCAGCAGACACAGAGTGAAAGCTAACCACTGAGTTATATTTACGGGATGCCTGACATAGCGGAACACAACAATGTTCCTCTGTAGAGCTACAAGTGACTTGACTGAAGTTTTAATTTCCTCTGCTGAGCCATCAGCAAGATTTTCTGTACAATTTAAATAGTCCACTGTTGTTACCAGAAGTAACAGCGCTGGCTGAGAATCTAGCGGAAATGCATCATCAATAGGTCTGGCATTTACCCTATTGTCTCTCCTGAAAATTTCCTGTTGCTGTAGGCATCGTGGAGAGCGTGGAAAATAAAACACACTTCATGTTCAGTTTGTCACACTACAGGTATGTGTGCAGCTGTTTGTGTTTCGTGACTGTATTTCATTTAAAAATGGATTTAAAAGCCAATGTTAATGTATGTGGAGGTGTTTGTGTGATAAGTGGCTTTTCTTTGATGTGTGTTCTTTTTCTTTTCAAAGCATTTGTGTTGCATTGTGTATGTCAAAACTATCATTTGTCACTGATGTGTATTTTCTTTTGTTTTATTTTCTTTGACACTGTAAAACCTCTGGGCGCTCCGCCTAGTTCATGGCTGCGAGAGGCATCGTGGAGAGCCTGGAAAATAAAACACACCTCATGTACATTTTGTCACGCTACATATAATAAAAGGAAACGATTACTTACGTGTCTAGTATTCTGTCCGGCACATGAACACAACGCAGTGTAGTCGACTGTTCCGGCTACATTTGGACAGATAAGAACACACTCCTCTCCTACCTGGGTAGTAGTGATAGTAGCAACAGAGCCTCAAGTGGAGTACTTTGCCTGGATGTACCTTTCTTTTTTTTCTCGTTTTTGTCTTTTCATAGTTTGGTGAACAGTTGCAACAACAAAGTTGACAGTGTTGTGTGCATCTATATTAAAAGTGTCACCGGCTCAAGAACCCACACCACTCGTTTTTCTGAGTCATTTCATGGTGTAATTCCTATCGGACCTAGAGCGATGTGAGTATCTCTGAAACCTAAACAAAAGATTTAGGACCAAATGAGCTACACACACCCACAAAGAGAAATGAGAAGACAGAACTCGTGTGTAGCAGGTGACCCCCAGCAGTCTCGACCTATTAGACTTTGGGATGGCTCGCGCAGGGAAATTTACATTTCCGGTAGCGTTTGTGAACAATAGAATCTTTGAGATATTATATATATATAATATATGCATTAGAAAGTTAATGATAAACGGTATAAACAGTGAGGTAATAAACAGTAAATAGTAAAGTAATAGTGAAGTAGTAAAAAATATAGTGAATATAATCGCTAGTAGATAGTAAATAACATGTATTAAATTACCTTTCCCATAGGATAAAAGATTATATAAGATATAGAAGGTTGTAAACAATACACACTGAATTAATGATAAACAGACAAAATATACATGAATGACAAACAACATGGATAAAATATAAGTATATAAAAGAGTCAATATACGATAAAGTTTATCATACACAGTATAAAATAAATACATAATAAAAAACTGTAGATAATAGTAAAGATGTTATGATAAATGGTAATTCTAATGAACAGTAATATCTATTGATGAGTTGTAGAGCATGATGGCATAATGGACAAAGAGTTCTTAAGTCTGGTGGTTCTGCATTTTGGAAGACGCAGACTCTCAGTGAACAGACTCCTCTGGTTGTTGATGACGGTGTGGAGAGGATGGCTGGTATTGTCCATAATGTCCAGCAGTTTGTCCAGTGTCCTCATCTCTGCCACTGTCACCAGAGAGTCCAGTTTCATGCCAGCCACAGAGCCGGCCCACCTGTCTAGTTTATCTAGTCTGGAAGTGGCATTGTTGGATATGCTGCCCCCCAACGTACCACAGTATAAAAAAGGACACTGGCAACCACAGACTGGTAAAACATCCACAGCAGCCATACAGATGGCTGGTGTGTGGTGTCCAGTCCAGTTTGTTGTCGAGCCACAGCCCAAGGTATTTGTAGGAGTCCACAATCTCCACCTCAGCTCCCTCCATCAGGACTGGTTTCGGTCTTCGACTGGATCTCCAAAAGTTGATGATTAGCTCTTTCGTCTTAGAGGTGTTGAGTGTTGGTTAGTGTGGCACCATACATGAAAGTCCCCCACCAGTCTCTGATACTCCTCCCCATTGTCATTCCTGATGCACCTAACAATGGCTGTGTCATTTGCGTACTTCTGTATGTGACACAGCTCCGAGTTGTGACAGAAGTCTGAGGTGTACAGGGTGAAGAGGAGAGGGGCTAGCACTGTTCCCTTGGGGGTTCCAGTGCTGCTTACCACCATGTGAGACATGTTGTCCTTCAGCCTGACGTAGTGTGGTCTGTCAGTGAGGTAGTCAGAGATCCAGTCTACAATGTGGGGGGTCTGCTCCCATCCTGCTCAGTCTGTTGCGGAGCATGGGGGGGCTGGATGATGTTAAAGCACTAGAGAAGTCCAGGAAAAGAATCCTCACTGCGCCACTTCCTTTATCTAGATGGGAGAGGGCTCAGCGTAGCAGGTAGAGGTAGCAGCATATCTTAGATTTAAGGTCTATCTTTAGGCTTTGTCAAAAAGGAGGGTTTTTAACCTACTCTTGAAGGTAGAGAGGGTGACTGCCTTCCGGACTGAGACTGACGTAGATGGTTCCACAGGTGAGGGCCTTGATAGCTGAAGGCTCTGGCTCTAAATCGAGTACTATGTACTATGAGACATAGAGGCACCCAAGATACATCCCAGGGAGCAGGAGCAGCAAAAAAAGAAGACAGAAACAAATGTATATTGCTCACTTTAAAAGACATAATTCACAAGGAGGGACATTCACTGCTGGGTGACAGTAATTTGAATTGACTTGTTTACATTGAACCCCCTAACTTTGTGGGGTTGTAAATGTGTAGAAAACAAATGAGGTGTCAAATTGTCTTAAATAAAAACAAAACAAAATTACACAACTCATTAGACCATGAGTTCATGATGTTTGGGTGCAAGGAGAAAAAGTAAATTGAAAATGAGCACAAAAAGACCATTTTGACGTACGAAAGATTAAAGTACAATTGAAATTCTCATTATCACACTTATGTGAAATAAGGGGTGTGGAGGTTAAATTTCGTTTATGCTTATTTCTGATTGCCATGGACCTTTCGGCCCTGTGAGGGACAGACATTGCATTCAGATGAGTACAAATAACTGTAATTTACCATCTCATAAATATACTGACTAGGGCCATACCACTAGTCAATCAGAAAGACAAGAACCATACCAACCAGACTTTCAGTATTGCTTGAGGTAATAGATTTATTTGCATAAACTGAAAGCAAATTGTACACCAATTCTTTCATTGCTCAAAACTAAATTTGTGATCATTTTGTGATAACATACAGAAAACGAACTTTACACAAAGACACAGGACGTTTAACAAACAAATGACAAATAATCCTTTAAATTTTAGGTTTACTGAAGATAATTCCAACCACTTGTAAATTGTCAATTGTCAGGGGTTTTACTGCAACAGGCCAAGACGCCTTTTGTTAATTCACTGAAATAGTCTGCCTCCTGTTGAGTGGGGATAAAAAAAGATGGGGCTACACAAAAAAGTCTGTTCATCAGCCTGAAATGTGAAAATGTATCCCTCCTGTTGACTTCCACCCAGATCTGTTCCCTCACAACATACAGTAACAGTCCGTCAGCTCATCAAGCTCTGGATCTAAAGTCACGTTCTACAAACCTCCCCATACTATTATTCAAAACAAGATGTTACCATTTCTGTGAATGTCGTCACTGTGCCCCATCTTTATGTCAGTAGTGTAGCACACATAAGGTTGCTTCAATACCGAGCCTGCCCAGAAAACTGAACTTCATGGCGCCATCCAGTGCTTTAAAAGGGCAGTACACTCCAGTACGAAGTGCTGGCACTTGTGTTCTCAGCCTTTGGAGTACTACTACTAATTTATCACTGTCTGTATAAAAATTGGTGTCTTTATGCTTCTTTAACAAGTTAAACAATGGTGTGCAAGGGCTTTTCCTACTACTGAAACCATGGTTGTAGACTGTAGTCCTTTCTCATTAGACATCAATGAATGGTATGAATGATTTCTTCTTATTTGTGATAATATTGATTGTGAGTATATTGTATGTGAGTCGTATATGCAATAGCTCTGTGCTACGCAAAAACACATATGTAATTATATGTATTTAAGTCTGAACAATGTGGTTTATTTAACAAAAAGTGCTTATCACATTATAATAATTATAACATGCATATAATATCAATACAACCCAACATAAATACATAATTTTTCACACACATACATGAAAAGTTGCACCAGATCTTCAACAGTAAATACGTTTTATTCTGACAAGGCAAACAGCTCTGCAGGGGCAGGCAATTTTAACACACTCATATGTCAAAACAATCAATCAAAGTTGTCCCTACATGAAGCCTGGGAAATCTTAAGTCTCTGAATGAGAAATGGAATCTGGGGGCGCATGCAAGGCACAGGCTATCTGCTCCGCAGAGTAATGGCCGAAGGCATATCCCACAAATGCATTTTAGTTTTCACATCATGCTAGTTTCTCATGGCAAAAAAAGATAACAATATGCAGGTGATGAATGAAAAAAAACTATTAATTTGTCCACTGTACTTTATGAATAGAGCATCAGCACAGACATGCAGCTCTCCATGCATTGCATATCGCTTTTGGCCATTGCTTAGCTGTATTGTATTGCATTAATAGGGTAGATGCATTGAAGATTGAGAATTAAAGGGACATACCTGCTGCCATAATGTTTAATTCATTTCATATTTATTACATATGGTCCAAGTTAACTCCATTTGCTGTTTTATCTTTTCCTCACGGCAGACCTTTATTTGGATATAAATAATGTTTTTCTTTTGTAAATCAGCAGATCTTCGATTCTAAGAGACAGGAGATGTGAAATTCTGTACCTGATGGTCATCTTCCAAGTAGTGTTCAACACAAATGATACAAGAAGCTAGGAAAATATTTTCATAAGCCACGGACATCTTATAATTCAAGTAAAGTTAGTAGTTGCACTGCATTTGATCTCTATTTAGAAAAGATCTTTTATCGTCTATCAAGCATTTTATTTTTGGAGTTTGTCAGACCTTTTCTATGATGAACTGAAAGCTTTGCTGCTAGATGGGCTGTTTGATATTACATTCATTAAGGTGTATATTGTGCAATGCATTAAATCTAGACAGATTTTAGAATTTTACAGCACGTTTTTTGTCAATTATGATGACCATGATAAGTGATAGAACATAATGGCAGCACTGCGGCTTCACAGCAGGAAGATTTTTGATTTAAGTCCTGATTGGACCATGTGCTTTTCTAAGTGGAGTTTTCATGTTCTCCACATGTGCATGTATGAAGACGAATAGTGTATATGCCCTGTACAAAACAGTGTGAGTAGAACCTTTACAGGTCTCAGGTTCCACCATTGGAAACAATATTCTGTTCATGTCACACAATGTCACTATTTTGCTTGTGACTGAAAAATTTTTACAAAAAGTTAAATAAATAGTGCTTGTGAGTTTTTTGGATGCCACTATTTTAGTCTGCTCGTTTGGCCAAAGCAGCCTACATACCCACCCTTTGGCTGGGTATATATAGGTTGCAAATAATCAAATAAGGGTGATGATCTCTGTCAGGTAGGAATTGTACATTATAAACACAGACCCCAAAATGTTTTCTGATATGGACAAGGAAATCATGAACTGTGTCTTTCACTGAACCTTAACCAAAGAAGAAAAAAAAGCCAAAAGAACAGAGTTTTTAATCAACATCTTTAGAGTTAACTTAACACAGAGATCAATATAAGCATAAGGACCGATTGTGAAAGATCTGGTAAAGACCAGCAATCTAACTGGATGGTGAATTATAAGTAAAATATTGCGAAAATTAGGATTTGATGATTTATGATTTGAATTATGATGACTAATGCTAATTAATTTGAGCTAAACAGGCTGCATCAATCTTGAATTTCCAGTATCTCTGTCATTAGTTGGACGAAAATACTGGTATATGAAGGTCAGTGTCACACTGGATTCATAATCAAAGCTGATGGATGTAAGCATCACATTTCCAGCTGTGCAGTGATCTTGCACACCCCAGTTGATACATCAGTTCCATCTCAGCCATTTCCAACCTGATAGCCAGCAGTGTAACGACACAACACCATGGAACTGTATGCTCAGAGAAATTCCACCGATCACCCATCTGAAGCTTGAACCTGACTTGATTGGATGGCTGCATGCCAACTGCAATCGACCACAGTGCAAGTTGATGGTAGACTGAACTGTGGCATCTCACATGCTAAATGTAGCAGATATAGTTGTTTTAAACTCACCTCTATTGCAGAGGGCTCCTTTGGTCTAAAGGAGGTCAGGTGAAAAGAAGAAAGAAAAGTGAAGTTGAAACTGTAGCCAGGCATCCTCCCTTCAGCAGCCTGAGACTTTCTTAAATTTCCAATGACGTTACAAGCCAACCAGCTGCAATGGGAATGGGATATGAGCAGAAGACTAGAGTTTCCATCCCACCTACTATGTGGTGCCCTTACCAGGCTCAAGCCCACTCCATAGCTGCATTTATCCTATTAAAACAATCTGCTGGGATACACTCACAGTTGGAAAATATGCAATCTGCTGGAATTGACAAGAAGCCACAGTTGTGGTGCACTTCATGACTATAATTCCCAACAATCTTTGGCTGCCAAACATCTCAGACCAGTTTAATACCTTTATATGAAATCCTCCTAAAAGCGTATAATTTGGAATAACTACTCACACTTGTAGTCTGCTTGAATTCACACTGACAACCAAGTGGTGGCATGGCTCCAAAAACAGTCTCTTTAGTGTTTCTTCATGTTGGCAGCTTATTTATCTTGCAAAGCTTTGAGACAAAGACTCATTCCCAGAGAATACGCAAAACTAATATGAAAGATTTTCAAGCTGTTCCAACACTGGGTAATAAAATCTGATTCGGTTCGAGGCCTTTTTGCACTCACACATTTCAAGAGCTGAGAAACTCTGCTTAACACAGCAGAATGATACTGATATTATTGCCAGTGTTTTGGATGAATCCCATAAGCCAAGTGACACTGATCTACGCACATTATATCCAAGACTCATTCACAGGGAGTATGGCACATTTATTGGCTGCTGCCATGGCTGGACTAGGACAAAAAATGGCCTGGACATGGACATGGCCTTGTCATTTTTTTGTCATGGTGACACACTTTGATTGATAAAATGTCATATGCACACACTAAATTTTTATCAAACTCACCTTTACGCCACATGCCCTGGAAGAGAGCACCAAGAATAATGCCTGTGCTCATTCAAATTCTGAGCAATTTAGTCACACTAAAGTGGTCTTCCAGCCACTTTTTGAATGCCAGTGTCCTACCAAGTATTGCCCTGTATGCACTATGGCCGATCCAGTCCTGGCTGTCACTCTACTGTTTTAGACATGGCAGGTGCAGTAAAAAGAAATAAATGTGACTGTGCACCTGGAGCCGCAAGGAGATCCAAATGAAATAATAAAAAAGACTATTTATTTTACCATTAAACTGTAAAATAAGATATTAACGTTATACCTGATAAATGTTTTTAAAAGTCTTAATTCTTAATTCCAGCGGTTTCAAATTGAAATTTCAGCTGTAATACACTAGCAAAAAATGAGTTAAGTTTTGCACTGATGAGGTGGATTTAGTTGTCTCTCTTGATGTACAGTAAGAGTTTTTTAAAGTTATTTCAGATACAGAGCAGAACAAGTTTCTCAAGTACTGTCTTACTGTCTGTTGTGAGGGAGCATGTCATGGTGGAACCATGTTGAAGAGGTTTATTTTATCTGCCCAGGCTAATAGGCCAGATAGGATATTCAATTTAAAGGTTAAAGTTAAGGTTAGGCTTATTAATCTTGAACAATGTTCTGGCTGAGGTTATAGTCAGGTGTTTGATTGCAACAGTGGGTATGTAGGCAACACAAGAATGTGAAGTGGATGTAGAATTTTGTAATTGCCCTCGCCGTACCTTATGCTATCTTTGACTGTGAATTGCTTTAGGCTCCAAACAATATTGCTTGTTTCCCTCATCTTGACCAAGCAAACGACAAGTGACAAGTTCTTCCCACTGTGGCTCTTCCTGACCATCTGAAGACAAAATAGAGGGAAACTGATCTGTTTCTTTTTGAATGTCACAGTTTGGCACACCATTAAGAATACATCAGACACCAGTTCCAAAGGCCAGGTTCCTGTACCAAAGGGTTTCTCTATGTGTGAGCAGCATTTTACTGGGCATTAGGCCATGACCCTGATCTCAAGCAGGAGAAAAAAGGGTGAGCGGCAGTTATAACGGCCCTGAAGCAGCAGTGAGGACAGACTGTGTCAGAACTCATCACTTCAGACTGGTGCTCGTGCTTTTAATCATTTAACTGGGAGATTTGGCAACTTCATCACCTCCCCAAAACTTGGAAAAGTAATTCATTCTAATTTGCTGTTCCTGAACAAAAGTATAGGAACATTCTGATTAATCAGAAAGCTTGATGTAAATATGTTGAAAGAAATGGAAAAACACTTTCTTTGTGATGTAAACAGTAGTATAATTACGAGTGAGCTTGGACTCATGCAAATATGAAGCAGGCTCACAGTGCTGAAGTTGCCAGTGTTACGTCCAGTACAACTTAAAAAAAAAAGAAATTACATACGCAATAAACAGCAATAAAAATGGTTATCTAATTTAATATATATATTGATGAAATTAAACCACACTTTTAGAATTAAAAAAACATAAAAAATATATATTTTATTTTATTTATTGAATTTCATTTAAGATAAGAACCTCTTCTCACTTGCCCAGACAGAAGGGTTGTCTGGCAAGACATCTCTCTCGTGATACTCATGAGTGAGAACCGGAGTTATGATAATTACCTTAAGTTCTCTTTCCCAACAATCGTTTGATATCTTGCTATGGGATATGACATTATCTTAAGTCCACCAGCATAGATAGTCCTATCTATCTCTCGCTACTCTGTGCTGTACGACTTGTGCAACAAACGGTGCAGAAACTTTGAACATCCTGTATGTGTGGCACGCCCCTAATATATGCTGACCACACCACCCCTTGCTACTCACTAACCACTGTGAGTGTCAGGCAAAAGGGATTGATGCCCTATTAAGGACCACAGCATAGGTCTTAGAAAAATATAAAAATACAGACTTCATGAATAATTAAAGCTGCAGGAAGCTGTGACTGCGCCCTCACATTTGCGCCCGTCAGGGTACTGACAACCGTGTGGTCAACGTAGGCCACCCCAAGAGTCCTCTTTTTTAGCACTTTGAACAGGATTCTGTTCTTTCTGGACAGAGCAGAATCCCTATGGCTGAATGATAATGAACCCTCTCTCTCATCTACAACCGTCCTCCCCCCTCTTCTCAAACTAAATCAGCCAAGGCAGAGGCTGACAGAGGTGGATAGTAATGCCCTCCATGTACTCTGTTAGAGATAAATTATACTTGTACGACACAAGGTTATGCTTTCATGTTTCAAAATACATTTTGAAACATTAAGCTTTATTTTTGCACACTTGGTATAATACTGCAATGAAAATTAAATACTGTGCTTATTACTCTGCTTATTATTTAGTCACTGTAGAGTTACATCTGCCTGTCACATGTCCACTGAATGGCATTGATCAGGTTAAGAGAATGAGTTTTGTGTTTGTCAATTTATTCAATTTAATATGTCATTTCTTGTTTGCACAAAGGGGTACCATGAGTGAAATGACATGCGAGAACACACACCGACAATGGCGACGAGCCAGGGGAATTCAGAGGTAGTGTTTTCCACTTGGAAGCACCGACACTACTTCTCCCTTGTTGAAGTTAAAGGCAAGAATGTATGTGTGTCATGCACGCTATGTTCAGGAAAGAAGATGTTATCCACGTCTGAAAGCAACTCAAACTTATGAAGCACCTCAGATCTATACATGCTAACATGACACTTGTTGCTGCAGCTAACCCAGCCCAAAGCCCAAATGCAGCTTGTGTCAGCTACAGCGAAGGAGATGGAGCCACTCTGTTAAAACAAGCAACGCTTGATTTTTTTGGGTCAGCTACAGGAGGAGACCAAGGCCGAGCTGAAGACATTGATTGCAAGGTGTGTTGTTGAAAACATGCTGCCCCTGTCTGCTGTGGAGTCTAAGTCATTCACAGCTATCCTTGCTAAAATACTAATACAAGGGGGGCGGGGGGGGTTCCCATGCTGAAACATTTTTGCTAAATTCATAGGCACTGAAAAAATGAATAGTGAGCTCAAAAAGTCATTTGAGGAATTACAGTACATTTCAACTACAGCATGCATCTGGACTGCCCACAATAAAAGTTACATGGGTATGACAGCACATTGGATCAATCCAAATAATATAGAAAGCTCTTGCCTGCAGACGGTTTAAGGAGCATCGTCATCATCCCAACAGTGGACTGGCCAGTTAGGGTTGGCGGAGTGAAATAGATGCTTCCGCAGGGGCAACATCCCATAGCAAAATATCAAGTGTTTGGTATGAAAGCGAACTCGTGGCTCCAGAAACTTGTTACTGTCATAGCCAAACCCAAAATACACCACACCCAAATAGTTTGTCTGGTACAGTTTGTCATATGGTGGCTTTACCAACTTATTTGCCAGCATAATTATCGTCTTTGCACAAAACTACAAACAAAATGAAGTTTAGAGTTTAAACAGCTATTTAGCATTTGATTTCAAGTGCATTGGAATAATGCAATTAATATTTTGAAGTAAACCAAGGACAAGATTTTCATTTCACTATAGTAGGGATAATTTAGGTTACAAACTTTTATACAATACTTAAATGCATAACAAAACAGTAAAAGCCATATTTTCCTGGAAATTGTTGGACATAATAAGAAAAAATAAAAATATTTTGTCATACAAATTCAGTTTTTGCATAGCTTCTGTAGGTGTCCTGTTCAGGCGCTCTGCGGAATTCCCCTGCAGAAGGTAGGGTGTAGTTCTTGAGTCTGCTATACCTGCGAGCTGCTGGAGTCTCTGAAAAAGCCCTGATCATGATGTAGCTTTGCAGTGTTACCGAAGCTGCTGCTGCTCTGCCAGATTTGTTTTTTGTGGTATACGCTTGAGTTTTGTGATCTACCAGGACTGAAATGTTCTCATAGCCACCATTACTCTGTTCTAGACATAAATAGTCAATACAGATGAGCTCAAATGGGACACTGGTTGGTTGTTATAGAACCCATAGGTACTCTCTCTAGGTGTTTGGATGCTTTTGTTTATTACACAGACACTGGCGAATGACATAATGTTCTATGTCTCGATGCATAAGAAGCCAATAAAACCTTTCTCATGCTAAATGTATGACTTTGTCGGCACCCACATGCCCCATATCATTATGCAGGTGCTTTAACATGGTGGCCTTCAGTTTCCTGGGGAGAACCAACTGTTGTAAGTCTCATTCATGTATCAGTCTGTGTGTTTCTCATCCCATTTGTCTCTTATCTTTGTCCTGAGGACAAAGTCCATCTATTTTTTTTCCAAGTTTATCACCTCACAGATAGGAGCAACTTTTTTCTGTGCAGCTCTGACACTTTCTGAGTGATAACGGGGAGGTCCTCAAAGTGTGCATCACTTGAATCTGACTGCAGTTGTAGGGCAGCTGCCCATGACATCACAATCTTTTACAGCTTTGTCTGCCTGCCATATGGGCAGAGACTACATCACGCACCATTTTTTCTGTGAACTCTTTCAGGTGACCATCAAGATGTACTGGGTGTTGTGACAGGGTGTCAGCGTCTGTATTTGACTTGCCAGGCTGATATTTGATGGTAAAATAAAATTTACCCACCCAGCATTGCTCGGCTGCGTTCAATCTAGCTGAGCTCAAAACATAGGTGAGGAGGTCATTGTCCATGTATATTGTGAAAGTGGGGGCGTAGTAGAGATAATCTCTAAATTTATCACAGATTGCCCACTTAATAATGCCAGTAACTCAAGCTTGCTAGAATGGAGATGGTAGTTTTTCTCAGCAGGCGTGAGTGTCTTGGACCCATAAGCAATGACCCACAGTTTGTTTTCCTGTTGTTGATAAAGCACAGCACCCAGACCTTTGTTCAGGGTATCTGTGTGCAGTACAAAAGGTAAGTCATAGTATGGATACGCAGAAATGGGTGGGCTCACTAGAGACCCATAGATGAAACAGGGGTCTTGCTATCCTAGAAAAGTCCTGTATGAATGTCCTGGAATAACCTAAAAAACCTAAGAGGGCTCTGACCTCTCCCACATTCTTTGGCTCTTTCTCTTTCAAATACTGAACTGCCTCAACGTCTTTAGGGTCAATCCAAACACCTTAACCAGTCACTAAGAGCCCTAAATAGCTGACCTGGCTTTTATGCTCTTGCAAGCGACAGAGCACCCAGACACAGCACTCAGAACTTCAACATGGTCATGAAAAGTACTGGAAAACAGAGAATGTCATCCAAATATCGAGAACAGCACTCGTCCCTTAACTTGTCAAGAACTCCCTCCATACATCTTTGAAAAGCTGCTGGGGCATTTGTTAGATTAAATGGGAGGCGGGTCCATTCATAAACCCCCCGGGATGTACCAAATGCAGTCAAATGTCTGGAGCGCTCATCAACAAAGGCTTGCGTGGAGGAGAGTGGTGATCGGAGATGGTTTTCTGATTCAAGTCTCTGAAATCAATACACAGACGTAAACTCTCTCTTGTCTTTCTCCATGACACAGACGACTGGAGATGAGTAGGAAAAAGTAGACTTTCTGAATATGTACTGGTTTTGGATCTGACCGACCATATCAATACCTATCTTAGTCCATGGTCTCTGTGGTAAGTCCAGTGGTTGAAGAGGTTGATCCTCATGTAGTGGCTGGTTGAGTGCACAGGCGGAGCAGTCTGATCAACCTCTCCACATCCAGGTCCATGTTGGCCCAGTAGAATTTTGCTTCTGTGCACATCTGTTGTAAGACTGCAATGCCTTTAGAATTGGATTTGGGCATTTTCCTGTATCCATGATTGATCATTATGACATCCTCTGTCATTGCCTGTTTTATGTCCTCAAGACTCATGGCCTTGAGTAACCAACCAAAACTTTGTTTACATATGTTGCCACATACTCGTTATTCTCTCTCTCTGGTGAAGGAAGTCTTCATTTTACTGCCCGACAATGTGTTCTATCTTGTTGTCGTATGGCGTCAGTCTCAAGCCAAGTCTTTGTATTTGTGGAGGTGACGATGTTGCTTTCTCTGGGTTGAACATGTAGATGAGGGGTTTGTGATCTGTCTGAAATGTAAACCTCCCTCCCCACAAGTACTTTCTAAAATGTTCTACAGCCCATACACATCCCAAAGCCTCACGTTCTATCTGAGAATAATGACATTCTGTAGGAGTCTATGAACGACATAGGCAACTGGTTTGTTTAGTCCATCTGACTGAGTTTGTAGCAGAACTGCACCTAGTCCTACTGGGCTTGCATCACTAATGACATCTGTGGGCGCACCTAGCTTAAAGTAGGCCAGGAATGGCTCACTCATCAATGCTTCTTTCATTGCTTGGAATGATCTCTCTTTCACTTGTCCTTGTAGTTTTGTATGAACTTTATCAAAAACCCACAGGTGCCCAGGAAAGAATGCAGTCGCTGGATGTTCTCAGGTCTGGATGCTCTACAGACAGCCTCAACCTTTCTTGGATCTGGTTTGATTCCTTCAACGGTGATTACATGTCCAAGTATCTTGATCTGTTGAAGTCTGAAGATACACTTGTCTCTGTTGAGTGTTAGACCTCTGTCCTTGAATCTCTGGAAGACGTGTCTCAGTCTATGTTGTCAAGTTGTTCCTCGTTCTTGCCAAATACCACCACATCATCCATGAAATAGGCTTGATAGGCTTCCTGTGCACTGGATAATCCAAAGGGAACTTTTCTAAAGTGGTTGCATCCTGTGTGTGTGATGATTGTTGTTAGTGGTCTGGATTCTGGGGCTAAGTCACATTGCCAAAACCCTTTCCGTGCGTTCAGCTTAGCAAACACATTTGCTGCTTGCACTGCCTGTAAGATGCTATCTACAGTTGGTACTGGTAGTAAACCCATTCTACAATCCACTGGGCCTCTACACAGTTTATTCCTCTGTGCTGCGCCAAGGACAGGACATGGCAGGCCGTGACATACAAACCACCAAATGGCACTGACCACTTCGTCTCAAGGGACATATGGCGTTCTGCTGATACTGCTGCTGTCTGGGGATGTTAATTTAAATCCTGGATAAATTATTCCAGAGGAATCACCAAACATTGGTGCTAAGCTACCTTCAGAATCCGAGATAACATCCTCCTTGGAGTGATCATGGAATGACTATGGACCTGCTCAGTACCCCCTTCAACAGCGCAGTTACAACTGCCATTGGCAACTGTGACTTCTTGAAACACAACTGGAGTGTCCAGTGTAAACAATCTTACGGACCTGCAATTGTGCCAACCTGTCGGAATCCTGCTGTAGTAAAGAAGAGATCCTCTTATTTATTTCAGATTGTCATATGGATCCAAATATGGGGTCCATATGGGATCCAAAACTTAAACCCAAAGGACTCACCGAATGCCAGAAATGTTATACAGTTGGCTCACTTATTATCAAACTCCAATCTGGACAATTTATGCTTGTCTGAGACATGGCTACAGATGTGGCAGTATTGACAAAATTCAATAAACGTTATTGAGTTTTGTTTGCTACTGACGCTTGAACCATCTCCTCTTCAATGCAAGTAAGAGAGATGGTGGTGAACTTCCACAGATGCCAGACTACCGCCCCTGCCCCGGTGAACAAATCAGTGAAGTGACACTGAGCGAGTGGACTGCTACAAGTACCTGGGTGTTAACCCGAACCACAAACTCCTCTGGAATCACAACACAGGGGGCGTGAGTGAAGGGGCCTCTCCTGAAGACCTTCTATGACCCTGTGGTAGCATCTGCCATCCAATATAGTGTGGTCTGCTGGAACAGCAGCATCACAGAGAGGGAGAGGAAGAAGCTGGACAGGATCATCAAGAAGTCCAGCTCTGTCCTGGGCTGTCCTCTGGACTAAAATCAGATTTATGCTGGACCATGAGCCTCATGAGAACCATATGAAAACTTTATGTAGTGTTTCATTTTATTATTATTATTATTATTAGCAAACAAAGAACGCAATTTTTGGGACCTAGGCTTTCTTGAAAACGCACAATTTTCAGCATGCACATTGTCATTCACAAAGTCATTCAAAAATTGTGGGCAAAATTGTGCAATAGCGCCACCTACTCGCTGGACATGATGAGGGCTCCATCCTGAATAACCTGATATATTAACTTCCTTCCTCACTCATGGCACTCCCTTGTGGTGACAGTGGTAACTTGTAATACATGCAGAACAAGTCAGTGAAGCTACATTACAAATGCAGTGAAGCCACCACTGTAAGCTATCCATGTGGCGGGCATGAATCGCAATCCCTAAGCATGTATTATGAGTGGCTTTGTGACGGCTTTAAGGAACCCCTATCATCATGAAAACTGGTACACTGATTGAGGACAGAGAGCTCTGACACATGATAGGAGCACAGGCCATGGGGGGCTAAAATGCAAAAGTAGCGCCACCTATAAATGTTGACAAAAAGGATTTTTTTAAATGTTGTCATAGGCAAATAAAAATTGTTATGATACATCCTAAAGAGACAAAAAAGTCTCTTGACATGATGACCGTAACCAGACAAGAAGTCGGCCATTTTGATTTGAACTTTTCAATTTTGAAAACACCTCCTCTGATGAGGTCAACCCAATTGGCTTCAAATTTGGTACAGATCATATATGGAGCAAGCGCAGGAAATGTTGTGGACAGAATTTTTTAAAGTCAAAGGGCGTGACCAAAGCATGCCAAAGTTTGGTTGCGTTGGTAAATATCTCCATAGCACTACCTTGACATTTTCAAAAAACCCTCCACATAAACCTTTTTGTAGATGAAAATTTGAACACTTATACAGTTCAAGTGTATCAAGATCCACAAAAATATCTCTTGCACTGATGGCCAGAACTGGACAAGAAGTTTGTAGAGCAGAAAGATGAAAATTTGAACACATACAGTTCAAGTGTATCAAGATCCACAAAAATATCTCTTGCACTGATGGCCAGAACTGGACAAGAAGTCAGCCATTTTGGTTTCAATGGTCAAATGTTATTTCAATATTTCACTTGTCACCGTAGTCCACCTGGAGATTTCATCCCATCAATTTCATATTGTATAAGATCACCTAAATGGCATTGTGATCAAAAGTTTTGAGAAGATTTTCTCGATGTCAAGGGTTGTAGTCTTAGGCAGCCAAAGTAGAGACAGTTCATTGTCAGAATCAACCCAGAAGAGATTCCTCTTCAAAATATCCTAAAAAAGAGAGGAGACTAAGGAGGACCTATGACCTGGATCAACTCTGCCGTTGCCAAAGCCTCGACAGGCGTAAATGCGAGCTCACAGCTACTTGCAGCTTTGACATTGTTATACTTTCAATCATCCTCTGTAATCAATAGGCTGTTGTAACCACTGACATAATAAAGTGTAGATGCCACATCGACCGCTACTGTCTATTGGCTTTGACGAGCCGTGGGGCCGCTATGTTGAAAAGGTCACCTTCTTTCCAAGATGGTGGCTAAGACTCCACTCAGTGTATTCTGTTTACACACTCTCATCTTGCATTTCAGACTTACAAAATAAAATGGAGAGTGAATAAAAATGTAGATCCTCAAGTTTAACTCAAGAAATTGACAAGCCCCAAAATATATTCACACATATACAAAGTTGCTTTTGACAGTTGTACATGGGCTAAAACCCCTGAAAGAGGACTTTTTTGCATAGCTTACTTTTTGTGCTCCCTCTCTGCAGGTCAAGAGAGGCGAGTTTGGTAATGTGGTACAGCCTTATCTTTAGAAACACCGACACAACATATGAAAAGTTGGAATGATGGTTGCTGATGCCAAATTGTGTCTCCTCATGTGTTGCCCAAGCAGAAAAACATCGTCCGTTCCAATCTCCTCCCAGATGATGTGTGACTGTCGACATCTTTGGATGTTGATTTGTTGGAACTTGGTGAATCACCCTCTCTGCAGCTCTCAGCACCCTCACTGTAACTTGTGGTGGAATTCCTAGTCCACCATTGTTTTTCAGGATTAGAAGGTGGTAGCTCTCATCAAATGACGATGGTGCAGCATCTCTGACAAATCTCACACGGCACACACATCACAAGATTTTGGAGAACTTGGAGCAGTTCAGGAATTATCAGCATCAATGTATTGATGTTAATAACTAATCCAATGACAGACAAATACATGCAAAAGAAAAAAGTTTTATCTCTCTGGTCCTTGCAAAATAAGACACATTAAGGAAGCACCATATAATTTTGCTCATTCAGAGCAGTAAAGTGAATTTTCCATTGCATCCATCAGTAATGTGTTTGAAGTGAAAATGGTAAACAGCTACCAGAATGGATAGATAATTATTTTGCATCCATGTTTTTAGTAATGGGGTCGGTTTTCTGTTTAAGTTGAACAGTAACTAACTAGGAAAAATGAAATCAATTGGAAGAACTTGAGAACAAGATCAGATGTAAAAACACATGCAATACATACTATTTTGACACCTACCTGTACTTTATTTTGTGTAATACATAACATTTAGAAGCAACTGGGACCTGAAACACACTCAATACAAGGTAATTCCCACACACAAAGGTGGACACTGACATTTTTTTCAAGTAAAAGAGCATCATCTTGGCATATTTACTGCTGTGACACTTGTATGAGACAGAATACAAAAAAGTTTAAACAGAGGCAAAACAAAAGGAAAAACACTGTACCAGTAACATCAAATGAATGTGATGCAGAGAACAGATTATCTTAGGAACTCAATGCATAAGAGAACACCGTTGAACTCGGGTTATGAACTTTTCATTCATGACTAAGAAGTACTATTTTAATAGACCTTTTAGATTGATTGTAAGATTGAAGTGTTTCATCTCTTCTCACCCAAGTGAGCAAGTACTCCCTGCATCTTGACAAAATGTTTTCCTGTCCATCCAATTCAAGACACCCAAAGGAGCTTTAAATCCTTTGGCACGAGAATTGAGTCTATTCATAGTTCGAACGGCCTGTCACCGCCTATAAAGAAATATTGGCATCTAAATCATTACAGGGTTTCATATGGTATCAGATAGTTGAAATCAATGCTCATCTATTCAAGAGATACAGAGGACAGTACTAAATTTTATGTTCAACATGTAAACATACAAGTATTACTATTTGCCTCGCTTCCTTCTCTTCATAGGACTGCTTTGTACTACAGCAAATTTCACATAAGTACCAACCAAAAATACAATAACACAACCAATAATAAAGTTCAATCTATACTCCAAAAAAATACTCCACTGATTTGGACAGCAATGCATCACACAGTGTTCAGGCATCTTCCTGCTTTGGTTAAATATATTAGATTGACCTTCTCAAGATGGTGGCCGCATTTCTCACACCCCGGCAGCAAATGCGGTGTCTACTCTTTATTATGTCTATGGTTGTAATGATGAAATTTCCCAATTGTTGGACTATTAAAGGTCTTATTCTATTCTATTCTATTCTATTTTATTCTATTCTATTCTAACTCCAGTGTTCAGTTTCACATCAATGCTCATGTCCCTAAAAGAAGAGAAGGTGGAAGGTGTTACTCTCTGCAGCTGCAGCCCCTCCATAAAGGCTGCCACAATATTGCTGTTGAACCCCTTTTATAACTAATATTTATTGGTTAACGTTTAGAGATTTTTGAATTAATTTTGTCTGCTCTTTGTCTGCTTTGTTTTTTAATATTTAGGATGAACAATTTATTTATTCATTCATTCAATGGTCCAAGTAGCAAAAATATAAACTGTCCATCTGGAAAGATCTAGAGGCAAACTCAAGACATGCTGGAGAGATTACATCTCTCAACTGGCTTTGGAATGCCTTGATGGAAGTGGTCAGGGAGAGGATTGTCTGGTCTTTCCCGGTACACATAAGAAAAAAGTTCAAATAATTTATTATTTTGGAACACTTACAATACAACAGTTTATGTCAGGGTTAACCTCAAACAAACGACAGAAGCTGTTGACTCTGAGTCGAACTCCTGAACTCCTGAATCTCCTCAGGAGATTTTGAAAAACACTCACAGCTGTCCACCCTCCGACTTCATCATGGATTAATGTCTGGTGTGTGACCATTATGTTAAGTGGCCACATTAAAAGGAGAACTTGTCACACTTTTTGCATTTGTACTTTTCTGTGTCTGATTGTTGTAGTCAGAGGTTCATCTCTCTTCAGTAATGAACAATTGATTGATTTAAAAGGTATCTCTGCTAGCACAAGAAGAGAAGGGTTGGACGGCTTCAGGGCAAAGAGAAGTCAATAGAGAAGTCAGTCAGCAGCTCCAGCTCCCATTACATCATTCTGCCCACATGCTGAGCTGGGACCCAGCTGAGTGATGTTACTCAGTTTAATCATATTCCAAGCCATTTGTTCGATGACTGGCTGTTTTGTTTATTTTAATAATTCTGGACATTATTCTTTTCAAGTTTTTGCATTGACTCAACTAGCATAAAAATCAACCAGCATAACATTTCTTCTATTCTACCATTGAGTCCCTCTAAAAGCAGCCATTAAAATGTCATTTCTAATGCTTTGTTTGCTTTGCAGGGCTCAATTATCAATGCACCAGCACCTTTTACAGGACCCCTGGTTGTAAGGTTTTAAGAGCTCCAGGAGAGGTTAGATCTGTGATTTTTCTTGGACTTTCCAGGAAGTGCTTTGGAGGGTGCTGGACACCTCCACTATTGCCAGTGTCATTTGAAAGTCTCCAAATACACAAAGAAGAGGCAGGACTCCATTTTTGTTGTTCTTCAAGGGCCACAGACATAATTTCACAGAAAAACTACCTCCCTATCCTTGATAACTGTTAGCCTCCAGATGATCCACAGTGATATTGTACAGCTTCAATGTATTCCATGTGTATTAAATGAGAGTTTAGATTTAGTACAACGACCTGCCTCTGGGGATGCTCCAGTGGTAGATGGATTGTGTTCAAATTATCTGGCTGTCTCAGAGACTTACGATGTCAAACTGATAAGATACTGTGACTCTTTGCATAATTCTCAATAATACAGCCCAATCAAGCCAGGGGGTTGGGGGAGGGGTGTTTCCTTCTGCGTTCAGGGCCTTAACCTTATTACCTTACCCATTGTAATTGTTAGATTCTGCAGGGACATATTTTGACTGAAGGCATCAGCATCATTCTATAAATTCTACTTATGAGTGTGTAAGTGTCCTTGGCCATGGGGAGGGGGTTGAAAGCCCAAGTTCAGTGAGAGTGCAGGCTGTGCAGCTGGCTCTGGGTTTCATCTGACTTGCAGTGCAACAAAAATAAATAAATAAAGAAAGAAAGAAAGAAAAAAGAAAGAAAGACAGAAAGTAAGACAAAAAAAGAAAGAAGAAACAGCATGCATGATGCCTGAGATGCGTTTTGGATTGAAAATAGGATTAATGTGCTAAGTGTGATTAAAAAGGTTAAACACAATTAATTGAATTTGACTCCAGTCACCCAGGGAGAAGGGAACTGGTATGTGAGTGTGGTGAGTGTGTGTGTGTGTGTGTGTGTGTGTGTGTGTGTGTGTGTGTGTGTGTGTGTGTGTGTGTGTGTTAGGGTGTTTCTGGACAGATTCCTGCTGAACCAAGTGAACAAAGTGCGCTAACTGTCCAGGATTTTCCATGTCTCCCCTGCTGTTGTGTGTGTGTGTGTGTCCCTGTGCATGTGTGCACAAGTGCCTTTTTCCTTTGCATTTTCTCATAGCCAGCTTGTCTCAGAGCAGATTGAACACAGCTGAGAATGTTGGTCTAGGCCTGCAGCGCAGCATCCTGGGGGAATAGGCAGGAACCACAAGGCTGGACTTGGCTCAGCCCATGACGGCTGAAAACTGCCATGCACCCAGGGCAGGGGTCCAGGTGTATTGGCTGGGGAGAGGGGAGTAATTTGGGGGTTATTTAAAATGATCTATTAAACCCCTGAACTTTAATCAGGGTTGCTACTATACTGACAGCCATGATTTACCCACCAATCAGTAGAAAGGGGATGGGAGGGGATGGATAGACTCAAAATGGGACCACTTCATCTGAATTATTTTCTAGAGCACATGAGGTTGGCACCTATGCAATGATGAGGCCTGCAGTAAGGAGAAAAAAAAGATAGTTCTTCAGATATCGTCATTCCTTTCCAAATGCAACAGCTCAACATCATCCACGTCTGGCTGTTGACAGTGAAATTGCTTTACTATCCTTTTTCATCAGTGTAAAGTCCCCATATTAGGGTGTCTAGGCTGAGGAAGTACTCAGCAGCAGTAGGCAACCTCGGTCTTGTCAGCAAGAGCCAGAATACCTCACACTGGGAGCATACCCCCACTTGTTTGAGTTACATGTAAATACACGCAGGCTCGAACAGGCATCCAAAGTCAAACTGGTTTACAGAGGGCCGACCAAGCCAGAAAGCAGAACTGAGCTCTCACAGGTCATTACTACTGCCCAGCCTGTCACCGCTGTAATTTTTAAAACCGCAGGGGTGTGATGTCATCCATGGCCAGATTACAGACAAGTATGCACATAAATATATAATCTTCACAGAATGAGGACCAGGACAAGCCAATAAATATATAATCATAATGATCAAGTGTATTATAATCATGACAGTTTCACGACAGTATCCTGTCATCTTAATATCATCCCTGAAGAAACTAATATCATGAATAGATCTTTTAAAGCCTGACTGTCAGCAACCATGATGACCACAGTTTACAGCAGACTTTTTTTCTGGTGGTTCTCTATTAGCTTTTCAAAGGTTGATTTAGATACATGGCCAAAATGCACATAGCCTTTCCGATGGTATTTGAGTGAGTGTGACATTATTTCTTCAATAGTTAGAATGGTTAATACATCATGAACATTTGACATGGAGGTGGGGAATTGCTAATGGCAAAAAGTGTCGGGGACAGTGTTGCACCATGGACACTAGCTTATCTGACGCCAAAAATTATGTATTAGGTATGTGGGCTGGAGCCCCATCAGTAATGACCAGAAAACGATTGTGAAAAAAAAGCACTTTATGTTTTCAACTATCCTTAATGGTCATAATGGTTATTTCTATCATTTATGATAAAACTAATCAAAATAGCTTATAAGTTCTGTTAGTTCATTTTTATTTGTTCCATTACTGTGAAATGGAGTGCAGTTCTCCTGAATCTGCATCTGCAACACAGGCCTAACCCTGTACAGAGGGCAAGAAGCAAGAAAACAAAAGGTTCTGTGGGCAGTTTTATAACTTGAAAAATAAAATCAGTGGATTTTTTATTTGAGTGAAGGAATGTTATCAAACAAAGAGCTGGTAACCAGCGTTTAATACTTGGTGGCTAAAGGGGATAAGTGGCTAATCAGACAGTTGTGACGCATCACCCTGGCCATGCAGTCCTTCAGTTTTGGTGAGTGACAGCACATATTTTCTCATATCATGCCGCCTTTGTGGTTCAGTTCTGTGCTTTGGTCATTTTTATGTGTTTGTCTGTTGAAATGGATCGATATACTGTTACAGATTCATAGCAGAAGGATAAGTCACATTTCTAATTGGGGGCCAGGCTGCCAGGCCTGTTTTTTGCACCATGTTGTTGTTGTTTCCTCTTCTTTCAAGTAAATCTGACTTCTCATGTGCCAAAAATGACCAAATTTAGCACAGATTTGTAAGTTCCAGTCCCATGCCATCTGCAAAAACAGGTCAATACTCCCGATTGTGGCTCAGCAGCTCACAGTGCAACTCGAATCTTGTTCACTTCTGCTGGAAAACACACAGAAGGTGCCACACTGCAGGATTCCCCCGGGGCTGAAAAAGATATAAAATAAGGAGGCACATGCAATACACATAGCAGGCTGGGACACATGCTAAGTAGCTACCACTCATGCTAAGTAGCCAGCACTACAACACACTCAAACAATTCCGCGCTAATGCCCAACAAACAAAGTAAGGCAAAATGTAAATTAAGATAACAAACACAACAAACACACACTAAAGAAGGGCTTAATGTGGGCAACATGGTAATTAACAGCAATGGTGACTGAAAAAAAAGCCAAATTATGCAAACAAACGACAACAAAACACAGGCCGCGTAATCCCGACACCAACAAGCTGAGCTGCCCCACCACTGCTGGGTATTAAACAGAATGAATAAACCCCAGGAAACAAAATCATACAGTACTCAATTTAAGAAAAGAAATTTAAGAAAGAAATTTAAGAAAAAGAAAGCGTGAAGGCAAAACAGCAGCTGGGCCTAGGCTTGTGCACACCACACCGGCTGTGTGCCACTTTGAAATCTACTGGATCTACAAATATCAACCCTGCAGAACTGTGGACCAAAGCAATAGCGAAACATTCCACTGTACATGCCCAAGATATCCACTGTTCGGTCACCAATCTTGGACATAGAAGACTACAATACATTGTATCCGTGCATTAGATCTAGAAGGAGTTTGGCTCCTTCAAACACACAAAAAATCTGCAAATTAAAGCAGCTATCATATAAACTAGAGCAGAAAATAAGACAGGCGTAAAACATTCATGGAGGCCCTGCATAATGCCAGACCAAGAAACAATATGTCATTAATTGAGGAAAATAAGAACAATCCCAGGTTCCTGTTCAGCACTGTAGTCAGGCTAATTCAGAGTCAACTCAATTCAGAGTCAACTCAACTGAGCAGAGTATTCCCATACATCTCAGTAGCAGTATCTTCATGAGTTCTTCAATGACAAGATTATAACAAACAATGCACAACCACCAGCCATCAACTGCTACAACTCTGTCTTCAGATGCAGCTATGCAGTAGATAGCTGGTAAACCAGACATTTCACTAACTTTATTTGTTCCCATTGACTCACACTGGCTGAAGTCTTTTCTTTCCTTCTCTAAATCATCAATCTGTCTCCTAGATCCTATTCCCACAGGGTTGTTTTAGGAAGTGTTCCATTTAATTGGCACCTCCTTATTGGACACGATGAATCTGTCTTCATCAGGCTATGTTCTGCTAAAGTTGCTGTAATTATGCCTTTTTGTAAGAAACCCTCACTCAATCCAGGGATTTTAGCAAACTACAAGTGACCTTAGTGCAACTTTCGATAGCTGACCACCAGATTTTACCAAGGAGACTAGAAAATCAAAGGCACTGTTTTAGATTGATCCACTCGTATCTATTAGATCAATATTAGTTTGTATATGTAAATAATCAGTTTCCTCGAGTCCCACAAGATTCTGTGCTTGGTCCAATCCTATCGCCCTGTATATGTTCCTTCTTGGTTCATCAGGAAACTGTCAATAGATTTTCATTTCTGTGCTGAGGATACAGTAATAGCTAAAGCTTTTGCTAGTTCCAATCCGGACATCTGCAACTCTTTATTAGCAGGCGTCTCAGAACTTTGCAATTTATCCAGAACACGATAGCACATGTTTTGAGATCATATCTCTCTTCTGGCCTCTCTGCATTGGCTTCCTGCTCTAAATAAAATTCAGTTCAAAATCCTTCATCTTGTGTACAAAACTCTTCATGGACTGGCAGCCTCTTTCTCTGAATAGAGTCCTGTTTGTGGTGACAAGAATCTCTAAATCCAGAAAGCAGAAGCCAGAGCATTCAGTTACCAAGGACCTCTCCTGTGGAACCATCTACCAGTTTCAGTTTGGGAGAAAGACACCCTCTCTACATTCAAGACCAAGGTCCGAGATATGTTGATTAATAAGGGGCCCTCTGGTAATCCCCCTGGTAAATTCCTGTTTCCTGTTTCCTCCTTCCTTTGTGGGTGTGGTTTGGGTCTCAGCCTCCTGGAGGGTAGCCAGCTACAGTAAGGTTGTTTCAGTTCTACTTGGCTGGGCTGAGTTTGATCCACCGTCCTGGTGCTGGCTGCTCCATCCTCTTAGATTAAAGTCTAAATCATAAACCATCAGACTCTGTATATCGTTTTGCTTCTGCTCACCTGCCTGTGTTGGGTGAGGATCCCTTCTCTGTCTCTCACCCTGAGGTCCCTCCCATTTTTTCTATAAGTGGTTTTCTTGGTCGTTTTCCCCCAGCCAATGCAAGGGTCTAAGGGCAGAGGGTTACTACATGTATGTGTTGTCTGCTTGCTTTTGTAAAGTTTTGTGAATTAACATTTGCTATGATGTGGCCCTTAAAACAAATAAAAGTTGAAGTTGCAGTTTTATATGATGAAAATATCGGAACTTTGTCTCAAAAACTGAATTTTTAACAGAATTTGATTTGAGTCTTTCATCTGACTATTTTTCAGCTCTGAAGCTCCAGTTACTAAGAGCTACAGTATATTCTGATTCACACAGTCTGAGACTTCCAAAGCATACAAAAATATATATGTAAACGAAAAGAGATTATATGTATATATATGTAAATGAAAAAAGATTTTCATAGTGCGGTGATATACTGACACAGCCTGTCACTGGTATAAATAGTGAACACAAAAAATGTTCAACAAAATTATCCAATAAAATTACATGGTCAGGCAGCTAGAACAAATAATAATAATAATACTAGCTAAAACCTAGTAATAATAATGTTTGCTGAACACTGTAAAACTACACACAACTCAACATCATAACAATTTCCTTGCTGCCTCTAAGCCACATATATTAACATCATATGAATATATATTATTATTATATTCTACATTATATTGTATATCATATATTATCATCCTATATATTATCATATATGAACATGAATGTCATACTGTCATGAACTGTGTGTCTCTGACCAATCAGAAAGCTTGCTTTGATCCTGATCAAAGCAAGCCTGTTTTCTCTTCCTCTGCTCACTGTCACACCCGTGTTCTGTCCTCCAATCCGGTTTCTGCTCTCCTGTCTTAGCATCTCTTACTGCCACGAGCAGTTTCCATAAGAGACAATTCAGAACTGACAGCGTTGATTAATAGACGCGAAGGGTGCCTGGTTTGTCAGTATGAGACGTTCAGGGGTCGGTATTTTGCACGCTGGGATGAGAACTGGTGATCTATAATGACCACGCAGCTAATGATAACAGCGTGATAACGCTGCAGTTTCACATTATCCTGACGAGATCAGAAAAATCTTTGCAAAAACGAGAAAGCGAGTGCTTATATACATTAACTGAGTAAATATTATGGTAAGCCTGGCAAAGGCTGGCTAAACTAAGCCTAATTTTTAGCCTGGTCCGGACCAGGCATAATGAAATACATAATGAAATGCTCTTTTAAAGACTATGAATTGTTTACATTCAAATTATTAAATATTACAATTAAAATAATGTCTAAAAAAGTCAGATGTGTTTCCCTTTATGGTGTAGCTAATGTGTCTTTAGAGACAGGACTGATCCGCTGGCTTTTCCAGATAACCATTTACATGACATGTAAATCTCATGTAAGAGAGGAGATGCCATCTCTCTAGAAATGAGTGTGGAAACCTGTGGGAAACACGGTTTCCCACAAGTTACCTACATGTACTGAGGCACACACTATTTTACAAGAACCGGCTCAGCCAAACAATGACGACTGGCAAAACAATGCCAACTGCTACGCCGAACTGGTAAGGCTAATGGATGATGATTCTGAGGCTTATGAACGCTTTGATGAATCAGATGTAGGGTTTTCTCAAAGGAACTTCTTAAGAACAACGTACGAAAGAATCTAAGATTCTTAAGAAGATATTGGTGAATGAGGCCCATTGGGGAGCTGTGTTCTTACTTGATTCTTCTTAAGTTGAGAGGGCGTGCCAGTTGAGACTAATAAACATAGGATTAGCATGGGTAACCGCCCCATAAATGGTCCTGTTAAAGGCTGCAAGGCTGTGTGGACAGGAGCAAGTAAACAGCAACAAGCAAACAGCAACAAAACGGAGCAAACAGCAACAAAATGTCAAACGCAAAGCAGAAATCAGATGGAGCACAGCAAGAGAGAAAACTCAAACTTAATTTAAACTTAATTTAAAATTGTACTTAAACTTAAATTATATTCGGTAGCCTTAGTTTAAGCTATACCAGGACAAACAAAAAAGAAGCATGGGAGGCTATCACACAGTTTCAGGAGATGGAAAAAGAAATGATTTGATCTGAAATCTGAAACAAAAATAATTTAAAAATTCCAACAGGAGGGAAACAGCAGACACCAACCTGTCTGAGCTAGACCAATGCATCAGAGCCATCATAGGGCAGTTTCCAATTTACTTTATTAATGTTAAATCATAGCACATTTTATTTGTTTAAAAAATACAAATTCTCTGTACATTTCCAAAAATATAAAATGAGTAAATAATAAATATGACAGAATTATCACTGTAATATTGAATTTTGTTGAACTGTACAAGAGAAGCAAACCCAACCATGCAAACATGTCAGTGCTGATATGTGCGTAAGTATACTCCTGAGTGTGCCACAATCTTCGTAAAATCTTGGTAAGTGGAACTTAAGAACAAATTTGTTCATAAGAACGGTTCGTGAATGAGGCCCACTGACCTTAGTTGTTCATTCTATATACACTCACTGGCCACTTTATTAGGTACACCATGCTAGTAATGGGTTGGACCCCCTTTTGCCTTCAGAACTGCCTCAATTCTTCGTGGCATAGATTCAACAAGGTGCTGGAAGCATTCCTCAGAGAGTTTGGTCCATATTGACATGATGGCATCACACAGTTGGCGCAGATTTGTCGGCTGCACATCCATGATGCGAATCTCCCGTTCCACCACATCCAAAAGATGCTGTATTGGATTGAGATCTGGTGACTGTGGAGGCCATTTGAGTACAGTGAACTCATTGTCATGTTCAAGAAACCAGTCTGAAACCATTCCAGCTTTATGACATGGCGCATTATCCTGTTGAAAGTAGCCATCAGAAGTTGGGTACATTGTGGTCATAAAGGGATGGACATGGTCAGCAACAATACTCAGGTAGGCTGTGGCGTTGCAACGATGCTCAATTGGTACCAAGGGGCCCAAAGAGTGCCAAGAAAATATTCCCCACACCATTACACCACCACCACCAGCCTGAACCGTTGATACAAGGCAGGATGGATCCATGCTTTCATGTTGTTCACGCCAAGTTCTGACCCTACCATCCGAATGTTGCAGCAGAAATCGAGACTCATCAGACCAGGCAACGTTTTTCCAATCTTCTATTGTCCAATTTCGATGAGCTTGTGCAAATTGTAGCCTCAGTTTCCTGTTGTTAGCTGAAAGGAGTGGCACCCGGCGTGGTCTTCTGCTGCTGTAGCCCATCTGCCTCAAAGTTGGATGTACTGTGCGTTCAGAGATGCTCTTCTGCCTAACTGGTTGTAACGGGTGGTTATTTGAGTCACTGTTGCCTTTCTATCAGCTCGAACCAGTCTGGCCATTCTCCTCTGACCTCTGGCATCAACAAGGCATTTCCGCCCACAGAACTGCCGCTCACTGGATATTTTTTCTTTTTCGGACCATTCTCTGTAAACCCTAGAGATGGTTGTGCGTGAAAATCCCAGTAGATCAGCAGTTTCTGAAATACTCAGACCAGCCCTTCTGGCACCAACAACCATGCCACGTTTAAAGTCACTCAAATCACCTTTCTTCCCCATACTGATGCTCGGTTTGAACTGCAGGAGATTGTCTTGACCATGTCTACATGCCTAAATGCACTGAGTTGCCGCCATGTGATTGGCTGATTAGAAATTAAGTGTTAACAAGCAGTTGGACAGGTGTACCTAATAAAGTGGCCGGTGAGTGTACCTCCCACAGACATATTCCAAAGTCTCTTCTTGCTATATTTTTTTCCTTGTGGTTGTGTAGCCTGTGTAAGGTTATCTAGGCATGGTTTAATTATTTTCAGAAATGAAGTAGCCTGCCATTAAAACTGTTTAACCATTTTAAAGAGTACCTCGGTATTTTCTCACTCCTGTGTTGTTTGTACTATTTCTCCCTTTCAGATCCGGGCCAGGTCAGAGAGCTTCAGAATTTGTTTGGTTTAATTGGAAAAGCAACGTTGTGACAGCCCATTGTAGAGGGAAAACATTTCTAAGGTGGGGTAAAAAAAACAAGCTTCTTTAATTGCAAGAATTTATTATTAAATAACATATTAATTAAAGTAAACAACCAACAGTATCAATGACCTTAAAGCAGAATCAGAACCCAGGCTTTCTCTATTTGGCCAAATAGGGTGCAGTCTTGTTAGAAACTGGACACAGAGTGACGCTTCAGTTGAGTTTTTATAGGAGAAAGAGACAGAGAAGCAGGATGTGCACTTAGTTATTTATTACTTCTGAAGCATGTGAACTCTGAGTTCCACCTCTTCATCTTTTGATTTCCATTAAACAAATAAACAATCAAATGGACAAACTACATTCCAACAAAACATCATGATCAACAAAAATCCTTCATCAACAACCCATCATCACCTGGCCAGCAGGAGCTGTTTCCTGGGAGCGGCATGTTCATGTCGTCATTCTGCCTTGCTGCCATAAATCATGTAGCACAGCCAAATTGTATGCGTCTTTTCCGTGCCCTTTTGGACCATGTCTTCACTATTGAGGAGTGTAAAAATGCGGTGCCCTTTGGTCGACCTGGCAACAATCCCGCAGGAAAACAAGGAAAACGGATCCTTGACCCGAAAAAAGTCAACGGCATCCTAAATAGTTTTTTCTAAGTTAGGCTCTGCATTTTTAAGCTAATGATTATATCCAAACAGGATAGTGTAGCAAGGATTAATGATGCAAATGCAAGTAGGAATGCAAATGCACAGAATGCAAATTAGTAATGATGCGAAACTAGCTCAGGCAGACAACTCAAGCTGCAACCATCCTGATCAGTTGATCAGTCACATGCCTCATCCAAATAAAGCAAGCTACTTAAGTCGCCCAGCACACCTGCTCATCCCTGGCTATGCTGCTGCTGCCACCACTGCTATCTTCTGCTCTGCTGCCCTTGCTGCTGCTTCTGCTTCTGCATACATGCTACTGCCGCCGCCAACACTACCCATGAGGTTTTGCAAACCCACCACCTCCCCAACATCCACGTGTGGGCTCTGTCGCCATGATCTGCTTCATTCCCTGTAATGTCTTGTAAAGCAGATCATTCAGGGAAAGAATGACTGAGTCAGAGCCCACCAAACCAGCTGCAGCCATGCTCAAGGATACTTGCTGATTTTCTTCACTGAAATGGACATCTCACGGTGCTATTTCCTTTTAAACTGAAGTGCAGTTGTCAAAGGTTTATGGTAAGTCTATTTGTCAAATTACTCATGACAGACTTTGATGCTCCTGTCTTACAGCTTATGTCCTGAGATGTGCAACTCTACCAGATTGGGAACCGATTGAGGAGGCCAAGCTCAAGAAAGCATTCGTGAATAAATGTAGGGCCAGAGCAGGTTCCAAGGAGTTGGCCACTGCTATAGCCTGCCTGGTATAGCCTATGTGGAATGCTTTCTCTCTCTCACTCTTTTTTTTTTCCATGGACGAGTCCCAGCCAGTTAGTGGTAGTTGCAGGCTGTCCTATTTGCTGCTCATAATTTGTTTATTCCAGATTGACATGGTCTCGTGTTTGAACCAAATATTTTGTGTTCATGTTTGTTCACCCCTTCTACGGCTGTCGCCCTGTTGTTTGGTCAGCCCTGTGTCATCCGGCGGAATAACATTGACTTCTTTCAGCGGCTACTGTGATTTCGGTCTTAATTCCAATTGTGTCAAATGGACAGATTTCCTGATTCCTGTTTCCAGCCTTGCTATGTTTTTTTGTTCTTCTCCCGCCTTTTTCTGCAGTGAGCTATTTCTCCCTTGACTATCCAGCATAAGATGAGTTTTCTGTTTTATTCCTGTTTTTACAGGTATCCCCAGCCTTTTGCTGAGAGGTCTCTTTTAGTTTTTTCTAGTTTTCCAGCAGAAGTTGTGTTCTGTTCTTTCACCTTTTTTCCTACTTCTGCAGTTCGCAGCTGTTTCTGTTTCTATTTTTCTTCCCTTTCGTCTTTTGAGGATTTCCTGTTGACAGAATAAACCTTTTTGGCACCGTGATCTGCGTCAGCCCCTCTGTCTGCATTTGGGTCCTCTCACTGGCTACTTGGTCATTCCAGAATTATCTGGCCAAAAATGGACGCGGCAGAAATGGAGCAGGTTTACCAGGCCCTCGCCAGTCACGGTTCTGTGGTGGAGCAACACAGTTCAGCTCTGAACACTCTGGCTGACCGGCTGAAGGATTTGGGATCCGGTGTAGTGGAGTTTCGGGAACAGCTGAATGCAATTAGCTTCCAGCTGCCTGCACCAGTAACACCAAAGGCTACCACCCAGACAACGTCTCCTCCAGTTTTTCCTCCACCAGCGGTTTTGGGGTTATGTGCACAGTTCATCCATCAGTGCTTAATGAGCTTACTATCGGGGCAGGCCGCAGCCTGGACAATGGCTGTATCTAATCAATGTCCCATATTGCGAACCAACTATGATTCATTTAAGCACAAAATGCAAGTTTTTGACCACCAAGCCAAAGGTAGGGAGGCAGAGGGTCAGCTCTTGAGCCTGAGACAAGGAGGATTACCAGCCGAGTGTGGCTAGGATGGCAGATCTCTCCAAGCTGTTTCCTGGAGAAGCTTAGATGAAGAGCTAAGAAATGAGTTAGTTACCTGGGACTACTCCACCTCACTAGAGGAACTCATTAGCTTAGCAATTAGTCTGGACAACAGGATTAGGGGAAGGCGCAGGGAGAGCAGAAAGGCTGGGCTCACGGACTACACCCACTCGTTAATGTTTTAATTTTGATTCCAGTATCAGAGACTCACAACCATCCCCAGGCTCAGACAAGGGCTCTGTCTCGTCTGTGGCTGTGAGGGGCACCTCCGTGACCGATGCCCCCGGTTCTAAACCTCATCAGGAGATCCTCAGCACCGTGGACTCCGAACAGGCTGAGCCTCCACAGTCTTGAGTTCACAGGATCCACCTATGAGGTATGTTACTGAGGTCACATCTCTCTATCTCAGTGTCTGTGTTGGTGGACCGTGGGGCAGATGACAATTTTATTGACCCAGCTCGGGTGAGAAACCACGACCTCCCCACGCAGAAGCTTGCTTCACCGAAAGGAATTCTGGCAATAGATGGAAGCCAGATAGAGCTAATTACTCATAAGACTGAACCTCTCAACTTCCTGATTTCCAGAAACCATTTGGAGCATATGGAATTTTATGTTATTAACTCTCCTGTGATACAGGTGGTGGTGGGTCTACCATGGCTCAAGACCCATAACCCTCACATTGACTGGTGCACATCCACAGTTAGAAGATGGAGTCATCACTGCCAATCCCACTGCTTACAGTCTGCGGTGCCTTAGTCACAGGACAAGGTCCAGTGTTCCCCGGAAACCATTGACCTCAGTTTAGTGCCTCAGGAATATCATGACCTTTACGAAGTTTTTAGTAAGGACCGAGCCCAATCTCTCCCCCCTCATCGCCCATATGACTGTGCCACTGTGACCTTCTTCCAGATGCTCCACTCCCCTCCAGACGACTGTATCACCTGAGTAAACCTGCGAGGGAAGCAATGGAGAAGTATATTGCAGAATACCTCGACTCTGGACTGATTCAGCCTTCCTCCTCACCAGTCGGCGCCGGGTTTTTTCTTTGTGGAGAAGAGGTCACTTCATCCATGCATAGACTACACTCGCCTTAATGACATCACCATTAAGAATAAATACCCATTGCCTCTCATGGACTCAGCTTTTGAACCTCTGCACAAGGCCACCATTTTTTCTAAGCTTGATTTGCGTAATGCTTATCATTTAGTAAGAATTCGGGAGGGCGATGAGTGGAATGGACTGCTTTTAACACACCTCTAGTTCATTTGGAATACTTATAATACTTTGAAATGCTCCTGCAGTGTTCCAAAGTTTGGTCAATAATGTTCTCCGTGACTTTTTGAATAGTTTCGTCTTAATAATTCGTCTGTCTATATAGATGACATTTAAATTTTTTCTCCATCCCCAGCTGAACACATTAATCATGTGAGGCAAGTTCTGCAGCAACAACTAGAAAACGCCTTTTTGTTAAAGCAGAAAAGTGCGAGTTTCACAAGGACTGCAGTGAGCATACGTACACGGAGTAAGAGTGAGAGGATGAGCAATTTGGACCCGCTTCAATGTTGTAAGCAGCAAAAAGGCAGAGTATACCTTGTGCAAGGCGAAAATATTGTATACAGCAGGCTCCACAAATAACCTGCACAGGCACATGAGTACTCTTCACCCAGCAGTGCAATTAGAAGAAGGCAGACAAGCAGGGGAACCCGGCACCACTGTGTCTTGCACATGTGCAACCAGTGTATTTTTTGTTTGTTTTGTTTTTTGAACATTGGTGAGGTTGTTGTTTGGTTTTTTCTTTGTTTTTATAACAACTAAATTACTCAAGTTTGTTAAAGTAGCTTAATAAAGCTGCATAAATGATACATCAAGTGTTTTCATAAGTAATTCCGTTTTCACATAGTTTTGCATTATTTTTGGTGATAAATGCACTTAAAACAAAAGAAAATATTAAGAGCCACTTGGGGGCTGAAAGAGCAGGCTCTTCTTGGTGAGCTGAGCCGTCGGCTCTGGCTCGCTAAAAAGAGCCACAATTCCCATCACTACTCCTCAATGAACTGTCTCTTTGGGTCAGTCATGGACAAAATTCATCTGACCAGTGAAACAACTATTTTTAGTTTTTTTTATAAATCTCAAACGATGCATGGATGTGGCACAAGCATGCTTTTGTGGCACCGCACAGTTTTATAAATGAGGCTCAGTTTTATAAATGAGGCTCAGCTGTTCAGCTGAGTCTTTTCAGAATTGATTTGTCTAATTTGAAGCTTGATATGTAATATGAAAAGACACACACACACAGAAAGAGAGAGAAAATTAGAAATTAGGCTGAATAATAACTGATTTGGAGAAAATAGAATGATCCTGAAGCTCAGAAAACAATGTGACGTAACTCTCTCAAACAGTTTTTCTACTGGTATTTTATACATATACTCCACTACTTTTTTGAAGCTAAGTTTACTTCAGTAAACCTTTTTTAAGCACCAATATAATTAGTCCACATGAGAGAAGCTGTGTTTTTATAAGAAATAGAAACACACCTCAAATTTCAGCATTTGGGCTGAATTACTTCTATACATTCAGCTAGCACAACAAATGTAAGCCTGAATATAGACAGTATCTGAAAATGGCTAAATTTAATAAGCATGTTAAAACAAATTGTAATGAGATGGTTATATCAAGCCAGCCTGATTTTAATGATGACAACTGGGAAAACCTTCAGAACACATCCTAGTAGATAAAAGACCAAAGACGAAGTAAGTTATACGAGTCTTTTCATCTTATATTATAAAATGGTAAGCACAGGTTACAATGATGGTGGGAAGGGGGCCCCCCCAGAACAAATTCTGCTCAGGGCGCCACACTGGCTTTGACCAGATCTCAATTAAATTCCCCAGTGCCTATGTCTTAAATTACCTTTAACATGGTTTTGAATTCAACAAGTTTTTGAAAAAAAAAAAAAAACTCTAAAGTGTGTTGCAAAAGAAAATCTTTACAAATTATCAAAATTAGAATCATCAATGAAGACCTGTAACTGAAAATCCATCTTCAATTTGAGGAAATCAAACAAAACAGATTCAAACTTTTATTTGTGTAGCTCCAGGAACAAAAGAAGTTCCCAGACATGCCCCCGTTTGTGTTACAAACTCCCCCTGAAGGAGCAAGGAGTGGTGAGGCACAAGTAAGACACAATCAAGGGATGGAGTCATTGTCACAGTTCAATTGTGAAAAGTGAAAAGGATTCAAACAAACTGTCAGCCTTTACACACTAATTTGTTGGAGGACCGGCCAGAGGTGAGGTGCCAAAAAAAATTCTAATATGAAATGTGAACTAGCTCTCAAATGCCCAACAGAAAACATCCCAAAACACATGGGGTGGCACCCACTACTTACTTACAGCTACATGGTGCAGGTGTACAGGGTACCCCCAGCTTCCCTATGACCTGCCTCTGACCACAAACCTAAACAAACCTACTTTTCTATAGCCTCACGCAAACAGCTTGCATGAAGTCAGGGAGTGGGGAAGCAAAAGAAATTATAGAGAGCCTCCTCTGGTTCTCCATTTTAGGGCTGACTTCAGGACTATGAGAGGATGCCTCAATGACAGGGAGGCAATAAGCTGCCCTCCCTCCACCTGCCCAGGCGCAACTGGGCCTTCAGGCGCAGTGAAGCACCTGGCGGAAAAGGTCACAGAGAAACAGACAGGGAGAGGTCGAGAGATATAAACACTATGTGCTCAATTTGGCATGTTACACTTAGTAACACTTGGTCCTGATTAGTGTAAAACAAATAAACTTTATCATTAGCAGTACAATTAGCAGTAGATATGGTTATAGGTTAAGCAGTAGTAGCAGAAGGAGAAAGACACAAACATAGTTCCAGTATTCATAACAATATCTCAAATTCTTAGAATCTTTGAGCTGCAGAAACTGTTTTAGTAGAGGGCCTTACAACCATGTTTCTTGGGTTTATACTTTTAATACTTTCTGCCTTCGAACATGTCTCCCAGCATTATGAAAGCTGGAATACATAAGCTACAGATAAACAGTCCTATACTGTAATGTCTTCAGTGCCAGATTGCTTTAATGTTTCACAGCTCTTTTGAAGCTATCTTGAGCTGTAAGGCCTTATCATCTCCCCTAATGCATAGGTAATCACATGTGTGTCAGCTCTTACCACTCCTCCATCCCCAACCCCTCGACAGGCCAATTGGTTGGCCACTCCAAACATGAAAAAAAAATCCTTTTTACAACATGTTTTTCCCCCTTTTCGGATATTTTTATTCCTTCAAAGCAAGTGATGGACACCCACAGAGTCTGTGTGACACTGATGGCTGGGTGAGGGCATCATTTCAATGAGTAAAATATCAAGCCCCTGTCAGACCTGTCAACTCTTGAATGAATGTAAACGCACGCGCGCGTTTACACACACACACACACACACACACACACACACACACACACACACACACACACACAGAAAAGCACACTGGGAAGCCTATGCGTCCCCCATGTCTCAAGAAAGTCTTTCTTCGTCAAGTTTTCATTTTGAAAGTCAAAAAAAAGCATTTGTATTCACCTATGCAACAGTTGGTGGTTTGGAATGGGGAGGTGGGGGGGCTGGGATGCTGGCCCTGCTCAAAACAAGGGAAAGAGAAGTAACTCTGCTCTGAGTCGTTTTATTTTCTGTTGGCATAATTTGGCATTTAGCTGACACTTTGTGGGATAATATCAATATTTTTAATCCATAAAATTATCAAAAAACACAGAATTAAGTACAATACACAGCAATACACCAAGGGATGTCCATTCACATAAAGATTTCCTTTTTCTTTCCTTTCCCTCCTTACTTGTCCAAACTTGTGCCTCTTCAGCTTTACACAACACTGACTCAATCAAATCTGATGTACAGGTGCACTTGTACAGGTGCACTTGTGCAACAACAGCAGCAATGACCCACCAATTGAACAGGAAAACATGTTAAAATGCAATACAAGATCACAGATTTCAAGATTTCAAGGAATTTACCTGTAATAATTCCTCTAACTAACAGCTTCAAATGTTGCTTCTGGATTACTGACTACGGAAACTCATGGTTTTTCCTGTGTATGTACTAGATCTAACATCTGGATAAGGATAGAACAGATGAACATCAATATGTTCAGTTTCTTCAGTTTCTTTCAGTTCAAGTTATGGCATGTTACACAGACGCATGCCATGAAGTGGAATACCTCATATCATTTCATTAATCACCGTTTACATTTACATCCTTCACATGCATTTCCATTCACATCCACAGTACGCCCGCTGGCAGCCATAGAAAGATGGGAAAGCGCTGAAAAGTTCTGTGTCCCGCCCAAACTTGGGGTCTGACGTATGTGCATATGCACAGGAGACGTTTTATATCGTAGACAGAGTACTCCAATCATTTTGATTGGGATAATCTGTAACGGCAAAGATGGCGCATATCCTGCCCCTTTTCGAGAAGATCCAATCACCTATCAAGATGGCTGCGGAGTTCCATGATTTGCCTATAAGCAGGGGTGCACATAACTGGTATGCATGCATGACCAAAATCAGAAATGCACTTGTGTTAATATGTCCAGAATTGAATGGGAGAAAAAAAAAAAGTTGTGCGCAGCGCAGAGCGAAAGAACAGAACAAAAATTATGTGCACTCCTGCACGGATCTTGATTTACCCCTGTTTTGCGGGTAGTATGTATAAGATTTACCCATTACTTTAAGGTTTCTTGGATAACTGCAATAATAGGGTAAATTTGATTCATTCTTCTTGGATTAGGGTTAGCGATAAGAACCTCAAAATGATTTTTTCTAATATTTTCTCAATGTATCACCATGAGGTATGGTAGCTCCCATATTGCAGACAAGCTTATCTCATTTGCTGTGGCTCCACACATTCACACACACATACGTCTTCCTACAACCACTGTCATAGGAACTACCTGACAGGCTAACAGGCTTCTCAGCCAAACAATGTCAACAGCACAAAACGGTCTGATTAAGATGCTGGATGCAAATAAAGTTAGTGAAAGGTGAATTTATTATAACAACACTAAGGTGAAAACACTGGTTAACACTAGAGAACATAAACGAGACACAAGGATAGTGATCTTCCCCCGGGGAAAACACTGGGATCTTGGGAAATACAAAAAACATGAACACACCAAACTCTTGGGACTAGAAAAACATGAAACATGGAGAAGCACAGATACAAGCAAGTAAAACACACAAAGATACAAAACGCACTGACACAAGAGAAAGGGCAGACACACTTTAAGCACTAGTGATTAGGGGAGAACTAGACTCAGGTGTGACACAAGGGAAAGGCAAGCGGCCTGACTCGAAGAAGGTTTCAGACTTTCAAAATAAAACAAAGAAACAAACAAAGACAAAACAAAGGAAGAAAGACATAATCCTCAGACAAGACAAACAGTGTGACATTGTTATTGTTCGCATTAAGGTTTAGCAAATCGGACCCAAAAGTGAGTCAATGACAGTTGATTCACTTGTCAAGCACAGATAGGGTGCAGGGTGTTGCTAGATGGCAGACATGCGTAGTCAGGAGCAAGCTCTGCTTCACGGCACCGTAGGTGTACTCTGATGTTTGAAGCAGTGGATTGGCGTCGGTAGGCAGAAGGTGGTGAGGTCAGCCGGGGCAGAGATGAGACGAAATCGGTTCCAAAAGTCTAAAGCTGCGTTTGTAACCCAGGTCTAATTTCAGCCAGTTCGTTAGTATTGGCTGGTGTGGTGCCCTTTAAGGTTTGCGGCAGTGAGGTTTGCGGCAGTGGCGATTTATGGCAGCTGGATGATTGGCGGGCAGTGCAGTGCTCCACGCGGGACTGCATATGGACGCCGCCAGCCACGGGGGACGCCGCACGGGGGACGCCGTACCTGTTCCAGCCGCGTTTATGCCTTGCGCCGTCATTTTTGCATTTATCTTCATAATCATTTCTCTAAACAAGTGAACTTCAGTCCAGGGAAGTCCAGGATGTCCCTCCAGGAGCATCGAGGAGGAGAAGGAGAGAGAGGGATTGAGCCTCTTTGAGAATCGTTAGGCAACACATCACATTACACATGGGACTTTTTATTACATAGATGCTGGCCAGCATATACATTCAAATTGGTTCCGGACTGTTTTCTTATATTCTTCTTATATATATACATGTGGATTGTACAACATATAATTTGTTTTGAAAAATTGTTCACTGTTGGAATGAGGTATATGCATTCCAGTCCAATGGTATAATCTTTCTTTTTTTTTCTATTTTATTAAAAATTGGTCTGCGGCAGTAAACTGCTACCCGGACTCAGAGTCATTCTTACTCCTTGGTTACACGTTCACACCAAAAAGCGGCAGAAGCGTTTTTTGTTGCCGTCGCCTGACCGTTGATTTGAAAATCCCGTCGTACGCGCTTGAACTCTAGATGCTCTTGGCGCTTGAAAGCTCCGCCCACTCTCATTTCTCATCGATCATGGTGGACACAACCACCATTGCAGCGCTTAAGTTGTTGTACAAGTCCCAGAAACACCGGAAAACCTCCCACCACAGCGTCTGGGTTCATGACGTCCTCTGGAGATGCGCTGAATTGGGGGAGTTTCACGGCCTCCTCCAGGAGCTCCGCCTGGCGGATGGCCACTTCCAGCAGGACCTCAGGCTGTCTGTTGCCAGCCAAGGACACGTTAACTCGGGTCGGTGCCAGTATCTCCCGCCTGGACCCCAGCTACAGGCGCTCCATCTCAGCTGCCGTGCGCCTGACTATTCTGAGGTGAGTTACTGTTTTATTTTGCTAATTATTGCAAAATTAACATTAAAATGAGTATGATGATAGTGCTAACTTAGCTGATTGCATAGGTGCATGCGCAGGGTTCCCACGTGTCCTAGGAAACCTGGAAATTGATTGACCAATTTTCCAGTCATGGAAAACCTATGGAAAATGAGGAAAAAAGATCGAATGTCTTGGAAATTCTTCAAGTTGTCCTAGAAATGCATTTGTCCTCCCCCTGCCCTGTCAGTGAATGCAAACGGGTCAAAAGATGTGAATATGCATGTCTGCTGTCAGGGCCGTCATTGCCTCCTGAGACGCGGCCCATTCATTTATGTCCTTCATAATAGATATTTTGTTCCTTAAGTATTTGGAGTTACTCTATCAAGCCCTATAGCATTCTGTAGAGGACATCCTGGGCTTTCCATTGATGTGTCATGTGACAGGTTTGCATGGGGAACTTTACTTTTTTTCTCTATCAAGATGGCCAGCATACCAACAACCACATTGTTGAAAGAGGAGAGAACAGATTCACACCTGTGCTACCTGGGCTTCCTGCCAATCAAGATGACCCTAAGATCTGTGAAAACTAGAGTCCAATCTAGTACCATATGATGCTTCTTTGTTCTCATTTTCTCAATTTTGTTCTATTTTCACATGGAAACAGTCCTGTTGTCCTCTACAGTGGACATGCTGTGATATTAAAACAAAAAATACATTTGAAAAAATTAAAATTGTAAGGTGTTTTTTTAGGCCCAAATAAATAGGAAATCACAAAAAAACATAGATTTACAGCCACTTTTTTTCCTTGGTTCGTAGCTCGCGACCCAATAGGGGCCCCGTTTTGGCTAAGAGATGTGCAGCCGCGAGCTGCGCTACGATGAGCTGTCAGCACGAGGCAGGATTGAGACGCCCTCCAAGCCCCCCCTTGTCTTTTTTGCGTCGGGCCCCACTTTGGTCAGAAATGGCGCTGTCTGCTGTCACCTTATCTTCTTGGCAACATACAACACAGAACCCCCCTCTGGTTGGACAAGTTCCACCACAGGCTGAAAATGTCCTAAAAAAGTCCTGTAAAGTAATTTCTGGTTACAAGTGGGAACCCTGATGCATTTGGATACATGTGCTGTCCATCATGGACAATGGTCTGCATCCTCTCCATCACACAGTAGAAAGACAGGTAAATCAGGGCAGGAGACACGAAGGCAAAAGGTTGGCACTGAACGTGGATCTGAAGTGAGTCTGTTTATCTTGTATCTATCAGAATAGGCTGATAGATAAGAGATGGTGAAGAGCCACTGCAGGTGCTCATGCAGGTCTGTCTGTTTCTGGCCAAAGCTGCAGGGAGGAGTGGCTGTTAGAAAGCTGGGGTGGAGATGTGAAAAGCTGCCACACGTGTGTGTCTGAGGTAAGATAAATCTTATGACAGTGTGCGCTGTGATGGACTGCTGACCTGTACAAGGAGTGTTCCTTGCCTTCGTCTTATGTGAGTTAAAGACAGCCAACAGTAGACTGCCATGACACCAGTGGGTATAAAGTGGGTAAGACAATGGAAGGATGGACTCTGGCTATTGTCACCTTTGTGAAAAAAATAGAAAATACAGATATTTACATGTAGGCATGCTTAATTTAAAATTTTTGTCTTTCACATTACTATCAGTTTGAGACTATAGAGGATAAACATCCAGATACAAATACTGGGTGGACAACAAACTGGATTGGACAATACACAACAGCCATCTGTATGGGAAGGCACAGAGCAGGCTGTACTTCCGAAGGAGACTGCGGTCGTTCAACACCTGCAGCAAGCTGCCGTGGATGTTTTACCAGTATGTGGTTGCTGGTGTCCTTTATTACGCTGTGATATGTTGGCGGGCCAGCATATCCAAGAAGGACACTTCCAGACTGGATAAACTGGTCAAGGCAGGACGGCTCTGTGGTTGGCACGAAACTGGACTCTCTGGTGACAGTGGCAGAGATGAGGACACTGGACAAACTGCAGGACATTATGGACAATACCAGCCATCCTCTGCACACCGTCATCAACAACCAGAGGAGTCTGTTCAGTGAGAGACTGCCTCTTCCAAAATGCAGAACCACTAGACTTAAGAACTACTTTGTCCATCATGCTGTACAACTCCTCACTTGGGGGGAGGAGGAAATAGAGAGGACAGAGGGGAAGGAGTGCTAGCCAATGTGTGTAATGTGAACTGTGTGAAATGTGCAATAACAGCTGCAGTGCATTTAAATTGAAAATAGATATTACTGTTAATTAGAATTACCATTTATTATAAGATCTACTATTATCTACTGTTTATTATTATTAATATTATTATTATTGTTATTATTATTATTATTGTTATTATTATTATTATTATTATTATTATTGTTATTATTATTATTTATCTTACACTTTTATTGATTGATTCTTGGATATACTTATATTTTCTATATTGTGTTTATCATTAATTTATTGTGTATTTTTTACTCTTATATATAGTTTACATAATCTCTTATCCTACAGGAAATGTAATTAATACATAAGGTAATTACTATCTATTACTATCATATTCACTGTTTTCTTACTACTTTTCTGCAGTGACGTGCGGTAAGGTTCAGGGCTGATGAGGCACTGACGTCATCACTATGAGATTTTCCAACATATCAACCCCATAGAGTCGCTTATTTGCCATTTGATTGGCAGCACTTAGTGGATTGTTTAAAATCTCATATCAGCATTATTCATACATACAAACCGTATGACTGTCTTACCTTTACTTATAATCGACAATAGGAGTAAATAACGGACGGCTGCATTTGAAATTACTCGTCACTATTACGTATTCTGCAGCCGTGTCGAGTAGTCGCAAGTTGAATCTGTGGGCTCACTAGCGCCCCCTACCATGAGGCAGGAGAACTGCCTGCCTCGCCCAGTGCCCCTTCACTGCCGTTGTAAGATCGCTGGGCACACGAATTCGGCAGAAACATTACAGACATCAGCCAAACTATGGAAAGTCAGGAGGGCATATAATAAAATAGTTTGAACCATTTGATTGGCAACATACAGAAAGAGACAGTGACACGTTGCCATTGCATGGCACAGTTTGTGAGGGATTGCGCAATTCGCTGTGAGGCTCAGTTTGCTGTTGCCTCACCCTGCGTCTCTTCCCAGCGTTTTAATGGTAATGTGAAAATTCTGCGATTTTTAATAAATAAAAAAATATATAACTGTTTCATTTATTTGTTTATTATATATTTTATTTTTTCCATGATGACAGGTGAGGCTCTTCCTCCCCTCCCTCTCCTGACCGCATGTCACTGCTTTTCTGTGACTTTATTATTTACTGTTTATTACCTCACTGTCTATATGCTTATCACAAATTTTCTAATGCATGTATCATATATATACCATCTCAATGATCCTGTTGTTTCATATTGTACTATTGTGCTTTTCAACGCTACTGGAAAGGTACATTTCCCTGAGGGAGCCATCCCAGAGGGATAAATAAAAGAAAGCCAAAGTCTAAGATGCACAAACCCAAACACTTGCTGTCACACTGACTCATTCATTGACTTGAGACTCTGGTCCTGATATCTCCAATCTTCCATTTTCCAGAAACTGCTTTGCTCCATCAAACTTTGACTTGAAAAACAACTCACCAATTGTCGTGGGGAAAGCGCAAAGCTTTTTAGGTCTCTGTTAGGGCCCATTCTTTCTCATCTATTCCCCTTTCCCACTCATCCATTCGTCTTCCTTCTCTGCTCAGTACCCCCCTGCTGTTTGCTCAAAGGAATCCTCTCTGCAGTGTGATGGGAGTGATTAATTAAGATTATCAGGTGCTGGGGCCTCTACAAGGCCCCAGCAAGGCTTCTACACCCACCCATCCTCCACTACCCCACAACTGATGTGTTTCCCCAGCATTTAGTGGCCTAATAAGGAAAGCAAACACACATTATCCACCCATCATCTTGCCTGCTTTGTAGCCAGTGGTGTCGCACACACACGGATATCACTGTTTCTTGATGACAATTGTTGCTGATAAGTTGGAAGGATAAGAAGCAGCATATGTGGAGGAAACTGGGCTCCAGTGTTCTTTCTCTGGACTGGCAGGAGGCCGTAGAATAATACCTGAATAATAAATGAGTCTTCTGGAGGATTTGGCTAATCATCTCAGGCCACTGCTGGCCAGGGACAACTGAGCTTATTAGAGAGAAGGAAAGGAGAGGAGAGAGAGACCAAGCACTTGAACTGTGGACCTCAGGCTCTAATTAACAGCGTCCACAAATGAAAAGCAGCTGGCAATAATTACATAATTAAAGTACCTTTGGGGGGAAGAAAAACATAATTTCTGCAGCCATTGCCATAAATCTTGTGCTGTCCAAGCCCATACGTTTAACATGAACTTTTCCCAAGTGGGTTAATGCATTACTCATAAAAAACACAGTATCCCTTTGTGTTTTGCTTGGACCTGCTTAATAACAAAGCCTAGAGAATGGCCATGCTGCCCATGTACACCTCAGAAAGCTGCTGGAGCATGAAGAACCGACACCTCCACTTACTAGCACGTGTGAATACTTGCCCCTTTTCTCTCGCCCCTTCTCACTCACCCCTTGCTCTCCTTTCAGCTAAAATTGTTACTGGGTTGCTGGGATAGGGCATATTTAGGAAATCTGTTACATTACAGAACAACACACTGTTGCCTTGAAGGATGAAATGTGAATACTTTTTTTCCCCTTCTTTTCTTTGATGCAAATAAGGTCCTGTGGGGGGGGTGCAATTTATTTAATAATGGGTACCTCAGGCTTGAATGTCCCTGTATGTATTGTATGTATATTCTTCAAACATGTTCACGTTTTCAAATTAGCAAAAAGAATCTCAGAGCCAACAATTGGTTTTAATTTGGATGAGTAAGACAGTAATTATATCCCCAAATGCGAAGTGTCAGGGATATTATGGTTTTGACCCGATCGCTGCCGCGTCCGCCGCCGATTTTACATTTGGCCACAAGGGGCAGCACTTTGGTTGAAGAAGTGAAAAGGTTCAGCATGTTCCACTGGGGACTTTGCAGATGATTAAGAGTTTAATGTTTCAAAATTCTTTACAGACAAACAATGCGATACAAAGGGGACTATTACGACAACTGACAAGTTACAATGATAAAATCTTCAATTTGTTTTTAGTGCATTTACAGGGGTTTGAAAAGCCAACTTAAATCAACAAGTGTTATATCAAGAGAGAAATGCAAATATGCTGACTTACATCTGGGCTGTTTGACAGGTGGCTTTCACTGCGAAAGCAAGAAGTTGTCTTGCAGAGGATTTGCTCCACTGACTGAAGGATAGGATTGGCAGCAACCTCAATGCTGCTCCTAGGCTCAATGGCATTAAAAAGGGTATTTTTAAAGGCAACATGTTTGTGCGATGATGTGGGGAATAAGGAAGAAGGATATACCTAGAGGATTTCCAACAAATCTTTTTGAACAACAAAGATATGATATCAATCACCTCCCTCAACAAATTGAAATAAATGTCTCCTGATAAGTTTTCTCTTCTGCTTCATCATTAACAAGAGACTGCTGATACTTGCTGGCAGTGTTTCATTGGTAATCACCCCTATGATCACTTGGACATTCACACATCCATAAGGCTTGCATTAGCAACTCTGATCTGACATGAGAATAATCCATAATTAAGTCTTTCAGTGTGTAATAAAAGAGTCAAAACAATGTATTTAATCTTTTTGTGTAACATGCAATCATGCTGTAGTTCATAAAGTCAATGAGGCTGAATTTATTGACATATAAAGTGCAACAAAAGTGTCTTTTAGGAGTAAAAGTGACTTCATCTGTACATCAAATTTACATTTAAATATATAAGGAAGTTGCAGCATCCGTCTTATCTTATCTCATCTTATACTATCTTGCACAACTTAAATTTTGATCTTATAATCAGGTCCTCTCTCAGTTTCCATAACCCTGCACTGCGATAGGTCATAGTTTGACGAGGGTATGCACTTTTTTTGACCTCACCTAAATAGTCTGTGGTGCATCCACAGTAGATGTGCCTATTTGTATGTCTCTTTGTGGCAAAATGTGAGGGTTTACAGGAAGTGCAATTATTTAGCAAATGCTGGCCTGTAGAGCAAACTATTCCCTGCAGAAGGCTAAGTGCTGCATGTGTAGTTCAAACAGATAATAAAGCCCTGTGCTGCTCAAGGTCCAGGTTTCCTCAGCTGAAGGTCAGCAGTGTTCCTCAACGCTCCACTCTTTCAACTAGACTTCTGTGTGTTTTCTTTTCCACAAGGGAAGATGATGTTTTGTCGTTTTGTAGACAAGTTCCTACATTAAAAGTAATCGCTGTGGCAGGGGCCAAAATCTAAAGCAGATTTATCAGTATTTATGTTCCTTTTTTTCAGCAGGGGAGAATTGAAACAGTCCATATTTTACCAAGCTGTAACTCATCCGGCCGTGTACTGTGTAAATGAGTTTTCTGTGCCTGTTTTTAAAACCGACCTTGTTGACACATCAGCAAGCTGCCACACAAACGCAGGCCTGATTGGGAACATGAGTGTTCCAGTGCATTTCAAGCATCTTGACAGACTTCAGGGTTAAGATGTTCTGAATTAGATTTGAATTACAACCACTAAATGCCCCTGTCAAACCTAATTACAGCTGACACAGCCCATGTGCGTTCAGCTGACTCAATCTTATAGGGGAGGCATAGAGCTTAAACAAAGAAATACTCATAAGGCATCACCCCCAGAAATTGTCACAGCAAAAAAGGGTAATAGGGAGGTATTTCTCAGCTAAGAATGTTAATCCACATCTTTCGTCGTGGCTTGGCGAATGAAAAGCCAGTGGAAAGTTTTCCACAAGACGTGTTGCTCTGCAGATGAAAGCCAAATGCCACTATTTGGAGGATTTTTTTGTTGCAACTTAAATCATCATCAGTCTATCACGTCATATCTCTCTCGGCTTGATGGCAGAGATGAGTGGTGCACATGAACCTCTAAACATGACGCCACCTCAGATGGAAGGGCCATTCAAGATGCAGCTAAATCTCTCCCTCAGAGGCGGCAGATGTTTAAGCTCACTCTTCCTGACACAGTAATTGCCCAGGAAGGCGAGGTATCCTTAAACAATGGTCAGCACTGCAGAGAAAAATGAAAGGACGATGAAATGAATTAAAATTCTTGTGTGAAACAGTGAAAATAAACAGCTAGCCTAAAATGGCACCGACAGTCCACAAAGTGGGACTCTGTGATTTCTCAGGCGTCTGGGTTACCAGTGCTTGACATCCAGAGGAAATCAGTGCTCACCCACAGTCTTTCTCATACATCAGTGACAACTCAGGTGTGAAGGTTCACCCTCAGAAGCTAGAATGCCTTCCTCACTCTAACCTCCATCCCTGCTGCTCTCAGGGTGGTTTCACACCTGAAAGGAAAATGCCCAGAGTTTTTCCTCTCTCCCTTTGAATTTGGCAAGACTGACCATAGCATACCTGACAGTTGAAAGAATGCAGACCAGGACACAATAACTCTGACACTCAATACTGGACACAGCTGACAGACTTGATGCAGATGTGCAGAAGCAGATTTGTTTAGAAGTTAACTTCAAGTTCAACATATTCAAATTCTTAGAGGGTGGTGAGTGACATGTTATTATTTGTCCCGATTTGTTTGCACAATCATTAGATTGTCCGAAGGTACCTGAAGGCACCTTGCTTTTGCAATGGTACCTGAACGCGCCTCATTTCTTTATTAATTAAGTCAGATAGGTAATTTACAGAGAAAACTTTTTAAATTGTTAATGACAAAAGGTGGGGACACTGAGGACATGCCCCAAACATATCTGACGCCTATGATAAAAGTGGTGGGGACATGTCCTCAGGGCCTATGTTATCAGGGGATCTCACCAGTTCTAACGCTAGTGCCTCCTATATTGACTATCTTGCTGATAGTAATGCAGGCTCACCACATCAAACAAAAAAGGTTATATCTAAAAGAAGACTTTCTTCTTGGTAAACATCAGAAACCTGCAACATAAAGCAGAGATCACATAAACTAAAGTAGAACTGAAGCCCAACTACAAAATGATGACCTCTTTCTGATTTGGACAGACAGCATATACAGCAAACATATAGCAAGGATCTTTGTAATACCAGAGCCAAGTGAGAAAAATAAGAGTATCCCTAGGTTCTGCTCAGCACCGAAGCCAAGCTGACTTCGTCATAGCTCCACTAACCATAGTATTCCCAAATATGTTAGTGGCTGTGACTTCATGAGATTCTTTAATGACAAAGTCATAACCATCCAATCCAGTCCTCAACTTATTGCCTTTAACTGCTGCAAATCTCTCCTCAGCAGGCAGACAATCAATTTGTTATCTTCAACCTTCATTAACTGACATATTACTTCCTTGTCTAAATTATCAGCTTGCCTCCTACATCCTACTCTCACTGGGTTGTTTCATGATGTGTTCTCTTCAGTCGGCACCTACTCAGTAGACAAGAACGTGTGGCTATATCAGCAAACTATGTTCTGCACAGCTTGAAATATAGCTTCTTCTCAAAAAAATCTCACTCAGTCGAGGGATTTTAACAAAGTACAGGCCCATCTCCAATCTCGTCTACATGGCAAAAATCCTGAAGAGAGTCATCACCAACCAGCTTTGTGCTTAACAGCGCACAGCATGTCAGGATAAAGTGATGGTTTACATGTGGTTGAAGGAATCATCACCTGGAAATCGTACAGTGGAACCTCGATATACGAAATTAATATGTTCCAGAGGGGCTTTCACATCTTGAAAATTTTGGTGTTATGAAAAAATGTTTACAACTGTAAAAAGGACCGGGAGACTCACTGTCGGGCGGCACTTTCAATTTAATTTTCATATTTTGAATTTTTCTTTCTTAAATGGGACAGAAATGTTTTCGAAGCACAGTTTGTATTCTGAATTTTTCGTATAAAAGGGCGTTCATAAGTCAAGGTTACACTGTATTTTCGTTGTTAAAACATGTATATTGGTATTGGAACTCAGTTGAAATTTACTGGAAAATGTGGAGCTTGAAAGTGGCTTTTTTCAGTTTTTTCATTCAGGCCATTTGTTTAAAGCAGAGTACCAAGCACCCCACTTTGCAAGATTTTGATTCTGCTCCTGTGATGTCGTCACCACAGGATTTGCATTATTATGCATTATTTGCATAAGCTTCTCCTCCAACAAACCATTCCACCTACCTCATGAAATCACCAGCCTGCCACGGGGCTGCCATTGCTGACAAGTTGTGTGAAAGATGTCTAAACATTGTTCTCATGTCACCTGCTCTGTTCTTGGTTGCCAAAATAATTGGACCTCATTCACAAAACGTTCTTTAGAACAAATTTGTTCATCAATATTTTCTTATCCAGGATTTGTACTTTAAGAATTAATTAAATGTAGCAGCACTTTATCATGAATCAAGCCAATTCAAACTTGGAATTACAATATTTCAAAAATGAGGATATTTCTGAAGTGAAGTTAAGAGCATATCTTCATTAGTGCTCCGGGAGGGAACACTATTGTTCTCCTGCGTCAACATTTTACAACATTTCTAGCCAGAAATATATATTTTCTTTTCATATTTACTCAGTGAATGTACAGAAGCACTTGCTTTGCTTCGTTTTTGCAAAGACTTTTGTGATCTCGTCAGGATACCGTCAAACTGCAATGTTTTGGACACTGATATCGCTTAGCATTAGCTGATAGGTCACCCATTCTCATCGTAGCATGTAAAATACCGGCTATTTGTCACGCCCCTGTACGTCTCATACTAACAAACTGTAACAAATCTGTTAATCAGCGCTGTCGATTCTGAATAGTCTTTTATGGAAACTGCTCGTGGCAGTCGGACGCTAAGAGCAGAGGCTCCAGCCGTCCACTCATGACAATAATAACCGGGTCACGGCGCAACGGTACGTCGAACGGAGGATCCTCTGCCTGGAAGTGTTTTTCTCACTTAAAATAATTTATTTTAATTACATCACCAACATTTATCAATACAAACATATCAGTATGGCTTAAGTATCAGTAATATTTCCGGGCAACTCTCTGCTGCGAGCGACAGAGACGCGTAGCCGCTGTCTGCGACTCAGTCTGCGACACGGAGCCAGTGTTTACTATTTGCAGATTGAGACAGGAATCGACACTAAACTAATGAAGAGTCTGGGGTGTGGGGCTTCTACAACTGCTCTTATGACTGACAAAAACTCAGGAACCGAAACACTTGAAGAGGTATCCCCTGTTTATTATGGTTTATTACGCTTTCACTCAGAGAAAACTCCAACTACCAGCAGCAATCGCGCAACCCTTTTTCATGACATCACAGCTGCGCCACACATGACAAGCCGGCTATGCAGCGTCCACTCTTACACTAGTACTAATAAATGTAAGGTAAGTAAATGTTTAGGATTTATATAATAATGTCACATTAAATAAACAAATATGTCATGGTCATACACATTTCTTTGAATATTGACCAGAAAGAGGTTTTCTTAACCCTGATGGAAAGCCTTACCCGCAAATGAACTACATCGCAATTGCAATTGCAATACACACTCATGTGCCCCGCCTTTTTGTTTGTAGGCCATTCTGGGGGAGATCTCTTTCTAAAGGTGCTATGAATCCGAAATTTCAGTTTTTTGTAGGGGGGCCCTGGAAATAAAATATCATTCATTCATATCATTCATAAAATATCGTAAATAAAATATCATTCATGTTTCATTCGTATCAGTCAGATAGTGCTTATCTAGCTTCCCCTGTTACCATGTCCCGCACTTTACAAGTGCATGAAAGGCTCCACTGTGGGGAGGTTCTTTGGCAGGGTTGTAAATCTCTGTTCACACTGCCACACTGCCAAGCACGTTTGCCCCCCTTAAAGTCTGGATTCTCTTTGAGTATGGTACACTTCCCTTGCTCAGTAGTTGGAAGGCAAGTTGTGTTTCAGCATGCATGTGTACAAGCAAAAAAACATGCACATTACTATGACGACGATGACAGAGGTGAAGGGTCCACATTGGTCACTGGAAGAGTTTGGTTGAAAGGATTCTTGGGTCTTTGTAAATAAAAATGTATTATTGCTAGAACTCTATTAAATCTGTAGTGTTTCTTTTTATTAGGACCCCCCCCCCCACCCCCCCACTCCTATAGTCTGAAACCCAAGTTCCCTAAAACGTTTACATGGTGCATTTCCAGTGTCTAAATGTGAATGTTTTATTATTTTCTGGCAGAACATAGCACAATCAACATGTTGATATAATTTATTTACAAACACACTTTACACAATACACTATACACATCTACAAGAACTGAAAACCACTCATTAATTAATTCATTAACTGTTAATTATGACTCATGAATAAAAAATTTATGTTGGGTGTCACATTACAAATGAATGAATGTCAGATATAAGACATCACTCTTTTCCTTATTCGCCTCTCAGCCCACGGCCCTGTAGCGGAGCTACAGCCATCACATGACAAAAGAACGGGGAGCTGAGGATCAACACACAGTTGAGTGAGTCGGGATTTAATCTTTTCTGTTTCTGGTCCAGTTAACTGAGCTTATGCTGCTGCCTGCCATGTGGCGAGAGAAGGAACTGTATGAAAATGAACAGATCACTCACTGAGAGGAATCATTACTCCCAAGTAATATGGAAGATTAGTTCATATCGAATGAATCGCTACACGCGACACATCACTACCATCTTGATCCTGAGATGACTGCAGGGCAGAAGGCGGTCATCAGACAAACTGGACCGGCTAGCATCTGATTCTGAAGGGAGGGTTTTTTTTTCCGATGTGCTGTCTAATGTAATCAATCCCTGAAAAGTGAGAATGAAAATATACCTTATAGACCCAAGAGAGTGCATATGGAAACCCACAATGCCGTGGGGAAGGCAGCACATAGAAAAGGAAGTCGAAGAGGCAGCTGGAAAACACGGTCAAAAGGCAAAAACGGTGACAGGCAGGCTAGACCAAGAAAGAGTGCTGGATAGTCATGAAAGTTCCGATAACAATCTGGCAACTAGGCTGAAACACAGGTGAGTCAATCTATCTACCTCATCAATATTGTACAGACTTAACTTCCTAATGCTATGTATTTATATGTTTCTATCTTGGCATCATTGAAAAAGAGGGTATACCCTCAATGTATCTCTGAGAAACTAAATAAAGGAAACAAAGACAAAATAGTCAGTAGTCAGTAGTAAGCCTAGTTGCCAGAGGATTGGTGCATGAAACGGGAAAGCAGAGGTCTGGACTGGTGGACAGACCAAGGGTGTGACAGTGAACCAAGAGAAGAAAAAACACAGAAACAAACCAGAAGCAGTCGCTTTAATGGCTAAAGACACACAGACCACACACAGAAGTCCTGTCCTGGCCTCTGGTCTCTCCCTCTCCTCCCCTATCTTCCCTCTGCTTCGCTTCCTCTTCCTGTCAATTCTCTCTGAGAGACTTACTCTGCCTGCCCTCTAAACTGCATGGATGATGGATTTGATCGACAGGTCTCTCAATGCACTCAACACCTTCTCGATGAGAAGCCTGGGTTCAGGGGAGCCTGACTGTCCTGCTGGAACGTTTGCAGCTGGCTACAGGCCAGCACAAGCTTCCGCGGCTCGTTTTGTGCAGGTCAAAAGTTGAGACCTGTCGAACTGGCAACACCAGTGGGCGGAGTCCGGAGGTTAAAACCCTGTCGACAACCAGGAAGAGCCTTCAGACGAAAGACTTGTTAAGACCTGTTTCACCCGCCTCTATAATACAGCTCTGACAGAGTACAAAGACGGTTTCCACTGTGCAAACTCATGGCGTGAGATAGCACAAATGCTAGGGCGGGAGGAGCGTTTGTGTCGCCGATAGAGTTGTCACCTGTGTCTCACACACACACACACACATTGACAGCGGTTCATCCGCGCGCACCTACCGAGCGGCGGCATCTGCGTACATAGGATACAGACAAATACACAGAAACACAAACATTCAGGGACGATTCTTCTGGGACATTCAGTGTCTCGAGAGAATTGAATGTTTTTTTTCATGGGACAGTCTGTGAAATCCGGGACAGGTGGCAACACAAGTCGCCTACATACTAGGATCAGGGTTGTTTACATCTTGTTCTCCTTCGCGTACTCCGGGGGCAGGACACGCCTGTGTATAGATTGATACACCCCCCTTGTGGTGGCCAAGAACATTATGGAGATCGGAAGAATGGTTGCAGAAGTATGGTCGAAGCAGCAGGCGAGCCGCGAGCCGCGTGGTCACGGAAGCTTGTTGTCCATGGGCTCTTCCCATGGAGGACATTGCAACGGCGAATACAGATTACAGAAACCTCATCTCACCCAGGATGGGAAGGCAGGCACAGAGTAGACAGAGCAGTTTAGTTTATAGGTTACAGGTGACAAACCTAGGATGGGCAGATAGGCACAAACAAAACAGATTGACAAAAAGAACAGTATACAGATTATTGGTTACAGGCGACATACCCACAATGGGCTGGCAGGCATAAACAAAACAGACACAGACAGAACATTTCAATTATGGATTACAGATGCCACATTTACTAGCGGCAGATGAACGAATGAATGATGACAGGACCAAAGGAAGGTCCTGAATCCAGTGTGGGCTCCATGGGTCCTTGGAGGGGAGAAAGCACATAACATGTTCGTACCATACAGTCAGGGCAATGCAGAAAACAACACAACATCATGGCACTAAGAAACAAGGGCTAAGGGTTAAAAAGGAAGGTTTTTAGTTAAGTCTTGAACATGGTCTCTGATGTGGCCTGTTTGACTGCAACCTAATCACGGTGCAGCCTAGGGTGTAAGCTTATAAGCAATTCATATAGAAAAATGTTGATAAAAAAACGAACAAATCAACCCGTGCACAGACATCAGCCTTAAGGAATCCATCCTGATGGACGTGTAACCATGACATCATGCCAGAGCCAGATACTACTCCTCTCTAATTGAGGAAAATAAGCATAACCCTAGGTTTCTGTTCAGCACTGTAGCCAGGCTGACTCAGAGTCATAACTCCACTGAGCAGTGTGTCCCTACACATCTCAGCAGTGGTGAATTTATGGACTACTTTAACAACAAAATTACAAATATCAGACAAACAATTATGACCCACTCAGCATGCATGGCGATTAATCTACCCCCTGTTGCAGTCTTTCAGATTACAGATGGGGAAATAACGAGGTCACTATCTTCATTTGACCCCATTGACCTGCATCAGCTGTCCACTATCATCTCCTCCTCTAAATCTTCGACCTGCCTCCTTGACCCAATTCCGACCAAGTTGTTAAAGGAAGTGCTGCCTTTAATTGCCACCTCCGTACTTGACCCCATCAACATGTCCATAACAACAGGTTACATTCCTCTTACGTTCAAAGTCGGAATAATCAAACCCCTTCCTAAGAAATCGTCCCTTGATCCAGGAACTGTAGCAAATTACAGACCGATCTCTAATCTCATCTTCATCTCAAAAATCATTGAGAAAATCTTTGCCAACCAGCTCTGTGAACACCTTAATAACAATAGTTTATTTGAATCCTTCCAGTCTGGTTTTAGAATGAATCATAGCACTGAGACTGCACTGGTTAAAGTCACCAATGACCTCTTAATGGCATCTGACCATGGTCTTGTTTCAGTGCTTGTCTTGTTAGATCTCAGTGCTGCTTTTGATACAGTTGACCACCAGATCTTACTAAGGAGACTGGAATATCAGCTTGGAATCAGAGGCACTGCTTTAGACTGATTCCGGTCCTATCTTTCAGACTGATATCAGTTTGTTTGTGTCAACGATAACCAATCTCCACGTACTAAAGTCAGCCACGGGGTTCCACAAGGATCTGTGCTTGGTCCAGTTCTTTTCTCTTTATATATGCTCCCTCTAGGTGATATCATCAGGAGTCACTCTATAGATTTCCACTGTTACGCTGACGACACCCAATTATATCTATCTATCAAGCCGGGCGAGCACAACCGTCTACAGCAGCTTCAGTCCTGCCTTGATGACATTAAGTCCTGGATGACTAATAATTTCCTCCTTCTGAACTCTGAAAAAACAGAGTTGCTGCTCATAGGTCCAAAACACCTACGTGACTCTAAATCTGATGCCATAGCATTACAAAGTAGTTTTGCAACTCCTTCTGCCACCACTGTAAAGAACCTAGGTGTTAGTTTTGATCAAGACCTGTCTTTTAGCTCCCACATAAAATTGATCTCATGGACTGCCTACTTCCACCTCCGCAATATTGCAAAAATAAGACACCTCCTCCCTCCCCATGCAGCAGAACAGCTGGTCTATGCCTTTGTTGCCTCCAGGCTGGACTACTGCAACTCTTTCTGGCTGGATGCTCCAATAGGTCGCTGAGAACTCTGCAGCTCATTCAGAATGCGGCAGCTCGTGTCATGACTAAAACTAGAAAGAGAGATCACATCTCTCCTGTTCTGGCCTCATTGCAATGGCTTCCTGTACCTTTCAGGATCCAGTTCAAAATCCTCCTCCTTGTCTATAAAGGTCTTCATGGTCTGGCACCCTCTTATATCTCAGACCTGATAAAACCCTATTGCCCCACTAGGACACTTCATTCTCTGAATACAGGCCTACTGGTGGTTCCACGAATCTCTAAGTCTAGATGGGGAGCCAGAGCCTTCAGCTACCAAGGCCCTCTGTTATGGAACCATCTACCAGTTTCAGTCCGGGAGGCAGACACCCTCTCTACCTTTAAGAGTAGGTTAAAAACCCTCCTTTTTGACAGAGCCTACAGATAAATCCAAGATAAGCTGCTATAGGTTGAGTCTGCTGGGGGTCCCCGGCACATTGAGCTCTATCTTCTCTGCCTTCCCTGTGGGTGTGAATCAGGTTCACGTTCCCTCGAGCTTCTCTCTCTACTCTTGGCCTCTCCCCGTCTGTTTTCCATCTCCTCCTCTTCCTCCCTCTCCTCCTCCACCACCCCATTTTTAATTTTCTTTTTATTCTTACTTTTATTTTTCATTTTATTTTTCATTTTATTTTTATTATTTTTATTTTTTACTCCCGGGTTCCATCAACGCTAAGCTGGATCGAGGACCACCTCTACCCGGCTCATCTCACTGCGGTTCCTCCTGCCTGCTACTATGGACTGATTCGATTCAATGCATTGATTTATTTAAATCCTGAACTGTTAGCCATCAGTACTGTTTTGCTTGTGCCCGCCTGTCCGTCCTGGGTGAGGATCCCCTCCTCTGTCTCTCACCCTGAGGTTTCTCCCCTTTTTTTTCCCTGTCAGGGGTTTTCTTGGGAGTTGTTCCTCAGCCTTTGCGAGGGTCTAAGGACAGGGGGTTTTTCACTATGTAGACATTGTTGCTCTCCTTGTAAAGTGCTCTGAGATAACAGCTGTTATGATATGGCACTTAAAACAAATAAAGTTGAAGTTGAAGTTGATGACATATATGTTCAGTTGGTGAGAAAAAACTACATTAGTAAACATGAACACATGCTGTTTTTAGTGCTAGCTTAGTGGCGATTCCTGAGGTTCATCAACAAGTCGCACAACTTTATTTTTATATGTGTCTTTGACAAACAGTAAAACAGAGAGCTTCTCCATGACAAGCTGACGAGCTCATAGGCACTCACTGAAAAAGATAATGGAAATAAATGTTCATTGGGTTCTGATCCGAGACACAACACATGCATGGGGAGAATTTAATCAGTCAGATGGAGCAAACAAAGTTAGAACCGGAGCGTGCAGCAATCGGAGCGTTCGGTTGCAATAGACACTCTAACTTCCGGTTCCTGTTAGCTCCGACTGATGGTGACAGAGAGACCGCCATTTGCTGGAAAGGAGCTGCCTTGTCACCCTTGGCCTGTGGCAGTTTTCATGTTTGTGGCTATCTAAGACACTTCCAGAGGTGGTAGGAAACTGAAACTCGGCATGCCTGATGCTCTTGACCTCCATAGTAAAATGTTAGCCTCTTAGCTGAAAGTGTTGAGGAAATATTAAAAGAATAACATTTAAGGGCCATATTCACAAATCAGGTGCTCTATAAGCTACAGCCAACTAGACCATCAGATTCTGGAGGCCATCCCAGGGCAGATCTCTTTCTAAAGGTACTGTGAATCTGAAATTTTACTATGTTGAAGGGGGGGCCTGGACGAGCACATATGTGTTGGTTTGGTCCTCATCGGAGCCATACATTTTGAAGGGCGGGGCTTTGAACATTCGCCATTTCCCACCTCTGAGGGCTCGCCACAGTCGCAAAAATAGACCGAATGGCCTGAAACTCAATCTACAGACCCCAGTCAGTCATAAGTGCAGTTCTAGAAGCTATAAACCTCGGACGCTACATTAGTACGTATAGTGGCGATCCTGTCTCTGTCTGCAGTTAGACTTCCAGAGCAGACCAGAATACGTCAACCTCGCCACCACATTACCAGTGACAAATAGGAGTAACGCCTGTGGTCCGCGAATACGTATATCTTTCAAAGAGATATACGAAAGAAGAGATATAAGAAGAGAAATAAGTACAAGGCACATGTGAGAAGGTGACCCCCCCCCCCCTTCTCACCGCTGCGCTGGGCTGCGCAAGCGGGGGAGGGGAGAGAGAGGGACCGAACTCGTTTCCCTCTCGGTGCACGGGCACAGATGCACAATACACCGGGGCACAGTGGTGTTTATGATCTGTGTTCATTTATTTCAAGTGTGAAGGGGTAGTGGGGTAATGCTTGTGCACTTTGGTGGTGGCTGCGGTGGAGTTTGGTCACGTGCCGACGCCAGAGCGCCGTAGTCACTTACCGATCATTTCATTTTCCCATAACCGACCTTGACACCATTACTGCCGGGTAGCGAGGTACCCGCAACCCGGTCTCATTTTCATATACATTCACCCGTAGTTTTTCACGTCAGTCACCAGTACACTACACCATCCATCCATCCATCCATCCATCTTCTTCCGCTTATCCGGGGCCGGGTCGCGGGGGGAGCAGTCTAAGCAGGGATGCCCAGACCTCCCTCTCCCTGGACACTTCCTCCAGCTCTTCCGGGAGGATCCCGAGGCGTTCCCAGGCCAGCCGGGTGACATAGTCACTCCAGCGTGCCCTGGGTCTTCCCCTGGGTCTCCTCCCGGATGGACATGCCCGGAACACCTCCCTAGGGAGGCGTCCAGGAGGCATCCGATTCAGATGCCCGAGCCACCTCAGCTGGCTCCTCTCGATGTGGAGGAGCAGCGGCTCTACTCCGAGCTCCTCCCGGGTGACAGAGCTCCTCACCCTATCTCTAAGGGAGCGCCCCGCCACTCTGCGGAGGAAACCCATTTCAGCCGCTTCTATCCGGGATCTCATTCTTTCGGTCATGACCCAGAGTTCATGACCATAGGTGAGGGTAGGAACGTAGATCGACCGGTAAATCGAGAGCTTCGCCTTTTGGCTCAGCTCCTTCTTCACCACGACGGACCGATACAGTGACCGCATTACTGCAGCCGCTGCACCGATCCGCCTGTCGACCTCTCGCTCCATCCTTCCCTCACTCGTGAACAAGACCCCAAGATACTTGAACTCCTCCACCTGAGGCAGGGGCTCTCCACCGACCTGAAGAGGGCATTCCACCTTTCTACGGTCGAGAACCATGGCCTCGGACTTGGAGGTGCTGATTCTCATCCCAGCTGCTTCACACTCGGCTGCAAACCGCCCCAGTGCATGCTGGAGGTCCTGGCTCGAGGGAGCCAATAAGACAACATCATCTGCAAAGAGCAGAGATGAGATCCCATGACTCCCGAACCGGACCATCTCTGGCCCCCTGCTGCGCCTAGAAATTCTGTCCATAAAGGTGATGAACAGAACCGGTGACAAAGGGCAGCCCTGTCGGAGGCCTACATGCACCGGGAACAGGCCTGACTTACTGCCGGCCATGCGAACCGAGCTACTGCACCGGTCATACAGTGACCGCACGGCCCTCAGTAGAGAGCCCTGGACCCCGTACTCCCGGAGTACCCCCCACAGGACACCACGAGGGACACGGTCGAAAGCCTTCTCCAAGTCCACAAAACACATGTGGACTGGATGGGCAAACTCCCATGAACCCTCGAGCACCCTGTGGAGAGTATAGAGCTGGTCCAGTGTTCCACGGCCGGGACGAAAACCGCATTGTTCCTCCTGGATCCGAGGTTCGACTATTGGCCGAACTCTCCTCTCTAGCACCCTGGAATAGACTTTCCCCGGGAGGCTGAGGAGTGTGATCCCCCGGTAGTTGGAACACACCCTCCGGTCCCCTTTTTTAAAAAGAGGGACCACCACTCCAGTTTGCCACTCCAGGGGCACTGTTCCCAACTGCCACGCGATGTTGCAGAGGCGTGTCAGCCAGGACAGCCCTACAACATCCAGTGACTTGAGATACTCAGGGCGGATCTCATCCACCCCCAGAGCCTTGCCACTGGGCAGCTTGCGAACTACCTCAGTGACTTCGGCTTGGGTGATGAATGAGTCAACCTCTGGGTCCTCAGCCTCTGCTTCTTCTAGAGAAGGCGTGACGGTGGGATTGAGGAGATCCTCGAAGTATTCCTTCCACCGGCCAATGATGTCCCCAGTCGAGGTCAAGAGCTCCCCACTTCCACTGTAAACAGTATTGGTGGGGCACTGCTTCCCCCTCCTGAGGCGCCGGACGGTTTGCCAGAACTTCTTCGAGGCCGACCGATAGTCCTTCTCCATGGCCTCCCCGAACTTTTCCCAGGCCCGGGTTTTTGCTTCTGCAACTGCTCGCGCTGCCATCCGCTTGGCCCGTCGGTACCCGTCAGCTGTCTCAGGAGTCCCCCGAGCCAACCAGGCTCGGTAGGACTCCTTCTTCAGCTTGACGGCATCCCTTACTTCCGGTGTCCACCACCGGGTTCTGGGATTGCCGCCGCGACAGGCACCGGAGGTCTTGCGGCCACAACTTTGAACAGCCGCATCCACAATGGAGGTGGAGAACATGGTCCATTCGTGCTCCACGTCTCCAGCCTCCCTCGGGATCAGGTCAAAGCTCTCCCGAATGTGGGAGTTGAAGACCTCCCTGACAGGAGATTCTGCCAGGCGTTCCCAGCAGACCCTCACGATGCGCTTGGGTCTGCCAAGTCTGTCCAGCTTCCTCCCCGGCCAGCGAACCCAACTCACCACCAGGTGGTGGTCGGTTGATAGCTCAGCCCCTCTCTTTACCCGAGTGTCCAACACATACGGCCGGAGGTCAGATGATACGGCTACAAAGTCGATCATTGATCTCCGGCCTAGGGTGTCCTGGTGCCATGTGCACTGATGGACGCCCTTATGCTTGAACATGGTGTTTGTTATGGACAAACTGTTACTGGCACAGAAGTCCAGTAACAGAACGCCGCTCGGGTTCAGATCGGGGAGGCCGTTCCTCCCGATCACGCCCCTCCAGGTTTCGCTGTCATTACCGACGTGAGCATTGAAGTCTCCCAGCAGGACGATGGAGTCTCCGGTTGGAGCACTTTCCAGTACTCCTCCCAGGGACTCCAGGAAGCCCGGATATTTTGTGCTGCTGTTCGGCCCGTAAGCCGAAACAACAGTTAAGGTTCGGCCCCCCACCCGAAGGCGGAGGGACGCGACCCTCTCGTTCAGCGGGGAGAACTCCAACACATGGCGGCTGAGCTGGGGGGCTATAAGCAAGCCCACACCAGCTTGCCGCCTTTCACCGTGGGCAACTCCAGAGTAGTAGAGAGTCCAACCTCTCTCGAGGATTTGGGTTCCAGAGCCCATACTATGTGTGGAGGTGAGCCCGACTATCTCTAGCCGGTACCGCTCCACCTCCCTCACGAGCTCAGGCTCCTTCCCCCCCAGCGAGGTAACATTCCATGTACCTAGAGCCAGATTTGTCGCCCTGGGATTGGTCCGTCGGGGGCCCTGCCTACGACTGCTACCCAGTTCGCTTTGCACCCGACCCCAGTCATTCGCCCTGCAGGTGGTGGGTCCACGGGGCGGCGGAGAGGATGGAGACGCCACGTAACCTCTTCGGGCTGGGCCCGGCCGGGCCCCGTGGCAGACCCGGCCACCAGGCGCTCGCTGTCGGGCCCTCCGTCCGGGCCTGGCTCCGGACGTGGGCCCCGGGCTTCCTCCGGGCAGGGTCTCGTCTCTCTCCTTTCTTGATTCCATTGGGGTCTTTTTGAACCATTCTTAGTCTGGCCCCTCGTCCGAGACCAATTTGCCTTGGGTGACCCTACCAGGAGTTCGTGACTCCCGACAACATAGCTCTCAGGGGTCTTAAGGGCACGCAAACCTCTCCACCACGATAAGGTGATGGTTCCCGGAGAGGACACTACACCAAACACGCAATACTCACCACCGGCTCCAGCTCCGTGGCTCCCAGGCGGAAGCGCGCCTGCTGCCGGTGCCAGGGTTTTAACTCCACCCCCGGAGCTGGGGTTTGGTACACTGTGCACGGTGGAGGGGTGTTTGGTGTGTTTTTGGTTAGTATAAAGGATTATGTTAATTTGGTGGTGGTTTCATGGTTATATATGGTTGTTTGGTCCCTGTTATTGGGTTTATTTCTACTTACTATGATTTATTATGATTGTAAATAGGTTTTTGGAGGAGGTTACCTGTTCTCTGGATTGGTTGAGTCCAATCCAGGGAACAGGTAGCCCTATATGAGGGAGACCTCAGTCTACCTGAGGGAGAGAGAGGAGACACACATGCTTGCAGTGAGGCTGTGTTGGTTACTTGGCTGTATACCGGAGAGAAGAGTTAATAAAATACCAGTTGATTTTACCTCTGCTGCCTACTTGTCCTCCGTCAACTGTCCGGCTGCCAATCCCACACTTGGGGTGACCGCTCGGTACGTTACAACACAGTAAGACATATCAATTGAAAACTACATTGAAATATTGGATTTCAACCGGAATCCTCTGCTTCAAACGAGCAAGTTTATGCGAGGTATCAATTCTGTTTCGGGAAACGGTGGTGTTGTGTACGCATGCACACCCGTGTAACTAGAAATTGGCATAAAGCTCTGAAGGTGGCCTCCTCTCCTTCCCGTGCCACAGGAGAGTCCGGTGTAGTGTGAGAGGGGAGAAGGGGGAGGGGCTGCAGCACAGTCCTGTGACTGGACGTCCAAGGGGGGAATCCGGGACCCTACGGTACTGCTCTCCACAAAATGACAATTAATAATAATCCACGGGACATGTTTTTCCACTATAAACCAATGGAAAGATGACTAGCAGCGGACTAGCTCCCTCAGCAGCCACGGTGGTCCGGCTCAAGGAGGGTGGGATGACTCCGCCCTTCTTCTCCTCTCTGTAACTCTTCTGGAGTTGCCGAACAACAGCCCAGTTACGTTGCCGTTATTCCACCCGGACTATACATTAAATTATGGGTGACCTCGACCCACAAAAAATGCTTACTGGCAGGTAGAAATGGATAGCAAGCGCTAATCATCCACGCAGGTGTCGCTCTCTCTGCGTTAACTTTCTCACTCCGTGCACACAAACATGCTAGCTGCTAGTGCCCGCCCCCCTGCTGTCCTTGATTCGTCACTGATTCCCCTGACGATACTAACACACACACACACATTGGCTGGATGCAGATGTAACTCACGCATTTCCCATTCATTCTTTTGGGAAAAAGCGAAATTGCCCAAGTGCTAAACATTTGGCTCTAGGGAGACAACGCTTGCACCTATCTGCAACATGAACACACTGTCACATGGTGAGGTGACAACCCATTTATTATTTTTTGAAAGCTTTCAGCTATGTTATTATCAATTGTGCATTTATTTTTTAAGCACTTGAGTGCAATTCTGTTTCACAGGGGTGACGTACACTTCGAAGAGGATGCAACAATGGTCAGAAAATGCTATGTCCAAAATAAGGCGGGCAGTGATTTAGAATGCTTTGGAGATGATAAGGTCAAGAGTAGGATCTTTGGGGTGGATCCATTGACATCCTGAGAGAATTTGAAAGCCCCTAGCATATTGATGAAATTAATGGCATTTTGATCTGTTTCCACACTTCCACAATATAGATATTCAAATCACCAGATATTATGATGCAGTTAGAGTTAATGGAGACCTCGGATAAAAGATGAGAAATTCTTGCATAAAACCATTTTTGGACTTTTGAGGACAATAGACAGTTTTGAGAAGAGGCATGGAAGTATGCACTTACTTACTTAACTTACAAGGATGCACCAGCTGCAAGGAGACACTGACTTTAAATCTCATTCTCATGAGCTGACAGAATACTTTACGATGATACTAATAATAATACTTTTTTGATGATATGACCCAGGGCTTGTCAGCGGTCATCATCCAGCAGCCAAGTGTGTTCTTCTCCATTATCTACTGACACATAAATCAGTATGTAAACACTCTACACATCCCAAGAACAAATGTGTACAATATTTTTGGTATTGACATCGTATTGTAAGGGCTGCTCACCAGCCTAATGAGAAGTGAACTGTGCCCATTCAATGGGGCTCCATCTGGCTGAGATCCTGCAAGAACTCTGTCTCTCAACTTTATTTTATTTTGAGTGCCAGTTCAAAACAGATGTTATCTCAAGGTTCTTCACAAAGTCATCAACAATATGTACATAGTAAACACCCTCTGTCCTTAGACCCTCAGAAAGGCTGAGGAATGACTTCCAAGAAAAACCCTCATGGAAAAAAAAGTAAGAAACAGATTGAGAGGAGGGGATCCTCACCCAGGATGGAAAGGAGGGCAAAAGCAAGACAGTATACAGAAGTACGTGGATTGATGGCTATCACAATTAAGATTATAGTTCAGAGGTCAACTGAGTCCAGAGTAGAAACAGTGCATGCAGCAGGAAGAGCCGGGTTGAGGGAAACATGACTCTGGGAACATGAGGTTCCTGGTCCATATGTTAGTCTTGCATGGTTACGGAATAAGAATAGAGAGGAGGAAGTGGAGGAGGAGGAGGGGGAGAACAGATGGGGAGAGACTTGCCTTGGACAACCCCCCCACCGCTGCACGAGGTTGTTGTGGTGGTGCATACCAAACATCATCTCTTGGTACTTATGTGAGTAACTGACTGGAAAAATTATGTGCACCCCTGTCTATAAAGCCCTTCATGGTCTGGCACCCTCTTATATTTCAGACCTGATAAAAAACTGCGATTCATCCCATTCATATGCCTCAGTCCACAGGATGACATTGCAAAAACACAGCAGGTAACCAATGGAGACAGCCTTGGTCAGGTCCCAGACAGTCAACAATTCACCAGTGTCTTTGGAAGTGGGGGAAAGGGATGCAAGAGCGTTACACTGCCATGTTCTCCAAGGGGGGTTGTTATTCCAGCAGCAGGCCTTGGCCAAGGCCAATGCTGGTTAGGGACGCTGAAAGCAGATAAGATTAGAAGATGTTTGGGCTTAGGGCGTGTAGTCACATTGCATTTTCAGAGCTCTCTATGTCCATTCTAATCTCCGATTCGGTTCAAATTCTTTTGTAGAGTTGTGAGCCTTTCCAAGATGTTTTTCATATTTCATGCTTGTGAGCCTCTCCAAAAATGCAGTCCTCATTGCTCTGCCCACCGCCTCAATCATAGTGAGAGCCAAAATGTCCACTAGTAGTACTAGTACTACTCTCAGCAGTGGTGAATTTATGGACTACTTTAACAACAAAATTACAAATATTAGACAAACAATTACGACCCACTCAGCATGCATGGCAACTAATCTACCCCCTGTTGCAGCCTTTCAGATCACAGATGGGTAAATAACGAGGTCGCTATCTTCATTTGACCTCCTCCCCCTCTCCTTTTTTATCTTTCAATTTTTATTTATTTTTATTTTTATTCTTATTTTATTTTATTTTATTTTGTTTTGTTTTTTAATTCTTAATTTTCTTTTTATTCTTATTTTTATTTTTCATTTTACTTTTCATTTTATTTTTCATTTTATTTTATTATTTTTATTTTCCCTCCCGGCTTCCATCAACGCTTAGCTTGATCCAGGACCACCTCTACCCAGCTCATCTCACTGCGGTTCCTCCTGCCTGCTACTATGGACTGATTCAATTCAATTCATTGATTTATTTATATCCTGAACTGTTAGCCATCAATAATGTTTTGTTTGTGCCCGCCTGTCCGTCCTGGGTGAGGATCCCCTCCTCTGTCTCTCACCCTGAGGTTTCTCCCCTTTTTTCCCTGTCAGGGTTTTTCTTGGGAGTTGTTCCTCAGCCTTTGCAAGGGTCTAAGGACAGGGGGATTCTCACTATGTACACATTGTTGCTCTCCTTGTAAAGTGCTCTGAGATAACAGCTGTTATGATATGGCACTTAAAACAAATAAAGTTGAAGTTGAAGTTAGTACTAGTACTAGTAAGGTCAAAAACATCTTACCAGTGCTACTAGTGGACATTTTGCCTCTTACTAGTGCTACTAGTGGGCATTTTGGTCCTACTAGTAGGGTCCAGGAGGCTACTAGTGCGTGGTATATGCCAACAATAAGGGCCTATTAGTGTTACTAGTACAGTAGATTGATTGCACACTAGTAGGCCGAAAGTGGCACTTGCAGTGGAAAAAAATGTTACGAGTAAGAGACACTTGTTCTACTAGTTTGTAAAATCGTCTACTAGTGAGGAGAAAAGGCTTACTAGTAGATGGACTTGAAGTCCGATATCAAGGATATTGAATACGTTTGCCTCAGAGAGAGAACAGAGAAGATAGACCTCAATGAACAATCAACATGTAGCAGCTTATCTAGGATATAAGGTCTACTTGTAGGCTAGGTCGAAAAGTAGGCCTGCATTCAGAGAACGGAGCGTCCTAATGGAGCAATAGGGTTTTTTTCCGTCATCCAGGAACGGAGCGTCCTAATGGGGTAATAGGTTTTTTTTTTAAGTCTAATTACAGTTATTATAATCAACACATGACATGCTTAGGGGGGGCACAGAACAACTCTGTGCAGCATCCTGTATAGCAAAACAGAATGCTACTTGACAAATTGCTGGTAGAAAAAGAGGCGATATGTGTTGGAATTTCAGCCCCAGCAAACAGCCCCTAATGGATCATAACCAGAGCTCTCAAGGAGTGAGGAGGTGGAAATCGACAATGGTGTGGATACCTCTATGTGCAATCTTTTCAAAGCCTGGTTGTTAAATGGAAAGGGGTTGTAGTCTCTACAACCAGACCAGGGGTGGGGGGTCGATCGTGGGGGGGGCTACTGCCTCAGACCACCGCTACTGTTCTCTACCGGGGATGTTTCTGCTCTGCTCGCTTGCTCTCTCTCTCTGTGCTCCATGCAACTTTTTTCTCTCCCATCAAATTCGGGGACTGTCCCTTGGGACATCGGGTCACCCTACTGCAGTGACACTGCTGCAGTTGGTGCCCCGGGGGGAGACCCTGGCACTGACCTGAGCTATGGGTCCTCGAACTGGACTCCAGTCAGCCTGAGGTATCGCTGGAACCAGCAGTCCTCCAGATGGAGTTCCTGGATGACAGCTCCTGAACTAGACAGTGAATCTCCAGGAGTTCAGTACATCTCCGGACATCATAAACCCAGATACTTCTGTATAGTAGATACATTGCAGCAGAGTGGGAGGAGCAATGAGTGAGAGACAAGAGAACAATTTTAATATCACCTTTTAATATTGATTAACATTCAGAATTCTTCATCATTAACAATCTTACTCAGAAATAGGAAAAAAGAATACGTCTGAAAAAATATGATTAAAAGTTAGTCAAAAGTTTGATAGTCAGGGTTTGTCAATGTCCATCTACCCAAGTAGTATGCTTTTTTTTTTCTTCTTATCTGCCGATGAGGTGGTCCTCCTCCAGCTCGCTGACGTCACACTCTCCACAGGCATAGGCCTGCATCCTGCACAGCTCACTGGTCCAGGTTCCACCTCCTCATCTTGCAACCAAGTTCAACCCTCAAATTTATTCCACTGACTAGAGCCTCTAACCATAAGATTTGTATCTGAGCAGTATCTGATGTCTGCCAGTATGAAATACAATTGTAAGAAGTATCAGGAATTATGACTATTTTTCTTAAAGGAGTAAATGCCTGTAAACATATGCCTTAAATCCAAGTAAAGTCAATCATGGTACACATAGATTTAAATCTCTACATCATATCAGCCTTGTGGGCATTGGACTGAACCGCTATATATTTATGTCCATCACACTTTTGTTTATAGTGGAGAAGAAAATGTTAAACCACCTCTAGCACTGCCAACAGAAATTTCAGAATGTTTTTTAAAACACATTATTAATGCCTTTACGTCATTTTCGTACAGGAGTGTGATTGTTTTCTCTTGAATATCGTTGCAGAGCCCAGTGCTTTTAATTCATGTTTACAATGGCTCTCATGAGCTCTGATGTAATTCAACTCTAAAAACCAGGTCCAGCAACACCTCGTTACTCGCTGAGGTAGTCCTGCTTTTGCCTTTGCCCTCTCAACCTCCTGAGGTGTATATTCTATGACGCAAATAAGACACCTCTTTTCTACATAGCCACTCCTGTACAGCCTGCTGCTGACCTGTGCAGCTACCTCCCTCCCTTCCTGCATACATTGGTGTGCATTTCATATAGCAAGTGCAAATTAGGTTACTGAGTAATATCCACAGAGCCAGGACCCATGGGTCTGCCACCAGTGCTCGTGAGGGATGTATAAGGAAAACAGTTACTGAACTGTTATTATCAGGGGTAAGATTAGAGCAAGATTTGGCTGGCCATAAATATATCACAGCTTCATTAAACACGGACAGCTCTGCAGGAGGAAAATGAATGGGTCCAGGGGGGGGGGGGGGGGGCGGGGGGGGGGGGGGGGGGGGGGGGGGGGCTGAAAGTTGTCTTTATAAGGAAAGGGTGGTAAGGCGGGTTTTTGGGACAAGGTTTAGTTAATTCTTTTATTTTGGACTTGCATGTGTGTGTGTGTTGGGGGAGAGGGGGGCTTTGCCACAGCCGCTCCAGCAGAACACCCCCACCTTTCAACAGAAAAGGTGGGGGTGGAAACGGAGAGGCCTGAGCCAATTCAGCCCACAGCGGAGCCTTGATTTGGCCCATTTATACCTCATCATTAGCCTCCAGGGGTCTCAGTTTACGCTGCTGTAATAGTCACCAGCAGCAATGCACACACAACCACTTGACAAAAAGATAAGCTGATGCAGAAGATGCATGGAGGCATGTTAGAAGTTGACCTTGGTAACAGTTTCTTCACAGTTTCAACAGTTTTCACATTTCAGTGCCAAGCAGATTTGATTGTACAGTGATGCAAAGCCCTCATGTTATTAATGTTACGTTACACTAATGTTATACTAATTGAAATGGGACTGACCAGGGGACAAACAGCCAATAGAAAGACAATTAATCTTGCTCTCTTCTTTCTATCTACAGCTTTCTGCTTTCCATGGTCGAGTGACACATAAATGCATCATTCCTAACATTCTGAAGATGAAAAATGCCTCCTGTTGCTAGAGCAGCAACCACACCATCCTCTCTTTTTCACCAAATAACACACTAAAACCATAGTTAGACAGTATCAAACCTGATTCAATTGACTTGCCCATCCAAACAGGACATTTTCATAGGGGTCAGATGTGCAGAAGACCAACCTACTTTTTGTCATAACAATTTTCCCCCCACCATTTTTTAAAATGTTAGCTATTAACAGCTGCCGTCAGAGTCAATGACATGGTCTGACTTCATTTGATTATATGTGTTAAACAAGAAATATTTATTTTGGAACTAAAGTTCTCATGTGTCAGTAGCATAAGGTTTATCTGTTCAATGTGTTTGAGATGTAGAGTGTGATTTTGGTGGAGTGAGAGATGAAATTCAAGTTCAGCTGGCTCACAGTATTATTTTGAAGAAAGTTTTAAAAATGTTTTTTTCTGTCAGTTTTCTGCCTGTTGATGGCACATGTAACACCAGTGACTGACGAGGGATGACATTATTTGTCAACCCAATCAAAATAAACCAAATGAGACTAACTGAACGTACTCGTAGTAGGCGAGTCAATCCAAAATGAAGATATCGATTGCATTGTTGGTTGTCACAGCCACTGCTGTGACCCCTGGAGGCCTGTAGGGCCCAGGGTTCTCCTCCCTGTTCCTTGCTCCTCCTGTGGCTGATTACCTGGCAGAGGTGGAGCTGTGGCACACACACCTGGTCCCCATTACCTCCCATCATCTGCAGTACTTATTCCTGGTCTGCTCATCCACTCATCGGCAGAGAGTCCCACGCGCTATGTGGTAACACTAAGCCAACTAATCTCTCGAGACCAGTCTCTAGTTTTTGCTTTTGTTTTTTTGTGCTTTTTTGAGTCTTACCAACTTTCCTTTGTTCCCAGTTCCTCGTGTCCTCTGTCTCTGCCTTGGACCAGCTGCTTGAGATTCATCTCACTCACTGACCCTGCACCTCCATTCCTCCATCCAGTCTCGTGGAAATAAATCCTCTAGTGAAACTGTTAAACCTCCTGTGTGTGTGTTTCTGCCTTTTGGGGTCCAAATCCAAGTCATTTGTGACATTGGTATTGATATTGATCAATACCAGTGTAATGAGATCAATATTGTAGTTTTAGTTTTTCTCTGCACTGTTGCTGTTTGAAAAAAGAGGCGACCTGTGGGTCTGTGCCACTGCGCCTTTCATAGTGGAATAGACTTCACCCCATGCTTTTTTATTTTTCTCAATTTTGATTTTTGACAACTTTCATTATCATACCCACTTTATTCCCAGTGGTGTCACTCAGGTCTGCTGGTGTCTATATTAATGAACAGTCAAAGTGTAAGTATTTGAGATTGTAGCCACGTTGCTTATTAACATTTTTTGTCCCACTGAGGAAAGTTGATGGACAGAGTTGATGGAAGGACAATGACCAACAGTGAAAGGTGATGATGCACATAGACTAGTTCTGTTATTGGTTCACTATCTTTATCTAAGAGTCAAAGAAGGGTGAACTATTAACTGAAAGATCTAAACCTCTCTTCTGTGGTGTAAAGTGATCATGATATACTTTGGTGCTTCTCTTACATCAGTAGTAACATCTTTCACAACAGTCAGTTCATTTCAGTCAGGACCACTTCAGTCAAAAAGCTTTTATTAGCTTCATCACAAGCAATGCATTGTATTTGGTGGTATGGCTCTGTTGTGGGACCTCCCTGGTCTTCTACACGCATGCGTGGAACGCCCGAGGCAGGGAGCGCATGCTTCCCTGCCCTTCCACAGGCCATCATGGAAAGGCTTAAAGCAGGGAGAGCAGTAGCACACAACCCAAGAGACCATACCAGGCCAAATCTTTTATGTATTTACATGAAAGATCTATCAGAAGCATTATTGGATAAATGATGAATAGTACATAATATAATATAGCTATAGAATAGGTAGAAATACGAATCTAGTGAATGATATTAAGCAGTGAGATATGTCTAATTATGCTGAAATTTAAAAACAAGCCTTCTATCAGCTTAATTGCAAGCGGTGCATTGTATTTGATGATATGACTCTATTCTGGGACCTCCCTGGTCTTCCACGTGCATGCGTGGAACGCCCAAGGCAGGGAGCGCATGCCTCCCTCCCCTTCCACGAGTCATCATGGAAAGGCAGGGAGATAGCTAGATAGGCTGAGATTTATTGACGGGCCTATGACTACAAGGCTCGTATAGCTTTTTGACCATCAAAAATGGCTTGAGCTTTGGGCTGGAGATAGCGTTCATATGCCGAAGATGACCAACGACCCATGGCTTTGAGTGTGGGTACAGGTGCAACTGCTGCTGCCGTTGTTGCTGCTCCAATGCGGAACAAATGAGCTGTATAGCGGTCTAGCGGGAGTCCACAAGACCTACAGAAGAGGCGAAGGCGGGCAGCAAACCAGGCACTGGACATGGATTTCCCTTCTTCTGTGGTGAAGAGAGGCTCTTGTTGGCTTGCTTGAGGGTGGTTTCTCAGAAAGCGGGTCATTGCAGACAGAGGACAGAAAGCACAGTTAGTTGCAGATATTAAAACTGACGTTCCTTTTCCTTCTCGATCAGACTTAGAGTGTTCAAGAAAGAGGGAAAAATAGTGACTTTTAATTTTAACAACGACGGTGAGGTTAAGGTTTGGATCAAAGGACTCTGATCATGTAGTGAACTCGCCACCCCTAAGAAATCCATAGAAGACTGTGAAAGAAAGACTGTTTCCTATAGGAGGTCTGTATATGGACTGAAACACCCACCCCTTAAAGGCGTGATCAAGTTTTGTTACAATGGTAAGGTAAAAGGAAGACAAATATATTTGCCTTGAGGGTTCTCTTTCTTGAGACCATTAGTAGGAGATGAATGGATGGATTTCCAAGCAGGCTGATCGTAGATGGATCCAAGCAACACAGATGAAATTGTATGCCTGCGACGAGTCCTTTAATGGAGGAAGGCTGTATTTTGCGGGACTCAAAACAGTGAATTATAAAGGCACATATGGTGGGAGTATGGACAGGAAAGGTGGCAATAGAGAAGGTGGCACAAAATGAGGTAAGGTAAGACCATGCAGAGTCATATGACTTTAATGTAGATTTAGCCAATCCAGATTACATGTAGGGGGCAGCAAGGTTCATGTAGTTTTACATGGTTGCGGTTTGACTGAACGGAGGGCAAATCAGACTGGATGGCTTGGCTTCTGGACAAAGTTGGTGAAATTTCTGAAAGTCAAACCGGGAAAGAGAATCAGCGATTCCATTATTTAAGCCTGGGATATGAACTGCTTTCACAATGAAATTCCCCAGCACTGAAGACCAGGTGAAGCGCCTTACAAATCTATTGATGAAGGGAATGGAAGATCGCCCTTTGTTAATGATGCTGATTGTAGCTTCATTGTCACAGAAAAACAGAATTTGCTTACTTGATGTTTTCCCCACAGAAGACAGGCTACAACTATTGGATACATACCATCAATACTGTGGAAGAGGAGTTGACTGGCAGAGATGATAGCTCTTTTGGCCATACGTCAGCAAAGCACTGCTTGTTGAAAATCCCCCCGAAACCAACGGAAAGGGCAGCATCCGTGTATAGCTTGATGGCAACTGAAGATTCTGCTTTTACGTCGTAAAAGAAAGATATCCCATTCCATTCCTCTAGGAGAAGGGACCAGAACCTGAGCTCAGATCTGCATCCTGCATCCAGGCTTACCAAGTCATGCAGTTTAACTATTGATTTAGAGAGGTCAAGGAGGCTAGACATGAAGGAGCGACCCTGTGGGATAATTCTCATGGCAAAATTCAGATACCCAAGCAGAGAAATTAGATCTCTTTTGGAGATTGTTACAGCTTCTTTTGCCTTCTGTGTGACTTCTCTGATGCGGTTTAACAGCAAGGAGGCTAGCATCAGGTTGCTGTCTACTGCGGCGGGAGTACGGGAGCAGTGCTTACGTTTCACAGTGGCTTTCCTGTGGACAGCGGGATTAGGAGACTCTTCCGGTGGGGCCCTGGCATGAGCCAGGCGAGAGCTTCTGCGGACAGGGACAGGGCTGTCATTGCAGATGACTTCCCCTGCCTTGAGCGGCTGCTGGGATTCGACATCAGTCTCCCAAGGATCTTCGTCGGAGACGGTGGACGACATGGTGAGCAGCAGCAAGGAGAGATGCAAGACGAGCAGCTTGATTTCTGTCATGGGTGCTTGAAGCACAGCGAGCAGTGGAAGCGGCAAGGTTAGGCAGCCTGAAGCAGCTTAAATAGAGCGCCATGAATGAAGTTTCCAATGGGTTCCTAGGAGCATGTCAGCTGAGCCGTCAGCTGATGGGGTGGGGCTTAGAGATCAGCTGTTATCAGTCAGTTAAAGCCCAGCTGAGCCTGATTTCCATGGCCTGCCTGAACTGACGCTTTGCTTGATTTCTCCAATTAGCTCAAACTTGTGAAAAACTAGTGAATAACCTGCATCAACCTGTGCATCATTTGCTCAAAATATATAGTTCAACCCACAAAAGGAAGTATTTATGTCACTGAAACTGCCAGTGTCATGAAAATGTGGTGTCTTGTTACCATTTTTTTATGAACAAGTCCAGGGCAATGCAGGACTACAGCAGGGGATGGGCAGGGGGATGGCGCAGACCAGAACTGGGCTTGGTGAAAGACTTGTTTTGGGCACAGGTATGGCCCTGTGCAGCCACGAAGGTGCGGGCATAGTCCATAGTCCGCCACCAGAACCAATGCCTCAGGAAGAAGATTGTACAGCAGGTGAGACTGGACAAATGAGCTTACTGCAGGAACAGAGAGCATACAGAGTCAAGCACAAAAAGGTGATCAGGACATCTGTTACATGGGTCAGACTGGCGCAGCTGAGCCTGACAGACCATGGTCTCAATCTTCCATATGAGGGCTGCGATGACACAGGAGGGTAGGTCCCTCCTCAGCTGCAAACTGGCTGGACAGGGCGATCGTTTTGGTATTCCTGGAACCTGGATGATATGTGATAGTAAATCAAACCTTCCGAGAAATGGGGCCCACCTTGCCAGCCGGGAATTCAGACATCTGGCTGACTGAATATACGCAGGTTGTGGTGGTTTGTCCAAACAATGAAGGGGTGCGCTGTGCCCTCCAGCCAGTGCAAAGATCAACGCCAGCAACTCCTGATTCCCCATGACATAATTCCTTTCCAAAGGTGTAAGCTTGTGTGGCAGGACAGTGCCCGGGAATTCGTGATGGTGCCTACACACTCACCCCACCCCACGTGTGGTCAGGTGGTTGCTAGCCACGCCCTTATAAACGCCGGCAGGGCTGTGCAGGAAACATCTGCCTGTCCCAGGGGAAGACGCAAGGTTGAGTGTTCATGCTGCCCAGCACTCGCTGTAGCTCCAGAGAGTATCCTTGGTTCTATTGGCTTACCGCCGTAGGTTCGCTGCTAAAGCTAACTGGCTAGCAGCGCTGTTCTATTCCCTCCGGTGCTTCCACTATCCTCGGCTCAGCATCTAACCGGCGCGAAGTGCTTTGCCAGCTGAGCTTCCTATAGCTTTTGTTAACTGCTTCTCGGGCCGACTGGCGTCTGGCCGGGTGGTCGCCGTTGCTGTTTTGTCCTCTGGAGGTATTCCCGTCCTGCTACGCTGCTGCTAGCTTCAGCTATCCGACCGACAGGCCGCTTGCTATAGCGCTCGGCTGTGGTCTGGATGTGCATGGCGTGTGCATGCAGGTGTGCGTGTGCGGCTGCTGTCTCGATGTGCATGTGGGTGTGCTTGCAGTTTGTGCTTTCTGTGAAACCCTTTGTCTGCCTGTCTGTGTGCTCGTTTGTTGGTCTGCCCAATTAACCGTCGATTGCTGTTGGGTAATTGTGTACTGTCTGTAATCCATTGTTTTGTTTAATTTGTTTATTTTGTTTTATTTCTATTGGTGGTGGCCCATAGTCCTATATCTGCTGTATGCTGGTGGCTGTGTCGCAACTACTAAGGCCTTAGTCTTTTACTGATGTGTTGTCATAAGAATAGCCAATAAAATATTTGTGGATACGAAAGACCACGCCTCCATTGTTCTGACCCTTTATTTGGGGTACTCAAGTGCTATAAAGAGGGGAGAATAAAGCGGGGAAAGCAGGCAAAGTGTCCCTTACTTTGTGGCACTGTTACAATCTGGCGCTGTGGAGACGTGTGTTTCTTTTGTATGCCTTGTTTTTTTTGTGTGTTTGTTTTTTTTTTTTTTCTTTTCTCTTTTCCCCTGTGTTTTCCCTAGGAGCAGATGTGTGGTTGTGCTGTATGAGTGGTGCCTTTTCTGGAGGACAAAACAGCAACGTCTGTCCTGTGGTCCAGTACCACCCAGCGGAGTTGTGGACTTACAGGTTGACTGCTCAGTGATCTTCTCCCGTACGTAACCCCATTATGGAAGACCATACGCAGGACCTTAGGGAATTAGTGGCGCAACTGAGGGCAGAGAACGACAGGCTGCGGCTGGAACAGATGAATAATCAACAGCCTAGTGTTCCTCCATCACAGGCACCTTCAGTAGCTTCTAATTCGCCTCCAGTCGGAAGTGCTGATGATCCAGTGCGCCCCACAGCTAGCAGTGTTGCCCCACCTACAGAAAGGCTCGTTTTTGTGCCACGCGACCGTAAATGCCCGCAATTTAGTGGTAAATCCAGTATGAATATTGAAGAGTGGATCGAAGAGGCTCAGGCATGTATGCGGGCCAGGCACTTGTCTCGTTTTGATCAAGCTTTCTTTCTTTATGATCATCTAGTGGGTGAGGCGAGAGATGAGATCAAATATCGGCCTAGCACAGACCGTGCGGACCCAGATAGAATAATTACTATTCTGAAGGAGTTGTATGGGTGTTCTAAATCATACGTTGCCCTTCAAGAGACATTCTTTTCCAGAAAACAGCAGGAGGGAGAGACTTTGCATGAGTTCTCTCTGGCCTTGTTGAGCCTCATGGACAGAGTGAAGCAGTCTGCCCCCGACGCCGTACCCAATTGCGACGTTCTGCTGCGGGATCAATTTACAGAGCACGTTGTGGATGGTGCTCTTCGCCGGGAATTAACACAGTTAGTGCGGAGGCAGCCACGTGCAACTTTGCTGGAGGTACGGGCGGAGGCGATCAGGTGGGAACGCGAGGGCATGCCAGGGGCTGCTCGGGCCCGTAGCTATTCTCTACCCTCCACTCAGGGCATTCAGTATGGCGTTCAGGGGGGGTCTCGGTTTCCTGCCGGTAACCAGGCAAACAGTTCGGAACTGGCTGAATTGAAAGAGATTCTTAAGAAACAACAAGACCAACTTAATCTACTGACGCAGAGCGTTGCTTCATTGCAAGGGCCCCGTCAGTTTCATCGGCCACTTCAACGCCAGCCAGTGATTTGCCGTAGGTGTCAGCGCCCTGGCCATTATGCCCGGGACTGTGATGGGGAACGGGTCCAGCGCCAGCCCCCGCCTCCTGTAACTTCTGTAGCCCGGCCAGTTAGTGGCAACTCACCCCAACTGCCCACTCCGGCGGAAAACTTCTACCCACCAAACTGTTTAGCCACAGTTTGAGTGGGGAGCCTACTGGCTCACAGGAATCTAATGGTCGATCCGGTAGACTTGCTAACCTGATGTCCTCCTGTCCCCACTTGGATGTATCCATGGGAGGGGTCCAGGTGCCCTGTCTGATAGATACTGGGTCTATGGTTTCCACGGTTACCGAAACTTTCTTTCACAAACACTTTGCACCATGGGGCCCAGATAGCTTGAAGTCCTGTAATTGGCTCCAACTCCGTGCAGCCAATGGGTTGGCTATTCCCTACATCGGTTACATGAAGTTGGATGTTCAACTTTGTGGTAAACAAGTATCAAATTGTGGGATCTTGGTGGTCAAGGATCCCCCGGATGCTTCAAATCAAGTTCCTGGGGTACTAGGTATGAACATCTTAAGTAAGTGTTATCAAGAGTTGTTTGGCCAGTACGGGTTAGCTTTTCTTGAAAACCCTTCAATATCTCAGGCTCCGGCACCCCTTTTTCAAGCATTTCAGCATTGCCATCAGGCAGAGATCCAACCCCCCATTAGGGTGATTGGGCAAGTGAAGGTGAGGGGCAGAAAGGCTTGCCGTATACCGGGTGGATCTATGAAGTTGGTGCCTGCCACGTGCTCTTCTCAATATGCTAGTGGTATCATATTGTTTGAGCCGTCAGAGTCTGGCCTGCCCTCGGGGCTGCTTGCTTCTCCAGCCCTGGTACGCGTCGACCGTGGTACGGCTTCTATTCCAGTTGTTAATGTTGGTACAACTGATGTCCTCTTGTTCCCTCGCGTTTCCCTGGGAACATTACAATGCATTCACGTTGTTAGTCTGCCTGCAGGCGTGACAGAGGATCCCTCAGTCACCGCTACTGTTGCTTCTCAGACAACATGCTCCTCGACACCACTGATCCAACAGCAAATTGAGAATATTGACTTGTCTTGTCTGTCCAGTCCAGAGCAGGTCCAAGTCCGTTCCTTGCTAGACCAATTTCACACAGTGTTTTCCACTCACGATGGTGACTTAGGCTGCACTAAACTGTTATCTCATGACATCCCACTTCTTGATGAAGTGCCGGTTCGTCAGAGATATCGCAGGATACCCCCATCCGATTACGAAATGGTCAAAGCGCATATTAACCACCTACTGGATGCGCAGGTAATCAGGGAAAGCTGTAGTCCGTACGCTTCACCAATAGTTCTAGTCAAGAAAAAGGATGGTAGCTTGCGCTTGTGTGTAGACTATCGCCAACTGAACGCAAAAACCCGTAAGGATGCGTTTCCACTTCCTCGCATCGAAGAGTCGCTGGATGCATTAACCGGGGCCTGCTGGTTCTCTACTTTGGATCTGGCAAGTGGTTACAACCAGGTCCCGGTCACTGAGAGGGATAAGGCTAAGACCGCCTTTTGCACCCCGTTTGGCTTATTCGAGTGGAATCGAATGCCATTTGGGTTGTGCAACGCACCTTCTACATTCCAGCGACTTATGCAGCGACTTTTTGGAGACCAACAGTGCCAGTCTCTGCTCTTATACCTGGATGACATTATCGTGTATTCATCTACAGTTTCCCAACACCTGGATCGCTTAGGGTTGGTCCTAAGCCGGCTTAAGGACGAAGGCCTCAAAGCCAAACTAAGTAAGTGCGCTTTCTTTCAGAGAAAGGTCAATTACTTAGGCCATGTTGTTTCAGATCAAGGGGTGGCCACAGACCCAGGTAAAATTACATCAGTTACCCAGTGGCGGCGTCCTAGTACTGTGTCTGAGTTGCGGTCTTTCCTTGGCTTTGCTAGCTACTACCGGCGGTTTGTAGAGGGATTTGCGAAACTGGCAGCCCCTCTGCATAAACTGGTAGCTGAGCAGGCTGGTACCAAGGGAAGACCCGCTACTAAAATTTCAGCTGGTTCATGGACGGAGGCTCATCAGACCAGTTTTGAAGCCTTAAAACGGAAACTCACCACTGCACCTGTACTGGCAAATGCAGATTTCTCCCTGCCCTTTATCCTGGAAGTGGATGCCAGTCATGGGGGACTGGGAGCCATCCTTTCCCAAGAGCAGGGGGGAAAGGTGAGACCAATCGCCTATGCCAGTCGCAGCCTTCGGCCCACTGAGCGCAACATGACAAACTACAGTTCCATGAAATTGGAATTCTTGGCGCTCAAGTGGGCCGTGACTGAAAAATTCAAGGAGTACCTATGGGGAAATAAGTGTGTGGTGTACACAGATAATAATCCCCTAAGCCACCTTGCATCTGCCAAGTTAGGGGCAACTGAACAGCGCTGGGCAGCACAGCTGGCCTCCTTTGACCTGGAACTGCATTATCGGTCAGGCCGAAGTAACACAAATGCCGATGCTCTATCGCGGCAAGACCCGGGTGACTCTGGGTTGCAGAGCCTACTTCCTGGCACGGTAATTGCCACCTCTTTACGACAGGTGCTGGTACCAAAGTTCACCCAAGGGGCGAGTCAGGCCCTCATATCAGTCCTCCCTTGCCATACCACTGCCGACTTGCACCACTTGCAACAGGCCGATCCGATACTGGAGCGTGCACTGTTCTTTTGGAGACAGAACAGGCGGCCTGGGCCAACAGAACGGAAACAGCTCTCGAAACAAGTGTTGATCTTGCTTGGGCAGTGGGATCGACTTGTAGAGCAGGAAGGGGTGCTGTATCGGCGAATTTTTCGCCGGGAAGGGGGGGAGGAAGTGCTGCAATTGGTTCTTCCCACCTGCTTGCAGCCAGAAGTGCTTACACAGACGCATCAAGGTGCCAGAAAGTGTGAGCGATGGTGCCAGGAGTGTGAGCGATGCCAATTGGCTAAAGAGGCCAGGCCGGTTGCACCCAGCTTTATGGGACATCTGTTAGCTGCTCGTCCAAATGAGATCCTTGCACTTGACTTTACCGGCCTCGAACCTTCGGCATCAGGCTGTGAGAATATCTTGGTGTTGACTGATGTGTTTAGCAAGTACTCATTGGCCATACCTACATGGGATCAGCGGGCCTCGACGGTGGCAAAAATACTGGTACAAGAATGGTTTTATAAGTTTGGAGTGCCGAGCCGTATTCATTCGGACCAGGGCCGGTGTTTTGAATTCCACATTCTGCAGCAGCTGTGCAACTTTTATGGCGTGCAGAAGTCTCGCACTACGCCATACCACCCAGCTGGTAATGGCCAGTGCGAAAGGTTTAACCGAACACTCCATAATCTGCTGCGCACTCTGCCTGTCTCTAAGAAGAGAGATTGGGCCTCTTGCCTACCCCAGCTGCTGTTCTGTTATAACAGTACCCCTCATCAGACTACTGGGGAGTCACCGCACTTCCTTATGTTCGGCCAGGAGCCACGACTCCCGATTGACTTCCTTTTGGGCCGGGTACCCGAACCAGTTGCTGGAAGTGTGCACGATGGGGTTCAGGAACATCAAACCCGGCTGAGGGTAGCTGCAGAAAGGGTCCAGGAGCGTTTACAAGTGGCGGCCGATCGTCGTAAGGCCAGCCACAATGTAAATGTCCGCGATGCACCGCTGGAGGAGGGTCAGCGGGTCTATTTACGGGACTTATCCGTAAGAGGCCGGCATAAGATCCATGACCTTTGGAGCCCAGTGGTGTATCACGTCCTGAAGGCACCCCCACAGGGCGGCGCGGTGTACACCATAGCACCTGAAGCTAATTTGCAACAGGTGAGGCATGTACATCGCACTCTGTTGAAGGCATGCGTGGAGAGACCCCCTTCTGGCCACACCCAGGTAGAGCCTGAGCTATCGAGCCTGCGTAGACCTCCCTCAGATGGGGGAGAATCAGACGATGAGGTTTTGCTGGTTGTGACCCCTGGGCCCTCCCCTTGGTCAGGCGACCTAACGGTCTCCAATGACCACACTCTCCTCATGGCAGTTTCTGACGTCGACGAGGGCCCCATAGCTCCAGTGGGCCCAAGTTTAGGATCACCGGTAGCGGCAGCCACCGGAAGCCAGCGGCGGACAACACGTACAACAGCGGGAAAACACTCCAACCCTCACCGGTTACCACAAACGGCTAGGAGCTCGGCAGGTGATAGCAACCGTTAAGATCAATCAGGGTAGTCTAGCACCTAGGCTCCTTACTCAGAATGATTTTACTTTTGCGGGGTCGTCGGGACGACGACACAAAAAAAAGAGGGGGCAGATTGTGGCAGGACAGTGCCCGGGAATTCGTGATGGTGCCTACACACTCACCCCACCCCACGTGTGGTCAGGTGGTTGCTAGCCACGCCCTTATAAACGCCGGCAGGGCTGTGCAGGAAACATCTGCCTGTCCCAGGGGAAGACGCAAGGTTGAGTGTTCATGCTGCCCAGCACTCGCTGTAGCTCCAGAGAGTATCCTTGGTTCTATTGGCTTACCGCCGTAGGTTCGCTGCTAAAGCTAACTGGCTAGCAGCGCTGTTCTATTCCCTCCGGTGCTTCCACTATCCTCGGCTCAGCATCTAACCGGCGCGAAGTGCTTTGCCAGCCGAGCTTCCTATAGCTTTTGTTAACTGCTTCTCGGGCCGACTGGCGTCTGGCCGGGTGGTCGCCGTTGCTGTTTTGTCCTCTGGAGGTATTCCCGTCCTGCTACGCTGCTGCTAGCTTCAGCTATCCGACCGACAGGCCGCTTGCTATAGCGCTCGGCTGTGGTCTGGATGTGCATGGCGTGTGCATGCAGGTGTGCGTGTGCGGCTGCTGTCTCGATGTGCATGTGGGTGTGCTTGCAGTTTGTGCTTTCTGTGAAACCCTTTGTCTGCCTGTCTGTGTGCTCGTTTGTTGGTCTGCCCAATTAACCGTCGATTGCTGTTGGGTAATTGTGTACTGTCTGTAATCCATTGTTTTGTTTAATTTGTTTATTTTGTTTTATTTCTATTGGTGGTGGCCCATAGTCCTATATCTGCTGTATGCTGGTGGCTGTGTCGCAACTACTGCCTCTAGTGGTAGCAGATTCTGTTTTCTACTAATTTGTTTGTAGTGTGATTTTTGGCTTGCAGTGCATGGCTTTGCTTGGCGTGTATAAACTTGTGTGCTTTAATGTGATTTTTTGGGTTTGGGTTCAGGGAATCTGCGCTGCTCGTCTTGGCATGTTGCTAATAGCTAACCCAGCGTACCATGTACAGGCAGTGTGCATGATTGTGTTCTACTAAGGCCTTAGTCTTTTACTGATGTGTTGTCATAAGAATAGCCAATAAAATATTTGTGGATACGAAAGACCACGCCTCCATTGTTCTGACCCTTTATTTGGGGTACTCAAGTGCTATAAAGAGGGGAGAATAAAGCGGGGAAAGCAGGCAAAGTGTCCCTTACTTTGTGGCACTGTTACACTTGCAAGAGAAAAGGCACAAGGATGCAGTTTATTGTCAAATGTGGAGCATTGAGAGAGAACCGCACCTGCCTCAACTCTACTCAACTTTATTTTAAGTGCCAGTTCATAACAGACTATCTTTTCACTTACACTTTACAAGTGTTATCACTCAAAATTGAGCAGCAATATGTACAGAGAAGTGACATAGTGAACACCCCCTGGCTTTAGACCCTCAAAAAGGCTGAGGAATCACTCCCAAGAAAAGGGACAGAGAAAAATAGGGAGAAACCTCAGGGTAAGAGATAGAGGAGGGGATCCTCACTCGGACAGGCGGAGAGCAGCAAGACAGTATACAGAGATATAATGATTAATGGCAGACAATTTAGGTTTTAGTCATGCAGCAGGATGAGCCATGGTGAGACATGGAGTCCTGGATCCAACTCAGCGTTTATGGGGTCTGGGAGGGGAGAAAACATAAAGACTCCAGGGATGTGGGATCCCAGTTAAAATGGAGGATGCGGTAGATGAGAGAGACAGAGAGGAGGGTGAGAAGAAAGAGGGAATGTGTCCCCAATCAAGTTCAATGTACTGGGGGACCTCCGTGTAAGATGCATCCACCTCCACGATGAACTGCAAGTACAGGCCCAGATGTGGCAGAACAGGAGAGGAAGTGAAGTGAGACTTTAATTCCAAGAAAGCTGCCTCATGGAAGGGGACTGCAACCACGGAAGGCTTGGCTGGATCTCAGACGGAGCTCCCCTGATAGATAATGAAGCTGAGAAATGTGCATTTCTCATGTTCTTGGACAGAACGTGAATAAATTCGAATGATGTCCAAAAAAACAAGCATATCAACCAAGCCTTGGAGGACTGCTGGGGTGTCGGACAGACCAAACTGCGCTAGGTGGTGAACACGGGGGCTCCTTGAAGAAGGGTGAAAGCAGGTCAATTAATGGCAGAGGACATTTATTCTTCACAGTGATGTTGTTTCGGCCATGGTAATCAATACAAAGCCTCAGGATTCCATCCATCTACTCCACAAAAATCAAGTATCTCCCCATTCTATGGATAAGCCATGGCTTTTTACTTGACAGATTGGACAATTTACAATGAAATGACCTGGTTTGCTGCAATAAAAAGACTAGAATCGAAGCCTTCAGTCTCTCTCCTTGGGAACAGACAAACGCCCCCTAGCTCCCGGACCGATGCCCTGCAGGCTCAGAAGTGACCGAAGCACCTGGACAGGGAGACACTGGAATCCATGGTCCAGGCTGCAAAGTGGACAATGTTTTGGATTGGGCTCGCCAGAGGGACAGCTGATTGCTGATCTTCATTGCTCCTCTGATTGTGGCATCTAAGGACAGAAGTTTCTCTACTATGGCTAGCTTCCTTAATACCTTGGCTGAGACCTTGGATAAACATGGTAATGCGCATTGCCTCATTCCCTGGGATCAGTTGGAGCCACTCTCCCAGTTTGGGGGACACTGTCCCGAGTGCTCCTACTACAACGGGGACCGCGCTCACCTTGACCTTCCACATCTGTTCCAGTTGTTCTTTGAACCCTTAGTACTTTTCAAGCTTTTTGTGAGCGTTTTTTCCAATGTTATTGCCATCAGATGGTATCGCCACATCATATTACCATATATGTACCATATATTACCATATTGCCTTCTTCTGCACTTTGTCCTAGACCACTGTTAAGTTTTCAAAGTATTTTCTCCAAATATGTGCATGTCCATGTAGTTTTTCTTCTGGTGTTATTTTATATAGCGACCTCTTGTGGTAGCAATGCCATTGTTTGACATTATTTGAGGCGGATGTAGAAATTTGACGGATCTGTTTTTCTTCATCATTTTTTGATGAATGTTGTTGTTTTGGCTGGTGAAGCTGGGCTTGGAGTTACTATGTGTATATGATGTAATTGGCACAGTTACTGCACTGATGCTAGTTAGAAAGGCGAAAATAAAATATGTCCTATCTTTCCATTCAACCTTTATCTTATCGGTCCTATCTACCTCAACTATCGCCTGGACCGCGACTGGAACATGTATAGTAGTCCTTAACCTTCCTTAACTTTCCCCATTCATTCTCCATGGTAGTGCTTATCACACACGCCTGTAATACCATCTTTGGCCACCAGCGCTGTTTCCCAATTCAGCGAACGAATATGAGGACACAGATGAGTAGTGACGGGAATTATGGCTCTTTTAAGTGAGCCAGAGCTGTCAGCTCAACTCACCCAGAACAGCCGGCTCTTTCGGCTCCCAAATGGCTCCCATTTTCTAATTCAGCCAAATTTAGCATTGTTTGGCTTATGATATGTATGAATGAGTCAATAAATCATTTGTAGTGAAGTATCAATTCAAACTTCACTTTTATGCTAACATATGCCGTAACTATGCATAAATGTTAGATATAGAGCAGTCAAATCAACTTAGATCAAATCAAATGTGGCTGTACTTATTCAGTATCATACAAGTATTCAAATTAAGAACTTATAATTAAAAAGAGGTACTTATCTTTTTAACTGTAATATACAATTAAAACAAGTATTTCCAACCTTTTAAACCATAGATGAACAGTGTTAACTACTAACCAATTCTTTTCTTCAAACAACTCCTCTCTCTTTCTCTCGGAAATCAAAAAAATACTCTCTCAGGTTCATCAGCTCACAGTGTAATCAATCAGTTTCTCGTCTGGCTCTGTCCGCAACTGTCGACGAACGTCTGGAACAGTGTCCGTTCACCCAGCTCCAGCTTATGTGTCTCTGACAAAACGCGCATGTGCTGTGTGACCATGACAGAGAAAACGGGCTGTGCACCCCAGTGCTGGGCGGTTCAGGACTCGTCCGGGTTAATCACCCGGATCCTTTAAGTGACTCATGAGTCATGAATCTGAGGTCTCCATTGAACCGGATCCGGCGAATCCTGAGTCCTGAACCGCTAACAGACAATAATGAGGTGTAGTGAAGGTGTAGCAAATAGCCTTTGGATTAGGCCCCCGTTTGGTGTGTAGTGAAAAGCCTTCGCGATTTGCCTCCTGCTGATGTGTACTGAATAACATTGGCCATTGTGACCTGGCTACTCTTTGGTTTGTAGTGATTGAGTCAACTCAACTCAACATCACAGCTTGGTCATTCCTCTGCTGATGCGAGGGTCTAAGGGCAGGGGATGTTTTCTCACTTCTGTGAGAAAGTGCATTGAGATAATGTTTGTTATGAGCTGGCACTCAAAATAAATTTAACTGACTTGAATTGAGCTTCACCCATCCAGCAGGCGCGATCAACATTGCCAGTTACTTGAATAATTTTTAGTTTTCCAAAAAAACTTTGTTCTAGGTAAGGTTATAAGAAATAATCATCTCTTGAGATTCAGAGATCAGTGTCCACAACTTGTCTAGCATGCAGTAAGTCCATTAAAACGTTTTTATTTCCACTGCCCATAACACATTATCTATCTTATAACAAAAACTGCATCTGCCTCAAATACCCTCTGACCTATCATCATGGTCTGATCCTAACATTTTCATGACATCAGCCTGTGATTATTAGTCAACTCTGAATGCAATTCACACTGGCAGCAGACATGCATTGTTAGAAAGGAAACTAAGTCAAATGATTTCTGAGCATCCAACCACAGTAACTGGTGTCTGGGTTTAAATTTGACACTGATCACATCAAGTTTTTTTTCTGTCTGGGGATTATGTTTACACTGCAGCTACAGGATGCACCAGGATGGAGGAAGGGGTGGGATGTTTGGAGGATTTGATTTTATCTAATCCTCCAAACAAGCTGACTTTTTTGTGCATCTTGCTAAAGATCTATAGATAGGTCTTTACTCTAAATTTCTTGTTTTAATGTGCATAGACACTTGAAATTTTAAATGAAGCTATAAACCTGAAGAACAAGGTTGATCTCTTTTGCTCTATGACCCTTTCTATGGCAAAGCTCACAGAACATTGTTTACTTTATGCAGTAATTTCCCACCGTGAAATCTTACAGATCTGATGTATCTAGGGGTGCACTGCCTCTGACAACCCACCATTTTATCTTCAACCAGCTGAACCGTTGTTTATACAAACTGAATCACACCAGGAAGCACAACAACCTGATTTGTTGTTGACAGCTGATGAAAAAAGCTGAGCCAGTAGGCTACTTTTTCTTTCTTTTCTTTGACTGAGCTTTCACTGTCATTGAGCACCAGATCATGATCTAACAAGACTCTCGGTGCCTTGTTGATCGAGTGTGACACAGTGCTTTAAATGTCAGGGCATGGTGAGATTGGCCATGGGGGGAGAGGGATAGAAGTAAGTGATGAACAAAGCAAGACTGAATTGTTTACCTCATGAATAAGAAATTAAAGGCTAAGCCCTGGAATGCACTGCTGCCTGCGGTGTCTGTGGAGGCTGATGTAGATGAGATCGTTTTCTGCCAAAATGTTCTGCTGAACATCTCAGTGACATCAACACCATCCTAGATAAGCCGCAGAATCTCCTTGTGCAGAAAAACTGCAGCAGACTACAGCTAGCTGTTGTGATTGGTAATTAAGTGCAGCTGTGACCATGAAATCAGGACTGAGCATAATTAGCCACTTTGAAGCATAGATTTAATACCAAAATCTTTGACAAAATACCAGAGGATCTGGTGCTACTTGAGGATAATCTGATCTCCAAGCCTCTCTTCTCATATATATTTTTGTTTCTAATAACTGTGCCATTTTTGGGCCAGCGAGATGGGAGCTGGGTTGCATTTGGATCTGTCTGTTCATCAGCCAGACAGAAATGCCACAGCGCAGCACCCTCAATTTCTATTTGTAGGAGGGAGCCCAATATGACACATGCACATTTTGAAAGAAAAATAAGGAGTAAGTGCAGGTATAATATTACAGTCTTATTATGGCAGATTTCTTCCCTACTGTAAATACCTCTGTATTGGCCCCATACAGCTATAGCTGATTTGCAGTGGTGTAATTTCAAGAGGCCTTTCACAGATGGCACAGTTCGAACAGATTCCAAGGTGGAAACATATTTCTTTTACTGCATCTTTGCATATACAGTATTCCCAAATTGTTTCATCATGTCAGTGCACCAGAAAAATATTCTATGAACTTAAGCTGCTCTAATGGGTATTTGAATGTCTCCCACTCCATCTATCTTATATATGGTGAAGACAGGGAATACACCTTGGACACCTTTTTGAGAGTAGTGGGGGAAAAAAACCCATACATGGGGAGAACATGCTAACTCCACACGTATTATCATAAACCATGTGGCCCTGGATGAAACAGTCCATTATAAATTTAGACTTTTTTTTATTGTAAACCAGACTTTTTAATAAAGCTGCTCCTCCTCGACCATCTGCAGAAGTTTCTAATAGAACCTCCAAAAATTACATTGTGGCAAGGCTTAGAAATGTGAACTTCTGCTACCAACCACAGCTTCCAGCAGATCAAAAATCATAACATGAAACTGTGCTTTTTTGTGTTTTTACTTTACTTGTGTTTTTTCTTTATTTTTCAACCTTCCAACCCCCCCCCAAAAAATTAAAAACAACAAAGAAAAAAAGGAGGGCACTGCTTGCTCATGAATAAATATCTTTCTCCACCACGGTTCAAGGGTTTCCAAATTCCTTAAATGAAAGTCTGTTTCTCCATTAAACATCTCTCCCACAGAGTCCAGCCATTGATCGAGGCTGGGAGGGTCCCTGTTCACCTTACTCCTCGTGATAGCCTTCTTCACTGCCGGGGTCAATGTTTTGAATAGATGAACGCCTTCCTTTCAGTTATAGTGTCCAATATTAATCCACGGCACATGAACTGGGGGTCCTGTAATCCTGTAATCCAAACTTCCTACCATTTTCCCAAGAATCCCACCACAGAAAAAAATGCATGTTACTTCAAGACCAGAATATGTGCTAGTGATTGGCATCCAAAGGCTCGTACTGTCTCAAAAAAAAAATGGCTACGGGATTAGTGCAGGTAGTAGGCTCTTTTTTAGCATGCTTTGAAGAGGAGTCTCTTCTGGGCTGACCAGCATCCCTGTGATTCAGCAATAATGAACCATCTCTCTGATCTGCAACCACCCACTTTTTCTTCTCAAACTAAACTGGTAAGCCTAGTTTGTGTATTTGACTTGGTTACTCATCAGTCACTAATGCCTTTAAAAGTTTTCCATTTTAATTGAAAGTTGTCCCTGTTTGCAAATAGTTTAGCTAGGTAAGCTTATTTTGCAAAGCTAGTTCTGCACCTGAAATCTAATTTGCATCAATACAGTCATCATTTGTTATGTTGTAAGAAGAATCAAGAAGGATATATATGCTGTCATGTGCGTGGTAAAAGCTAATGGGTCCGAAACATGATCATGACTAAGCTTTCTGATCAGACACAACTAAGTTGAGCTAAATCGGAATATCTGCAGTATTGTCACAGGAAACCATACTATCCCAAATTGTGTTTTTATTGGTGTTGCCTCTTCTGTCTGAGATTTAGTGAAGACAACACAGCTACTCCCTTTTGAACTTTAGGATGATAAATGATCTGTATTTGAGAAAGAAAAATAATTAATCTTATGACATTTTGATCCATTTGTTTGCTTGCAGGTCTTTGAACAGCAATTTCAGCTTTTGTCACATAGCAATTTAAAACCAACAGTTTAAGAACTAACATCTTATTCCTTGTCTATCACTCATTTCTTCTTCCATAGTCTTTTCTTTCTCATTGCCTCACTTTATCCCTCTCTTTGTGTGTACTTTGACTCTCCTTTTTTTACTCTTAGCCCCCATGTAAGGAATCTGGCTGGAAGATCCAAAGGCACGCTCAACAAATAGGATCTAATTCAAACAAAGGCTTTGTTAAAGTTAGGTAAGTGGAGCGTGGTCCGTGGCAGGTTTTAGCACACCAAATGCTCCTCCACCACCCCAGGCCGCAGCCACCACGCTGAGATCCACGAAAGAAAGAGGAAGAGGTGTAGTGCTGTGCCAGTATAAATAGACTCGCCTTGCTCCACCCAGGGGCTCACTGTTAGAGAGTTGGCAAAGGGTCTTATGGTGGCGCGGAGTGCCACGATATCATATGGTCACACAAGCCTCCTTAACATTGGTGAAGAACAGGTCGATGGTTCTTTTCTTCCTGGTAGGGCAGTCCACACACTGGTGCAATGCTGGTAGCGTGGTTTCCAGAGTGATGTGGTTGAAGTCCTCTGTTATGATCAGCAGAGCCTCCGGGGACTGGGTCTGAAGAGTTGAGGTGGTGGTGTATACAGCATGAACTTGTGTGCAGTGTCTGGGTCCGCCCTTGGTGGGATGTAAACACACAGGACAATAACGTGCGAAAACTCACATGATATTTTTCTGGGAAATGCAACTCAGATCAACTAAACTTTGTTTGTTTTTTTTGTTACAACTAAACTTTGTTTGTTTTTTTTGTAACAGCCGTTATCCCAAGGCACTTCACAAAGAGAGCAACAATACGTACATAGTAAAAAACACCTATCCTCAGACCCTTGCAAAGGCTGAGGGACAACTCCCAAAAAAAGGGAGAAAAAGGGGAGACACCTCAGGGTGAGAGACAGAGGAGGAGATCCTCACCCAGGACGGACAGGCGGGCACAAGCAAGACAGTACAGAAGGAGAAATGTACTGATGGCTAACGGTTTTAAATACAGATATATCAGAAGTTGACGGACGGAGTACTGGATCCAGCTCAGAATCTATGGAGTCTGAGAGGAAAGAAAGGCACAGACACTCCAGGGACGCGTGGTCCCTGGTCCATATGTTAGTCCTGCATAGTCACGGAATAGGAAAGAAGAGGAAGAGGAAGAGGTGGAGGAGGAGGAGGCAGAGGAGATGGAGAACAGATGGGGAGAGACCAAGAGGAGAGTGAGAAGATAGGGTCAAGGGGTCAAGGAATCAAGACAGTACTGATGGCTTGGAATATAGATATATCATAATTCAGAGTAGAAAGTAGAAAGAGCAGAAAGAATGTATATATAGAAATCAGTCCAGAGTAGAAAGCGGAAAGAGCCGCAGTGTGAAGAGCCGGGTTGAGGGACGGAGTCCTGGATCCAGCTCAGCATCTATGGAATCTGGGAGGGAAGGAAGGTACAGACACTCCAGGGATGTGCGGTCCCTGGTCCATATGTTAGTCCTGCATTGTCACGGAATAGGGAGAGGTGGAGGAGGAGGATGTGGAGAACAGACGGGGAGAAACTTAAAGGAGAGTGAGAAGGTAGAGGGAACATGAATCCAAAGCACACCACAGAGAGAACAGAGAAGATAGAGCTCAATGTGCCAGGGACCCCCAGCACAATCAACCTAGGGCAGCATATCTAAGATTTATGGTATATCTGTAGGCTCTGTCAAAAAGGAGGGTTTTTAATATACTCTTGAAGGTAGGGAGGGTGTCTGCCTCCCGGACTGAGACTGGTAGATGGTTCCACAGGAGAGGGCCTTGGTAGCTGAAGGCTCTGGCTCCAAATCTAGTCTTAGAGATTCTTGGAACCACAGGTAGGCCTGCATTCAGAGAACGGATTATCCTAGTGGAGCAATAGGGTATTATCAGGTCTAAAATATAAGAGGGTGCCAGACCATGAAGAGCTTTATAGACAAGGAGAAGGATTTGAACTGAATCCTGGATGGTACAGAAAACCAGTGCAAGGAGGCCAGAACAGGAGAGATATGATAATAGTTATGATAGTTTTAGTCAGGACACGAGTTTTAGTCAGGACACGAGCTGCTGTGTTCTGAATGAGCTGCAGAGTTCTCAGTGACCTATTGGAGGTTCCAGGCAGTCAAGAGTTGCAGTAGTCCAGCCTGGATGTAACAAAGGCATGGACCTGCTGTTCTGCTGCACGAAGAGGGAGTAGGCACCTCATTTTTGCAACATTGCAGAGGTGGAAGTAGACAGTCTGTGAGATAAATTTTACGTGGGAGCTAAAAGACAGGTCTTGATCAAACTAACAGCTAGGTTCTTTATAGCAGTGGCAGAAGGAGTACCAAATCTATTTTGTAGAGCTATGGCGTCAGATATAGAGTCACTTTTTTGGACCTATGAGAGGTAATTCTGTTCTTTCAAAGCTTAGAAGGAGGATTTTCTCAAGGATTTTTGAGATGAAGATAAGATCGGAGATTGGCTTGTAGTTTGCTAGAGTTCCTGGATCAAGGGACAGTTTCTTAAAGAGGGGTTTGGTTATAGCAACATTAAACATAGGAGGAACATAACCTGTTGTTAGGGACAGGTTGATGAGGTCAAGTAAAGAAGAAGATTTAAGGCAACACTTCCTTAAACAGCTTAGTGGGAATTGGGTCTAGGAGGCAGGTCGATGATTTAGAGGAGATGATAGTAGACAGCTGATGCAGATCAATGGGGTCAAATGAAGATAGTCACCTGTCTGCATCCCCAGCTATATCCTGAATAGCAGCAATAGATTAATAATAGATTAATTGCAGTAGATGCTAGGTGGTTGCTTGTCTGATCTTCATAATTTTGTTGTTGAAGAAATTTATAAATGTCACAAGTGAGTTAGGATTGGACCCCAGTGCGGAATCACACAGAGACAAAACTGGACTGTGGCTCAGGTATTTATTAGAATCACAGGTCCAATGGAACGGTTGGCAGAGTCGGCTGGAGCTGGCTGTAGTTTGGCAGAGGAACCGAGAACACAGGTGAACTGAAACCCAGGAGACGCCAGTGAGTTTCCACAAACAAAAAGGGAGACAAAAAAGCACTAGGAACAAAATGGCACAAGTAAAACAGGTGTTGGAGCCAAACGTTACCACGTAGCTCGTGGGACTCTCTGGCGAAGGCCGGGTATTTGTACTGCTGCAGATAGGTGGAAATGGAGACCAGGTGTGAGCGCCACAGCTCCGCCTCTGCCAGGTAATCAGGTCCAGGAGAAAAAAAGGAAAAACAGGGAGGGGAAAACAAGGAGCCTAAGGACCTCCAGAGATCACAGCAGCGGCTGTGACAATAAAGTCACCACTGCTGAGATGTGTGAGACTACACTGCTCAGTGGAGTCAGACAGGCTACAGTGCTGAAAAGAAACTTGGGGTTATGCTTAATTTCCTCAATTAGAGAGGAGTAGTATCTGGTGAAGCGCCATTTCCTCTCTAATTTATACACTAGCTGCTTTTGGTGGCGAGTTTCTGGTGTATACCAGGGGGCCGATCTTGTTCTAGATATAATCTTTTTTGTTAGGGGTGCAACTGAGTAGAGAATTTAATGAAAAGAACCTGCAAAGCGATCAGCAAGGTGATCAATGAAGGTGGGACTCAGGCTTTCATAACAAGAGACAGTGGAATATGTTCCTTAAAGTTTGCTAAGACACTGTCTGTCAAGTGTCTTCTGTATATACTGTTTTTCTTTTTCACAACTGGCTAGAAGGAAGTTAAAAATGATTAAAAAGTGGTCAGATATAACTGGGTTTGGGGCAGAAAAGGTCAGGTGTGTAATTTCAACACCATAAGAACAAGGTCCAGGGTGTGATTGATTGCTGACTGAAGCTAATGGACTCGACTATAGAGGTGAATGCTGTACTGCAGCTATCACTGACTACATCCACATGAATATTGAAGTCACTGACAATAATGATTTTGTCAGTTGTGAGGACTAAGCTTGAGAGAAACTCAGGAAATTCAGACAGAAAATCTGAATAAACCCGATACACTATGAAATTAGTGTATTGGTACAACAAGTAACTTTCAGCTTTGGTGAGACAAAGTGATGACAACGCTCTCAAATTAAATATAATTAGTATTAAGTGTAGGGGTAATTAATAGACGACGGTCAAAGACGGCTGCCACCCCACCTCCACAGCCACAGCCAGAGCATTGAGGGACACGGTAATTAATGTGGCTGGGAGGAGACATTTAGGCTAACATAGTCACCTTCACAAAGCCAGGTTTCTGAGAGACGCAACACATCAATATTGTTGTCAAAGATTCATTCATTTACAAGAATGGCATTGGAGGACAGGGAGCGGATATAATCTACATTTAATGCTCCTGTCCTGAGGAATGACTGTGGAACACCTGATTTTTATAAAGTTGTTAAAGGTTGCTCCGCTGCTGTTAAATCTGGACAGTCAGGGGACAGACACAGTCTCTATGGGGTTCTGTGTGGGTGACTGAAGAGAGGGAAGCGCAGAGAAGTGTGTTAAACTGCAACACTGCCTCCTGGTCTCAACTCTGAGTCAGGGTGGGGGAGGATGGATGCATTTGGCCGAGTTGCTAGAGTTGGGTTGCTCCGTCCAATGTGGGGTGGATGCAGTCCCTCCTAATGAGACCAGGTCTCATTAGGAGGGACAATAGGTCTGATGTTGAGGCTCAACATCACATCGCAAGCTACAATCTCATTGGAGAACAGAGGATCCTCTGCCCTGAAAGTGCTTTTCTCACTATTTTAAGGAATTCTTTTAATGACATCTTCAACATTTCTCAATACAAACACATCAGTATCACTGAAGTATCACTAATAATTCAAAAATAAAATAGCTTCATGTTGTGTTCTCAGCTCTAGTACAAAAGATACGAAAAGTAATGCACCATATTTTCATAGTTTTTCAAATGACATTGCCACTGCCCCGAACTGCATAGCTACCACCTGTAGAGATGGTGGAAAAGACTAGTGGACACGGCATTGGCTGGCAGCACCGGCAGACAGCCAGTGGCGCTGCCTTCCTACATCTCTGTGGCTCTGTTTTCTTGGTTATTTTTGCACCAAACACATAATTAACAGCACTATTACCCAGCATGGGCACTGGTCCTGCGCTCTCCGACCCTCCATCTCCCTCTCTCTCCTGCCTGCTCCAGTGTCCCCAGTCCCTCCCTGCCCCAGCCCATCCAGTCCCTCCAGTCCCTCCCTGCCCCAGTCCCTCCAGTCCCTCCAGCCCCTCCAGTCCCTCAGCTCTTAGGCTGATGGAAGAACCGGCCACTGCCTACACCGCAGCTTCCACTCCTCTACTCAGTGACTATATGGCCATCGCTGACCAGCTGCCCGGTGTGCGGGCACCGTTGCCACCGGAGCGCTGCTCGCACCTCTTGCGCAATCGCCCGTGATCTAGAGCAGCAAACTTTTTACTTTCTCCTGCCAGATGCGTTTGTTTGCCTCAGCCACAAGGACTTCCAACTCCAGGGAATCATATTTATTCTTGCTCTTTCCTTTGCACTCGGTATGATGGAAAGGCTGACAGCGCACAAACCCCTCATTTGCAAACTGCTGTTTGCACCTGTTGTCACTGCGGCAAATTCCCTTAGTAAATCACCCGCAAAACGCACGCAAATCAAGCATGCAAAATCTTACCAGGAGCACGCAATTTAGCGTCCCTTATTTGGGATCTTAGTCAGGCCCTTACAGTGCAACAAGAGGCGATAGTTGAGGTAGAAAAGACAGATAGTATAGGAAAGGGTCAAAAGAAGCATAGGTTTTTTTTGTTTGTTTTTTTCATATTAGAAGAGGTAGAGCACCGTTTACGAAAGGGGTGCTCTTGGGAGACGAAAGTCTTCAAGAGATTCTTGGAGAATGGTGGGGAGATTCCCATTGTGATGGTGTTAAGGAGTTTGTTCCACCACCTAGGGACCACAAAGGCAAACAGTCTGGACTGAGATTGCGTAGGGAAGGAAATGCAAGACGATGTTCTTGGGAGGAGCGTAATGCTCGAGAGGGAGCATAGACCTGGATGAAAGAGTTCAGATAAGAGGAAGTGGATCCAGACGTCACTCTGTGTGCAAACACATGTGACTTGGATTTGATTTGGGATGCTACAGGTGGATGTCTATCAGAAGCGGTGCCACCTTTTTGGTTGGTCGAGGATGAGGCATGCAGCAGCATTCTGCACCATCTGTAGAGGTTTTCTGGCACACAAGGGAAGACCAACCAGAAGAAAATTGCAGTAATCGAGGTGGGAGGTGACCATTGCCTGAACCAGGAGTTGGAGTCAGGAACGGTCTGATTTTACAAATATTGTGAAGAGACATGACCGGGAGACTACACCAAGGGTTTCTAACTGGGCAGAGGGAAGACGTGCGGATAGTGATCCCTTTCCATGTATTACAGCTGACTTTGTGATGGCTTTAAGGAGCTCATCTCATGAAAATTGGTACACTGATTGAGGAGGGAGACCTTGGACACTTGATAGGGGCAGAACCCATGGGGGGACCCAAGTGCAAAAGTAGAGCCCCATAGACATTTTGACCATTTCCATATGGATTTTTTAAAAATGTTGTAGGCAAATAAAAATTGCTATGCTAATGCATTCTAAAGAGATATACAAAAAAGTCTCTTGACATGATGACCTTAACACGACAGGAAGTCGGCCATTTTGATTCAAATAAACACCTCTCCTATGGGGTTAACACAGTTGGCATCAAATTTGGTACAGATCATGCATGGATCAAGCTGAGAAAATGTTATTACTAGCACATTGGGATTGTCCAAAAATGTCATATTTTGGAGACATTCAAAATGCACGGGGCAAAATAGCGCCACCAAGAAAATTTCAAACGGAAAGCTCCACTTCTGAGTTTTGTCTAAATGCATGACACTTGGTGGGTTTATAGAACATACCAAGGCACAATCCTGTTGAAGTCCTGCCCTCAACCCAACAGGAAGCCAGCCATTTTCTGATATTTTTTTTTATGCTTGATGTATTCAAATTCGAATCTGGAAGTCTCACATATTTCACTTGATTCACACATACATTCCACCACATCACGCAATTCACCATTTTGACCCCCTTCTCTTGGCATCTCACCAAGAACCTCCATTCTGCTTGTCTCTTCACCTACCTCACCTAATTCACGTCTCACCTCTGTCACCACTGCCACAATGCTCCCTGTGGAATATGGGAGCATTGTGGCAGTGGTGACATGCTCTTCAACACACTGTGTTGAAGAGCATTGCAGCTGTAACACATCTAGTGTGAGGCTGCGTCCCAAATCTTCACCTTACCCCTTAGTCTTCGTCTTAGTCTTAGTGGCTGAGCCACTTGCTAATGTTTATGCGACCTACATTTCCTATGAAATACTGTGTATTTATGCAGTTGTTAAATTGTGGGCCTGTGACGTGGGGTTTGAACTTATTTCTTTGTTCCTTCAGGTGGATTGTCCACCGATACTGCAGGGTGGATGCAAATATGCCCATCTTACTCTTGTGGTTCAATGAGGAGGCTGAAGTCATCTGGAAATCAACTGGAGGGCCTATGGTCAATTTCCCCAAGGCAACAGTACATAGATATTGTCTTGTTTCCTTTCATGGCAATCGTAAATACTCTTTGTTTTGTTCCATTTTTATTACAGTATGTATATTGTTTTCACAGTAGTGTATTGGGGTGGGGTTTCTGCAACTATTTGCAATAAATGTTTTTTAAATCACACTTGTATTGAGTATAACTGTTGAATGGATGCACATCTAGAACAGCTTTTATGTAGCACATTTATTGCTAAGCTGTAGCACTGAATAAGAAATAAGATACAAGCATACAAATATAAATGTATATACATCTGTATAAAAAATGTCGACAAAAAAATGTACAACACTGACAAGTAACATTGAGAAATTACATTGAGAAAAAGTGTAAAAGTTGTGAAAGGTGTGTGAAGAGAAAAGCTAGGGTACAGATTGCATCCAAAATGGCGAACATCAAAGTAAATGATCCCATGGAGCTGGTGTATATGGACTTCCTCACTTTGGAATCTAATTCTAGAGACACAAGAAATGTTCTAGTAATATGAGATCACTACAGGAAATATGCATGAGAATATCCATCTAGGGACCAGACAGCAAAAATAGTTGCTACAGTCCTGTGGGACAATTTTATAAGCTACTATGGTTTTTCCACACTGATTGAACAGTGGTCAGGGAGCCTGTTTTGAGTCTGAAGTTGTTGCAGTATACATGTTGTGTAGACATGCTGGGATCTCCAAGTCCCATAGTACATCATACCACCCAAGAGGTAATCCGGTGGAGAGATTTAATAGAACTCTGCTCTTGAGGACTCTGAAGGAGAAAAAGAAGGAGTGGATGAAATACGTAAGGCCTCTCGTGCATGCATATAATTGCACAAAGAATGATGTGAGTTGGGAAGTTCCTTTCCTTCTCATGCTTGGCAGAGAACTGCATCTTCCCATTGATTTTTTTTGGCATTTATCCTCAAGGCCATCACTCCATGTAACCCCAGAACTGACATGGACAGTGTCTCAGAATCTCTGAATCAGAGTCTCTGAATCCTGATGCCCCTGATTTTTTTTTCTGAACAGGGGATTTTGACAGAAAGTGAATTAGAGCCTCCTCTGGCAGTGTCTCAAGATAGGCCGCAAGAGGAGGGTGCCACCAGCACACCTGAGTGACCATCAGGTTGGTTACAAGACTCATTTTGGCCTTCAAAGTGTATACCCCTGTACACAGGAGATGCTGTTGAATGATTTTTTAATGACATGCTGTGAAACATTGTGTTCGTGAATGTCCTCTGCTTGCTATTGCAGCCTTTCACACAGCAAATAACCACTTTTCCTCAGTAGATGTGAAACTAACTTTAAACTACTAATGTAACAACCTTACTGCAACTACATGCAGGTAACACTGGTGTATTGATGGAAGTCGGGGTGCTGCCTGGCAACGAATTGCTAGCAGGACACACCGAATTACAGCGACGATGCTAAGATAATGCTAACCAGTCGGTCTCCATATTAGGACAATGGCTAGGGTGGCTACACAGCCTTAGACCGCAATGTCTCCTGATGACACAGGTCCAATCATTTTAACTGCTTTAAGACATGGATGACAGAAAATTCTTTCCGTTCCAACAGGACAAAACAGAAGTCCTGATGCACTGAGGGAAATCTGAATTTGAATTTTGAAGCACCAGCAAAAAAAAAACATCTGATAAAGTGAAATCAGGCATCACCAAGATCATGTTTTATCATCTTGAAAACATTGCCAAAGTGCATCCATTTCTTTCTAAAGTCAACACAGAGACACTAATTCATGCTTTTATTACCTGGATTGACTAGGTGTAGGTTTTCAAAGTTCTTTTGCCGGTGCACTCCACACAACCCTTGGTCGTATGCAACTGTACCATGTCACACTACATGATCATAGTAGCTTAAATTCGTAGTGAGTTTTAGTCGAAGGATTTCCCACTACACAGGCCCTACAGAATGACATTCGCTTTGATTCCTCCTGTTGCTCTATGCTTCCAGAGTAGTTGGAGGGGGGGGGGCAAGGAACTATCAATCATCTGTTAAAGGGCGGTGTGTGATATTACCAGACTTTCGTGCACAACATGAACAAGAAAAATACAATTATATATTTTGGAACTAGTCCTGGATTTGGTGAATCTGGATCTGGATCTGTTGAATTGCTAGCCATCAATCGATAGATACCTGTATACTATTTTGCTCCTGTCTGCCTGTCCATCCTGAGTCAGGATCCCCTCCTCTCTGTCATCCCGAGATTTCTCTCTTTTTTTCCCCTGTCAAGGTTTGTCTTGGGAGTCATTCCTCGGCCAGTGCAAGGCTCTAAGGGCAGGGGGTGTTTGCTATGTCACCACTTTGTGCATATTGTTGCTCACTTTTGTAAAGTGTTTTTCGACAATGTCTGAGCTGGCACTTAAAATAAATAAAGGTGAGTTGAGTTGAATCTCTGAAGTGAAAGTAACTGTGCAACACTGTGCAAAGCTCATCATGAGGTCTGTCAAAAATTCTGTCAAAAAATCTTATATATTAGTCTTGTATTAAAAGGAGTTGTAGAGATTAAGAGAGAGTTGTTCTTTTTATTATGTTATGTCTATGGAATGGCCTTTCTCAAAACCTTGAGAGCAGGCTTTGCGAAAGAGTGTGGACATTTTTTTAAGTTTTATTTGATTTATTAGTTCCAATCAGTACACTGAGCTGTCTTTCAGCTCCATCTTTTCTCTTCCCTACACTTTCCTTTTCTGTCTCTAGACAAGGAGCTGCTCCTGTTCTTTTTCTGTTTCTAGATCCCCATGGATACTGCTATGAGCACAGGAACCTCTGCATGGTCCCTGCCCATCCCTGACTGCCACTGTCGTCTTATGGTTCCATCGGTCACTGCTGGATGTATTCCTCTCTGTTCTACCCCCTGCCAGCTCCAATGACATGCTGGATCCTCAACCTCTCTTGTGGCCCTGCCTCCACCTACTGTTGCTGCTTTGGTCGTTTTCTATCACTGCTGGCACTGCTGGATGCATTCCCATCTTACTAGTAGTTTTCACTAATCCTCAATCGTTATTTTCTGTAGTGTACGATCGACAAATATAGAATATTTAAAAAATGGCTTATGGCCGAGGCAGAGCAGAATCGGCTCTTCTCTCTCTCAATGCAATGTACTTTGTATATAAGGAAACAGGAGTGCACATGCTGCAGAGTGTATGTGTGTATTTTATGGTTGAAAACCACACTGGAACTTGATTAGTTCTCTGTCTCTGACTTAAGCCAGAGAAATCAAAAGTTTCTGAGAGGGAAGTCTTTTCTAACTCATAAACAAATTAAGTGGATTTTTATTTGAGTGCAAGAATTAAAAAATTGGAGATTTGAGAGAGAAGTATTTCATTGAGTGGCTTTATTGAGTGGCCATCGAGGAAAAAGTGTCTCACGGTTAGTGTTCAAACAAAACACTCTTCTGCTTCCCCTGCCTGCTGTTTGGTCAAGGATGGGTTTCGAGGAAATTAAACATCTCTCTTAGCGAATTGGAAAATTAAAGAGCAGTGCGAGCCCCTGGATAATGCTGTTAAACCGGGGGTCACTTGGAAAAGTTAACACTGGTGCATAGATTGACAGTGCGTGCAGGCACCCCATTGAGCAACGTAACCAACCGCTGGAAGAAAACAGCATGCATGCATTAAAATATGTGGAAAATGTGAGACAGGACTGGGTATGTTTGTGTGTGTGCATGTGTGAGAGGATGTGTATAAGACCTGCTGGAGGGTAAGTGCCCCACCTTTTTATGTAAATAACTACTGCACAGAGAGATGAGCAATTATCATTCAGTGTTTTTGAAATCACGCTTTTCTGCTTCTTCACCTTCCCAAATAAAGATATTTGTGAGTGTCAACATGTCCTCGAGGCTTGAGGAACTGCACTGTAGCGTAATGGTGTTGCAAGGGGCTGCTGGTGCCTTTGTCAAACGTGAATGCAGCCTGGACAGGTTGAATGTCCATCGCAGTGCAAACAGACCATTCATCCTCACACCTACACCCAGGGGCAATTTGGAGTCGCCAATCAGCCTATATTCATGTTTTTGGGCTGTGAGAAGAAAGCGAAGTACCCGTAGAACACCCAGGGAGAACATTTAAACAGTGAAAGACAACTAAGTGTGACCATTAGTCTGACTGAGTGTGACCATTGGTGAGAGTTTAACCCAGGACCATTGTGCTGTTAAGCAACAGTGGGAAGGAGGAAAAAAACTGCCAGGGAAAGTTGTGAATAGGATAACATTATTATTACCATGTTTACATGGACAGTAATAAGCTACAATATGTGGAATAGGTCATGTGTGGAATAAATATTATTTGTAATAAACAGAAAACAGATTATGGAGAATCAAAAACAAAAAAGGCAGGCTGAACAAGTTAGAAACCTGCTGGAAGACTTGGAAAAAAAAACCTGCTTTTCCATATTACTATGTCATGAACAATATGAAAATATTAAAAAAATGTGTGTAGTAAGGAGTGTTAAGAATGCAATTCATTAGGTATTAACCCTCCTATGCTCTCCAGCATGTGACAGGATCATGAATATTGCAACATTCAAGCCGCTCATATAAACAGCATACAGAATGCAATTATTGTCTTCATTCAGATCATCACAGCCCATGTAAATGTAGTCTGCGGTAAATTAGCATAGCACTGTCAGTTTCAACATTGGAGCTTTTACCTAAACTTTTCAGTCCTGTAATTACACTTTCCACGTGGTGATGTGATGTGATGTGATATTTACATTCCACCTTAGGCAGGAGGAGGGAGAGCCTCACTGAGTTTGACAAGCCACACGGAATCCTGCAATCTCCTCACTGTTAAATAATCGGTGCTTATTGCACTTTGACAAAAGGTCAAAAGTGCTCTTGGGTGAGATGAAAAGAACTTTTGGTATCGTTTCATAAATAAGAGTAAAATTTTACTCTTATATACTTATTTCACTCTTCTTCTTACAGGTTAATGGAAGTAAGACATCAGTCTATAAAATGTGTCTCAGATGACATCTCTTTAGTGAGGACATTAAATATTATTGAAGTGCACAATTAATTCAAATGCAAGGAGTGAGATGAGTGAAAGCTTGCACTCTATGAAAAGGGGGACAGAGGCAGCACTAAAGCGGATATGTTTTTGACACATTATTATAATAATAAGGTTTTTTTTCCCTGTACAGATGACTGATGACACAAGTGATTACATACACAAATACATGTTCACACAGACACATGCCTCTGATGGTGTGTATCCCTTTCCATCAGTCAACCTAATATCATACTTTTATACTGTGATTCACCCCCTCGAGTTCAGCTGGGCTCATATCATATTTAAAGTCTCTATGATTGAGACACCCCCCCACCCCCTCCGTTGATGGCATATTTCTCATTTATGTTAAATCAAAGAGACGTGGTGTCGGACCTAACCACCACTCATTACCATCATCGCAGGAGTACAGGGAGCAATTTACCTGTGGAGACGTTGTAATGCTGAATGGAAATAGGCCAAGCAGGAGCTGAAATGATATTTTTAATTATGTGGCACCTTTCCCACCGTTTTCATGCTGTTATGCGAGCCTCCAACGGCAAAACCTCATTTCAATATTTGTGTGTCATCAGACAGAGGGAAAGGGGAAGACGATTTGATGGGGGACAGAGGAGTTGTTTGGGTGGAGGGTGGTGGACTCCAACACAGCAGCCACCACACAAACAAAACAGCAGTGGCTGCAGCACCAGGGAGAGTTGTCATTGCGTTGATTATCTGCCTAAGCGGTCGCTGTCAGCTCATTTGCCTATGCGCTAAAACTCTCTCAGACTTCAATCATGAGCTTGATTCGTATTTACTTCTTGTCTGTGCTGTTTTTTATGGAGCAGTGGAGAGATCTAGTGCTGCTGATAACTGCAACTAAAGTAAAAAAAAGTTGCTTGGCTTCACAAAATTATAAGAAAATGTTTCAAAGTCCATTATTGATTTAAATTTTCCACATCCACAAACTATAAACATTATTTCAAAGCTTTTTACACGAGCATGCAAGCATGTACAACGTAGTAACATAGCAAACAATCCCTGCCCTCACCTGAGGAACAGGCAGGCGGGCAGAACAGTATGCAGAGATCTATGGTTTGATGTTTTACAGGTTAGGCATTGATCTTGAGGCCAAATGAGTCCACAGCAGCAACAGTATAAGGAAGGCCATGGTGAGGGTCAGACATGAGAAGAGATGAGAGGTGAAAAAAGGAAGAGAGGGAGACAGAAGAAGAGAGACCAAGAGGAGGGAAAGGGAGACAAAGGAGGTGGAATGGGAGGGAGAGGTAAAGAGGAAAATAGAAGAGTCAGGACAGAGAGCAGCAATAAAGTGGGTGAGGCTGGGTGGTGGAGGAGGGGTGTGAGAGGGTGTGAACATGGTCAAGCCATCCCAGGGACAGCCAGCAGAAGTCAGGCAGACCAAGCCGAGTCGAGTTAGCCAAATTCAAACAGCCCACCAACTGCCGGCAACTCCCAGCCAACCAGGACAGGCTCCCAACGTGTAGCAGCATATCTAGGACTTAAGGTCTAACTAAAGACTTTTTCAAAAAGGAGGGTTTTAAGGCTGCTCTTGAAGGTAGAGAGGATGGATGGATGGTTCCACAGGAGAGGGTCTTGGTAATTGATGGTTCAGGCTCTAAATCTGGATTTAGAGATTCAGGGGCATAGCACCAAATTCCAGGCCCTCTGTACAAGCAGGTCAACCAGCCCCAGCCCCAGCCCCCCGCCCCCCTCCCACATGCGCACACACACACACACACACACACACGCACATGCACATGCACACACACACACACACACAAAGACAAACCCCCTGCCCTGTGTGCTGAAGACATCTGGTTTGGTTATTAAAACAAAGGAAAAATGCCATTCTGATTCAATACTTTTTATAAAATACCAATACTGAAAAATAAGAGAATGAAAACTTGACTCACCGATCTTTTTTCCTTTAAGAAAAAAGAAAAAAAACAGACAGACAAGCTGTTACATTTTGTTCTATAATAATGTAATTGGAGACGGCCTCTATTTTTGTTTGATCAAAATGGACTGCCAGCAGAGTGAAGAAAAACAAGATTTTGCATTTATTTGAATCTATAAAATATCGTGTTCCTTCTTGACATTACTGTAACTTATTGCAACTTAATTGGGTTTGTGCTTCGCTGCATTGGGGACACATTTTGTTGTAATACATCCTGTATTGCTGTTAACATCGGCACTGCCCTAATAATGTTGTAGTAATAATTCTGAATCCGGACATGATTGTTTGCAAGGCAGAGGATACAACAAGCTTGTTGACACTGATAAGGACTTGCTTAGTTGTGGGTTATAATTGCTTTGGATGAGGAGCATTGCAAAAATCATTAAACAATTTCACCATAATACGGTAAACAACTACTGCTCGTAACGCCATAGCAGTATTTTAAGTGCTCTAATGGCTTTCTAATAAGCCAAACAGTGTCATCTGTATTTTTTTGCATTCAATTAGACATTTTAAAACATTGGTTCGAATAATATCCCCAGCCTGTATTATAGAGGGAAGGCAGACTAAACCATTTTGCACTGTTTATGGGGGTGCCTGATACACATATGTAGGCTAGTCTACAGCTAATATATGTAGGTTGGGACCCCCATACATGGGGCGTTATGTCCCTCAATTTGTGACATTTAGTATCTGGTTCTGGTATTGAACAGAGCCTCCCTATATGTTTAAGATTGTCTTTCCAGATCAGAAAAAAAATGTTTTTAGTCTCTTATTAGTTGATAGCTGCTTAAAGTTGCAGGTTTCTGGTGTATATCAAGGAGCTGACCTCATAGATATAATCTTTTTTGGTAGGGGTGCAATAGAATCAAGTGTATCAAGTGCAAGATGATCAACGTAAGAGGGAGTAGGGTTTTCACAAGAGTCCCCTGATAAACTGCTCTGTTTAAAACAATTGACTCCAAACTCAAGGAGTTGAGCAGCAGATCAGTGATCATTGTCGGAGGAGACTGGAACTGTACCACACACAATACAACTGATAGGAACTCAGAAGAACCACATTCACCATCAGCCTCTCTCATGTCCATCAAAGTCAGGGAGAATGGCCTCACAGATATCTGGAAAGAGATGAACCCCTCAGCTAGACAATACACATAGGTGAAAGCTGCCAGGGGCCACGTCAGAAGGGACCTGCTGGACAGGGTCTACATCAACAACACATACAGCAATAGAAGAGTCAGATTAACAATAACACTGATTGGCTTCTCAGACCAACACCAAGAATAGACATCGCCACACAGGTATCTCCTCAGTAAAGCCCTTTCTGGCATTTCAACACCAGGCTGCTCCAGGACAGAGCTTTCTGTAAGGTCTTCTGAGACTTCTGGAGCTGCTTGAGGCTCAGGAAAGCAGAGTTTGATAAGCTAGTTTGGTGGTGGGAGATGGGGAAGGCACAAGTAAAAATATTTTGTAAACAATACACAAATCACAAGGCAGGAATAGAACACATCAAGGAGATAGAGGAAGAAACCATCATGGTAGAGAACAACATCTGTAAAGAGGGAGAGGACAGTAGGAGCAAAGCAAAGCTCTCTGCAAAGGGTGCTCGAGTTGAGTCACCATCATCACAGACACACTAACCGCCTTCTTCGTCAAACTGGATCTTTATTTAAAAATATTTATTTTAATTTAAACAAATCTATAATAATATATAAGTGGAGTTCCAAACACACATACAGCGAACACAAAGTCCATGGTATGTAAATAACCCAGTTAAACCTCACACTTCCTCCCACGCACAGACAACTGGCCATGTTCGAGCGCTTCACATTTTTTTCACTCAAGTTCCTGGACGTTGCCTAATCCAACTGACCACTTGCATACACTTGGGGATACACACCACGGCATTGCTGGAAACCATCCGGCACAAATCCAACAACGTTGCCCGGCTACACGTCAGCGGCTAGCTACATTGGATGGCCCGCGGCACGATGTGATGGCCCACCCCCGGCTTCTCCCGAGCAGCCAGGAGAACAAACACGCTGGGTGACTGGGAAACGTAGTTCCAGGCCACCAAGTCCAAGTCCACCAAGACCCACCTACCTCTTCCCATTTTTTCCCGGTTCTCTTTCAACATTCACTCGGTATCTCACTATCGGACACGCCCCTCGCGCTGTTCCCTGAAATAGCTGAAATAGCTATCTGTTCAAAGAGCGAGCTAACCACTCGGTCGCCGAACGCTACCCAGCTGCAAAAGCTGCAAAGCTTTCTGAGGACAACAGCTAGCTGCTTTTTGTTGCGAGAGCGAACATGGAAACAGGACTTTTCGCAGAGAGAAAACCCGAGACAAGGAAGGCGTGTGCCTGCGGCAATAAAATATCGTTGGCAGACACCCATTCTGCCTGCGTTATAAGCAAAATGCACAAGCAGCACCCGGACCATGGTCTCTTGCCAGCATTGTGCATGCCTGTTGGACAAATCCCACCGACGCAGACTGGTGCGCCAAGCCAATCTGTCGAAGGCAAATCCTATGATGGGGGTATCCATTTCCCCACCTGAGGAGCTGACAGAGAGCTCAGGGGGAGACATCCCACCCCTCAATGTCGTCGCTCTGTTTACCGTCGACGGTGAGTCTGTGGGTTACCTGATGGAGCTGCAGGACGTCGCCGGCGGGGGGGGATGATGAGTCTGGGGACGAGCCCATAAGCTTCAATTCCGATGAGGATGAGGATGTGCACGACTCCTTCACTCACCACAGTCTGTTGAGGCAGGGAGTAGCCGATCCACGGTCCCGCCCGTCAGCAGCGATCTCCATGAAGTCCGCAAGAGGTAACAGATTTTTGCCTTCGCCTCCACGGATGCGTGGTCCAGGCCTCCGGGAGAGCTATGGCTCTAATGGTCGCCCAGGAAAGAGCAAGGTGGCTGAACCTCTCCAACCTTTCACAGAAGTAGAAGGCCCAGCTCCTCGATGTCCCTGTCGACCCAAGAGGCTTATTTGGACCAGCAGTAGCCACCATGCAGAGACCCTGTGAGGAGAAGAGGAAGGAGGGTGAAGCACTTGAACTGTGCTTGCCCAGAAAGATACCACCTCCTCCTCCTTCAGCACCCCGGCAGACATTCTCTCAGGCTGTGACCAGACCAGGCTTCCACATTCCAAGACGTCAGCCCCAAACTCACACCCCAGGAAAGCCTCTCAACCCCAGTGTGGCGCAGGGAAGCCAACCTGCTCCAGCAGCACCGCAGGGAGGCAAAAAGAAACGGCGAGCCTGAAATGCCAGCTGCAGAGGGGATTGGCAGACCCAGCCAGACGCCTGCCCCCTCCCCAACAGATGTTCCAAATGTTCTGTTTCAGCCTTGTCCAGGGAGGACATGGCGCGCAGAGGTATGCAGAGGCCAACCCGGCACTCCCAGTTCACAGCCGTCAGAGAAGAGTCAGTTCTACAGTGTTCAACAGAGACTTTGTTGTGCCATTTAGCATTTTGTGCTGTTAGTAAATGTTCACAAACACAAATGTCCTTCAAAATGCCTTTTGACACAGAAAATAAAAGTGTCTACTGGCACGCATCCAGGTGTACAACCGAGGGCGCAGCCAAAAAAGAAAAAGAAAGGGAACATGACTGTGCAACCTCACATAAAGCCACATGGGGGAGTCATAACCCCGTGTATGGTGCAGCAGCCCAGTCTGCCTGCGAGGCAGGGCAGACTGTCACCACATGGAGGAGACATAACTCCATGTGTGGCGCAGCAGCCCAGCCTGCACGCAGGACAGGGCAGACTGACGCCACAAGGGAGAGATATAACACCATGTGTGGTAGGGCTGACCAGCCTGCCTGCTGCAAGACAGAGCAGACAGACCCCTGTGGCTGTACCAGCTGCTACTCAGCCCCGAACGACCGCGAGACCTCAATTAGGTCCACTGGCAGAACGGGTCCAGCAGTGGCGTGGTTGCGGGACATCAAACTGGGTGCTCAACCAAGGGTTACAGACTCCAGTTCGCGTCCACCCCGCCCAGATTCAACACGGTTTTGCAATCACGGGCACAAGGGGATGAAGCACGCACAAGCACAAGAGCATGAAATGCACCAAGGAGCAATCCAGATTGTGCCACCAGAAAGGAGACGACTGGTTTCTATTCAAGGTACTTCCTGGTGCCAAAAAGAGGTGGCGGGCTTTTTTTGGACTTGCACGCCCTGAATATATACATGAGACAGTACAAGTTCAGGATGTTGACGCACACAGCTCTGGTGCGGTCTGTGTGCCCGGGCATTTTGTTAGTTTCCATAGACCTGAAGGACACATACTTCCACATCCCTATTTACCCTCCACAGAAAAAATACCTTCAGTTTGCTTTTCAAGGCATAACCTGCGACTATGTGGTGCTCCCATTCGGCTTTGTGAAATGCACCGAAGCCCACCAGCCCAGTGCCACAGGGTGGTGTGCAGTCTCCACCACAGCCGAACTCCACTGATCTCTCTGCCCTGGACAGGATGGTAAGTATGCTAGAGAAAGTTGTCATTCATAGCGAGCCCAGAACTGCTAGTACGATAGTGAACGGGTTACCCCAGATTCAAGGTTCCAATGAATCACTGTGTTTGGTCTGTGAAGAGTCTCCTCACTTGGCTTTGTCACACTGTAGAGACAAAAAGCTGTGTTTCCAGTGTTTTTCCCCTGCCCACTCGATGAACAGATGTCCGCAAGGCAGGAGGAGTACAGCAGTTGCAGATGAGGCTTCAAACTAGCTGTTCTACATGCAGGGGTGAGCCATGTAGATCTTGTGTATCTCCCTCTTCCAGCTTTGAAGCTTTTTCAGATCTTGATTATCTAAGTCAGCTGTACAGTTGTGACATTTCCTCTAAGAAAGTTATTTTCCTGAGTTTACAGACAGTTCCAAGATATGATCATTTGTTTCACACAACAGTTACTGTTGAAGATGGGCCCACTTTTAAAGCTCTCATGCTTTAAAAGGATCCATGGCATGTACCATAAGTGAGTGTGCTGTAGCAAGTTTATTGAAGTGTGTTCCAGACATCATAAGCAGTCAGCTCAGGACATTGCCATTATTGGCTGAGGTGTCCTTTAGGTCACATAACAGTGATCTATGATTGTTTAGTTTTATGGCTGTCTACACTTTAGTTGTGCCAGGGCAAACTGTGGAGATGACTTTTAACACAGTTAAGGGAGACAGATGGTTACTGGAGGGAGCAGCACCCAAACCCTGACCAGAGTGATGAGAGCCATGACTTTCTGTCTCTTCTCACCAACACTGTGAAGTGGAGAAGTGAGTCTGCAGAGAAAGTAGGTACTCTAAGGCTCCAGAGAAGCATGACATTAGAACTGCAAACAGACCACAACAGCCTTGTCAGTGGGCAGTACGGTTATTGTTGAGCCGCCAACGTCACGATCAAGACAAAAACAGATAATGGTTGACAGAGTAATAACACCACTTTGGGGAGATGGCTGAGGGTCATCAATCCAACCGATAACCGAGTAGTTTTGAAGAACACCAAGATGGCAGATGTGTCGCCTTATATGGAGGTGGAAGACCAACCTCAGGCTACACAGATTGAGTCACATTTGCAGTGTACAGAGAACAACCCATCTTTGATAAGATCCAGTGAAGAGATTAAATGTATCTTGTGCAGTCTAGGTCTCTCTGACATTGATTTCAGTCCTTCCAATAAGCCAACAAACTGGAAGGACCAATTGTTACAGATCATTGAGAAACACGAGTCCATCTTCTCAAGGAACAAAATGGACTGTGGCAAATCTAGGGCTTTGTCCATCGTATCCACCTGACAGATGACAAACTATTCCTGTCGTCACACAGGCAGATACCTCGAAGTCCTTATGCTAAGCTAAGGATGGCAAACAATGAGATGGAGGAAAAAGGGATTATCCGCAAGTCACACAGCGATTATGCATTTCCCCTAGTGTTCCCCTAGTGTGTCTGGAAAAAGAACGGTGACCAAAAGATCTGCACAGACTTTAGGCGGTCGAATGCACAAAATATCCCTACCTGTTACTATATCAGTCAGATGTGTTAGCTGCTTTCTTCTCCACTATTGACCTCACGTTGGGCTATTAGAATGTGCCTTTTCAGGAGGAGCACAAGAAGGTCATGGCGTTCTCTTCTCTATTTGGCCTCCATGGGTAATATCGACTTCCACAAGGCCTCTGTAATAGCCCAGCCACATTTATGAGGATGATGATGTCCATCTTTGGAGATGAGAACTTCAGTAGTGTTCTGTGCTATTTGGATGATCTCATGGTGTGTGAAGCTTGCTCCCAAGAAATGTTTTTTTAAATGATCAGTTAGGTTCCTGGGTCACGTTTTCTGTGAGAAGGGGCTTAAGACTGACCCAGACAAAAGTTGAGACCATTAACAAAATCCAGGGAGTTGATCTGATGGAAGCTGATGAACAAACAAGTCCGAAGAAGATCAGATCATAACTTGGCATGATACTGTACTATCACCACTTCATTGAGAGTTGCTTAGCAAAGGCCAAGCCATTTTTACAGTTGACAGCTGAGTCCAGCAGACAAACCCCTGTGAGAAAAGGGAAAGTAAGGAACAGAGTTAGCTATGCAAAACTTTCCCCCACTCAGCATGTCAGAGTCTCACAGGGAGGAGACCCAGAGGATGACCCAGGACACGGATGCCTTCAGATCCTCCCAGTAGAGCTGGAGGATGTGTCTAGGGAGAGGGAGGTCTGGATGGATGGATGGATGGATGGATGGATGGATGGATGGATGGATGGATGGATGGATGGATGGATGGATGGATCTTGAAATCAGACCTACCCCAGACTGTAACTTTGGCTCATCCTGATTCTGATCAGCCCTTTGTTCTGGCCCTAGATACATTCTTTGATAGAGCAGTTCTCTCCCTGGTCCCTCCGAGACAGGTAACAGCAAGGCAAGTACATTTTTTTGCTTTGAAGTTGGCAATCTGTGAAAAGTTCGGTCACTGGCTTAAGGGACGTCACTTCACAGCTTGGACCGACAACAACCCTTTGATGAATATTTTGACAAAACCTAAGATGGATGCCTGTGTGCAGTGTTGGTTGGTTAAACCGGCATCATACAGCTTTAATCTGAAGTATGTTCCAGGCTCCAGAAATGTTGTTGCCGATGCCTTGAGCAGGGAGCTTTGTGCAGTCTTGCAATACCTATCGCCTCATCACATTGGTGATGACACCGTACAGCATGCCTTCAGATGTTCTAACAACCATCAAATGGTCCTGACCCACCTGACACAATCAGTAGTAAAATGCACACTATAGGTAGTCTGAGTGAAGTTTTAGCCACTGGCCCTGCTATTCCTCAGTTGCAGCACGTTAGCTCGCACATCCCTCACAGTAATCATGTTGCCCTGCAAGGTCATAATGGTACCATAGGTCGGGTCTTCTATTACATTGAGAGTGGTCAGAAACTGTGCAGAGATGAGAGAGCAGATAGGCCCTCCAGTGTGCATCTCTGTGTGGTCCCTCACTCTCTCAAAGCACAATTTCTTAATGCTGCTGGTCATCAGGGGAAGAGTCGAACATTGTCTCTAGCAAGGCAGAGATTTTTCTGGGTTGGCATGAAACAAGACATTGATGACTATGTGAAGAACTGCCAATGTTGTGTTGTGGAGAAGACCCCAAAGCCAAATGCCCATGCCTCATTGGAGAGTATCCGCACCTCAGAGCCGATGGAACTTGTATGCATTGGTGTTCTGTATGCATGCACTGGCGACTCTATCTTACGGAATGTGAAGTTAGCGAGTCCAGCGGCCATAGACTGCATCCTGGGGGCCAGGGCGGGTGATGTTGAGTCCAAATTAAAGCTGCTGACTAAGGCTAAGCACAGATATAGCAAAATCGTCATCCACTTCGGCGCAAATGACATGCGGTTACGCCAGTCAAGGTCACTAAAATTAGTGTGGAGTCGGTGTGTTCAATGGCTAAAACAATGACGGACACCATTGTTTTCTCCAGCCCCCTCCCCAACCTGGCAAGTGATGACATGTTTAGCCGTATTTAACCGCTGGTTATCGAGGTGGTGTCCCACAAATGGCATGAGCTTTGTAGATAATTGGCAAACTTTCTGGGGTAGACCTGGTCTCATTAGGAGGGACTGCATCCACCCCACGTTGGAAGGAGCAACACAACTCTCTAGCAACCTGGCTAAGAGCATTAGTCCTCCCCCACCCTGACTCAGAGTTGAGACCAGGAGGCAGAGAAGCAGTGTAGCACATTTCTCTGCGCTTCCCTCCTCTGAGTAACTTACACAGAACCCCATCAAGACTGTGTCTGTCCCCTGACTGTCCAAAGCCATTCTCGTTAATGAATTAATCTCTGACAACAACATTGATGTGTTGTGTCTTACATAAACTTGACTTTGTGAGAGAGTGGCCTCCTCCCAGCCACATTAATTACCATGTCCCTCGATGTTCTGACCGTGGAGGTGGGGTGGCAGCCGTCTTTGACCATAGTCTATTAATTACCCCTTAACCTAATGTTGTTTATAATTAATTTGAAAGCCTTATCAACAGTTTGTCTCACCAAAGCTGGAAGACAGCTGGTCCTACTTGTCGGAGTGTATCAGGCTCCAGGCCCTTATTCAGATTTTGTCTGAATTTCCTGAATTTCTTTCAAAATTAGTCCTTAAAATGACAAAATCATCGTAGCAAATTTTAAGGAAGCTATTCCCTTGTCTCTTGGTGCTACCCCTCCGTCCTTTGATTCAGGAACTCTAGCAAACTACAGGCAGATCTCCAATCTTATCTTCATCTCAAAAATCCTTGAGAAAATCATTGCCACTGAGCCATTGACCACCAGATCTTACTAAGGAGACTTGGGACTTGGAACTTAGAGGCACTGCTTAAGATTGGGTCTGGTCCTATCTTTCAGACCGATATCAGTTTGCGTCAATGATAACCTCCACGCACTTAAGTCAGTCATGGGGTTCCACAAGGATCTGTGCTTGGCCCAATTCTTTTCTCTTAAAATATGCTCCCTCTAGGTGATATCATGAGGAGTCATTCTATAGATTCCCACTGTTGCGCTGACGACACCCAGTTATATCTATATATCAAGCTGGATGAGCACAACCGTCTACAGCAGCCTCAATCCTGTCTTGATGATATTAAGGCCTGGATGATAATTTCCTCCTTCTAAACTATGAAGAAACAGAGTCACTGCTCATAGGTCCAAAACACCTACGTGATTCTATATCTGACACCATAGCTCTACAAAATAGATTTGCTATTGCCTCTGCCACCGCCATAAAAAACCGAGGTGTCACCTAGAAACAAGACCTGTCTTTTACCTCTCAAGTAAAATTGATCTCACGGACGGCCTACTTCCACCTCCGCAATATCGCAAAAATGAGGCACCTACTCCCTCTCCATGCAGCAGAACAGCAGGTCCATGCCTTTGTTACTTCCAGGCTGGACTACTGCAACTCTTTACTGGCTGGAAGCTCCAATAGGTCATTGAGAACTCTGCAGCTCATTCAGAATGCGGCAGCTCGTATCCTGACTAAAACTAGAACGAGAGATCATATCTCTCCTGTTCTGGCCTCATTGCACTGGCTTCCTGTACCATTCAGGATTCAGTTCAAGTCCTTCTCCTTGTCTAAAAAGGTCTTCATGGTCTGGCACCCTCTTATATTTCAGACCTGATAAAACCCTATTGAGCCACTAACCCTAACCATAACCCAGGATTGACATATGGACTGGGGACTGTGTGTCCCGGAGTGTCTGTGCCTTTTTCCCGCGCAGAATCCATAGATGCTGAGATGGATTCAGGACTCTGTCCCTCACCCCGGCTCTTCCTACGGCGGTTCTTCCTGCTTTCTACTCTGGACTGATTCAACTTCTGATTTGGATATATTCTAAACTGTTAGCCTTCGGTATTGTTTTGCTTGTGCCCGTCTGTCCATCCTGTGTGAGGATCCACTCTGTCTCTCATCCTGCAGTTTCTCCCCTTTTTTTCCCCTGTCAGGGTTTTTTCTTGGACACTTCCATGCACACTATTGAGGAGGTAGTTTTGTTGATTCCAGGTGCCAAGGTCGATGCAAAGTCAGGATTTCTGCAGATCGAGCTTGACGAGCTGTCATCCTTCCTCATCACCTTCAACACACCCATAGGTCGGTTCAGATGGCTGAGAGTTCCTTTCTGCATTAAATATGCACCTGTGATGTACCAGTGCATCATGGACCAGATGCTAGGTGATGTCAGGCGCCATAAGTGTGGTGGATGACATCCTCATCGTGGCCCCCACTGTGCAGGAACACAGCGCAATTCTGTGCGGAGCGGTTGAGAGGGCCACAAGCTACAACCTGAAGCGGAACTTCAACAAGTGCCTTATACGCCAGTCATCAGTGCGTGGGGCATATGATAACAGCTGATGGACTGACACCTGACCTGACGAAACTGGAAGCTGTGCAGAGAATGCCCCCATCGTCAGACAAAGAAGGTGTACATCGCTTCTTAGGCTTTGTCACTTACCTCTTGAAATTCATCCCCAATTTCAGTGTGGATGCACCTCTACGTCAGCTCCTCAAAAGAGATGCGGAGTTTGACTGGCAGCCAGCTCGGCAACAGGCATTCGACAAATTGAAAGAACTGTGCACACACACCCCCCGTGTTGAAATACTTTGACCCTGCAAAGCCAGTCGTCATATTCTGTGATGCCAACAGCAGCGGACTAGGAGCAGTTTTACTGCAGGTGGATTAGCCAATATCCATCCCCTGTAGATCAGAAATGCGCTATGCACAAATTGAAAAAGAAACACTGCTCAACACTTTACCTATAGCACGCCAGCTTCTTACGCCAACAGCTGAAAGCTCCCTGAAAGTCAAGCGCCTGTTACATCACACCAAGGACACTCAAAAGTACCACCGTGACCACAAGAAAACAGGTAAGCCTTGTGTTGATCTCAAGCCAGTCAAGACAAGTCAGGATGCAGCCCAGTCCGACAGCACAGCAGCACAGTGCTCCAAGATCCCTCAAGCAGTGGAAACAAAGAATACCACAGCACGCCAGCTGCCAAACTTCTGTGGCACTGGATACAGAATGAGACATGGACTGAGCCACCGAACCAGTCTGCAAGTGAGAAGCTGTCCCCCACTCCATCTCAGCAGCCTCATCCTCCTCCCAGAGAACCCGTGGCCCATGCCCAGGCTCGTCCAGGTGAACTGTACTTCACCAGAAAAGGACGAACTGTCAAGCCGCATAACAGGCCGACTTCACAGGCCATGGACAAGCAGGTCAGGACTAGTTGTGGTAAAGCCAACTATGGAAGCGAAGTTGGCAACCTCTCCTTCTTAGCTAATGTCACAAAGTTGCTTGTTACTTCTTTAATCGTTTACTCAAAGCACTGAGCAATAAACAACTGTTAATAAATAAGCAAATACATATTCATAAATAAATAGATAATTCCAAGGTTTATTGTGCAGAAAGTTCAGACATTTCAGGTGCCAACAATGTTCAAATTCCTGCTACACGTTTTCTCATTTGTTAAGGGGGGAGACGTAATATACGCTTATTTTGACTTCATGGGTTCCGTCTGATGTGTCCCCACACACTACCCGCAGCACTGTTACCTCCATGGTTCTCTTGGCAGCACGCGTCATGTCACTGACTGACAGGAATATACTACAGCTGCGCAAACTGCCCTTTTACCCGTGGCGTAGGTTCTCATTCATTCAGAAAAAGTGCAGCATTTTGTAACGCTGCTGTTGGACGGACGTTCTGTTACATCGTGTGCGACGAAGACGAGTCCTCCTGGAGAGCAGGCAGGGAGGAGAGGCCAGTCTTCAGAGTTGTACAGCAGCCGAGCGAATCTTCCTCGTCATGCCTATGATTTCAGAGGAATCGCTGAATGTTCTGAGAAGAGTATGAAGAGGGGTGAGAGGGACACCTCGTTACCCTCCACTTTCATTAAACTGGAAGAAAGACAGTCTGTCAAAAGACAGTTTCTTTGGAGCTTCTTCTGAACTTTTGTTTTAGTGCAACATGGCCGCCACACCTTCAAGGCTAATTTATACTTAGATCAAAGGTTTGAGATTTAAATCTCAGAGGAATGAAATTGACACAAAACTGATTTGTCGATTTGAATTTTTGTCAGTTCTGCCGCAAAAATTGGAAGATACATCGGGAGCCTCTTTGAATCAGTATAAAAGGGCCCATTCTCAAATCATGTTTGAGGATGTATGGGATGAGGATGTATGGGATGGACAGAATACCACTGTCGATGTCTTACTGAAAACTGAAACTGTCAAAAGTGGGCCCTGCCTCAGAATGTGTGCCCGTTTGTGCGCGACAGGGATGACGAATGAGATCGCTTGCTCTCATTTTTCCCCAGGAATCTCTTCAGGGGATTTTATTGTAGAGAAAAACAATGGCGCGCTGCACTACTACCAGTCAAGCTGGACATTTGGACGCGTCACCTGTCTGGACGCACTCAAAACTGTGGGGAGAAACGCAAATCCAAAATTTAGAGGAAATAGACGAAAAAAAAGACACACACACACAGGAGAACATCAGTGCCTCGTGTCAAGTTTGAGCTTACACCGTTTGGTCAAACAACCCGTTTCAACTTGTATACTTTCAGCACCACAGGACTGCAAATGACCATACATTACTTTTATTGTAGATATGACGAGATATAATCATAAAAAAAAAGAAACAAATATTGTGTTCCAAATAAAGTGCAGACTGCAAACCACTGCAGCATGGTATTACAGGATGAGGAGTTCATGTCCTTAACCGCGTGCTGCAGTTGTGATGGCCAATAGTTCTCCATACTGAGAGTAGAGTTCATCACTATGTGTTCCACTCTGCCCTATTCCCCCAACACAGAAGAACCAGCTTTCTCTCCACCCAACATTTACTTGTAGGGGCTTAGCTCCTTTGCTAAAAGCAATGATCACACTTTTCCATGGACCCGAAAGGAAAATCGTCCCGAATCTGATGTTAGAAAGTGGACAGGGTATCATGTTTATTTCAATTTTTGTATCACATAGTCAAGGATACAACTCTTTTGGTCACTTGCAGATGACGTCGCATCCATATAGCGTGCCAGTGAAAACCCATGTACAGTAAAGGCACTCCAGAGAGATTTGAATCATTGTCAATGTAATAAAGGACTTTCCATGTCAATTTGACTTTAATCAAAAACTAAAGCAAATATTTGCCAACCTCTACCGCTGAGGCGTCACCGTTACCATTCAAGGCCAGGACACGGCATCACAATCATGCGCTGCCGCATCCCGGAACTGAAATGTGACGTCGCCGTGGTTCCAGTTACGCCTGGACGCGGTGCACGGGCTTGAGGAATAAAACCGTCATCTCTCTCCGTAGCTGCCGCGCAGCGGTGGTGGAAACGTCAAAGAAGAAGGATACCATCGAAGAAGTGTTGCACCTTTGATTCCACCGCATTAGCCCCAGAGCTGGAGCTCGTGGTTGCTTCTCAGGCTGAGATCTCAAACGAAGGGCGTCATAACTGGGAAAAGTCAATACACAGAGAGCGAACCAGTAAAACCTCATCTTTTTGTTTGCCTCGAGGACCTAAACATTATCCAAACGCTATCCAAATGGGGCCCAACCGTCACATTCCAGACGTCTGCAAGTGGTTGGCAGCTCCACCTGGCTGCAAGATGACCAGAAATCGTTCGTAAAAAAAAAACAAACTAATAAAGAAAAAAAAAAAAAAACACCTGGCAGAACAAACTACCACAGGGTCAATCTGGGAACCGTTTCACCGGTAGGATGATTGTACACCTTCTCGATCTCGTCGTCGAGGGCAAGTCTTTTGGACACAGAGGACTACACCTAGTCACGGAGCATGACCAAACTTCCGCACAGTTTTACAACTACTGCTACTTCTCCACCTCAGAGGCAGGATCAGACCGATTAAGTCCAGACTAACTGCTGCCAAAGCTCCACCCGCGTGAGGCAGAGAGAGAGGTTGGACGAAGCCTCCCCTTTATTCCTGTTGTCCGAAATATCGAATCGACTCCACAGCAACTCAAACCGGTGTTAGTCCCAGCACCTCGAACGCTCTTTGAGAAGCCTTGGCGTGACAGCAAAAAGGCAAGGTATCGGAAACAAACAAACAAACAAAACAAAAGCCTGTGAGTTTAGAGACGTGTATAAAAGAAAAAAAACAACACAAGAATACTGAAAAAGGGGAGGATCCAACCATTTCTTTTGGCGTCACATAGTAGATTCTATGACCAGGCAGAATGTGCTCCCTATCCACGGACTGAACTTTAGACAGCCACGATTATCTGCTCTGTGTGATCCGATATGGCTGAACTGGTCGAAACGGACACTTCAAGGCTGTCGCTACAAAAGAAAAAACATTTTAAAAATTCATCGCAAGCCACTCGACTCCTACCTGCACGCAGTAATCTCAAGCTACACCCCCTCGCATTGAGGTCACGATACAAAGTCATTTCAACTTTTTGCTTTTTTGGTGTCGATACATCATCTCGTGTTCGATAGCATAGTTAACCTTTATTTTTTTTTTTTATACCAACACTGACATCTTTCACACTCAGAGAAAAACATTAAAAATATGAATATTTGATTCTTCTTTTGTTTATCAACACTTAAAATTGAAACAAAAACAAAAACGGTGACGGCCCCGGTCAACAGTAATGAGACAAACGGAGGTACCAGTTTGAGTCGATTTCTTTCTTTAGGCTCTCGCCGAGGGGCTGTGGGGAGGCTCGTTACGCATCCCGTTCTGCCGCGGCACAGAAGGGGGGGGGGGGGGGGGGAGGCGGCGAGAGATTCTCTGAGATTCCGAGTCCACGTCAACCACGTTTGTCCGTTGGGAGTCGAGACACCATCGACCGACGTGGAAGTTGATTTCCAAAGATCCGTCGCATGCGCGACGCGACATCCGGACAGTCCGGGCCAAAATGGACTTCACTTTTCAGTGTTTCCGCGCCCTCCCAGAGCCCATCGTTTTCCTTTTTAAATAGGAGCAGCGGAGCTCGAGCCACAAGTCGGTCCTCTTGGCGCAGCGGCGTCGTATGTACACTTTGTTTTTTTTTTTCTTTTTTGATTTCCCTCCATCCGTCGCTCCCTTTCCCGCCGTGAAATGAGGTAAGGTATGGCGCCCAAGTGCAATGCTCAATTGTGCTACATGTACACACACACGAAACGAAACGAAACGAAAAACAAAAAAAGAGAAGAGAAATAAAAAAAAAAAAACGTGCGTTCGAGAAGACGGCCCTCCCGCGTCGACGTCGGCGCCCCCCCTACACCTCCCCAGCTCCAAAACGAAACCCATTGACGTCCGTGACCAGCAGGAGGATGCTGGTCACGGACGTCAGTTATAGCAGACAAGGTTACGTGTGATCCGTATTTTCTTTCTTTTAATCGGAAAATAACAGTGGGCATGGCACCGTAGTTTCACATTGTGTTTTTTTTTGTTGTCCTACAGATAATTAGTGTCGAGCCGCAGGGGACGTCTGATCCACTCTGTGAGCGTATCCGTGTGTGTGTGTGCGTGTGGGTGTGTGTATGCGAGCGCAGCCTGAGGTGTCGGAAGGTGTGTGACCCGGAGAGGCGGAAACACCAGTTCTGACCGTCTGACAACGCAACACTGTGTGTGTGTGTGTGTGTGTGGGGGGGGGGGGGGGGGGGGGGGACAAACAAACAAACAAAAAACAAAACGTGGTTTCTATAGAGGGTCGGAAACCTGCTTGAGAAATGACAGATTGCACTCTTTCGTCAGAGATTGTGGCGACGTGTCACCGCATAAGCACAACACGAATGGAAACGCCACGGCCACGCGAGGTTTAGCCGCGCGGGCAATGAGCCAGCTCGGTTAACGTTGTGCTTTACGGGTACGCAGAACGTCAATTACAACCAGATATTTAGAAAACAGAGCGCCGGGAGTAGAAATGTTAGAAACGCGCGCAAAAGTCTCAAATTCGGAGTCGCCCCCCGCGTCCCTTTCCCAGCTTTGGCCGACTCGGGACCCGCCCCGAGCCGATATCGCCCCCCCGACGGAGAAGGCACTGACTTCTGTCCGAGCCGCCGAGTCATCGCTTCCGCGCAGTCATTCGTTGCGCACGTGGCGCGTTGTCGACCCCGTTGCCGCGCGGCGGGCTGGATTGGCAGCCTTTCCGAGAAACGCACGCGGACCGCGCCGTCCTTGAGGTAGACGTAGCCGTGAATTCAAATTGCAGCTACTTGTGCGGCGTAGACACAGGGGGGGGCGTACGTTCCTGCCGACCCTCGCGCGCGGAGACGAGGTTTCGAGGTCTTCCTCCCGTTTAGAAGTCGGAAACCGAGAGTGCGAGAGTGCAATCTGAACATCTCGACAGGCGCTTACCGGCCCGATCGACCTCCGCCACGGACGATAGATTCAGGCGGACAAGCGCATCCCTGCTCTCTGTCGCCGTGAAAACGAGCTGGTCTGAAACTCCGTGGACAACTCTGTGGAGCGGGGTGGGGGATGGGGTGGGGGGCGGGGGGTGGGGGGGGGGTGAAAATGCAGCTCTCGAGCTCGAAGGCCAACAAACGGGATAACCGAATCAAGCAGATTTCCAAAAAAATGAAAAAAAAAAAAAGGTCAAATAAAGAGGTATCACAGTTACAGTGCAAAAAGATGAGAAATTCAAGCTTAATACAAAAAAAACGTAGCACCAAACAAAACAGAAAAGAGAAAAGAAGACGCATGCAATTAACTGAGGTATTCAAGTGATAAAGGGCTTACTTAATGAGGGGGAGGGGGGGGGGGGCAGCTAAGTTTGTCGGAACGGAGAGGAAGAAAGACAAAAGAGTTCCCGAGGGATCGGCTTCACCCTCACAGTCGCACGTCTATTCTCGAGCTTTGGTAGATGCGACGGGCGCTTGTGCGCCGAAACGAGTTACCCTTTTTCCCCGCCAGGACAGGACTCGAAAAGGTTCTTGCGAGACCCGCACGGGTATCCGCTTCTTCACACGTCTCTCTCTCTCCCCCCCTCGCGTCGCAACGATTCACGACGCTTCCGACATCCGGTCGTTTCGTTCCAACGCGAGCGTCAAGAACACGCAAACCTCCGAGTGTGGCTAAGAAAACGAACAAAACAAACATTTCAATTACAGTAACCGGGAATGTTGAGATCCCCATCCGCTTTGCTGGACGCGAGGACGAGCAGGGGCAAGGATATCGCCAATTCGCGTTCGGCATTCGACACGTCATCTATACACTTCTGCTACGCATATGATTTTGGTGTGACCGCGCGCTATTGAAAGTAACAGGCCTTGATGGAATAAGTGCAAAAAAACGATTAAGATTTCAAGAGAGATTTCGGAGACAGGAGTGCCACCTTGTCTTGGTGGTCTTGTTGTTTTTGTTTTGTTGTTTCGCTCCAGTGGTATCCGTCGGCCGGGTCCCGATCTGAGGCGTCTTCCGCGCGTCGCTTCAAAACGGACCGGCGCTGTAGTGCACAGGGGTTCGGCGTTCCTCCGCTTTTGCCTTCCCGGCCCGCGCGCTTCGATCGATCTGTACGCGCGCCGACGTGGAGGTTCGTTTGAGGGAAGAGGAGAAAAAGCTGCGTCCTGACCTTTAAAAAAACAAAACCACAGAAATCTGCCCAAAACGTTAACGAAAGCGCTGGAGATTACAGCGAAGCGGGGGGGGGGGGGGGGCGGGGGAAAGATTGTGTTTGCGCAAAAAAACAGAAACAAAAAACGAAACAAAAACAAAACAAACGGGTACGAGATCGGTTGTGAAATCTACTCCGAGGTCAGTCCGCGTCCTCCGCCGCCTTCGCACTCGGGTCGTTCCCTGGCTGCCGTGGTTGCGCCGTCACAGGCTGAGGGCGTGCGGGGGTGGGGGGGGTGGGGGGGGGGGCGCCCGCTCAGTCTCTCTCTCTCTCTCTCTCTGTCTCTCGTGGGTGGCGCCGGGCTTCAGCTGTTTTGGACCTGAGGTTGGTTGGCTTTGAGGCTGCGCAGGGCGCGCCGCGCCGCCGCCGACTTGGCGATGCGGTAGCTGCGGCCCACGCCCTTGAACTTGCCCTTCCCCACGACCTCCACCGTCACCCTCACTTTCCCGTCGTAGGTCCTCTCCGCGGGGCTGCGGGGAAGAGGAGGAGGAGGGGCGGGGTCTTACATCATCCAACACAGATATCTGACACGCGAGATCTAGTGCAGGCGCAGGTTGCCCTACCTGAACTTGGCGGTTTCTGGCTCCATCTCGAGCAGCTCCCTGACAGGAGAGCGTGGCACGTTGGCAGAGAATTTCTCTATAGAGGGTGCGACACAAACGGAGGCAAAGTCATTCCTGTGCGAGAATTTGCTCGACGACAGCTTTGAAACCAAAATATATATATAATAGAAATAATAATAATGATGACGAGCAGCACGGCTGCGACGGGATCCTCGTGACTTTGTCGTTCGCACCCTAAGAAGAGAGAGAGCGCCCTCACCTATAAGAGGCCTCATCATTGGATAGTACACCTGCCACACCGTCTCCAGTGACATCCTGCTGTCCATGTAGATGGCCCCGGCCAGCGACTCGAAGATATCCCCCATAGCCTTGGGGACCTCGATGTCCTCCTCCTTCTCTTCATCCTCTTCGGAGCGCCGCAGCTGGAAAGACACGCAGACCCTGAGCTCATGCCGACAGGATTGTCCTTGGTTCTTTTGAATCCTCACAAGCTGTCAATGATCAGTTCTATGTAAACGGCACAACTGTGGCGTCCCGACCTCGGGCCAACAGGGGCATACTGTACGCGTTACATATCAAATGACCCTCATTCTTTCTTTGCCCTCTTGCGCAACCCCACATCTGTCTGGAAACCAACTTTGCATTTCATTCCAATAAGTGGTGCACTCTAGCGCCTCAATCTTTCCAAACGTCCACCGCAACCACAGTAGCCGCCATGCATCAAGAAGCCTCTCCAACGGATCTTCTCCCCCAACATCTCTGTGCTGGCTCACGGGGAAGATGCAATGGTGCCGTTTGTCCCTTGCCGGAAGCAGTAGTTTCAAGATGGCAGACCGCAAATTTTTGCTTACGAGAATGTTATTAGTGGAGGTTATAATACACCAATGATAAAACACACACATATATATGCATATATGTGTCATCAGTGGCTTATATATATGTATATATGTATGTATGTATGTATGTATGTATGTATGTATGTATGTGCACACACACACACCTCTTTCACTCTTTCATATAGTATTCTGGTGGCAGAGTCTACCCTGTACCACCCCTGCTTTAACCAGTCACACACTAATGAAACACCAGAAGCAGTTTGGTGTTCAGCATCTCCATCCTAAGGACACTTTCACATGTAGGCAGTTTGCCAGATTTTTGGTGGCTGTTGCTTCATTCCTTTATCTAGAAGATGCAGATAAAACGTTCAGTTGCCAGACTTTGACACTCGCCGACAGACCCACGGTCCGATTGCTGATGCGCTGACATGGCATGCTTCCTATTCGATGAATAGGGAGTGGGGGAGAGGTACCCTATCACTGCAGCAAATTTCTTTCATTTCTTTCAGCTGTTCTTTTTTTTTTTTAATAAAGCTAGGATGTGAGCCTGCTGTCCCAAGGCAAAAAAGCATAGTGAGGAGATCTAATGCCAAGATAGACATTTTCAATAGGGGGAGGAGATGAAGATTAGGTTTCCTTCCACAGGCCTTTGCGGTTCCAGTGCTGATACTTTCTCTGTTTTGAGTAGGAGCAGCACTCACCTCCGAGTCCATGCCTTGCATTTCGTTCTTCTCCAGCTGAAACTGCACAAAGTCATCGATGACGTGGAAAAGCTCGGGCGAGATGGCCTTGAAGTACTTGTGGTAGTCGTATTTGACGGCCAGGGAGGCAAAGATGGTGTTGTTGACTAGTGCGGAGCGCAAGTCGGTCAGTACGCCAGGAGAATGCTGCCGGGGGTCTTCATAAAGGTGCTTTGTTATGAGGTAGTCTAGAATTGCATCGCCGAGGAACTCCAGTCGCTGGTAACAATCTGAAGGGGCAGAAATGTACGACTGGCGGTCAGGAGAGTGGGGAAAACAACACTGAAAATGATTGAGATTCATGTACAGACAAAGGGGCCGTATGGATATGGAAATGGGGAGTGGGATTTTCTACCTCATACACACATCATAGGTTCAACCCTAACTAACGCTCACCCCTAGTTCTTTAGAATCTTGAGAGTCGACATACTGCTTGCATCCTGTTTAGAAGTGACGACTCGCACTTATTTGAAGGAATCGGTTTGACATGAGGATGGTTTGTGAAAGCCATTAAGCCACGCTTACACCGACCTTCTTACATGTGGCCTGAGGAATAGCACTACATCATACAACACAAATTGGATCTAGCTATGGTGACTCGGCTCTACTCAATGAACCTAGGGATGCTTTCAATGTACATACGACGGCCAAAACGTGCTGGCCTCAGTTACGGCGCCCCCCCCCCCGAAAGACTACAGATTCGATAGGGTTCTCGCAACTCGATTGCTCGAGCTTAATATGGTAACGTGAAATGTGATTGTTTTTTCACGTTGGCATCGACTTTGGTTATAACTCGACATGGTTTTGTTCTCCGATATCAGCTTTGTTTTACTTCAGAAGGCTAAACCAATACAAAAGCGTTGCGACATCAGCATTTCCTGAGCATAGCGAGCGCCGAAGCCGTAAGTCGTATGCATAAAAGTGAATCGTACCTCAGTAACTGGAGCTAATAGAGAAAGACCGATTCCGTATTCAGAATCATTTTGGTCAATGATTCAGGAAAACATTCAACTGTCGACACTTCTGAATGGGAGAGCTAAGGATTTGCACACACATTTAGAACAAATACTAAACGGCGTGTATTGAGAGCGCTGGTCTGACCTGTGACGGTGTTGTAATGGTAGGAAGCGTGGGTGAAGGCTTGCAGGAGGTAAGCCTTATTCTGAAAGGTGTAGTTGATCTTGATTTCAAAGTTCTGAAAGCCCGAGATGAGGTGGTTGAGGGTTCGCTCTGCGTCCGGATGGTCCAGCATGCAGCGGGGCGGGATCTTCAGCCAGCCGTAGCTTAGGTCGCTTGCTTTGGATGCCGTCTCTCGCCTCGGCCCCTCGGGCGCCGTCTGTCTCTCCAGTGGCAACACCTGTGAATGACCCAAAAAACGAATCGTTCAGTATCCAGGCTTAACGTGCTGATCATAACCTTTTTGCGTTTTCAGCAAGCAGTTCTCCGATCGGTCCATTTTGAAGTAGGTGGTTCTGTCTTTCCAAAGGAGAGGCCTGTCAAACTTCATACCGCATTTACGGTGACTTTGAGCAGCTCCCCCACAGGGTGGGGCTATAGAGAGCCTCCGGCAAATGCAATCAAGCGTCTCCCCTGCAACTGCACAGGCCCGACGGACTGCCAGGCCAACAAAGGCAGCGTATCTGTGCATCAAGGCCAATCGCATCATTTCACGAAGGCACCTGAATGCATTTTGTACGCGAGCACCCCCGTCTGTCCCTCTCTAAATTTGGGTCTCAGGTTTTATTTACAGGAAGGGACTTTTGATCGTGCAGCGCGAACGCACACACACACACACACGCACAAACGCACACACACACAAATGTTAAACAATCAAGTGGTGTGATAAATGACTTGCTGGTTGCAACAAATTTGTGTGGTTTGTTTCCTCCGTGCTGGCTGGCTGTAAAATGATTTACTTAAATGATAAAATCTGTGCATTTATTCAGAATAATTGAGTTATGATTCATGCGTTATGGTTAACAAAGCAATTAACACTCGTTAGTGCAAAAGCCGTTACTGTAACGTTACTGTTTCCTTTTGTAGTGCCTTGCAGGTGCCGATGCTATAACACTGTGGCATAATCGAGCCTCAAACACGTCCTCCAGAGGAGGGAGGTCCGGAATTTAGCTATTGGTCCATCAATGGCAGTTGGCAAACAAGCTCAGGGAAGCCTTACCACCAACTACAGGATTGAGTGTAGAGCAGAGGTTTGTCAGAAAAAAGCAAAATAAAGAAAAATGTACTCAAAATTTAGGGGCAAATGCAACAATTAAGGGGCAGCCTGGAGCCCTGTGGTTCTATATCTTTACATCAGCATCTGGATTGCTGGATCTGCATGCTGCTGTTTTCACTTCCATTTGTTACAATATCTCCTCATTTTTTGTCTGCCTGAATATTGTTCTGCACTGTGACCACAGTGTGTGGGGAGTCTTGCTCACCTTAAGGCCCAGTGAGCAGAGAAACATCTGGGCTGCTCTCTCTCCACAGCTCGTCAAGTAGCAGCCGAGCAGGGCCTCCACACAGTCGGCGATGCTCTTGTCGGCGATGCACTGCTCTGTGTGCAGGTCATAGGAGATGGCCTGCTTGCCCAACTCGGCACCACAGTTCTCCTCCGATGGATTCCAGAAGCCCACCACAAAGTCATCCTCGTCTCCAGCTTTGCTGGGGTCCAGGTAGCACATGGCATCCCAGGAGCTGTAGTCGAACTCCTCTGTGGATGAGCCACCAGCCACAAGCTCCGCAGGGTACGGCGCTGGGGCAGTGTGGAGGGGCTTCTTGGGGGCTTTCCAGTCATATGAGGACTCCATGGAGGGAGCGGAGCCAGATGAGGGTGCGAGAGTGGGTGTGAAGCCACTCAGAGAGATCTTCTTCCCAAACGCGCCAGATCCTAGCAACATGTTGTCTATGAATTTGATATGCTCCTTGTAATACTCAAGGTCATCCTCCATGTTGACTTCATCCTTCGTCTCATCCTTCAGCATCAGTTCACTGTCCTCCTCCACCTCCTCCACCTCCTCATCGTCTTCGTCGTAGTCATGTCCAGACTGTCCGTTGGCAAGAAGCTCCTTTTTGGCCTGGGTAGGAGAGGGAGAAAGGCAGAGTTGCCAGGCAAACAGATAAGTGGGGCAGTTTTGTAGGGGATTGTCATTCTAAAGAACTTCCTGGGGTAGGACTTCTAATATGATATCTGCAGCATGCTGTAAAACCAACTTAAGCAGAGTCCATGTCTGAACTGTGCTTTTTTTTTGAGTCTGTGCTGCCAAATCAAACTCAAGACAAATACATGTTTGTGGTTAGGAATGGTCTTAAAACAATAAAGCTCCAAAATTTAAAAAAAACAACAACTGATAACTGATATACTTATGTCCTTTGTTTCATGGTTTTAATCTGTTTTCACTACTACTATTTATTTAACTGCGGTTGTATCAGTGCTATGGTCAGAGCAGGTTGACTTTACCAAATTAAAAATGCCTGTTGAAATGAATAATTGCCAAGATTCGGGGGAATACACTCAAAAGCATTCATGCCTTCTCCAAATAAGTGGAATATTCGACAAATTCCACGGTCAAAAAACAAAAATTGATTAGGTCAAAATTCAGGAATAACATATCCATTTACATTTTGGTCCAAAACCAAGCGTCTCTCTGCTGCAGACGGAGCTACTAGAGTACTTCGACCACAGCAGGAGGGGACGTTGTACTTGGTATAAGGAATAAGGTCATTTTCATCACCCTGCTGCAGATCCATTACAAGTGCTTTTTCTTTAAAGCAGTTTTAACACCTTATTTGAAATCTACTGTAGATCCTGGCAATTCAATTCTGTCATTTAGAAAGAGAGCCCAGATTCCAAAATACAAGCAAACTATACGGAACAAATGAATAGGAATGGGAAGTGTTCCTAGTTGGTTCTTTATCATACTCCGTTGCAGTCCTATCTGTATATGCTGCGTATGAAGAGGAACTTTGTACTTTAATACACTGTACTGTGTTAACCTAGCCCAATCACAGGTGACACTCCTGTGAATATGACACAGGTATCAGCACTGGGCCTGGCAGCAGTCGTTTGGACCAGACTGGGTCTGAATGAATAAGCAATGATTACTGAGTAAATCAGGAAATCATAATATAAGGCATAAATTCCACATTGGCTGCCTAACAGTGCATGTTTTTGGACTGTTGGAAAGACCCAGGAGACCTGTACAGAAAGGCACTTGGCCATTAGTTGTACAGAAATGCCCTTGGTCATTAGTTGAACCCAGGTCCTCTGTGCTCTAACCAAGACACCGGCCAGTCCAGGAACTTTTATCGGCTTTGTGTCATGCGCTTTGCAAATGTGTGGTTCTATTTTCCACGATGCTACATAAATACCCATTATTATTACATATAGCATTTCAGCAGAGCTAGTCGAGCGGTAGACAAGAACTTAAGGCTATGAGACTTGGGACCAAATCTCAAATACTATGCAATGCCAAACAAGGTAGACGTCTGCCATCTAGTGGTGTGATTTGATCATGACAAACAAACAAACAAATAAATAAGTAAGCTCCATGAGGCATTTTCAAAATCTCATATTGTAAATGGTCAAAGCACAGTTATTCACAAAACCCTTGATATAAATGACTAAAATGTCATGGTAATTCTAACTGTCACACATTGATCTAGAATGTATCATTGCTACAAAAAGAAAAGACTAAAAAGGACTGTGCACTGACCTCTGAATCAAGTTTGTCGGTGCTGCTCTTATCCTGGTTGACCACGTAGCCAGGCGGCAGCCAGTTGACGGGGGGATCGAAAATGGAGACCACCATCCTGCTGGGGAGCCCCTTCTTCTTACCCAGCCGGTACAGGTTACAGTTGCTTACCTAATCAGTAAAAAAAAAAACAGAGACGATGAGCACAGGTCTGCACGCGGTACCGTAAGGAACACACGCGTGGAGATTGGCTACTACACAACCATCAGATGGAATGGTATTCCTGGCGTGGTGTTTGATTTCATGTCATTTCGTTTGAATCCCGGATGAATTACACGTCCCTGATTTTACTGATTGGTGCCGCTGCCCAATAGGCAAGTATCAGTTCTGAGAAAGCAACATGAACTCAGCGCCTTGATTGGATGATGATATAATTCTGCAATTAAAGAAAAATAATGAAAACGACATGAAGACTGCATTGTTCTACATTAAAGCCGCCCCGACTGCCCGGGGAAGGTACAAACGGGCGGGCAAGTAGAACCTTTTCAGACCAATTCGGAATTGCGATCAATATAATTTGCATCTTCTGTCCTGTTTCTATCCTCGGAATCCTTTTGTTCTCTCGTTCTGATTGGCTGAGCCTCTGTGCTGAAAAGGGTCCAAGTCCATTGTGTGTGTGTGAGTGAGTGTGTGTGTGTGAGTGAGTGTGAGTGTGAGTGTGAGTGTGAGTGTGAGTGTGTGAGTGTGAGTGTGTGAGTGTGAGTGTGAGTGTGAGTGTGAGTGTGTGTGTGTGTGTGTGTGTGTGTGTGTGTGTGTGTGTGTGTGTGTGGTGGTGGGGGGGGGGGGGGGGGGGCGACGTGGGATTAAATCTGATTCAGAAAGGGCACGGGGGGTGTAACACACACACACACACACACACACAGTCAGGGTCTGACTGTGTAGTGTCTTCTATGGTCGCAGATAAGTCGTATCGAAAATGTGCCAGCACAAAAATGACTTCTTAGGCAGGGCGAGTGAGGATTTACATGGGGCAAGTAGATTCGAGAAGTAGGAAAAAATCCTTAAAAGGTCGGACCCCGGACTGTTTGCAGCACTCAATGCCATTACAGTTTCGCTACTGTGCATTTGAGATTTCAGCAGAGCAGGTATTGATTATCAGAGGTGTTTTTCCTGAAATTCGGGGGAAAAAAAGGTTGTGACATTAGGGTACAGAAAGGTGGACTTCAGCCGCAGTCATCGACACACTCCCGAGTCTCAATTCATGCTTCCCCGTTACGGCTTCCCCATCATCTCCCCACTGTAGGGAGTAGTTGAGTGGTAATTGAATACACCTGCCCGATTACCTCTCTTGGAAATACACACACTAGATAATAGTCGTAATCCTACCAAACCCCACCAGAGTTGTTGGGGGAATCTGTTGAGGTGCCTCAGCTTCCCTACTTGCACCACTTCCCTCTGACCCCGACGGGCATCTGAAAACGGACCCGTGCTTTTGATTTCCCTACGTCAGATGTCGGGCGCCTCACCTTCTTGCTGCGCATGTAGCTAAGTCGCCCCTCGTGAGCGTCGGGATACGTGCAGAACAGGTAGGTGGTGATTGCATGCTTGAGAAAAGAGTCTCCAAGCATTTCCAGCCGCTCCAGGTTGAAGCCATCACTGGCATTGGATAGGGTTAGAGCCTGTAAAATCAAGCCTGGGTTGGGCCCCAGGCTTTTAGGAGAGTCTCCTGCCTGGGCTCTGTGCTTGGACACAGCAGCCGGGGGGGGATAAGGTGCTGTGGGAGTGCCGGGAGCTGCTGCTGCTGCCAAGCTGCAGACTGAGGTAGCTTTATCTGTGTGGTCTGAGTTCCTCCCTGGTGTACATTCATCACTAGGCTGTGGGGTACTGGAGCAGGGCTTCTTCAAGCTGTGAGAGGGCTGCACAGGAATTGAGGTAGTGGTTTGTATTGATACAGCACTCTGCAGTCCAGTGGAGCTGGGCAAGGAGCGTTGGCAATTGTCAAGTTGATACAGGTACTTTTCTTGGTGGCCATTGTTGTCATAGTAGGTGACGAGGACATTGCCATTGAACAGGTTCCTGGCGCATGGAACGTCTGCAGGCTCTCTGACTGCACAGGGGCCCAGTTCAGGCAGAGGAGAGTGGTGACTGCTGGGGCACGTTATGGAACTCGTCTCCGGCGTAACAGTCTCTTGGTGTCTACAGCAATCCTCTCTGTCCTCCCCACATGACACAGGACAGGAGACAAACGTTTTGCTGTCGATGGATCTCTTCCAACCAAAGTCAAGGTTTGGATACCTAGGAAATACAAACACATTTGTACGGTTAAGGCCAATGCATACATTGCAAGAACAGAGAAAGAGAGGGCCATGCCCTCTGACTTGAAAAAAAATTCTGTATTTAAAATTTTCTCAGGTTGGTCCATAGATGATCTGTACCAAATTTCAAGCCAAATGGGTGAACACCATCTTGCATACTTAAATGCTCGCAAAAATATCACATATTTCAGTAAACTGAGAAAGAAAACAGAAAACATGGTGAAACAGCTGGGGTCCATTCCACAAAGCAGTTTCAACAAACTTTGAGTCTAACCCCGAACTCCGAGCTGTTCTACTCTGAGATAGCAAACTGAACTTTTGGTTCCGCAAGAGATGATTTGATTTAACTGACTTAATTTAATTGACTTAATTTAAGCATCTCAGAGGAGTTTCACCTGGAGTCAAGCGCGTGCACTTTAAAGAGCCATAACCAGTGGAGCCCTGATTCATCAGGTCACCATGTCAACAAGAGGGAAGCACAGGGCGGGGTGTTTCAATCTGCCGGAGTTGGACATTTTAAAGTGCTCTTACAGCAAACTTAAAGAAAGAATAAGAGGGTGCCAGACCATGACGTTTTATAGACAAGGAGGAGGATTTTGAACTCAATCCTGAAAGGTACAGGAAGCCAGTGCAATGAGGCCAGAACAGGAGAGATGTGATCTCTTTCTAGTTTTAGTCAGGACACGAGCTGCCGCGTTCTGAATGAGCTGCAGAGTTCTCAGCGACCTATTGGAGCATCCAGCCAGTAGAGAGTTGCAGTAGTACAGCCTGGAGGTAACAAAGGCATGGACCAGCTGTTCTGCTGCATGGTGAGGGAGGAGGTGCCTATTTTTTGCGATGTTGCAGAGGTGGAAGTAGGCAGTTCTTTTTTTTTATTATTTTACGTGGGAGCTAAAAGACAGGTCTTGATCAAAGCTAACACCTAGGTTCTTTACAGTGGTGGCAGAAGGAGTAGCAAATCTATTTTGTAGTGCTGTGGCATCAGATATAGAGTTACGTAGGTCTTTTGGACCTATGAGCAGCAACTCTGTTTTTTCAGAGTTTAGAAGGAGGAAATTATTAGTCATCCAGGCCATAATGTCATCAAGGCAGGACTGAGGCTGCTGTAGACGGTTGAGCTCACCCGTCTCTAAAAAGATATAATTGAGTGTCGTCAGCGTAACAGTGGAAATCTATAGAGTGACTCCTGATGATATCACCTAGAGGGAGCATATATAAAGAGAAAAGAACTGGGCCAAGCACAGATCCTTGTGGAACCCCGTGGCTGACTTTTGTGCTGAGAGACCGAGTCCTGATCCGCTAACCGACACTAACCCGGATCCGTGCGGATCCGGCAAATCCTGACTCCCTAACCGTAACCGACAATAATGAGTGGATCCACCGGTTAAACACACCCGGATCTGTAAGGAGAGGGGATCCAGAGTCACACCAGCCGTCGCGCATGCACGCACATGAGTTCAATAAATTCGTTTTATATGTGCCTATCCACGAAAGATTTTATTTTATCCACGGAAGACATCATGTGATGTTAATGTTTTTGTCTGTGCTCGAAATGCAGGGAAAGTAGCCTACTGCATGATTTAGAAGCAATTTTCAGACAATGTAGTGTTAGGGCAATGCACAGATAATTACATTTGGTGGTGATCCGGGAACATTAATAATTAGTAATAGTTTGTTTACTTATTTATTCTTATTCTCGGTTGCATTTTGCGATTTTGCTGTTATGCCTATGTTTAAGTTTTGTATTATTTTTGGTGTGTTTAAATAAACATTTCTTTTGTTTTTAACCTTAGTTTTATTCAAAAGTGATTCATTCCAATCACAAGGCACGTTACTTTCTATTTAGTAATACTGACTCAAGTGACTCGCAGATCCGGATCAGTTCAGTGAGTGACTCGGAGGGTGCAGGTCAATGGGGTCAAATGAAGATAGTGACCTGTCTGTGTCACCAGCTGTATCCTGAGTAGCAACAATAGGGGGAAGAATAATTGCAGTAGATGCTAGGTGGTTCTTGTCTGAGCTTTATAAGTTTGCTATTGAAGAAATTCATAAAGTTGATAAAGATGTGTGGGAATACATTGCTCAGTGGAGTAATCTGAGTCAGCCTGGCTACAGTGCTGAAAAGAAACCAGGGGTTATGATCATTTTTCCTCAATTAGAGAAGAGTAGTATCTGGCTCTGGGATTACACAGAGCCAGCCTGTATGTTTTCATCTTTCCAGGTCTGAAAAATATCGTTGATTTTGATCAAGCGTCATTTCCGCTCTAATTTAGGTGGCAGCTGCTTTAGGTGGTGAGTTTCTGGCGTATACCAGGGGGCCAATCTTGTCCTAAATATAATCTTTTTTGTTAGTGGTGCAACCGTGTCAAGGGTTTCATGGAGGGAGCAGAGAGGTGATGTAGCACTGAGAGACAGGGGAATTGAAAGGGGATTGCTAAGACACCGTCAGTTAAGTGTCTTGTGTATATACTGCTTTTCTTTTTCACATGACAGGATAGAAGGAAGTCAAAAGCGATAAAAGAGTGGTGAGATATCGCTGGTTTAGGGGGAGAAACGGTCAGGTGTTTAATTTCAACACCACAAGTTAGAACAAGTACAACTTCACAGTTTTCACTAAACCTGCTTTGTCAAACAGGCAGCAAATAGCAGTGGAAAAAGGGAAAAAAAAAAAAGAAAAGAAAAATCAGAACAATAAAATGGGTTCCCAGCACCTCCGAAGCGTCTCCTTACATACACACTCCGCATGCTCCCTTCTGAAAACATAGTGAAACAGCTGACCTCACCTTGTTAAGAACCTGTAGTATCGGGAGGCACCATTAAGCATATGAGGCACGCGGATTACGCTACCACACATACATGTACCTTTGTCCACGGTGGAGATTCCCGTTCATTTAAGTAATTGTAAACACATCTTCTCTTGACGCAGGACTCCTTTAGCGTGTGAAGAGTATGCAACACGAACCTGAAGTCTGGTGGGAGGGTCTGTGAACCCACTCCAGCTTCGCTGGCTGTCTGGGCCCGGAGCTCCTCAGCAGTCAGGAGACAGTGCAGACGGTAGAGGATGCTGGGCAGACACACGGCCTTCCTCCACAAGGAAGCGGGGATGGGGTGGATGGCACACAGCTCTGGAACCAGGATCTGATTGACAGCATTGCGTTAGACAGGGACTGTTGCCGAGTATAGTTTCACAGCATTGCCAAGTTTAAATTCACATCAACAGCAGAAGTTTATATAAGAAAACCATGATTATATAAGAAAACCATGAGCTTCTTTTTAAGCAGATATTGCTGATTTGTATTAGTGAAGCTATATGCATTCGGCATATGATCAATTTCTCAATATTAGATAGTTACTAAACTACCAAAAAAGAGGGGGATGGCACAAAGATAGACTTGAGGAGGGGTTGGCAACTCGACTCCCGACACTGACCAATAGAAAGCATGAGTTGCTAGAAAGCACTAGACGACGCCACTGCCTAATTTGCATAACTGGCCACCCGGTCGGAACAGCAGCAGCTTCGCGCATGCCCGATTCATTTGCGGCCCGAGCGTGGAGCGATGCGGGTCTCTGGCTGTGGCAGGGGCTGCTCTGCGATAGGTCTGTGAGACTGACCGCCTGTGATTAGTGTGGGATGGGCTCACGGCAGTAGCCGCTGTTCGCTGAAGATGGCAGCCAGAAAGTTCCCAAGTTGGCAACATTGAACTGACGCTTTATCAACCATTTTCCGGCCAACTGAGAAATACAGGAAGGGGGGGGGGCAGTGGATCGGTGGCGCAGTGGTGGGGGTGGGGGTGGGTTGCAGTGCCACACATATTTGCCTCTATTCGTCTCTATAAGGAGAACTACCACCTTTGGACAGAGCCCACAGTAGACTGTATTCTCTCAAATTAAACCTCGAGACAAAAAAAACATTCATTTGTGCCCGTCGTCCACTGCTGTGCTACTGTGTGACACCGACAAGGGGGATAATGGTTAAGAGACAGTTCATTTTTACTCAAAGGGTTGACTAGAGACTAAAGACTAACTTTTGCCCCGTTTCCACTGTATGGTCCCCGGCTCGACTCTACTGGCCTTATTTGTTTCCGTTACAGTATAGTGCCACACAAAGCAACGCAGGTTAAGACACTCATCGTGTGTTGCCCCATTAAGCTCTCGTTGGATTGGCTCGTCCGCGATGAAGGACCAACCGACTACCGACCAAGGTGTTGCTTCGCGGGTCATCACTTTCAAAACGGGTGGAAAACAAATGAAAAATGCAGGGCAGGCATTTGTTGTTCTTGTTTTTAATAACGCACAAAAGACCAAGTCGAGTCAAGTAGTGGGAAATTAGCCGTTTGAGACTAGGCGTTTGTATGCCACTGTATAGACGTATAGACAATGCCAGAGTAGATGCCGTATGTACCAACAAAAACTACATTTCATAGTTTGGGATTTCAGAAATTAAAAGATCCTAAAACATAAAACCGGGTCCCTCTGTCAAAGTAGGCAAGGCATCAATAGTCGTTTTACTGTAATCACTGTAATGGTATGTGCTGTCCTTACCTGTTTGTTCTGCAGACTCTCCCACTTGGCCTTCCTTTTCTCCGCACTACTGAGGGGCAGCGCTTTGCCCTTCTGGTTCAGGTGTCGAGGGGTCAGAAGGTTGAGTCTGTGGACACCACAATTCAAGAAATTACACATATCTATAATGGCACATTTATAGTAGGGTTATTGCTTTGCAAAATGTCTGCATTTTACTACAATTTGACCTCGTTATGCGGTTTTTTGTTTTGTTTTGTTTTTTGAACCTTTTTTAAAGTGATTTTAGGCAAGGGTAGGCATTGCTTATCCTAGTGCTTAATAATCCACAATGCAAACCAATTCTCTTGGCAATTCAGGTAAAACACTAGATCCATTTATACCTGGCATGGTTTCTGGCATATGTGCACGCAGCGGGAGCCGTTCAAACTTTGGCCTGCTTCCTTGCATGTCCCTTTCCATGCCCCCTGCAAGACCACGTTTTTCCATGCTTTCACAGCTGCATGGGCTGTGGGGATAATGTATTCCCCCACATGACAGCGAATGCAGCTCAACTCGTCATGCCCCTCAGCACCCATGTGAAAATCAACTGCAGTGCCTCATTTCTCCACCGTGAAGGAGCAGTGTCCAGGCCTGCGAGCGGCCAGCCCTCACCGGCCAGCTGTCCCAACCATCACAACAGCCAACATAGCGCTCACTGGACAACAAACTGGACTATATCTGCCTATTTCACACTACTTCTAAGACTGTGAGTAAGTGCTGTGTCCTTGTTTTTGAGGAAATGTGGCTTAATGACCACGTCCCAGACTGCTAAGATGCTACAGGGCACACAAAGGCACTTTACGAACTCCATCAGCACATCAGTGAACAGCAGACAGCCCACTCTAATGCCTTCCTCATTCTGGCCGGGGATTTCAACCATGCAAACCCCAAAAGTGTGCTTCCACAACTTCATGGACACATTAACTTTCCCTTTCTCCCGACAACACTCTGGACAATCTTTATACTGCACATAGAGGGCCCTACAAAGACCTCCCCCTCTCCCACCTCTAGGTCTCAGACCACATCACTGTCAAGTTCATGCCAGCATACAGGCCGCTGGTTAAACCACCACACCACCTACAAAGCAGGTACGGCTGTGACCGGAGGGGTCCATAGAGGTACTCCAGGACTGCTTATCCACCACCAACTGGAGCGTGTCCATGATAATGTCATGGCCATGGCTTCTGACTGGACCAGGTGTGACGGCTCTGGCGACCAACAGGAGAAGTCCACAGGCATGCATTGGGCCCAAGGACAGCTAGGGGCCAACCTGCCTAAAGGCATGACAGTGGCGCCTGCACGCCTTCTACAAAGGCACCATCGAGAGCATCCCGACCAGCTGCATCCCCGTGTGGTACAGAGCCTACACCATATCCTGCTGTTAGACTCTGCAGTGCATCGTGAGTCCAGCTGAGAGGGCCATTGGTCTCTCTCTCTCAGCTGCAAACCAGCCAATCGGAGCGATTTCTCTCACTGGGGGGGCTTCACCAGCGCCGACGGAAAAAAAGTCCCGGTAACAGCCATCGGGGGCCAATGTCCTGGACACGCCAACCCAAGCCTCCATCGGCCCCAAAGTCCAACTGCTGGTTTGGTCTGTCCAGGCTGTTAAATTAGATAAGCTGGACGCAAGTTATTACGCCCAGCAATTCGCACGTTGGCATGGTGGTTTTGAATTGCATTCATGAAATGAAAATAATAATTATAGTAATAATAATAATTACAGCAACAACAACTAATCAGTTGATTAAAGAATGGGAAATGTATTACAAAAGCATACTCTGGTTCAGCTTTTTTATAGAATTTGCATTCATATCCCAATCAATGTATGTCAACTGCCATTTATTTTTGGGGTCCAAGCAGAGAAGCTGCTGGAAGCCATTGAAAATTCCATCAATGAAAAATTGGGACTGGGCAAAATGTTCATATTTAAAGTTGTTCAAAATGCACGGGGCAAAACTGTGAATAGAGCCACCATGCCTGATATCAAGTTCCCACCTCGCTTATAGTGCTCCCCCCGGGGTGAGATGACGTATCCAGGTTTTACACTTATATGTAGTAATCCTACAAAATTGACCACATTAACTTGTAATACATGAAGAAAAAATTGGTGAAATTCCATTACGAGTGCTGTGAGGCTACCATCACTGGTGTCCGTGCGGTGGGCACGAATAGATAAAGTTCACGTATAGTTTACGTTACAAATCAAGTAAAGCATTTTGTTGAGTTTCAGCCGCGTGTCATGAATTCAGGGTGTTTTCTTAGCTTCTGAGAGTGCCTTCATAGTCCATGAATGATGTATGTGAACACCACATTTCCAAAAATTCATTTTGTGAAAATAAAGCAGAAAACAAACATCTAATTTAATCTACATTTTCAGTCCACTTTATGTTGGTGGGTGCTGTAGTTTTTTTGGTATAGCATGACAAAGATGGTACCACAGAAGTTTCTTTCCATTTAAACCTTAATGTCTTCTAGACCGTTCATATGTGGGAAGGTGTATGTTTAGCATCAAACCTCTGTCTCTGAAATTGCACTGTCCACTTCCTTCAAATATGCACTCATATTATGAAGAGTAGAATTTCAAGCCCCCAGAAATCTGCGATAACCCTGTGTAAAAAGTCCATATTCTAAAAGTAGATTTGCCATTTTCTAACCCTTGAAATTTTGCGCATGGTGAGGGTCTGCTGGGAACGCCTGGTGGAGTCCCCTGTCAGGGAGGTCAACTCCTAGAGGGGGCCCTTTAACCAGATCCCGCAGGGAGGCTGGAGACATGGAGTCCGAGTGGACCATGTTCTCCACCTCCAAGACGCGGCTGTTCAAAGCTGTGGGTGTGAGGCCACTGGCAATCCCAGAACCAGGCGGTGGACACTGGAAGTGAGGGATGCCGTCAAGCTGAAGAAGGAGTCCTATCGAGCCTGGTTGGCTCGGGGGACTCCTGAGACAGCTGACAGGTACTGGCAGGCTCGGCAGGTGGTAGCTCGAGCAGTTGCAGAAGCAAAAACCCGGGTCTGGGAAAAGGAGGCCATGGAGAAGGACTACAGGTCGGCCTTGAAGAAATTCTGGCAAACTCAGGAGGGGGAAGCAGTGCTCTACCAACACTGTTTACATTGGAAGTGGGGAGCTGTTGACTTTGACTGGGCACATTGTCGGGCGATGGAAGGAATATTTTGAGGATCTCCTCCATCCCACGGACACGCCTTCCCTAGAGGAAGCCAGCGGGTGAGGACTCGGATGTCAATTCGTTCATCAGCCAAGCCGGAGTCCCTCCTGAACACTGTAGTGTCCAGGAGGGGGGTCCTGGCACCAATCTGAGCCAACAGGTCCTCAAACTCGACAGTCGACCAGAGGCACCTGTAGAACCTGCTGCCATCTAGACAGTTCCTGGACAAGAGCTCCTGGAGGAGAAGTTAAACTTAAAATGTACACATTTTTAATTATTTTACTATCTAAAATATATATATTTTCACAAGATTTTCATTAAGGAAAAAGACACTTATATAGAATTATTTTGAAATGATAGCAGTAAGTGCGTCTATATTGTGCATACTTTACTGCATTTTGCTTACCATTGACACAGTTTTGAAGATCTACTTCTGCATAACTTTTAGCTCCAAAACTCCCGAATTGTGTTGTACAGACGTCAAGAAGAATCCCAGTTTCAGCTACAGTGTGCCCGCTTCCAGAAACTATTCATTTTGGCTGCTGCTTTCCTCTAATAGGCTTGACCAGCGGAGGATTCTGCATAGGCAGACCAAGGTTTCCCGGGCCTGTAGCCCCCTAGGTCTCGTTTACCTTCTTCAGCTGCCCTGCCGCCAAGAACCATACACAGAGACACGGGTGTGCGTCTCTCCTCGTATATTATTCGCCTTATTGTCACTGCGTCGCAGCAAAGAGCAGAATTGTCTGAGACTATGATTTATTGATCGCATGGCCGCGTGTGTGCATCGCTCTCTCCTCTCTCACAGGACGAACAGCATATTATATCTCTTAAAATGTTTATACTGTGAGTGAAGCGCCATCTCCTGGTCATAGCCTGTATGGTAAAATGCCCAGAGGAAGGAAAGGGGTTTCTCAAGTGCAGGGAACTCTGCTAGGATTTGCCGGAGGCTGCTCACCTGGAGGAGGTGTGGTCCACGTCCAAGAGTGGCTGGTTCAGGTTGGACAAATCCAAGTTGTATTTTGTTTTGTAGTACTCGGCAAAGGTCTCGTACTCTGGCGAGGGAAACTTGCTGAGGGGCGTCAGATCGGTGTACACGTCGGCGACGTAGAAGCGATGAGGCTGGTCAAAGTTGCGGTACCTGGCAGGGGGGAGATCGTGAGTCATTTCAGATCTGAAACTAGTCTTCGGCCTTTACTGTCACTCACATATCAAAGTGTCTATATATTCCAGGTTTAAGTCTACACTGATCCACTAAAATATTGCTGTACTTTTCTGCTTGCACTGAACTGGCAAAAACTATAATTATACTATTTTAAAGAGAAAATAGTGCAAAATGCAAGTATACCTTGAGAATACTGTGACAATATATCACAATATATTGTATCCCCTTTCTGTGTTGATATATAGCATGTTTCGCATACAACAAGAAATTGCTGACTGTATATGTGACTGATAGCATGTATCGGTCAGCATATGTACTGACTGTATACTGTACACGCGTATTGGTGAGAATTGGGCAAAGTTCACAAAGCAGTGAAATGTGACTCAAATCCTATCCTTTTGCCCACATGTAAATTAGGTCAGACTTTTTCATGGCCGTGGGAACAGCGCAAGTCGCATGAAATCTGGTCTTGGGCATCAAGACCTACAGCGTGAACTCAGCACTGTTGTCCAAGTAACCCCAGTGTGTTCCTTCGGCACAGTTTTACCTTGGAATGATGACAGCATCCTGGTAGTCCTCAAGCTTGAAGGTGAAGGGGTTCTGCTTGGTGTACTGAGTGGTGGGAATGCCAGTGCGGGCCTCGGACTTCTCAATGTCCTCCATGAATTTGAAGTCCATGTCTAGTGTGTCCGAGTCCCCGACTGATCAAGCCAATCAAGGAGCAAAGAGGAAGGATAATGACAAATCTGACCAAAACGCATCTCCACACTTCACCAAATTGCAATCCACCAAGCTCAATAAAGAGTGATTACACCTACCAACATTCAGAGGTAGAACGCAGTAAGCCGAGTCGGCCAATGTCGGCTTGAACTCCAGGGCGGGTTTCTCCAGTCGGAGGATGTGGGAGAAGATATACTGGTGCAGGCGAGTGATGAGGTCCAGCTGGGGAGCGGTGAGCGTGAAGCCAGATTTCTGCAGCTCAATTGAAATGGTCACCTCACCTGAGCGAGTGTACACTGGAAAATGGGGGATCTGGGCAGAGGGGGGAAACGGCGGTTGCGACTCTTGCTGCTCTTGGAGTGAGGACATGGAATGATCTGACCTGACTCGTCCCCGCGTGGGAAGGCATTCACCAGGCGACATACTCGAGGTATGGGTTTGGCGGTCAGGATGCCGAAGCACCGGCTGGTGTCTTCTGGTGGGTAGAGCTTCCTCCTGCGGAAGTTGAGTTCATCCGGCAGGGGCGTAGTGAGGACCATCCCAATGACGTACAAGTAGTAAGTCTGCTCCGGTACAGCGTAACTGTCCTGCAAACACTCCGGTATCTGACAGCAAGAGGGAGAGAGTAGTTGTTCTTTTAAGTACGAATACAGTATTATATATAACCAATACAGTAAGTATAGGTAAGTATATACAGTAGGTATAGGCAGGTGTAGCACTGGACTGTACCAGAATGAACACTGTGGTTACCTAAACACTAGTTCCTCCCTTTTCCACTTAAAAAAAAACACATTTAAAAACCTAATATCCCCAAATTCAATGAATGGAGCCAAAACCTTTTTGCCCCTCTAATCTTTGCGCAAAACAGAAAAACTGGAAAGCCTACTTTTCGCACACCATCTTGGGATATCGTCTGAACTAAACTTGAAGCGTACACTGTTCAGCGGCAGCTGATCTAAAGTTACGAACATGTAGTTATCGAGAAGAATTTTCAAAATAAGACAGGTCACCAGCTAGCTTTAAAAACGCAAAACGTTGCACATCTCAGCTGACGCTACTGTATTAACACCAAAGTTTTAGATGCTTGATATGCCTGGCTACCATGCTACACAACCCCAGACAGTTTTTTTTGTTCTTTTTTTATTACAGGGCCCACTCAGTGGCACGTCCCTAACAGGGGGTGTTCAGATACCGTAGGAAATACGAGGGGTGTTCAGGTGCCCTCGGAAATTTGAGAATCTGAAATTAGGCAGTACGCTAACCACTATGCAGATTTTCACCCTATGAACAAACAGAAGTTCATTGATTTGTTTACTTGCCTTTAGGGCTAAAGCTATCGATAATTTTAGTAATCAATTCTCTATTGACGGTATATACTATAGTCTATACGAATCCAGTGTGCACTCTCTCTAACTGGGGTAGGGAATTTCAGCATTTCAACCACCACTTTAGAAAGCCAGTTTTGCTAAGAACTTGCACGTCTCATATTAGAGTGCCTTGCTCCGCCTGCTTAGTCTTGCATTTTGCCTGTGAATGATTCCATCTTTTCATCCAGTTGTTTGACTGGACAGTCTGACCCGTCTGGCCTCCATCACACCAAGTCATTATTTACAAATACCCCCTTTCAGCGTGCGAATGGCAGAGGTGTGTCAGCAACGGCAGGCAAAACAAAACAAAAATACATCTATGACCAATCCTAACAATGTCACTGCCAGCATAAGATACGCTGTACACCCTAATCAAAGACACACTGTCATAGCTTGTCCAATACACGTAAAAGACAAGGCCCCTCCTCTGGTCTAGGCTGACCTGCTCAGATCATTTACCCGACTGTGAGATGAAATGTTCAGCTGAACACTGAATTAAACGAAATCATACAAACTTGTGAACAGAAAGCACTTGAGTCGACACCTCGTATTTCACTTAAAAGGCAGAAAAAGCTAATCCAACGTTCTCTTCTCGACGGGCAGTGAAACTGATCCGTTTCTTGTGTTTACACACACATTTGTTTTACCAGACATCCAACAGCTCCAGATATCTGGGTTTACCCCATCCGCAGTCTGACAAAGGACCGAGTCTGTACAACCAATTCATTCAATCCAAGGCAAACGTCAACAGTGTCAAAGCCAGGCCGTATTTTGGCACGGTTGCTCAGATCACCTGACAACCACCGGTGATGTCCAAACGAACAGACGTTTTACATTCAACTTCTTGGAGATACTTTACAGACACTCACAGCTTTGGGGTAGCACTGCCTCCTCTTGGTTGAGCCGGGCCGACCCGGCACATTGGTCTCCTCCTCGTCGTGAAGGTCCAGCTCCTCCTCGTACTTCACCGTCTCCTTCCCCACCGGCATCAGATGATCGTCGAGCTCACCTGACGGCAGCACAAACGCGCAGCGGTTGCGGGGAAAACTCGGCGAATTCACCGAAGCGCGCCATCAACATCGTTTCGTCAGAGGCCGACGGTCTTACCCATTTTGTGCAGCTTCTCGCAGCACAGCAACGCAACCGCTTTCTCCGCCAGCCGGGCACAGTTCATCGCAGGGCCCTGCGGACGTCGTTACAAGGAAGGTGGAACACACTCGCGTCACATTTCCTCAGACGAGACCAGGCGAGTTCAATTGTAGGGGTTCCCGCCTGCCTCGCCCGACACGGCGTTCCCGACGCTCTCGAAACGCGCCTCTCTTACCTTAACTGGAACCCGCAAGGGGGAATTGATGGGCAGGTAAAGCGTGGACTGGAAGCGTCCATCCTGCGTCTCCACATTTTTACACTTCGGGGCCAAGTGGGTGAACGGATCGCTGGGCAGCCGGGCGCAATACCTGGACAGCCAGACCAGAAAAAACCCCCAATAAAATCATATCGATCGGAGTTCACCAGCATTTGCTTGCGTTGGAGATTTCAAAAGAACAAGGCCGCCCTTGCCTGTTGATGTGCCCGATGGCTGTGTTAATGGTGACGCGGGGCCCGCCGTCTTCAGATCGGAGCACGTAGGGCGGGAGGATGTTGTCGTCATCCAACACCTGCTCCGCTTCGAACTCGCTCGCCTCCACCGACTTGGAGCACTTGTTCCTCAAGATCTGGTGAAAAGCGAAATAGCCGTCCGCATTAATTGACTGTTGCACTTATAAACACCACACCGAAACGGACATCAGAAAACAGGATGTCAGGGCGTCACCTTTTCGATTGCCTTGTACGTGGTGAGGTCTTCTTCAAAGGCTTTGGTCTTCTCGCTGTCGGCCAGCATGATGTAGTTGGAGACGGGGGCCCGGGCTCTCCCCTTGGACTGGACATAGGACCTGTACTCGGTGGGCAGGTCAAACCGCACGACCAGGTTGCACTTTGGAATATCCACGCCCTCCTCCACGATGCTGGTGGCGATCAGCAGGTTGGTTTCATGAGCCCGGAATTTACGGAGGACCTGTGAGAGTGAGAGTGAGAGAGAGAGAGAGAGACAGAGAGAGAGACAGACAGAGACAGAGAGAGAGAGACAGACAGACAGAGTGAGAGAGACAGAGACAGAGAGAGACAGACAGAGACAGAGAGACAGACAGACAGAGACAGAGAGAGAGAGACAGACAGAGACAGAGAGAGAGAGAGAGAGAGAGAGAGAGAGAGAGAGAGAGAGAGAGAGAGAGAGAGAGGGGGGGGGGGGGGGGGGGGGGGGGGGGGGGGGGGAGAGCGGCCGGACGGCAAAACGTCACCACCACTTTGATTCCAAAGTCGTTCCACTGACCGCATCGTTTAAAAATGACGTCTCCATTTCGTTGTACAATCACGCGGAGGACAACACATCATACCTCCTCCTGCTTCCTGAACTCCACCTCCATCTGTTTGTTCCGCGGCTGGTTCTTCCCGATGCTGTGGCCAGTGATGAAGTTGCTGCTGATGTAGGCCAGCTCGGGGTCCTGCTTCCCCGCCTCCTTGATCAGGCTACGAATGACAGTGAGGACACCTTAACCCCGACTCACCCCGAGGGATAAGAAACCAGAGCCATTCATCGCGAGTGAATCGCCACGGGCAAACGTGAGAACGGAGACGATGCGGACTGCCGGCAGTTCGCAGAGCTACCAACCGATTGAGGACAACAGCCGTGTAACGCCGCTCCACAAAGATGATCCCACACAGGATGTTGGTGAAAGGCGAGGGAAAGTTGGCCTCGGGCCTGTCTTTGGACTCCACCTCCTCGTCCTCGTCGTCATCCTCGGAGTCGCTCCAAGAGACGTAGTTGTCCTGGTTGCGGTTGTTGTACCACTCCACGCTTTCGAACTGCTGCCGCTCGAACGGCTTGTACTCGTGCAGGATCTCCAGCAGGCGCAGCACCTTGGGGGTGACGAACTTGAGGTCCAGGGAGGCGGGCGAGAAGTGCTCCTCGCAGAGCGCGTGCACCTTGCGCAGGATGGTGTCGGTGAACAGCAGGAACTTGCGGTTCAGCTCCTCCTGCTCGTGCTTGATGTACTTCTGAAGCTCCCGCACCATGATGCCCGCAGCCTTGTCAGTGCACCAGGGGCCCAGCACCTGCAGCACGGCCCAGCAGTCGTTCAGGACCTGAAAGTGAGAGAGGCAGATGGTACATATACACTCAGAACTAACGCCTGCCTCCCGGGTATGGTACCAAGACCATGCAGGAAAGTAAAGAGAAAAAAAAAAGTTCTCTTACATCCATGAACGTTCCTTATACACAATTTCTCAAAATTGCAGTACCAGAGGATACAACATGGAATGGCTATGGAAAATGTATGATGTCTGATGAAAGAAAATGTGTTACCTACAGGCATAGTATGGTTAGTTCTAATTCCCTCATACATAATCGGACAGGTAAGCATGCTAGGCCATTGAGATCCTATTTCCACATGCATTACCATCTGATTAGCCATCTGTATGGCATAAACATCATCAATATCAACAGAAACCTTCCGTTATTTTTTATTTAACCTTCATTTTTTAAGGCTATCTATCACGTAATCGCATTGAGACGCAGGCTCTCATTTACCGGACCGGTTCTCATCATAAACCCACGGAGTAACATAAGAAAAAAAGACAGAACAACATTCGAAGACACTCCACTGGAACAGCTCTGACCTGTTTGGAGATGAAGGTGGGGTCACGGTCCTCTCTGCCGACCGATATGTTACAGTCATTCAGGAAGTTGAGAGCCTCTTCAAGCTCCGACTGCAATCGTGACGAGAGGCCACTTTTATCTGTGTAGTATCCGCAGTCCAGGACCACTTCCCTTGGCTGCGACGCGTATCTGAAAGCAACAGGCACGCGTCAGACTTCGGTCTACACATCTCAACTTGGCTTACATCTCAACTTAGCTTGCAGGTCAGGTTGAATGAACTGTGATCAGTTGTGACTATGGAAAACCTGGGTACAGATCGCATGCGGTCGCCTCACACACCTGTCCAGGACCACAAGATCAGTGGCAGTTTCAGCGTTACTCCGAAGGATTCTCTCCAGATTCTGGATCTTCTGCTCCAGTTCTGACGGGTCACATTTTCCATTGAGGATCGAGGCTGTGAGGCCCAGGATGCGAGGACCAGACGAGAAACCTTCGAATACCTGCGCAAGCCAAGACAAGAGCGAGTTCAGTCACGATTAAGGTTTCGCAGTCCTGGAAAAAAAAAAAAGACACAAAAAACTTGAAAGTTATTTCACGTGCACTCACCTTCATTATCTCGCGGTAAGGGTGGTCTGTAATGGCCAGATGGCAGTCATCAAAAACCACCAAGTTGATTTTAGACAACGGCAAGATTTTATTCTTCAGAATTTGCAGGAATATGTGGCAAGTCATAACCAACACCTGTGTGGGGGGGGTATTCAAAATGACAGAAGATTAGGTTCTGGTTAGGTCAGACATGATAAAAAGGTACCGACGCTGGGATGCAAAAGAGGTTCGACGCCTGCTGAAAAACAGCAATGCGAGCCATTGATCCCGACTCAAATATTGCGGTTTAAAAAAAGATTCGATGGAAAAGAATGACCAAGGATGGTATGGCATCAAGAACATACACATGTACAAAACACACATGCTGAGTGGTCACTTTGTAATTCAGGACAGTTGGATAATATACTATACTATACTATACTATACTATGACTGCTGTGACAGTGACTGCTCAGTTATGATTCAATTGGATTCAGGTCAATCAGGATACATATAAAACCAACGGGACAGTGGTCCTCGAGGGCCAGAATTGAGGAACACTGGCGTATGTATGTGACTGAACACAGCTGTGAAGCACCGGTGCAGACCACAGGTTCACGTAGATTACCATAAAGGCAAGAACAAAGGGCGCCGGTTAAAGCAGACCCCAAATTGAATGGAAGTTGCATCTGGGACTGGATGGTCTTGGTCCGAACCCGGACCGCGGTCCGCCGAACTCGAGTTTCCGAAGGAACTTTGGGACGGCTTGCAATAAACTCTCAAAGCCACCCGCACTCATTTTGGAATCAATTTAGAGATTAGAGAGTAGAGCAACAAGGAATGGAGTGTGTACAAATACATTTAGACCAAACCTGCTCATCACTCAAATTTGGGGGCAAGTTCCCTTGATGCGGTTGGACTTGGTCTCAAACCGAGTTGAGCCAATGCCGCAACTCTCAGTGCAGATGCAAAGGGGACAAGCGCCTTGATGAACAGGATTGGTCTGTTTCTTGGTCTGCTTCAGATGTATTTATCTTATGTTGTAGAAAAGTTAATGTATAGAATTCCATACAACAGTTTCCATTGTCCGTTGTTGTGGATGAACCCTGAATGTAGTACATGAAATCTCCTCATAGAAATATACTACATTGGGTGGTAATGCCATATTCAATGTAATATATTATATAATAGTAGAAACATAAAATATTACATTACGGAGTTTGTGTTTTGTTATGCTGTCCGACCGTATGGTCTGAGGGGCTGGGTTGATTCTCACGGAACATTCCTGACATGTGAGCATGGAACTGCGTTCTCTTAGTCAAACAAAGTCCTGTAAAACACAATGGGGGCTGAACAACATGCCTGATTCTCGATTATCTCTCGAGTCCACTGCAGGTCAGTCCATGCCGAGGTCTCCTCCAAATCTGTGTACTCCCCAACCTTGAGGTCAGAGTGCGTCCTGACTGCAGCCGCTTGCTGGACCACAGACACAGCTGGGACAATACGGACCATGAGAAAGTTGAATCAATCAAATTGAAATTTGAATGACATGCAAGCTAAGCTAAGATAATGTCGGCAATGGATACCTAGTGCGGCACAAAAAAAAAAACTTCAAAAGCCCTACTGCGGGTACCTGTGTTCACCAGAAAAACAGTCCTCTTTGCATTTTCTTGGTAATGTCCACGGATTTGGTGGGAGAGTTCTTTTGTAAGAAGTACTGCAATAAAGGTCTTCCCTGAGCCAGTATTCAAGCAGACGATAGTATTATGTTCAAGAGCTGCTTCAAGAAGTTCTACCTGTGGGGGAACATTTGGTGATAAACAGGGTGAGTGAATAAACAGGAGCGTCCGGAGGAATCATCAAGTTATCCAAGTGGATAGCAGCTGCCATACCTGATATTTCCTAGGTGTATAGATATTATCATGGATAGCCTCCTGCTGCCATGGCAGACCAAAGAAAGGCCCCATGGGTGAAGTGGCAGGTGTGACGAGTTGCAGGCCTGCCATGCTTCGAAGAGGTGGAGGTAAGGGAGATGGGGTTCTTCCAGTTTATCTCATTTCATCCCCTTCTTCTCAGAGTTTCACTGGCGGGGGATATCAACACATTGTTTAATGTTTTACACACGGCTGTTTCACTCTGAGGCAACAATCATGAACCTAAATGAAATAGAATGGCAAAATGATCGGCCAATTTCTCTTCTTCGCTTCCTTTCAAAAACCACTGAAAGGGCAGTCTTCAACCAGGTCTCACGCTTCCTCACACACAACGCCCTTCTTGACCTGAATTCAGCGACCTGAAGTCAGCGAACACTTAACTGAAACGGCTCTGTTGTCTGTGACAGAAGCTCTGAGAGCTGCTAGGTCCGCAGGACAATCCTCTGTGTCAAAAGCAGCTAATGGGTCTAGGAGGATGAGAACTGTGACCCACCACATCCTGCTATCCAAAAGGGCATCTCTGGCAATGTACCCTCCTGGTTTAACTTGTATCCTAACGGGCATTCTTTCAAAGTTTCCTGGGAAGGGCACACCTCCTCCTCCCATCCACTCCCCACAGGGGTGTCCCCAAGGGTCAGTGCCGGGTCCCCTTCACTTCGCAGCGTGCTCCACCTCCTTAGGCCGAGTCATCCGCTCGCATGGCCTCTCATACCATTGCAGATGTTACCCAGCTCTATTTGTCCAACCCTACAGTGTCAGGGCGGATCTCCACTTGTCTGTCTGACATATCAAAGCCATCTCCAATTCAATCTCTCCAAGACTGAAGTCTCAGTGATTCCTGCCAACAAACCATTCCTCCACAACACTGACATACAGATTGGCTCCTCCACCCTCTGCCCAGTTAGAAACCAGGATGTCTTGATCAACGACCAGCTCTCCTTCACAGAGCACATTGCAGTGGTCTCCAGGGAATGTCGCTTTGCTCTTTATAATATTCATAAAATCAGACCTTTCCTGACTCAGTATGCAACCCAACTCCTGGTTCAGGCAATGGTCACCTCCCACCTCGTTAACTGTAATTCCAGAATGCTGCTGCACGCCTCATCTTCAACCAACCAATCATGTGAAGCCGCTTCTGATAGACCTCCAGTGGCTACCAGTAGCAGCCCGAATCAATCTCAAATCACTTATGTTAGGGTACAGAATGACCTCTAGGCCAGTTCTCTCTGAACTCCATCATTCAGATCTATGCTCCCTCTTGAGCATTTTGCTCCTCTCAAGAATGTCATCTTACATTGCCATCCTTATGCACAAAAGAAATCTCAGTCCACACCGTCATTAGGCGTCCCTAGGTGGTGGAACAAACATCCAAACACCATCAGAGTGGGAACCTCTCCATCCATCTTCAAGAATCTCTTGAAGACTCTCCTCTTCCAAGAGCACTTCCTTTCCTAAACATCGCTCTAACTCCTCTAATATGAAAAAAAATTCTGTCCTACCTTCCTATTCAACCTTCACCTTGTCTATCCTATCTACCTCAACTATTGCCTCTTATTGCACTATTAAGCATCTGCCAAATGAGTAAATGTAAAACCAAGAGACGCCTTGGCGAAAGACATATTGCAGGTTAAGACAGCCTGCAGCTTACTTTGTATTGCCAAAGATTACTGAATGGAACTTCACAGATCATTGTCAATGTGCTGACAAAGGCGAGGTACAAAATGGTCTTCATTGGATTTCCAAGCTACCTAAACACCAGTAAGAATTAAGTTGACAAAATTAATATCTCAGGAAATATACTTACAGATAATAGTAGACTTTCTGGAGAGATGGGAAACACTCAATCTGGGCTTCATGATAAGGTATCTCTTGTTTAATTTGTGGTGCTCCCCACAGTAGGTTGGAGACAAACCTGAGAACATAATGTTAATCACACATTTCAGACAGAGAAAGGACATACAGAGATCTATGCAACAGTTAGTGTCCACCCCTCGCCCCGACATGAATGTGCACACCCTTAGTTGATCTTATTTTCTAAATAGCACCAATTCACGAGAGTAATCCCTTAATGTCACTCCTCTGATAGAGCATGTCTGGTCAGGTAAATGATGACGTTATTGATCTAATTTGAGTGAGGACACAGAACCCAACCACGTGAAGAGCAGCAACTCCACGCGACTTTATTTTGAGTGATCAGAAATGTGTGCATAGTAACCGTCCCCTGTCCTTAGACCCTCACAAAGGCTGAGGAACGACTCCCAAGAAAAAGCCTGATGGAAAAAAAAAGACAGAACCTTAGGGTGAGAGACAGAGGAGATCCTCACACAAGACGGACAGGTGGGCAGAGGCAAAACAGTATACAGAAATACATGGATTGATGGCTAACAATTTAGATTGTAGTTCAGAGGTCAAATAAGCCATCAGTAGAAACGGTGCATGCAGCAGGAAGAGCCTTAGTGAGGGAAGGAGTCGTAGATCCAACTCATCATCTATGGGGTCTCGGAGGGGGGGAAAAGCACAAAGACTCCCGGGACGCGAGGTCCCCATTCCATGTTAGTGCTGCGCAATCATGGAATAAGAATAGAGAGGAAGAAGTGGAGGAGGAGGAGGAGAAGAAGAAGAAGAAGAAGGTGGACAGATGGGGAGAGACAAAAAGTAGGGTGAGAAGAAGAAGAGAACATGTGCCCGATCCACACCCACAGAGAAATTAGAGAAGATAGGGCTCAATGTACCAGCGGGACCCCCGGCAGTCTCAACCTATAGCAGCTTATCTAGGATTTAAGGTCTAACTGTAGGCTTTGACACAAAGGTGGGTTTTTAACCTACTCTTGAAGGCAGAGCAGAAGGGGGAGTATATGCCTAATTTTAGCAATATTGCAAAGGCGGAAGAAGTCTGTGAGATACATTTTACGTGGGAACTAAATGAAAGGTCTTGGTCAAAGCTAATACCCATGTTCTTTACAGCGGTGCAAGAAGGAGTAGCAAAACTATTTGATGTAGGTGTTTTGGACAGTAACTCAGTTTTTTCAGAGTTAAGAGGGAGGAATTTTGGCAAGACTGAAGATGCTGTAGATGATCGTGTTTACTCGATTGAGAGTTATAATTGGGTGTCATCAGCGTAACCGTGGACATCTACTGAATGATTCCTGATGATATCACCTAGAGGGAGCACATATAAAGTGAAGAGAATTTGACCGAGCACACATGCTTGTGACTGACATTAGTGCGTGGAGATTGATTATCATTGACACAAACAAACTGGTATACGTCTGAAAGATAGGACTAGAAGCAATCTAAAGCAGTTCTGATTCCAAGTAGATTTTCCAGTCTCCTTCGTAAGATCTGGTGGTCAACTGTATCAAAAGCAGCACTAAGATCTAACAAGACAAGCACTGAAACGAGACCTTGGTCGGACACCATTAAGAGGTTGTTAGTGACTTTAATCAGTGCAGTCTCAGTGCTATGATTCATTCTAAAACCGGACTCCATTAAGCAACTGCTATTAAAGTATTCACAGAGCTTTTTGGCAATGATTTTCTCTAGGATATTTGAGATGAAGATAAGATTGGAGATGGAAGTTTAGTCAGCCCGACTTAAGTGCTGAAAATTAACCTGGGGTTATGCTTATTTAAGTATAGTATAGAAGTATAGTATCTGGCTCTGGCATTACACAGAGCCACTCTAAGGTAGTTTGTTTTCAGACTATCTTTCCAGAGCAGAAAATGTTGTTTTTGGTCAAGCACCATTTCCTCTCTAATTTACATGATAGCTGCTTTAAGTGGCACGTTTCTGGTGTATACCAAGGAGCCAATCTTGTTCCAGCTATAATCTTTTTATGTTGGAGGATGCAACTGAATCGAGTGTTTCAAGAAGAGAGCCTCCAAACTATCAGCAAGATGATCAATGTAGGAGGGATTGGGGCTTTCATAACAGAGGTGATATCAGAGCGAGAGTGATAGCTTTCTTAAAGATTGCTAAGACACTGTCAGTCAAGTGTCTTGTGTATACACTGCTTCCTGTTTCCTTTTTACATGACCGGCTAGAAGAAAGTAAAAAGTGATTAAAGGGTGGTGAGATAAGACTGGGTTAGGGGGAGAGACGGACAGGTGTTTAATTTCGACATAAGTTGGAAAAAGGTCCAGGGTGTGGTTAAAGCAGTGTATGGGTTCATGCACATGCTGACAGAAGACAATGGATTCAACTACTGAGGTGAATGCCATACTGCAGCTATCACCAACTACATTGACATGAATATTGAGGTCCCCAACAATAATGATTTTATCGGTTTTGAGGACTAAGGGCCACCCAAGGGTCCAGCATGTTGTCCGAATACTTTTAGACCTGGATGGTACACTGAAAACAGGGGAGAAGTTAGTTAGGTGTATCAAAACCAACAAAACAGCAAAAGCTATATGTGCAACCTGATGCTCATCACTACAACTTCTAAAATAAAACTACACTGCTCTGAATTGACTTCTCTTATCGTGTTCAGGGATTAACAAGACTTCAATGAACCACAGAAGTGACTTGCTTTTAGTGCAGATTATCAGTACGTAGTAGTATCAAAAAAGTGATATGCTGACACTACATTAGTTGTGTGTCTCTCTAAATGTGACCAAGAATTGAAGGGTTACAGAGGGTTCGATAGCTGGCCATTGAGCCTTTGAGAAACTGGGCGACCAACTCTTCTCCAAGTACCACCTTGTTGTGGCTGGGTTGTGACCCTGTGATGTCAGCTGTGATGTTTTCAGATGCCACAAGAGAGTGAACAATCACAAAAATGGGGCACTCAATAAAAAATTACTAAAGCCTAAACAGGTGCAAAACATCAAGGCAACACAAAAAAACTGTTTCTGTGTTATACTGGACATTGGGAGCTCGGGGAGCAGCTGCAGCTTCAGAACCAGCAACAGCTATCACTGACCGCAGTGGCCAAAAGGGATTCTTGAACAAAATGTGAACACACAACATATGTACACAAAAGAGAATATTTTGAAGCTGTTCCTCAGTCTGACGGAGAGTTCAGTGTGGACTGGCTTAATCATTAACTCACTGTGCATAAGAAAAGCACAAATAACAGAGAGGGAAATGCGTTTGAATATCAGATGATTTCTCAATCATTTTAACTGCTAAAGAAGGCAGTAAACACAGTTTTAGTACACTACACCGATCACCGCCTCTGATGTGAAAACTGCGGCATATCTCAGTCTCTCACACTACGCATCGTTAATTTGAAAAAAAATTTTAAAAAGTAAAAAAAATCGAACATGCCAGAATTTTCATCAAGGCATCGTAGGGCGTTGTGGAGTGTCCAGGAAAGTTGCAGATGCAAAATCATGAGTTATGGCACACTACAAATCAATTTGTCCCTCACAACACTTGGAAGTCAAAACAACGGCAATATCCGACTGAAGCTGTGTAGTGTGAACTACGCATAGGAGATAGTGCCCACTTACATAACATTTAGCAAAAAAGCCACATCTGCCACACGTTTGGTCATTCAGTCAAACGGAGGTCGTACTCAAGTATATTTGCAATAAACAAACACTGCAGCTAGTAATGACAGTGTGGTTTGTGGGGGGTGGAGGTGGCATCTGGACCGCATTCCTTTCCTCAAAGGTGGCGAGTAGTGAATCAGAGGGGACAACGGTTGGAAAGCAGGCCAAGCAAATTAAGGTAAATTCAACAGCTGGCATCAAGTTACATGTCACTTTAACAGCAGGAATGATGCAACATCATAATACATGTAATGCACTTAACAGTGAGAATATTGTGCTGCCTCCGTTGAAAAGGCCTTAAATTACTGCCAACACAACTTTCCCGTACCAAACACAAGCCCAACAGAGCCAGAACATCTTTGAATCTGCTCCATATTTTAAGGGCATTCCTTCACTCATGTTAAAGCCTTAAACCTGTTTTACATGAAGTGCAGAAAGGCGTATTTTCAGTCAGTTCTATTACATGCAATTTGCAACAGTACATGAAGGAGTACATGAATAAAGTACATGTATTTTAGCGATCTGGGCAAGTGATACAGTGTGAAATTATTTAAAAGAACACGTAGAAAATGTAATGCTGAATTGGAAAGGCTGGATAGTTTAATAAACCCCTCTAAAGAGAACTTAATATCTGTATTATCCATAAACCACACTGCTCTCTAAATATCTACGCCATGGAAAACAATTGGCATACAGCACATTAACTTGACAAGACTATGGGCAATTACATCCTCTATTTAGCAATGACAAACAGAGGAATCTACAAAGCATGTTATATTTCATAACTCTCATGGCAGTCATTCAACTGTGACAGCCAAGGACACGTCTGAGGTGGAAGGTCTGGCTGTAAAGATGTGTTTCATATTAAGTGAGAGAGTCAGTTTTACCACATTAAAAAAGTGAGGCCATGACACCTTAACACGTCCTCACTCCACCGTTTTCGGTGGTGTTTGGCGTGAATAAAAAGAAGGCAGACGAAGACGCAAAGTTACATGATCTGGTCGCCAGTCAAAAACTGTTAGCCCCACTACCACATACCATCCCAACATTATCACTATCCACTGGCTATGTTTGTTTGAGGAGATCGACAGGGCAAGCAGCAGCCTCAACATCCCTGAATACATCTTTGGGCTGGAAAGTATGAACCGTGACAAAGTGATAACCAAGTGTTCTGTGGTAAATGCTAATCTGCTTCGTTATGATCACACCAATACATAGACACACACACACACACACACACACACACATACATATATATATATATATGGATAGGGGGAACTGAACATAGCAGGGCTAGCGACTGTTAAATCAGGCCCGTCTCAAACCAAATGTTTACCACGCTTCTTGAATCGTCCAACCACATATACGTTTAGTGTGCGTTCCCGGCCCAACCGGCTGGTTTACAGAACTAAACTGAATGAAACTGAAGCACGATGCACGAAGCCCGACAAAATGTCCAACGTGCCATGCACCGTGAGAGGAGCAGCAGCATGCACCATCACCGCGTCTGCAGCTAACAGCTACCAGGCCATCACATTCAGCAGCGGGCTAACGTAAGTGAACCGGGAAAATCACTCAGCTTGGTACATCTACTCACCTTGAGTGTCTTTTATCAATTGAAGGTCTCGGCTGAATAGACTTCAAGTCGCTTAATGGACAGCCCGAGTCCCATTCAATCTTGCTGACTCGATCTGGAGCTGCTCGTCCACGGTGGGACCACTTCCGTTTCATTTGGGCCTCTGCTACGTCGGAACTACATAAACAGCGTAGCTGAATGCCGCACGCCTGCATGACGTAGCGCCACATCGTACGTGAATCCCAGTCATAGATGAACTGGATAGGGCGCCACCCATACACATACGCCCAATTCCAATCCACCCCCTAAAGACCCAAACCCTGAACCCTCCATGACTTCAGTAACGTCAGCTATAAGTGACCGAGTGTTAAAGTTTGCGAGGGCTCCAAATGCTATGAATGTAACAGCACTTGTTCGTCTCTCACGTAACATGTTGTTGACACTGACTACTGATTTACAATCTAGAAGCAAGCCCAATGCGCGTAAAGAATAGATTCCCTGATCAGGCAGTCGTAATACAAGAGGTAGTTTTAAAATAATTATTATATTCAATAAAGGACTGGTCATAGGGAAATATGTGAAAATGCCACAACAGTCGGGTGGAGTATTTAAACCCAGAAAAACACGACCGGACAGACACGGCTTTCAGCGTTGGCCTCTATGTCAATCAAGACAGACCTGCTGATGGACCTGAAACGCAAGGATACATTGTTTGACAGAGCCATTGAAGTGTTTTTGAGGAAAGAAAGAAGGATGGATTTCATTTTTAAATAACAAGGTACTGTGCGGATCCGCATTGGTTAGTGCAAACATTCCATTTATATTTTCAATAGGTTTTTGTCATATTCATTAGTCATACATTTAGTATTGGCCTATATTAAGGATGATGTAATGTATACGTGTGGATTGTCAAGCCCTGGTGTCATATTGATATTATTATGAGGCATATTAATTTAGGAAGGAATGCATATGACGTCACTGAAGGCCTAGGGTTGAAATGCACAGTCCGCCACTGATATATATATATATATATATATATATATATATATATATATATATATATATATATATATATATATATATATATATATATATACCAACAACTCTCATCAACATCAACCAACAAATCAACATCTCTGGGAACTCCTGTTAGACTGTTAGAAAGCCATTAATAAATCATGAAAATAAAGAAAATCTATTGAATGAGATGGCGTGTCCAAACTTTTGGCCTGTACTGTATATCTACGGTTGTGCCTACAGGGCAGCCATCTTGGAATGGGGCCATTCGCTCTTAGAGTTGTTATAGGCTGATACTTACAATGCTCTATGTGACCTAATTGTTTTGGAACAATTTGAAAAATGTGTTTCTAGTCATATTGGTATGGAAGCCCATTTCTGCCGAAAAAAAAGACAAAGTCAAAATTCTGATATAAAAAGTCAAAATGAGTATTTATTTATGAGTTAAAATGTCACAATTATGAGATTAAAAAAATCAAAACTATGAGATAAAAAAAGTCATATTTATTAGATTAAAAAGTCATAATTATGAGATATTTTTTACACACTCAGCAGTTCATGTAGCAACTCTGGTGTGGAGAGACTGACAGAAATGGACTTGCTGATTCGCATGGGATTGTACTGAGCAAGAACACCCTTGAAAGGATCTTGAGCAAGAAGCAACTCTGGTGTAGAAAGAAGAAAACTGATGTCGCTGAGGTGGCAACTTTCATTCAAAAGCACCTGGAAACATCTGGTCAGTGCCATGGTTACAGGTGGATGCACCAAAAATGTTGGCTACCTGGATTTGTTACTGACAGAGAAATGGTGCGCATAGTACTACAGTCATTGTCAGTGAAGGTGTCGATCTGAGGTCAAGAAACAGACTTCGAAAGCATGTTGTGGTCCAAACTATGTCTGGTACGTTGATGGCTATGACAAGCTTAAGCCATTTGGAATTGCAACCAGGGGATGCATCGATGAATTTTCCAGAAAGATGATATGGCTAGAAGCCTACAAAACAAACAATAACCCAAAGATGATGGCTGGCTACTTTATGGATGCTGTGAACAATTCTGGTGGTGCCCTGCCAGACTCAGACTTAATCAATCAATCGATCTTTATTTATAAAGCACATTTCATGCACAAAGCAAACTCAGTGTGCTTTACAGTGGCTGAAAGGAAACCCAGCGAGGGGAAAAAAGGGGGCACAAACAGAGCAGTTTATAATTTGCAGAGAACACATAGAGGACAGATAAACATTAATTTAAGGCGCATAGGCATACACAGACGTGACAAACAGACAGGTAGCTAGCAGGTGACACATCTAGGATAGGCAAGCAGATTTTAAAGTCAAACCTGGACTGTAGTGATGTGGTCAGATCTCTTTGTTCTGGTGAGAACGCAAGTTGCTGCATTTTGAATTAATTATAATCTGTGTATACTTAATTTTGGGAGTCCAGTGAACAGGCCATTGCAGTAATCTGTTCTGCTTGATATGAATCAGCTTCTCTGAGTCCACAGGTTGACAGGAAGCCTCTTAATTTAGATATATTTTTCAAATGGTAGAATGCTGCTCTTGTAATGTAGTTGATGACTTTTAAAGTCCAGATTATTATCAGTTATCACACCTAGATTTTTTGCTTCCATTTTACAGCTAAGTAGTAGAGGGATTTAGAGCTGTGTGTAATCTGCATGGTAATTTATATTATGTCTGCCTATGTAGTCAGCGAGTGGGAGCATGTAAAGATTAAATAGAAGTGGGCTGAGAACTGATCCTTGCGGGACCCCGCATGTTACTTCCTTCATCTGTGATCCAGACTCCCCAATCGATACAAAGAACTGCCTACCCTGTTGTTAGGATTTAAACCAGCATAGAACTGGGCTGGAAAGGCCAACCAACCTCTCAAGTCTCTCCAGTAGTATTTCATGATCTACTGTATCAAAAGCAGCACTAAGGTCAAGTAATACAAGAATGGATAATTTTTTTGATTTTGATTTTTCTGTATTCATGTGCAGATCATTGACTACTTTAATGAGGGCTGTCTCAGTGCTATGGTGGGGGCAAAAGCCAAACTGAAATTTGTCTGAATTTGAAGTTAGATAGTTTTTTAACTGAATGTAAACTATCTTTTCAAGTATTTTGCTAAGGAATGGTAGGTTTGAAATAGGCTTGTAATTAGCAATAACACATGGATCCATGTTGTTCTTTTTTAGGAGTGGTTTGATGACAGCTGTCTTAAGTGATGTAGGGAAGATGCCTGATTGAAGAGACCAGTTTATGATATCTAAGAGCTCCGGTACTAAGCAGTTGAGGACTGTTTTCAAGAATTTGGTTGGTAAGGGATGCAGGAAGCAGGTGGAGGACCTGAGCTGAGTAACTATATTTCCTAGTTCTATTACATCTAGGCAGTCAAACTGCATCAAGGTGCAGGACAAATTTTTAAAAGGAAGTGCACTTTAATTTTCGACCTAGCTGTACTAATTCCTTGTCTAATAGTGGTGATTTTGTCATTGAAAAAGGAGGCAATTGCATTATTCAGTAGACTGATTTTTGATGAGATGGTGGATGGTGGTGTTGTCCACAGTTGAAAAGAGTAATTTATTAGTATTAATGTTTTCATCTGTGATCCAAGAGAAAAAAGATTGTCTGGCCTGTTTAATTACCCTGTTGTATTTAGTCAATTTTTCTTTATAGATGTCATTGTGAACCCTAAGTTTCGTTTTTCTCCACTGTCTTTCTGCTTGGGTGCGCTTTCGCTTTGACTCCCTGACAACTGCATATTCTCCAGGGAGCTTTTTGTTTCCCTACATGACTAATATTGACTGGTGCAACAGCTTCAAATGTGTACTTGATTTCTTTGGCGAAGTTTTCTACAGGATCTCCGGCTCTATATGGTGAGGTGATGAACAACCCATTTATTATTTTTTGAAAGTTTTCAGCTGTATTATTATTAATAATGATTTTTTTAAGCGCTTGAGAACGATTCTGTTGCACAGGGGTGGCAGACCATGGATGTAATATAAGACCTGGATAGGGCACCACCCCTCTGCCGGTGATCCGATTTCACCCAGTGGCCAACCCTGATATTGCAACAGAAATCCTCAGCTGCAGACATAGATCATTACTGATCTTTGTATTGCATATTTTTAATTCATGGATGTTTCATGTGTCAAAAACAATTTAAATGACAGAAAAGTCACTAAAAAGTTTCCTGATGGGAATGAATCTACTGCGCAAGCTCTTTTCTTTCCTTGATGTCGTATGCGACAGCGAGCAGCGTTACATAGGAATGGGCTGCCATGTTTGGTCCAGTATCCAGTTCTTATAATACATCCATGTGGCAGACACTCCAAAGAAGATGCAACAATGTTCTGAGAAAGCTATGTCCACAATAAGGGGGGAGTAATGTTAAGTCCTTTGGAGATGATAAGGTCAAGAGTATGACCTTTGTTGTGGGTTGATCCATGGACATGTTGAGAAAATTTGAAGGACTCTAGTAGACTATTGAAATTTATGGCATCTGGGTCTGTTTCCACAGCAACCTCTGTTTCCTCAATATGGATATTGAAGTCACCAGATCTGATAATGCAGCCGTACTTAATGGAGACCTCGGATAAGAGTGTCTGTCTTCAAAGCCTTGAAAGGATTTTAATCAAGAATCAACTCTGGCATAGAAAGAACAAACTTACGTGACTGAGGTGGCAGCTTTCATTGAACAGCAGCTGGAAACATCTAGTCAGTGTCATGGTAACAGAAGTTACCTGAACAAAAGCTTTTGTTCATCCATGTCCTGCTAGACTCAGACTTGGTAGTGGTAAAGTCACTAATGACCTCTTAATGGCGTCTGACCATGGTCGTATTTCAGTGCTTGTCTTGTGAGATCTTAGTGCTGCTTTTGATACAGTTGACCACCGGATCTTACTAAGGAGACTGAAATAGATCATATCTCTCCTGTTCTAGCCTCCTTGCACTGGCTTCCTGTACCATTCAGGATTCACTTTAAACTCGTTCTCGTTGTCTATAAAGCTCTTCATGGTCTGGTACCTTTTTATATTTCAGACCTGATAAAACCTTATTTCCCCACTAGGATGTGTTCTCTGAATGTAGGCCTACTTCTAGATTTGGAGCATTCAGCTACCAATGGTTAGGTTTTGACAGAGCCTCCAGATTATCCTAGATAAGCTGCTATCACCAATGTCATCATCTCCACCCTGCTCCACAAATCAGCCCACACCACCCAATGTGGGGCATGAAAGCCGGCCACCAGCGTTAGTTGTAGACCATATGTTGATGGCAGAACAAAGCAAAACAGTCTGCTGCTCTCGATCACAGGCTACTGGCGATAGCACAAGAGGTGCGAACAGTGGCCAGTATGGCTTGTTCGATGGTGGGACACTCAGGCCATTGCTGTGCAAACCAGGCAGCTGATTAGCGCCGTGTCTGGCCTAATAATAGCATTACATTCACTGCCTAGAGTGGAAGCTGAGGTGCAGGCAGTGGCTGGTTCTTCAATCAACATAAGAGCTGAGGGACTGGAGCAGGCAGGAAGGGGAGATGAAGGACCAGACTGCACAGGACCAGTGCACACTCTGCGTAAAAGAAAAAGTGCTGTTAATTATGTTTGGTGATGTCATGCTTGGTTGTAAATATTTTGTTGGGATTTCAGATTTTCTTCTGTTTACTTTTGAAAAATGTGTTTAATCTCATTTGCCATGCGTAACATCTTGTTTTCCTGTATCCTTTCTCTTTTTTTGAATGAAAATAAAACACACCATAAACAGTTCATAGAAAATGACTGAAACAAATCTTCTCGAGTCTGTATTCCTGCAGCATTGCCTTCTTGCATGACATGAGGTTGGTTTTCCTTAGCCTCAACTTCATTGGCGTCCTGCTCCACTTTTTTAGGGCAGTTTAGAAGTGCTCCTCCTGTGCGGTCCAAGCACCTGAGTCTGTTTTTCAGCACCCCGAATGTGCGCTCCGCAAATGTTCCGTGTACATGTATGGGCCATGATGAACTGAATTTCTCCAGGAGTGGTCGGGTTGAGTATTGGAGTCAGGAGGAAGGGATGGAAAGGATATGCACTGTCACCTTTGGAATATATGAAAATACACGCATGATACAAAATTTTGTTTAGTAAGTGTTATGAAGGCTCAAATTCTTGTATTAGTTCATTAATTAGTTTGAAATGCAGTATAATTTCGTTTGAATAACATCTGTAATTTCCAGTATTAGCCCCACCTGTTGATGCTTTATTGGTTGGTCGAGTGAGACGAGAGAGTGATGTCCTATCTCTTGGCCTGCGCAGCAGTGTACCGTTAAGGCAAATGAGCAAGCGAGTAGAGTAAGCAAGAGTTTCATCAAGAACTTTATACACTGTTTGCATTGTATTTGAGTTCAGTGCGCGAGTTTGAGAGCCAACAGGAGGGTCCAGTCCAGTTAGCCGATTAGCTCGGAGGCTAATCAGCTGCAGTACGTGCGGCCATTCAGTGTTGCTGCCGAGACTGGAGGGACATCTGCAGATCGCCATATGGAGCAGGAGTGGCTTCGTCAACAGATCGCCAGCTTCAACGCCGCGTTGTTGCGCCCCTGGTAGTCCACCTCCTGTGACGAGCTCCAACGATAATGACTGGTATCATTAGAAGTGGACATTAATGTGGGGTATAATTGGCCAAATTAAGTGTGATTTATTTATGGAAATATTTGTGTCACAAACAACATTGTTGAATACAATAAAACTGTTTATACTTCCCTGTTCAGATAAATTATAGTCCACCTTTTAATTGTTAAGCCATAGCAGGGCTGCCTGGTGATGATGGCTAGCGCCTTTAGATTAGTTTTGTGATTTTTTAGTGATTCACCTTAGGTATCTACAGTTCATATAGTTTGGAGCACTCAGCTTCAGTAAGAGAAAATATTTATATAGCATAGGAATCACCATACTCGAAGCATAGCCATCACCATACTCGCCATCACTCAACAGCACGAAAATATGGTGCTGTTTCTCATGATGAATGAGTCGTGCACCGATCCAGGATATTTTGTCATCTATTAGTGAAAACTCCTCTCGAGTCACAAATGACTGGCACCTTTAATGAGTGGTTGTGTTTGCAATTCCTGTACACATGCTCAGCGTTTTAAGGTGCTTCCACATAGGCCGCGACAAGCGCAGGCGGCGGGCGGCGTGCAAGAGTTGAGAAATGTTCAACTCGGGCGCTGCGCGCTGTGACGTCATCACGGAACGTCCAATACGAGAGAGGTTGTTGGGTCACGAGTTCCAGAGGACTCCAGAACTATGGAGGGGCAGCTAATCAAGTTTCCCGATCTCTGGGACACAAGGTTTACTGGGTAGGCAGTTAAACTGCTCCCTGCATAGCCTAAGTAGACCTCAAAACGGGCGTTATGGGGCTGTAGCTCCCAGACCAGCCTGAGGTAGCTCTCAAAGTGGTCATTATGGAGCTGTAGCTCCCAGATCCAGTATTCCCCCAGTTCCTGCCTTCCCATCAGAACTGGATGGACCCACATTCTCCTTTTCAGTTTGCACATGAGTACAGTTAACCGCTCTGATTACTCTTGGGAAGTGAGCAAATGCATAAAATCCGTGTTTGGTTTCATTCAGTGCTTCCCAAATGGATGGAAATTTTATGTACCTTTCTATTCTGTATAGCATAGCAGTTAATACATCTGAGATCATACCTGATAAACTGCTCTGTGACACCCCAGCAGAAATGGAAACCGTGCACTGGAATGAACCAGATTCAAAGAAATGGAGAACCGCCAGAAGTTTGGTCAGGGCAGGTATTGCATTACTCCTCTTTGTTGTTGGTTCCAGATCCACTTGTATGTCATTCAGCAGCTCCAAGATGGAATGACTGGTTAGGCGATATGTTTGAAAAACTTTTTCTTCAGTCATCCCAAAAACGCTGACATGAACGAGACAAAATTGTTGCTCATTGTTCCGATTTCTCCTCCTGGCCTCAATGACAGCAGCCATTGTGAATTTGCACCTTCCCTTCTGACGTATTATATTTTCTTCTTGTGCTAATATTTCTAATCTGCATTTTCTCCTCGCAGTGTTTTGCTGACATGAGCAGGAACGCCCCAATTGCATGTGCATTACGGCCAAGGTGCTAAATGGCCAACGTTTGCTGTTTTCCTTACTTCAAAGACGCAGTCCAAAGTGCGCACCATTAGAAGATCAGCTTGCACATTTTTGGGCGACATCAAGTTTGAACACATCATTATATATGCAAAGCTTTACCCTGATATTCCACAGAATGTGTGAGCGGCGTGGCGCGCTGACCGCTGCAGTTATCTTTCATTAAAATCAATGGACACCTCTTCCACACAGAGCGGCTCAACAACATCCCAGGAGTGCTCATCTGCGGCTTGCCGCTCCCGAACACTCCGTATAGGTAGCTTTTCCATTTGAGCGGTTACCGCTCAAATCTAAACCGTTCAGATCGTACCACACCGGAAGTTATCATTAACGTATCAGAATAAACTTCCGCCAAACTTCAAAATAAAACACAAAAAGCTTGCATAGATTAGCTTGATCAGACGTGCTGGAAAAAAAAAACTCTCCCCGAAAATGCTGATGATTTCAATGGGAGACAAAAAAAGTAGAGCGCAGAGAGAGATAAAGAGAGAGAGATAAAGAAGATAGAGAGAGAGAGGCAGAAATGTCCGTGGCAGAGATTGGGTCCAAAGCAGTAGTACCCCACCCCCCCGAAACAAAACTACAGAATAAAGCACTGTTGAACAAGCAAAGTAAACTGTTGTTTGCTGTTGTTTCCTTTATAGCGTGTGTTTATGATGGCATCTTGCAGTCTCAAACATTTGGAAGTATTGTGCGATCTTGTAGTATTGCACTCTCCTAGACTCAAAGGAACTGTAGCACAGAAGTCTGGGACCAGCTGGTGACACCCTTGACTTATCTTGGGTCTGCATCTTGGTTTACTCGGGTATAAAAAATCAGTCGTGGCTGAAAACAAAAGAAGAGATGCTGTGATAATTTTTCTTGTCTTTTTTACACACTCCCTGTGACACCAATGTGTATAAAGCTGTAAAAGATAATGGATGAATGAACAGTACTAAAAATGTAAGTCTACCAAATGTTTTCATATCTCTCAATGAGAGATATAATGCGAGACTGTGTAATGAGTAATCCACAAGTTAATAGGGCAATGTCTAACAGGTGATAAAACTATGATTGTATATAAAATGTACAATTGCCACATCTATCATCACTGCCTTGTTTTGGTTGGTTAGCCAGGAGCTGTTTGTCAGTCTGGAAGCTGAAGTCCCACAGAACGCTTTTCTCATCCACCTTCTCAACTAAAACTCAACTTTATTTGTTTTAAGTGCCATTTCATAACAGCTGTTATCTCAAGGCACTTTACAAAGAGAGCAACAATATGTACATAGTGAAAAAACAACTCCCAAGAAAAAACCCTGACAGGGAAAAAAAGGGGAGAAACCTCAGAGTGAGAGACAGAGGAGGAGATCCTCACCCAGGACGGACAGGCGGGCACAAGAAAAACAGTACTGATGGCTAACAGTTTAGAATATAAATAAATCAAAAGTTGAATCAGCCCAGAGTAGAAAGCTGGAGGAACTGCAGTGGGAAGTGCCGGATAGAGGGACGGATCCAGCTCAGCATCTATGGATTCTGGGAGGGAAAAAGGCACAGACACTCCAGGGACATGCAGTCCCCGGTCCATATGTCCTGCATAGTCACAGAGTCAGGAAGGAGAGGAAGAAGTGGTGGAGAAGGAGGAGGAAGAGGAGGAGGAGGAGAGGGAGGAAGAGGAGGAGGAGGAGGTGGAGAACAGACGGGGAGAGACCAAGAGGAGAGTGAGAAGCTAGAGCGTGAACCCGATTCACACCCACAGAGAGAGCGGAGAAAACAGAGCACAATGTGCCAGGGACCCCCAGCAGACTCAACCCATAGCAGCTTATCTAGGATTTATGGTTTATCTGTAGGTTCTGTCAAAAAGGAGGGTTTTTAACCTACTCTTGAAGATAGAGAGGGTGTCCCCAGCAGAGGGCCTTGGTAGCTGAAGGCTCTAGCTCCAAGTCTAGACTTAGAGATTCTTGGAACTACAAGTAGGCCTGCATTTAAAGAATGAAGTGTCGTAGTGGGGCAATATGGTTTTATCAGGTCTGAAATAATAAAAGCATGCCAAGCCATGAGGATCTTTATGGACAAGGAGAAGGATTTGAACCGAAACCTGAATGGTACAGGAAGCCAGTGCAAGGAGGCCAGAACAGGAGAGATGTGATCTCTCTTTCTAGTTTTAGTCAGGACACAAACTACCGTGTTCTGAATGAGCTGCAGAGTTCTCAGCGACCTATTGGAGGTTCCAGCCAGTAAAGAGTTGCAGTAGTCCAGCCTGGAAGTAATGAAGGCATGGACCAGCTGCTGCAGAGAGGGAGTTGGTGCCTAGGCTAACACCAAGGTTGTTTACAGTGGTGGCAGAAGGAGTAGCAAATCAATCTGTCTTCCAGCTTTGGTTAGACAAACTGATGATAAGGCTTTCAAATGAATTATTAGGTTTTGGGGTAATTAATAGACTTGGGGTAATTAATAGACGGTCAAAGACGGCTGCCACCCCACCTCCAGGGCCAGAACATCGAGGGACATGGTAATTAATGTGTCTGCGAGGAGCGGCCTCATTTAGGCTAACATAGTCACTCTCACAAAGCCAAGTTTCAGTGAGACACAACACATCAGTGTTGTTGTCAGAGATTAATTCATTCACAAGAATGGCTTTGGAAGACAGGGAGCGGATATCAAGTAATCCACATTTAATACTCCTGTTGTGAGAAGTGACTGTGGAATTTTTATAAGGTTGTTAAAGGTTGCTCCTCTGCTGTTAAATTTGGACAGTCGGGGGACAGACACAGTCTCTATGGGGTTCTATGTGGGTAACTGAGAAGAGGGAAGCGCAGAGAAATGTGCTAAACTGCTTCTCTGCCTCCTGGTCTCAACTCTAAGTCAGGGTGGGGGAGGACTAATGCACTTGGCCAGATTTCTAGAAAATTGGGCTGCTCTTTCTAATGTGGGGTGGATGCAGTCCCTCCTATTCAGACCAGGTCTACCCCAGAAAGTTTGCGCTATGGCCCGTTGTGATTTGGGTTCTTCTATTCTATACTGGGCACAGATGTTTGTTTCTGAACACTATTCCAGCGACCCAGTTGTGCCTCTCCTAGCTAGCATCTTACATCCTGCCACTATGAGCTGTACTGTCTCAGGGCCATCTTTGCATAGTCTGCACCTTGGATCTGATCTGTGGCAGATCCTGACTTTATAGTTCTTGTACATACCTTGTACCTTGTGCTTCCATGATCAGTACCTCTGTGCTGTCTGTCAGTCCAGCCCTTTCCAGCCACTGGTTGGTCTTCTCGATATAAGCCACTTCTTCAATCTGACGGTGGTACATGCCAGGCAGGGGTTTGTCCCTCCATGTTGTCTGCTCCTCCTCCTCTGCACTCTCATCGGGTTTCAGCTGCCTGATGCATCCACTTAGCAGATGATTGGTTGAGGCCATTTTCTTGATGTACTCTTGGATGTTTGATGTTTCATCCTGGATCGTGGTCTTGATGCTCTGCTTCCTTCTTTCTGCTTAGTGTACAGTCTCAGGGTCCTGGATTTGGGGTGGAACCCTCCGTGCATGGTGAGGAGCTTCCTTGTCTTGATATCTGTGGCTTCTATCTCTTCCTATGGCCAGCTTATGATTCTGGTGGGGTATTTGATGACTGGTGTATTACATATATACACATATCTGCTTGAGTGTTTTATGCCTGTGTTTAGTGCTGTGAAGTGCTGGTAAGGAAAGACATTGACCAGATAGCTTGTGGTGGCTTCTGACTATAAGTCAACTGTCCTGTGTGACACCTTTGGTAGGAATCAGTAATTAGTAATCAGTATTTAATTTATTTATTTGAAACATGCTCTGAAATTGTTCTTTACTAACAGCCTCTATGCAGTAATAATAAGTAATAATAAGCAATAATAATTAATAACGAGTATGAAGAAGGGACAGCTTTAGTTCTCACAAGGATGAAAGAAATTATCTTTGCAGCCACTTGTAGTATAACAATGCACTGTGCTACAGGAATGACTCAGTTGGTGCAGAGCTGTAATAAGTTGCTAGTTATGCTGCCTGCTAGTCAGTGGATAGATGGATGGATGAATAGATGAATAATCCATGAATAATGTGTTTATGTTTAGAGTAAACAGAAACCTGCAGGTTGACATTGTGTCTAACATCATAGATTTTGTTCAGAAATAACATATTGCAAGACACACTGCCCGCACAAATAAGGCAAGTTTGTATTCCTGAGGATTCATTTTATTGTTGAACAAATACAGTGCTCTCAGTAAATTCAAAATGGTTATAAACCATAAACTTGAATACTTAATAAATGAAAATTGAGTTTTGCCTTTCTCAAGAGAATATCTGTGTGGACAATTATTACATAGCTAAATGAAAAACAGGAATGTCTCTTGTTAACAAATTAAAACTTTTGACATTTCAGAATTAATAACCATTATAGCGACCCTTTTTCACCATAGCTGTTCTGAGCCTTTCACTCATGGAGTTTTAGAGCAAATGTTTACGGTTTAGGAACAAATAGGGTTTAGGTCAGATGAGAAAGAAAGGCTTGTTTGACGGATTGGTGTCTCCAAATTGTATGTCCTGTGGTGGACTGGCATATTCCCGACCTTTGATACATGTGCAGTGGAAATAGGTGAGGTAAGGCGAGGGACACCATTGGGTCCCTTGCCTTACTCATTTAATTCACATTAGCATCTATTTTTTACCTTCAAAGTGTTTCTTGCAAATTATTAAAGTTGTAGGTTATTTGCAACAAAACATTTGATCGTTTAGTGATCATGGCTAAGATGATTCATTACTTAGGGTGTGCTGCATCCCTCTGAAATGTATTGTGCAAATTTTAACCTTTTGGAGCAATAAGACAATAAGAGCAAAATATATATTTCCTTAATAATTGTGAACTCAGTATGTTCAATAGGAATACATTCTCTTTCCTAGGCAAGCTCATAGTAAAATGTTGCTTTGCCACAAAACTTTTACAAATCTTAAGACCCATATAATATTACAAATACACATCCTTCCCTTAACTATTATACAATATAGAGCTGGGTAACGCTTCAGTACAACAGTTTAAATGGACATTGTACAAGATTTCCACTCTTGGTCTTCAGGTTGTCACAACATTATCTCCTTTTCACTTACTGTTATTTTGTGTTGTCTTCACACTTCCCATTTCCCTGTGTGTGTTACAGCTTCCTCTCGTGTGTCACACCTGAGTCTCGTTCATCCCTTCTCACTGGTTCACTGGTAATTATCGTCTGTAACTGCCTGTGTCAGTGTGTTTGGTGTCTGTTGTGCCTTCTGCCTTCAAGCTTACTGGTTCTGATGTTTTTTTGTTTTTCTTGTCAGATAGTTCTGTGTTTTCCCTGCCTTAAGTGTGTCTTGTGTTTCCCGGTCCTCCAGCTCCATGTGTTCCCCTCAGGATAAGCTCACTATTCCTTGTGTCTTCACTTGTGGCTATTGTTCTCCTCCTCCTTTCATGTTGCCAGCCTTCTGTCCCTTTAGCACTCACATTAGTTTAGTTCATAGTCTGCGTCCCCTTGTTTTTCCCAACTCCTAATAGTTTATTAGGGGTTGGAAACATTCTACATTCTGTCCAATGTTCAGTTTAGTCGAGCAACTGGACTTCTTTCTGGGGTTTGAAGACGTTTCGTCCTTCATCCGAAGGGCTTCTTCAGTTCTGGTTGGTTTGGGGGGGAAGCCAGGATTTAAACTCTCCGGAAGTGGGTGGGACTGTGGATATGGGCCATTCCCCTCGTTATGTGACAAAAGGGGTCACATGAGTGAGCATTAGCACGTTAATACCTGTGGCAGTGAATGGTCACAAGATGGGCCATTGACACCTGTGGCGGTGAAGCCACACCCCCTCATCAAGTGACGAGATGGGGCCATTAACGTGTTAATGGCTCTTCCACTACATCAACTAGTGTCAATGTGTGAAGGGTTGGGGTTGAATGGGTCCTCATGATCACAGGGTCCAGAGGGTGTTAACTGCTGTGATGTTGATGAGCAGTTGAATTTCCTGGGGTGGGATCTCAAGGCAGAGTGGTATGTGGCAGACAAGCGATGACGCAGGCCTCCTCCTCTGTTTAGAGTGGGTCTTTCCAAATGAGTGTAGATGGCCTCCTTTACTCCTCTCTCAAACCATCTATCCTCCTTGTCCAAAATGTGCACATCAGTGTCTTTAAAGGAGTGTCCTTTCTCCTTTGTGTGTATGTAGACCGCTGACTGTGGTCCTGTTGTAGCTGATCTCCTGTGTTGGTACATGCGTTTGTGGAGCGGTTGTGTGGTCTCTCCAATGTATAGGTCCGGGCATTCCTCGCTGCACTGTACTGCATAGACCACATTGTTGAGTTTTTCTTTTGGAGTTTTGTCCTTAGGGTGAACCAGTCTCTGTCTGAGGGTGTTTCCTGGCTTGAAATAAACTGGGATGTTGTGTTTGTGGAAGATTCTCCTTAGTTTCTCTGATAATCCGGATAGATATGGAACCACCATGTGTTTCCTTCGGTTCCCTGTATCTGTGCTGGTTTCACTATTCTGTCCGTTCCTCCTTTTGATAAAGGTCCAGTTGGGGTAGCCACAGGTTCTCAGTGCTTGTCTGATGTGTGTGTGCTCCTTTTCTTTCCCTTCTGTTTTAGATGGGATGCTCTCTGCTCTGTGTTGCAGGGTCCTGATGACGCTGAGTTTGTGTTCCAGGGGGTGATGGGAGTCAAGAGGAGATATTGGTCCGTGTGTGTAGGTTTCCTGTAGACCTCAGTGACTAGATTCCCCTCCTCCTCTGCGATGACTTTGCAGTCTAGGAAAGGTAGTTTTCCATCAGCCATGTCTTCCCTGGTGAACTTGATGTAGTTGTTGACTGAGTTGATGTGTTTGGTAAAAGCCTCCACTTCCTGGCTTCTAATTTTGCACCATGTGTCGTCCACGTATCTAAACCAGTGGCTGGGTTTGGTTCCTTTGAAAGAAACCAACGCTTGGTTTTCTACTTCCTCCATGTAGAGGTTGGCCACAATGGGTGACACGGGCGAGCCCATAGCGCAGCCGTGTTTTTGTCTATAGAAATCACCGTTGTATTTGAAATAGGTGGTGGTGAGGCAGAGTTCCAGGAGTGTGCAGATCTGGTCCACTGTGAGGTTGGTTCTGGTGTCCAAGGAGTTGTCCTGTAGTAGTCTGGTTCTGACTGTCTCCGTGGCCTCTGTGGTGGGGATGCAGGTGAACAAGGAGGTGACATCAAATGACACCATAGTTTCATCTGGGTCCATTTTTAAGTTCTTGATTTTATTGGTGAAGTCCGTGGAGTTGTGGATGTGGTGAGGGCTGTGTCCCACCAGGGGTCCTAGAATGGTAGCCAGGAGTTTGGCGATGTTGTAGGTGACCGAGTTGATGCTGCTCACGATGGGTCTGAGAGGAGCACCGTCTTTGTGGATCTTAGGTAGACCATATATGCATGGGATGGAGTCACCGGGGTGTATTCTCCAGTAAGTGCGTTCATCAATGGTTTTGTCCTTTTTCCAGGCTAGTATGCAGTCCACTATCCTTTTCTTGTATTTGCTGGTTGGGTCTCTTTTGAGTTTTTCGTAGGTGTTGGAGTCGCTGAGTAGAGTGTTCATCTTGGAATGATACTCAGTTGTGTTTAGCACTACCGTGCATCTTCCTTTGTCGGCTGGTAGAATGGTGATGTTTTTGTCCCTGCTTAAGGATGTCAGTGCTTTTCTTTCCTCGTGAGTGAGGTTGGGCGGTGGCATCTTTGTACTTTTAAGTGCTGCTGAAACCTTCATCCTGATTTCTTCTGCTTCACTGTGAGGAATCTTGTTTCGCCATATGGACGCCTCCGTGGCTGTAATGACGTCCACTGTGGGTAGCTGGGTGGGTGAAACAGCAAAATTGAGTCCTTTTGCTAGTATATCCTTTTCCGGTTTGGTGAGGTCTCGGTCTGACAGGTTCTTAACCCATTTGGAAGATGTTGTCTCTACCCTTTCCTGTTTTGGTGGGGTGGAGGAGGAAAAGTCCCTGTGTGGTCTGCCTTGTAAGGTGCTGAATTTCTTATATTGCCTTTCTTTGCCTTTGGTGTGCTGTGCCATTTGTGCTCTCTGCACGAAAATGACTACTTCTTGTAAGCTGTCCTGGGGGAGAAGTGCTGTAAGCTGTTGAAGAATCAGGTTAACCTTGTCCTTCAGTGCGTCTATGGTGAAGTTGATTTGTCTGATCCGTTCATTGAGGAGTTGTTTCTGTGCTCTGTGTAGAATTTGTTCCGCTCTGTGGCCTCTGACTGTGGACTTGGTTCGTAAGCTTTTTGGGATCAGTCCATCTTTCCTGCATCTGAGGTTGAAGCGGAGGTGGTTCCTGTAGTCTGCTACTTTCCTTGAGATCCTTTCATATTCCCGCACCAGGTTGAGGGTGTTCCTCCCAAAATGCAAGGTAATACGTCTGTGGAGATTCTCATTCATCCAGGTCATGGTATCCAATGTTCAGTTTAGTCGAGCAACTGGACTTCTTTCTGGGGTTTGAAGACGTTTCGTCCTTCATCCGAAGGGCTTCTTCAGTTCTGGTTGGTTTGGGGGGAAGCCAGGATTTAAACTCTCCGGAAGTGGGTGGGACTGTGGATATGGGCCATTCCCCTCGTTATGTGACAAAAGGGGTCACATGAGTGAGCATTAGCACGTTAATACCTGTGGCAGTGAATGGTCACAAGATGGGCCATTGACACCTGTGGCGGTGAAGCCACACCCCCTCATCAAGTGACGAGATGGGGCCATTAACGTGTTAATGGCTCTTCCACTACATCAACTAGTGTCAATGTGTGAAGGGTTGGGGTTGAATGGGTCCTCATGATCACAGGGTCCAGAGGGTGTTAACTGCTGTGATGTTGATGAGCAGTTGAATTTCCTGGGGTGGGATCTCAAGGCAGAGTGGTATGTGGCAGACAAGCGATGACGCAGGCCTCCTCCTCTGTTTAGAGTGGGTCTTTCCAAATGAGTGTAGATGGCCTCCTTTACTCCTCTCTCAAACCATCTATCCTCCTTGTCCAAAATGTGCACATCAGTGTCTTTAAAGGAGTGTCCTTTCTCCTTTGTGTGTATGTAGACCGCTGACTGTGGTCCTGTTGTAGCTGATCTCCTGTGTTGGTACATGCGTTTGTGGAGCGGTTGTGTGGTCTCTCCAATGTATAGGTCCGGGCATTCCTCGCTGCACTGTACTGCATAGACCACATTGTTGAGTTTTTCTTTTGGAGTTTTGTCCTTAGGGTGAACCAGTCTCTGTCTGAGGGTGTTTCCTGGCTTGAAATAAACTGGGATGTTGTGTTTGTGGAAGATTCTCCTTAGTTTCTCTGATAATCCGGATAGATATGGAACCACCATGTGTTTCCTTCGGTTCCCTGTATCTGTGCTGGTTTCACTATTCTGTCCGTTCCTCCTTTTGATAAAGGTCCAGTTGGGGTAGCCACAGGTTCTCAGTGCTTGTCTGATGTGTGTGTGCTCCTTTTCTTTCCCTTCTGTTTTAGATGGGATGCTCTCTGCTCTGTGTTGCAGGGTCCTGATGACGCTGAGTTTGTGTTCCAGGGGGTGATGGGAGTCAAAGAGGAGATATTGGTCCGTGTGTGTAGGTTTCCTGTAGACCTCAGTGACTAGATTCCCCTCCTCCTCTGCGATGACTTTGCAGTCTAGGAAAGGTAGTTTTCCATCAGCCATGTCTTCCCTGGTGAACTTGATGTAGTTGTTGACTGAGTTGATGTGTTTGGTAAAAGCCTCCACTTCCTGGCTTCTAATTTTGCACCATGTGTCGTCCACGTATCTAAACCAGTGGCTGGGTTTGGTTCCTTTGAAAGAAACCAACGCTTGGTTTTCTACTTCCTCCATGTAGAGGTTGGCCACAATGGGTGACACGGGCGAGCCCATAGCGCAGCCGTGTTTTTGTCTATAGAAATCACCGTTGTATTTGAAATAGGTGGTGGTGAGGCAGAGTTCCAGGAGTGTGCAGATCTGGTCCACTGTGAGGTTGGTTCTGGTGTCCAAGGAGTTGTCCTGTAGTAGTCTGGTTCTGACTGTCTCCGTGGCCTCTGTGGTGGGGATGCAGGTGAACAAGGAGGTGACATCAAATGACACCATAGTTTCATCTGGGTCCATTTTTAAGTTCTTGATTTTATTGGTGAAGTCCGTGGAGTTGTGGATGTGGTGAGGGCTGTGTCCCACCAGGGGTCCTAGAATGGTAGCCAGGAGTTTGGCGATGTTGTAGGTGACCGAGTTGATGCTGCTCACGATGGGTCTGAGAGGAGCACCGTCTTTGTGGATCTTAGGTAGACCATATATGCATGGGATGGAGTCACCGGGGTGTATTCTCCAGTAAGTGCGTTCATCAATGGTTTTGTCCTTTTTCCAGGCTAGTATGCAGTCCACTATCCTTTTCTTGTATTTGCTGGTTGGGTCTCTTTTGAGTTTTTCGTAGGTGTTGGAGTCGCTGAGTAGAGTGTTCATCTTGGAATGATACTCAGTTGTGTTTAGCACTACCGTGCATCTTCCTTTGTCGGCTGGTAGAATGGTGATGTTTTTGTCCCTGCTTAAGGATGTCAGTGCTTTTCTTTCCTCGTGAGTGAGGTTGGGCGGTGGCATCTTTGTACTTTTAAGTGCTGCTGAAACCTTCATCCTGATTTCTTCTGCTTCACTGTGAGGAATCTTGTTTCGCCATATGGACGCCTCCGTGGCTGTAATGACGTCCACTGTGGGTAGCTGGGTGGGTGAAACAGCAAAATTGAGTCCTTTTGCTAGTATATCCTTTTCCGGTTTGGTGAGGTCTCGGTCTGACAGGTTCTTAACCCATTTGGAAGATGTTGTCTCTACCCTTTCCTGTTTTGGTGGGGTGGAGGAGGAAAAGTCCCTGTGTGGTCTGCCTTGTAAGGTGCTGAATTTCTTATATTGCCTTTCTTTGCCTTTGGTGTGCTGTGCCATTTGTGCTCTCTGCACGAAAAAGACCGAGACCTCACCAAACCGGAAAAGGATATACTAGCAAAAGGACTCAATTTTGCTGTTTCACCCACCCAGCTACCCACAGTGGACGTCATTACAGCCACGGAGGCGTCCATATGGCGAAACAAGATTCCTCACAGTGAAGCAGAAGAAATCAGGATGAAGGTTTCAGCAGCACTTAAAAGTACAAAGATGCCACCGCCCAACCTCACTCACGAGGAAAGAAAAGCACTGACATCCTTAAGCAGGGACAAAAACATCACCATTCTACCAGCCGACAAAGGAAGATGCACGGTAGTGCTAAACACAACTGAGTATCATTCCAAGATGAACACTCTACTCAGCGACTCCAACACCTACGAAAAACTCAAAAGAGACCCAACCAGCAAATACAAGAAAAGGATAGTGGACTGCATACTAGCCTGGAAAAAGGACAAAACCATTGATGAACGCACTTACTGGAGAATACACCCCGGTGACTCCATCCCATGCATATATGGTCTACCTAAGATCCACAAAGACGGTGCTCCTCTCAGACCCATCGTGAGCAGCATCAACTCGGTCACCTACAACATCGCCAAACTCCTGGCTACCATTCTAGGACCCCTGGTGGGACACAGCCCTCACCACATCCACAACTCCACGGACTTCACCAATAAAATCAAGAACTTAAAAATGGACCCAGATGAAACTATGGTGTCATTTGATGTCACCTCCTTGTTCACCTGCATCCCCACCACAGAGGCCACGGAGACAGTCAGAACCAGACTACTACAGGACAACTCCTTGGACACCAGAACCAACCTCACAGTGGACCAGATCTGCACACTCCTGGAACTCTGCCTCACCACCACCTATTTCAAATACAACGGTGATTTCTATAGACAAAAACACGGCTGCGCTATGGGCTCGCCCGTGTCACCCATTGTGGCCAACCTCTACATGGAGGAAGTAGAAAACCAAGCGTTGGTTTCTTTCAAAGGAACCAAACCCAGCCACTGGTTTAGATACGTGGACGACACATGGTGCAAAATTAGAAGCCAGGAAGTGGAGGCTTTTACCAAACACATCAACTCAGTCAACAACTACATCAAGTTCACCAGGGAAGACATGGCTGATGGAAAACTACCTTTCCTAGACTGCAAAGTCATCGCAGAGGAGGAGGGGAATCTAGTCACTGAGGTCTACAGGAAACCTACACACACGGACCAATATCTCCTCTTTGACTCCCATCACCCCCTGGAACACAAACTCAGCGTCATCAGGACCCTGCAACACAGAGCAGAGAGCATCCCATCTAAAACAGAAGGGAAAGAAAAGGAGCACACACACATCAGACAAGCACTGAGAACCTGTGGCTACCCCAACTGGACCTTTATCAAAAGGAGGAACGGACAGAATAGTGAAACCAGCACAGATACAGGGAACCGAAGGAAACACATGGTGGTTCCATATCTATCCGGATTATCAGAGAAACTAAGGAGAATCTTCCACAAACACAACATCCCAGTTTATTTCAAGCCAGGAAACACCCTCAGACAGAGACTGGTTCACCCTAAGGACAAAACTCCAAAAGAAAAACTCAACAATGTGGTCTATGCAGTACAGTGCAGCGAGGAATGCCCGGACCTATACATTGGAGAGACCACACAACCGCTCCACAAACGCATGTACCAACACAGGAGATCAGCTACAACAGGACCACAGTCAGCGGTCTACATACACACAAAGGAGAAAGGACACTCCTTTAAAGACACTGATGTGCACATTTTGGACAAGGAGGATAGATGGTTTGAGAGAGGAGTAAAGGAGGCCATCTACACTCATTTGGAAAGACCCACTCTAAACAGAGGAGGAGGCCTGCGTCATCGCTTGTCTGCCACATACCACTCTGCCTTGAGATCCCACCCCAGGAAATTCAACTGCTCATCAACATCACAGCAGTTAACACCCTCTGGACCCTGTGATCATGAGGACCCATTCAACCCCAACCCTTCACACATTGACACTAGTTGATGTAGTGGAAGAGCCATTAACACGTTAATGGCCCCATCTCGTCACTTGATGAGGGGGTGTGGCTTCACCGCCACAGGTGTCAATGGCCCATCTTGTGACCATTCACTGCCACAGGTATTAACGTGCTAATGCTCACTCATGTGACCCCTTTTGTCACATAACGAGGGGAATGGCCCATATCCACAGTCCCACCCACTTCCGGAGAGTTTAAATCCTGGCTTCCCCCCAAACCAACCAGAACTGAAGAAGCCCTTCGGATGAAGGACGAAACGTCTTCAAACCCCAGAAAGAAGTCCAGTTGCTCGACTAAACTGAACATTGGATACCATGACCTGGATGAATGAGAATCTCCACAGACATTCTACATTCTGTTTACAGAGTTGTGCTTTTAGGTCTTCTTTCTCTGAGTCTAATTCACAGTTGAGCTAGACAGTGACACACGGAAGCATTAGCACTTTTGTCATTTGGCAGTTTTGTATTCTTGTTTAAACATGCAATAATCATGAATATCCCTTTATTCAGACTGAACGAAGAGGCCTCTCTTTCAAATAGCACAGATATGCACATAAGCTTAGATGTTTGCCCTTATATTATTTATATGTATATATATATATACATACATATATGTGTGTGTGTGTGTGTGTGTAAACTTACTCTGGGTTAAAAGGCTGTTTGAATAGTACAAATCTCTATCTACAAAATGCTGTAGTACAGTAACCTAACCTGAAAAGGTCAGCATTAAACCACTAACATCTTTTGTGTCTTTAAAACAGGAGCACATCCGCAGCAGACTGTCAGGGCCCCTGTGCAGGGAGTTCACTGAGAACATTGTTATATTTTGACAAATGTTGCAAAATTATGAGACACTGTAATGTTACAGAAATTACACAATTTTACATCAGGACGGAATGTTATGGCTTAACATTTAAAAGACAAAAATATAAGTCGTAAGTTTTAGAAGATATGATCAACTCTAAAAGAATTTGTGAGATCAGAACTGAAGAAGCCTTTTGGATGAGCAAAATGTCTTAAAGAACCTGAAACCTGAAAGCAGTCACTTTTTCTTCATCACCTATAAACAGATAATGCAATATTGTGATAATGCACATTGAAAGAACATATCTACATGGAGTCATTCCATGCAAATATATTCTTTGTGAGTTTATTTTTAAAACATTTACCTACAAGAAGAACTATAAATAAAACAATTTTATAGAATTTTGAAATTAGTCCTGTATGAGCTTTCATCATTCGAATAATATTGTAGTTGAAGTCTTATGCTTGTACCACTGCAACATCTTTTCATTCAATATTATTTTTTCATTAAAAATAGGACCTGTCCAGCATGAATTCCCTCCCTTTGCCCAGCGTAAGATGGAGTAGAACCCTGCACACCACTGAGTATAAAGCATGTAAGATAATGCATGCATGGATTTTATGAACAGGAAAGAGGAGTTGCAGCTGAACTCTATATACAGGTCTGTTTCCGGCCTTATGCATTTGAATATTCTGCACTTCATTGTTTCGGTATGTGCGTGTATGCAAGTGTGTGCATGTTTCAGTTAAGATTGAGCAGCAGGCTGGGCAGTGTCTTAAGGTCCATCTGTGGCAGCAGCCAGAAACAGTAGAGCAGCAGCCATAGCAGCAGCAGCAGCAGATACAGCTCCCAGCATTCATCCCCCCTACACACAAAAGGAGACCAGAAGAAGAAACACTCCTATAATTTAGTCATTGCTGATGAAGAAAAAAACATTGCATGTTATATTATTTACATTTGTTTAGTTATCATATTTGCAGTGTCCTAATTCAGGCAGTCCGCATTTCAGCAGTAACCATGTTAAAGGGTACATTAAGCTATTTTTATTAACTAAAAAATCTGTAGTGGAAAAGGGTTGCGTGCCCCAAGGAACCTGGGAACTATGTTGTTCAGAGCCATGTGCTCATGGTAGGATTTCCCAGGGCAAAATGGTCTCTGGCAAGGGACGAGACAAAGTCTGGTTCAGGAAGACAGTTGATGTGGTGGGGCTTAGCTTCTACAACCTTAGCTCTGGATCCAATGGCTCTAAAATTGGGTGTGAATAGCATTAACCATGAGAGATGCAACAGTTTGAATATTTATAGCTAGGTAGCAAACTTTAATAGCTTGCACATTTTTCATAACAACAACAATAACAAAATTTTCTTTGCATCAGCTCCAGCTGAGGAGTGGACGTGCCGAATGTCACACAGTTCGTACAAAAGAATGAAAAAGAAGATTTTCCAGCGTTTGCCATTTTGCGCAAAGATATTATCGGCAGAAATGGGCGTGGCCTAGCTCATGTGACTTAGCTCTTTTCAGGGAATCTGGGGATGTAAGGCTTTTCGAAATGTGACAATCTGAGAGTTCTAGGCTAAAATAACTTTGGACCAACCTTCCAAATTGCATAACCCCCCCTTGCACAATTTGGCTGCAGTATCACTTTTATCAATGGAAAACTAAAAGTGGAAAGAAAAATCTGAAACAAATCCAAACAAAAACAATAGAGTGATCAGCACCGCTGGTCTTGCCAAACACATTTGTTTGCTCCAGTGTCCAGTGGCTTTGGCCCCCTAACCATAGTATGCCTTTGCATGTGGCCAAAAAATACTGTAGCCAGTGTACCTTGGAATTAGTTGTGAACCCACAATGAACCATTTCTTTTATATCATCATTTCATTGTCATGGTATTTTTCGTTTGTGTGCAAACAAATGAAAAATACTATTAGAAGGAAATGATATCATAAATGTCCGTACAAATTCCGGTAAAAATCTGTCAAAAAGCAACAGTAAAAAAATCAAAAGCAGTATGTCACTGTAATAAATACACTGAAATATTCTAAAGCAAGAGACGGTAAATAACTTGAAATTTTACGGTATTACTGCCAAGAAAATCCCTCATTTTACTGTGAGTATTATGAAAAATTTGTAAATTCACAGTATAATACTATAATATTGCCAGCATATAATCACTGTGAAATTAACAGTAAACTGTAAAAAAAACTGTAAAACACTGTAAAACACTGTAAATTGAGAAGAAGCATATCACTGTAAACAGATTAAAGTACTTTAGAAAGAGTAAATATCTTTAAATTTTATGCCATTACTTCGTGGACCACAACACACTTACCATGACTGCTAGTATCATTCCGTCTAAATTTTTTTGCTGGTGTTCAAATTTGTGCTACACAAACATCAAATCATTAGAAAAGAAGAGAAGCCGCCATTACTGTTGGAACAAATCGAATTTTTTCAAATCTAACCTGTCCTGAAAAAATCGTAAAGTTTTTAACTTTTATTTTACATTACTTTTCCAAATCAGAAAGAATACAATATGTTTGCTAACGTTAGCGGTGGTTGCACTGAATAAAATAAGTCAGTGGTTATTTGAAAATATTAGTTGCTGCAATAAGGGCAAAGTAATGATGACAAAATAAACAAAAAATAATTCATTTGGCGTCACAAACAGAAAAGGGACTTTTTTTGTCGTTGCCTTAACCGATGTCTAGTGCTCCGTTTCCCTGCTTAACTCTACACGGCTCGGCTCGAGTGCGTTTCCATTACAGTACAATACCACCATGTGAGTCTCCAATCCATCATAGTGACGGAGGTAAACACGCTCATTGCATGTTGCCGCCTCAAGCTCTCGTTCTCGTCAGCGACAAAGGACAGAACTGTCTGCACCTTCTTCACCACCCCCAAGCTGTCACTTTGTGGGTCATCATCTGTGAGGATTGACTTTCCACACCCACCAAACCCCCCGACAGTTCACCATCCACTGTGGGCATGTTGTCACCCTCGTCCCCCCTCTTGGAGTTCACAGACCAAAAGAACAAGCTGGTCATCGCTGGGACACAACTAACCCCCTGCCCTACTGTAGTTTTCTCTGTGCTCATTGCCCTGCAACATTCTCGGCCTTCAGTAAAGTCAAGACATGCACCACCCCCACCACTTACACTCAGGGACAAGAATTCAACAAGCTTAAATCTCTCTTCTTCTGACTACTGATGTGGTCTGTGTCTAGACTCTAAAGACGTCGCTTCGTCAGTTCATATTATAGTAATAGAAGAAAAATGTTAACATTTCCAAGAAACAGGTCGATGTCAAATTTAACATTCATTCCAAGTCAGCAGCAGTCAGTCAATATAGATGCTGCGCCAAACCTAGCAGTACTAAATATCCGGTCTCTATCAGGCAAATCACACTTCATTAGTGCTCAGGTGGGGAGCACTATTGTTCTCCTGCGTGTTTCTTCTGCTTTATTCCGCTTCTCGAACTTGCTGCAAAAATTCAGTCCGTCGTATCTCCAAAACGCTTCATCACGCACACACAAATGATACCTCAAAACGTGCGGCTCGGCCCTGGCAAGTGTATGTTGCTTTTTCACAACAAAATTACAGTTTTTGGCCCCTCTAGAGGCCCTGCCACCTTTGACTCATACAACTTTCCATACAACAGTTACATACAACTTCTGTTCATGAGCTCTCACGGACCCTTTGGCATATGACAATCCAAATTTTGACCAAATTATGACCAAGATCCTCAAAAAAAATCAAAAGAGCTCCAAAAGAGCAAAAAATCCCATAAGAAATGAATGGGAAAAATGAAACAAACAAACAAACAAACATTCACTGTAAAGCCATATGTTGACCTAGAAACTTCATTTGAACTTCAAAAGGCAGGAAAACTTGTCCTCCCTAACTGGACCCGACAGCATGTTGATACTTTGTATCGTTTTTCATCCAAGCCCCCTCAAAAGCATGTGGGTTTGGCATTTTTGATGCAGCTACAGACCAACTGGGATCGCTGAAAATTTCGATCGCTGAGGATTCGCCTTCATTTTCTCTTTTCACGCTGTTCCCAGCCACACCGTAAGCAGTAAGCAAATTCTTTTTTCCGCTTTTGTAGGAGAATTTGTGCTCTTTCATGTGATGCAGGCCACAAATCTGTGCGTGTTATAATTTAAACGGTGAGCCTACGAGTCAGACCTCTTCTCTCCATAAGCCTGCATTCATTTTCCCACTGCGATCAAAGTTAAAATTTACACTCCTACTCGCGACTGTGGCCTCAGTTTTCATAGTAGACACATCAAATCGCATTAGGGCGTTCCTGAGACTCTCCCCTGCCTGACGGTGTGGTTATATTCCAGATAGGTGCAAGTGTTGTCTCCATAGTGCCAAATGTTTAGCACTTAGGCAATTTCGGGTTTTCCCATAAGAATGAATGGGGAAAAACAGAACTCAAACAAAAATCCGCTACATTTTTTTTTTAAATTGTTTTTCAGCAGCGCCTTCTCAAAAAGCATGTGGTCAAGTGCCTTGTGTCTGGACACCTGGAGCACTCACACACAAACACACACACACACCTGCATGCACACACACACACACACACACACTTACTCAGTCTCTCTCTCATACAAACACCACAGAATGATGTCTTGTGAGACGGGCAAACCAATGGGCACACATCCCGGAGCACTCTCGAAATTTCAGCGTGCTGGAATTTTCTAGTTAATGATTACATTGTACAGCACAACCTTGACTTTATGTCCTTAACTGAATCTTGGCTAGGCCAAGATAACAGTGCAGCAGTTCTTATGAAATAAGCACCTCCTAACTTCAGTTTCATAAGCGAAGCTATAGTGGATAAGAAAGGAGATGGAGTTGCCATTTTGTTTAATGAAACTTACCAATGCATTAAAGTGTCATATGGAAATTTCAACTCCTTTCAATATGTTGCTGTTCAATTGAGAGCCTCCTGTTGTGCAATATTGGGTTGGAATTTCTGGTACAGTACTAAATTGGTTCGCATCTTATCTTGAGGACTGTGACTTCTTTGTCTCACTAGGAAATAGTGAATCTGAGCGAACAAACTTGATGTGTAGGGTCCGTCAAGGCTCTATTCTCGGCTGCTTATGTTCAATATCTATGTGCTTCCACTGGCCCAGATCATGTAACACTATAACATCTCTTACCACTCATATGCTGATGACACACAACTCTACATTACAGTGTCACTACATTGCAGTTGCTGAGTGAATGTATCCAAAAGGTCAAACAGTGGATGGGCCAGAATTGTCTCCAGCTCAATGAAGAAAAGAAAGAAGTCATTGTTTTTGGTCCCAAAACTGCAAGGCTAGTGGTCACTGGACCTCAATGACACTAAAAACAGCCTACCAAGCTAGAAACCATGGTGTAGTTATCTACTCAGACCTGAATTTCAACAGCTGCATAAAGACTATCACCAAATCAGTCTATTATCATCTCAAAAACATTGCACGATTTCAGGGATTTTTGTCTAAACAAGATTTGGAAAAACTTGTTCATGCATATACTCTTAGCAGGTTAGATTACTGTAATGGTGTCTTTACAGTAAAAAAAATTAATAAAGCAGCTGCAGCTCATCCAGAATGCTGCTGCCAGAGTTCAGACCAACAGCAAAAAAAATGACCATATCACACCAGTCCTTAAATCTCTGCTCTGGCTTCCTGTGTGTCAAAGGATCCAGTTTAAAATCCTGTTACTGGTCTACAAGTCATTGAATGGTCTTGGACCTAAATATATGTCAGAGCTACTGATTGGGTATGAAGCATCCAGACCCCTCAGGTCATCAGGAACAGGTCTACTCAGTGTTCCCAGGGTCAGAACCAAGCAGGGTGAAGCTTTTATGGTCCTCACCTATGGAACAAACTCCCTGAACACCAAACGGTCAGCTCATTTAAATCAGGGATGAAAACACTATTGTTTACTGCGGCTTTCCTATAGTGTCTATAGCGATCTGCTGCTTTCAAAGTCATTCTTTGTCGAAAGACAAAGTTTCTATCGTTTCTCTGTAAAGCACTGTTCTGTTTACAGCAAATTGCCGTAAACAGATTTACAATATATATGTCTTTTAATAGTTAACTGTTAACAGTAACAGTTCTCTACTGTAAAATTTACAGACACCAAATCAGCATCCCATAAAGTCTCATATATTGTGATCATATTTTTCAGTAAAATTCTAGCAACCACATGCCAGTATTTTATTGTAAATTCTAAGGATTTATTTTACAGTGTCTGCCTGTTATCAGGCAGATGCCAAAATCAGGGTATGTTTTGCAGATCCAAATGTAGGGTTTCTTAGAACAGACTTTGTTTACCTAAGTGCACACAGTATTTCAGAGTATGGTGAAGGTAATCTTGACCCAAGTGGTTGTGGCAGATTATGGCGGGGGTTGGGCTTGTGAGCTAGTAACATCTTAGAGGGTTAGTGTGGCAGAAAATGGCAGTGGTCAGGCTTAGAAACTGGGAACAGTCCAGAGGTGGTAGGAAAACTCATGATAGAGGGAAATTCATCTGGTGGAGCTCTGCTGTCAGGGTTTTTCTTGGGTCATTCATGTTTTTTAATTCTGAAAAAATGATTTGGGATTAAATAGTTTGGAATTAAAATATTCTCCTTTGAGTATACATAAACCTAATAATTCCGAATTAAGGTTTACATGGAAAACACAGATACAAACGGCTGACATGAGTTTTCTCTGCAGGGTCGCGGGGCGCTCCCTTAGAGATAGGATGAGGATCTCTGTCACCGGGAAGGAGCTCGGAGTAGAGCAGCTGCTCCTCCACATCGCGAGGAGCCAGCTGAGGTGGCTTGGGCATCTGCATCGAATGCCCCCTGGACACCTCCCTTAGGAGGTGTTCCAGGCATGAGGAGGAAGACCCAGCCCTAGAGTGACTGTCGCTCAGCTGACCAGGGAACACCTTGGGATCCTCCCGGAAGAGATAGAGGGAATGCCCAGGGAGAGGGAGGTCTGGGCATCCATCCTCAGACTGCTGCCTCTGCAACCCAGCCATGGCTAAAGCGGAAGAAGATGGTTGGATGGATGGATGGGTGGATGGAAAACTCGTCAAATCTGCTTTATTGACCCTTTTACAGCAGACGTCATCAAAAAATTGCTTGCACTTCAGGGAGTGTTGTTCATATAGATCAAACTGTCGAATATATGGGCCGAACTTAACAGTGGCATTATAAACACCCGAACAGTGGCGCCGGTTTCATTTCAGTGACGGGATAGTGGGTCAGAATTCTCCCGGAACACTGATTGTCCCCTTTATTTTTTTATATGATGCGTAATATCTGTATATTTGTTTGTAGCGCGGATGAGCCGCTGTTAGTTTGCGGTGCTTTTTACACACACACACACACATACACTCCGGACCGACAACAGCCTACCCCACCCCCATGACATATCCCGGTGGCAACCCTAGCTCTGACCCACTTTCTCGTCACTGAAATGGAACCAGCACCACTGTTCGGGTGTTTATAATGTTTTCATTGTTTGAAATAGCGGCTATTAAATTGCGAGCCGACTCTCGGTCTAAACTCCGCACTTAGGCAGAAGATGGAGGCGGTGCCGTGAAGACGTCACTCAAATTTGGGTAGTTTGATCCATATATTCGAATCGTCTCAGAGAGGGTAGGGTGCAGAGGGAAGAGTGTCGGGTGCAGAGTGCAGAGAGTGTGGCACAAATTAACCACAACATAAAATTTCAGGAAAACCGGAGATAATCATTAGGAAGAATCAATAACTTTGGAGGTGTACAATTCCAGTAGAATCGGTATGTTGGTACCGATTCTGAGTTGGACCCAATTATCAATTCCCATCTCTAGTCACAAGGAGGTGCTGTGGGCGCATAGGGTGGGGTTACTTCTCACGGCTATTCAGTCCTTTCATGCCTCAAGAAAGAGCTGTATGCGGCAGGCTTGTGCAAAATTCAGAAATGAAATGAGAATGTTTCCCAAATTGCACTTCAAGTCCATGCATTTTCATTGAATTCATTTGAGATTTTCAAACAGGAAGTAGAATTTCAATTCAAATAGGGTATATGCCAGACCAATTGATGATGCATTTCCGCTAGATTCTCAGCCAGCGCTGTTACTTCTGGTAACAACAGCGGACTATTTAAATTGTACGGCGAATCTTGCTGATGGCTCAGCAGGGGAAATTAAAACTTCAGAAAGTCACTTGTAGCTCTACAGAGGAACATTGTTGTGTTCCGCTATGTCAGGCATCCCGTAAATATAAGTCAGTGATTAGCTTTCACTCTGTGTCTGCTGATCCTTAAACAAGGAGAAAGTGGATGGTCACCGGGACAACTTTACTGTAACCAACCGTACCCGGGTTGGTCGGTATTTTGCTGAGGAAGATTTCCATGAAATAGCAGGACGGCGGCTGCTGAAGAAGGTTCGTGCCATCACAGTTTGAATGGAATTAATTTTCCCTTCCACCACAAAGAGAGTTTGGGGTTTTTCTGCAGGTAAATACTCCACCAGGCTCCAGCTACACTCATTAAAATGCTTATGTTTAGCCTGCCGCTACATCTAAAGCAGTTATGATCCTTGTCAGGATCATTGTAAGCAGCTGTGAGTCCCTCCCTGGACTAACAGTGATGCGCTACACACAAATACAGAGAAACGCAGATTTTACGCATCATCCATGAAAATCTCTGACAATAAGGGAAAACCGGGACAGGTGGCAACACTAATCCCGGATTGTTGTGATACGGCAGTAATTTAAAGTAGTATGTGGTGGTGTGGGGATATCTACCTATTTCTCTGTCAAGTGTTATATTAATAATTTGAGAGTATCATACTTCTAATCCATAATCATTAGCAACACAAGCTAATGTTATGAAATGTATACTTTTAAGGTTTGCATCTTATTCCTGCCTCATGCTGCAGCCAAGTTAAAGCCTAGGATACCGGTAACCGGAAGTAAACATGCTGGTTGACCTGAAATGCGGAAGAAGACGCGGCATATAGCCTATTGAAATGAATATCATTTAAATTCCATGAAATTTCAGTTAATGATTTTGGTGTATTCCAGAATCATGCTTTACAGTATATTCCATACATAACTGATTTACAATAATTAATAATAATAATTCAATAATTATAAAAATGAACTTCATGTGTACACAAAATTTCAATTACATCAAATGTTTTCACAATTCAGAATACTTAAATTCTTTATTAATCTAAGGCAGTACATTTTTGATTTATATCAATTAAGAATAATCATCTACAAGAAGCATCTCTGATCATCTTTTATAAGCATCATCTTTCACATTTTGAAACATTTTGAAAAAAAAACTTAATTCCACAGACATAAAAAGAATATTAGAAATTATTCAGAATGGAGGGAATTTATGTTTAATTTGTGTTCATTAAGTGTTCTTCAATATTTAAGCCAGAATCTTTGCTAAAAGTGACCAAATCTTTCTTTTTACTTGGCTTATAAGGAATTTCTCAGAATTGCAATGAATTTAATTTTACCTCCTGTCATTCCAATTCCAATTCAGCATCCTGTGAGTGCTGGTGAATACTGGTAAAGAGAACTTTATAGGAAACGTTCCACACTCTCCCAACACAGAGATCTCTTTGCAGGGGGTTTATACAAACTCACACACAGGAACAGACGCACACAGAAAACACTAAACAGGCCAGAAACCTGCTGGGCTAAACTCAAGGTCAAGTTACATAAATGGGTCAGAAGCCAGTGCGGTAACTCAACAGGTCAAAACATGTAAGGCAGTTCAAACTAAGGAGGGCAGGAGAGTAAATAGAGTCAGAAACAGGCAACAGGTACAGCGGAATGCAGGGACAAAAGCAGGTCAAAACACGGAGGGCAGACGATAATATCAGAGGTCAAAAACAAGCTGGGTCAAAAATCCAAATGAGCAAGGCAGGAAGAAACGCTGGAAAGTGTGGAACAAGCCCCGAAAACAATCTGGCAAATAGGCTCAGGGCAGGTGGGACTAAACACCCAGCTGATTGAGCCTAGTTGCCAATAAATTGGATGAAATGACCAGGGTGAGAACAGAACTGGATTGGTGGAACAGACTAAGGGCAGGGAAAACAGAAAAACACAGATTCCTGACAGTCAGACTGGACTAGACAGACCAGGTGAGGGCTAAAATGTTAGCCCATACATATCCATGCACATCTGGGAACTTAAAAGAACAATCAAGCAGCACACTGCTTGAAAGCATACGAATATAAGCAGGAAATACAGGAAAGATGTGTGTGTGTTTGTGTTAGACAGAAGAAATAGAGAACTCCCTGGTTGCTGATATTATGGAGCCAGATTAAAATTTGGCATTGAAAGCAGAATTTAGTATTGTAATAGATATCATATTTATTACATGCATACCATCTTTGATATCTTTTGGGCTGGACCATATCTGCGATGAGGTGTGGTTTCCATGCCACATTCATGAGGCAGAGAATGCTGCCAATTTTTTAACAACTTTGAAGCATTATTTTATATGCTTAGTGACATTTTATTTCAAATTTGACAGTGGTGATGTGGAATTATACATTTAAAAACATTTTTTCTTCATTTATTCTTCAATCAGCTAAATTGACCAATCTATGCATGTCGACCCTAAATAAAGTGAGCTTTACCTAACCACCGCCGCATGTTTTTTGTTTTAATGTGATTTGTCGAACACAATTTGGATTTTATTTTTCATATTTGGCAGACAGATTCATCACTCACAGGTGAGGAACTGATTCAATTTGCACACATTTCTGATTGTACATTTGGCCACAAGGAGCAGCACTTTGGGTGAAAAATTACATTTGCACTTATATCCTCTGGACAGGGGGTGGGGGATAAAAGGGTCCTGGCTAAAATCAGATCTATGCTGTACCATGAGTATAAACCCCTGCAAAACACTCCATCCGTTCTGGAGAGCAGCTTCAGCGACAGACTGATTCACCCTCACCGTGTGACAGAGAGATTCCAGAGGTCTTTCCTTCCTGCTGCTGCCATTTATTTGCATTTTTTATATTTTACATGTAATGGATGTAATCAATATGCTGATGTAACAACAAAATATCCCCATTATGGGACAATTAAAGCTATTCTTATTCTTACAACTGTAAACTGACTTGTTTGCTCTGCCCATCCTGGGTGAGGGATCCCTTCACTGCCTCTCACCCTGAGGTGCCAGGGGTTTTCTTGGGAGTTTTTTCCGCAAGTCTTAACAAGAGTTTAAGGGAGATGTTTACTATACTATTCATCTGTATATGTTGTTTGTTTGCTCATGTAGTATGTTTTTTTACCCGAAAAACTTTGCTTTAAAAGAGCTTCATGAATAAAATGACATTGTACTAGTACAACATAATCATTCTCTAATTATTTTAAATTGTATGTTTGTTTCGTTACAGTGTCAGATGGACAGTTTTATTCAGACAACTCCATCATGTTAATCTGAACAAGCTGCTATTTTACAAGGAACTTTTAAATACACTTGTAGCTGTATATTTAATATAAAAGATGTCCTGGAACAATGGCCATTACTTTCAAGACAATTACTCTTTTTGACCTTCTAAAGTTCACTTTTATTCTAATGCATTATTTATTTGATAGCTTTATTATTTGATGAAACGATGGTTCGAATAATCAGTTACTAAAATAATCTATCTGCAGCCCTAAAGCACAAACTATGCTGATACTGAACTCTTGTCCTCACCTGGTCTGTCCAGTCCAGTCTGACTGTCAGGAATCAGTGTTTTTCTGTTTTTCCTGCCCTTATTATGTTCCACCAATCCACGCAAACAGCAGCAGGCAGACAGACGTCCACCCCCTCACCACCTCGTGAGTTACTTGTTGTGCATAACAATATCAACAGCACTAGCTGTTGCAGTATGGCCGGTGCTGCCTCCGGAGCAAAGCAACCACTTTTAGTCGAAAATGAAAGAGACAAAAGTGCTGTGCAAACTGCGCAATAAGCGGTGGCGACAAATGCAAGGGTTATGTCAGACATGGTAAGCCATCTCTAGGATCGACACCCTGATCCTTACGATAAATTTCGACAAATTAGTAAATCTTCTGTTCAAAATCATTTGTGTAATAAACTTATTACTAATGTTATCATAGCCAGTCCTCCCCGTTAATGTTAGCCTTCCTATTAACCATTAGCCGCAGCTAGCGGTTACAGACTGATATTAATTGTTAAAAACAATGCAATCAGATGGCAACTTATGTTGAGGGTGTCAGTATAGTTAACATAAATGTTGAATGAAATGACTTAATTGATTGTGTTGACTGAATATTCTCCTTTAAACTGCCAGAATGAAGCAGCGAAAGGTTGATCTGCAACAAAACAGCACACACAGCCAACTCTACCGTCTTTGTTAGTCCAACAACAAATATATGATGCCAGGTCACCAGAAGCTATGAAAATGAACTTTTCCCGAACCACTGACCTTTCGACCATCAGGGCTGCATCTTCTTTCACGGGTGTAACCCTGCAGGTCATTGCAGGGTCCTGGGACATGCAGAGCTGGTGTCTGGGCTGTGTTGGGCTACAGACAGAGCATACATGGGACAACTTTAGGGAGGCTGTGGAGGAGACTGTAGAGGAAACATGAAAACTGGATACAACTATTATGGCAGCCATCACTAGATAATGCTTCCAATAACAAGATAGCATTTCACCAGCATTTTACATGGATTCCATGATTTGGTCGCAACTTGCTCTTAACAAGGTCATTAAAAAGGGTCTATATATTGAGAGTGGGTTAGGAGCATTATCCATGTTGCGAAAAACAGTGCCAGCAGTTCACAAGGCTACCAAACATCTTTGGACAGTTAAAGAAAAAACAAAATGACTTGAATCAGCCCGAACACGGACTCATCAATAAGCCAAAATTCTAGGATTTAGCTTTCAAAATGGGGAAAGGTTTATTGAACAGTAGCAAGTGGTGTGGTTTTGGCACAAGACAGAAAGAAGCGGTACCTCATGCCAAAAGAGTCTGCATTTTTGAGACGGTAAAAGAGGTACTGAGTCCAAAAAGCTCTTTTACCAATGCTCTTACTGTGGAAAAGCATACAACTCTGTCCTCTGTCTTACCCTTAACCTGGAAGACATATTCCACTTAAACAATTGATGACAGAAGCGGTAACTCAAAACATCAGCCCTGATCTGAAACACAGATGGGAGGACAGGCATCTGCTGCTGGTATTGAACACAGCCACCTTTGTTGATGCCCGCTTCAAGGACAATTTCACTACAATAAAAGAGGTGAAATATCTTGTGGGTAACATGCAAAGTCTGCACGTTCAGAGGGTTGCAAGTTTGCAACCCAGCCTATGAAAAAATCAAGAACAGATCTGATGGGTTTTTGTCAACCATTCAGGGGGAGAGAAAAAGCAACACAAAGATGATATAGCATCCACAGACGAGAATCCAGAATGGATCAGGAATGAGTTGACATTGTATGAAACCATAGCTGAGCTGAGTGCAGAGGAAGCCCCCCGATTCCACACTGTGGAAAACACATGAGAGCGACTTGCCATATTGACATGCTTGAATTTGTCGCAAAAAACAGCAAAGCAAATTCAGGCTAGCATTACTGCCAATGACCCCTAAAGAGTCATTCATCTAGAGTGCAGAATAGATGACAATGCACTTTCTGAACCCTATGTTGAACTGTTTAACTACAATCATTTACAGTGTGCAGCAACAGTGCAGAAACTGGGAAGCAGAGGGTGGATCAGACTGCTGGTAGAAACAGGACAAGATGCAGGCAGACAGGGTTCAGGTACAGTAAAGGATGGGGCAGACTGAAGGCTGGAGTTCTTCATGCCTATTACATTCCTTGGTCATTTCTTTTATTCATGTAGTACCAAAAATGGTATTGAGTATCAAATATTTTCCTCAGTATCAGTATCAAATAGAAAATTTCAGTATCTTGACCCTATCCCAACCAGTGAGGTGACATTCAATGTCCCTGTTGTTAGTTTTAGCAAGAAATGATTGCACTAACAACTCCTGCTTATCGCACTTTATCTGACCCTTTGCCTAGGACGTCTTTGCCATCTGAAACCAGACCAAGGGTGAATTGCAAAACTTCCCCAGAAAACTAACCAAGGATATCGAGGTACTCAATCCCCTCCACGATAAAAAGTTGAAAATTGATGGAGGGGAGAGTTTCATGCATTTATATTTTACAATATATTGTAGTAGCAGTTCACAAAAGTACCATACAACATGAAGGGACAATTTCGAGTCAACCAAATCATTTAAGCTCGAAAAGTGTAGTTGTGGAAGACCTTTGTATCACTGTGTTGTTGTGTTTATCAGAAAAACCTACCAAAAGTCATCGTTGTCAGTTTCCCTGGTTGCCTCAGTCTGAGTTTTCTGTCAAAAGGGAAAAAATAATATAAAATAATAATTATATATATATATAGACATACACACACACACACGTAATTATCCAAAGACACTAACATGTTCATAGAAAAGGAACTATAATGTCAAACAAACCATGGGCTCAGTTAGGCAAATGTCCTTTCTGTGACGGAGAGCTGGAGAGATTTGGCTTTCAGCTTGTCCGTAGAAACTTCCAGTGTCACTCCTGAAAAGAGAAAATCTCTAAGTTTAGATTTTACAGCACATTTGCTAAAACGATAAACCCCACTCTCTGAATCAAATTCTCAAAAGCCTGAGCACGTTTATTGAATGAATCCCTATTTTGGCGAAACCATACACTACTCACCCAGGTAGGTGCATCTTAGAAAACTCATGAACCCTTTTTGCAAAACCTTTTTGCAAAACACAATGTGTTGCGATGCGTTTCTTCATTTTATTGTTAACCAAACAAGAAGAAACAGAAGATTAACACAATTAAAGCACAGCTATCACCAACTGACTTATGTCTAATGATGTAATATAAGCCAATTTAGAGTTGAAACACACTGGTTGAAGTTTAATATCAATAATGGACAGAAAGAGGTGGGGTACAAGAATGAGGGGGAGGGGGGCAGGGAGGAGGAAGAGGAAGACAAAGAATCCTGATGAAATTTGGGCAAGAACCATTGAGCATGTTCCGGTTCTTGGCATGTCAATGAGAGAAGCAGGACTTCGCTTCCAACTCAACATCAGCCGTTTCAATGTGGCTTCAATAATCCAAATATTTAGACAAGAGAACAGGTATAGTGTACAGTAAAGGTTCACTATCATACAGTACATAAATAAGTCCAATAAATAAGTCCACTGTCACTGTACTGCAGATGTTTCAAAACACTAGGACAAAGCTTATAAGCTGTCCAGTTTGTTTTTCTGTGGCCTGTATATGTACTCCCTGCAGAATTACCAGGCAGAGGTGGAAGGACCCCTTTGCTCACCCAGCAGCAAGAGGGCATAATTGTTAAAATGGTTGCTCAGAACAATCCCATAACACTTAAATATGATTTAAGACAATGTAAATTTTGAAGGCAACACCACTGTCAGCCTTTTCACTATTGACTGTGTCCTTCAACGCATCAGGGTGCACATGAAGCAAGTGCACAGAGTGAAAGGGATGAGATATCTGTATGTCCAAGTAGGTGTATATTCAGACAGTACAATATGACAGTCTTGCATAGTTACTATAAGAGTCTTGTACTTCCCAGTACAAATCATATTCTGTACAGTATCTGCCTGTCTTGCTGTTCACTTACAAAACTATACTTCATATAGAGAATATTTGAACTGGATGCAATTGAAGTCCCTGGCCACCATGGTGCCAATGTGACCGTTTGTGCTTCCATAAGCAACTCTGGGGTTCTTCGCCACCATGTTACACTGTAGTTATACAACACTCAGCACCTTCTCACTTTGATGATGGTTCTTCCCCATCATACTTCCCGTTCCCCCCTCCAATAGAGGAGTTTTTCTCGAGCTGGCGATGGAAGGTGTATGACAGACAACTGTATATCAGGGTTGATCTCATGCGTGCCATTAAGTTTGCTTATAGTGAGATAAACAAAGAATCATGTTAAGGCTGGATATGCCACACAAGAGCCTTCATCCCTGATGCCTCGAAAGGGAGAATATTGTCTGTGATGCTGATGAAAGGTTCTGGCCTGACCAAATCCAAAGGCATCGGGAGGTCCACTGAGCAAACTGAGTGTTTGTTTGCTTGTTTGTTTGTTTGTTTTGGTACGTGCTTTTTTCCTTATTTGCATTCTGATTTTTATTTTTTGATTACAGTTGAATGAATAAGCATTCCTCCAGGAGATGAGCCCTGTTCTGAACATTGGCCACTTTTACATTATGTTTTTTAAATCTGAATTAAATAGCTCTGAATTAAAATATTCCCCTTCAAGCTTACATGACCATAATGATTACAGATTAAGGTTTACATGGAAAACAAGTAAAATCCACTTTATCAACCCTTTTATAGCAGACATCATCAAAATGCGTGTACATCGTGGCAGAGGGAGTATTGTGTTCCCGTTGCGTCTGAGGCTAGGGAAATGGAGTTGTGTTGTGATGCTCAGTACATTCAAGGAAAGAAATTCTCCATATGAGAAGGTCACAAGCAACAGTGTCAGAGTAGTCCCCTCATTGCCACAACAAAGGTCTCAAGGGTCCAGTGTTTCTGTTAAACACAGACCTGGCTAAGTAAGGCTACCTTGTCGGTTCTGTGTTGTCCCTGGCACAGTCAGAATTCTGTTGCTGGGCCTTGCTGGGGTCATTGTCTTCAGCTGGAAAATCACCACCCCAGACTCCTTCTATCACCTGTATGATAGATGCTGTATTAGTCTCCAGTTTGGACTCAGTGACAACCTAACAAAAAAGAGAGAGTAGCTCAGATTGACACTGCTGTTATGCATCCACAAAAATACATTTTAAAACACATTTCAGTGAGTTCATTGAATTGAGTGTTTGTCATTAGCAGCACCATCGAATAAGAAGTATGTCAGACAGGCTTAAAGCAACCAATTTTTAGACAGTCGTGTCTAATAGCTGAGGCATAGTTGTCACTTGTCAAACTAATTCCACAAAGGGCCATGTTGCTGGAGGTTTATGTTCCAACCAAGCAGCAACACACCACACTTGACTTCAATTAACTGATCTCAGTCTTCATATAGTTATGCTAGTTATGCTATGTACTACTACTGGAGTAGCCGATTGAACAGGACCGGGAAAAAAAAGCAGTGACAACAACATCAATGACAACGAGAAAGCATCAAGACAGACATCAACATCAAAAACAAAAGCACCGGCTTCAACAGCAGCAACAACGAAAACAAGAGCAGTACCAACAAAAATAATTACAGCAATAAAAACACATAAGATCTGTACAGCCAAAAGAATGATTCACTTGATCAGGGAGTTTAAATGCAGGAAAAAGAAAAGAAAGAGTGCCAACTTGATATGTGAGAGTGAGTGATATGTGTGTGTGTGTGTGTGTGTGTGTGTGCGTGTGTGTGTGTGTGTGTGTGTGTGTGTGTGTACAGGATGTATGCCTGTTTGCGGATGTGGGAGGGTGGCTGAAGTCTTGTCACTTGATTTGAATGAGTTTTGAATGCTAAGATCGGCAGCAGCAAAGGAGGAGACTGGAGCACCAGAGCAATACATACAGCGAGGCAAGACCTAGATTGGAGTGTAAAATTGGTGCTATAGTCAACCCTTTACTTACACCACCTGCATTTGCAGCACGTCTGCATTGATTCAATCCTGCTGACCAGAGACGTAACATTCAAGACAATGATTTTTCGGGGGGGGGGGGTGTCCAAATCTCTACCGGGAACCTTTGTACTCTACTCGCTCATTTGTGCCCTCACTCTCCCTCTTTCTCTCTCCTCCTCTCTCTGCACTTCACGCAACTTTTTTAAACCACGGACATGGGGGGAAATCGGGTGCTCTCTCCCACTAGTTTAGTGGATCTCTTTGTAGAAAGATATTTTGATGTCACGCGATTATGCGTGAGATCTCGTAGGACGTCGTCATCGACAGAGCCGCAGCTCAACAGTTGCCATTAGCAGAGTGCGCAGCAGAGCTGGAGCAGACGCATTGCAAATGCAGGCCGTGGAAGTGAGCAGTAGGTCCAGCTTCTTCCACCTGAGGCAGCTGGCAAAGGTGAAGCCCTCCCTTGCACGAAAACTACTTTGAAACAGTAATCCACTCCTTCTTCACATCTTGGCTGGATTACTGTAATGCACATTAATGCACATCCCCCTTTAACATCCCCAGTTAGTACAAAACTGGAGTTTTTACTGTTTTTGTTAGGATTATTATTTCATTGTTATTTTAACTCTTATTATTGTTATTGTTTCATTGCTTTTTTACTATTATATTTTATTTCTTACGTTCTACTCTTATTTTATGTACAACACTTTGTTCCAACTAAGGCTGTTTTTTAAAGAGCTGTATAAAAAAAAGGTGAGATGGGCTTATTATTCTGAGAATCACATTCACTTTTGGCTATGATTGTTCAGTGAAAGCATAAACTTTTTTTATCTTCACCTCACATACAATTTACTAATCACCAATACCAACTTTTATATTTCACCTGGTCCATAGTTCATGTGGTTGACTGATTTATTGACAACTCTCACAGTGGTGGGTGCAATTAATTCATCATATGTGTATGCAGTACAACCTTTGTATGTATATTACAAATATTACAAATATTATTCATAATATTGGTATATATTCATATATGGTAATACTATTACAAATCTTACAATATTTATATTTTCATGACTAAATGATGGAGAAATATAGTAAGTTCTTATCTTTTGGTTAAAATTTTCAGGCATTTATTGTTTTTTAACTATGACAATTCAGTTCCTCCCAATTGACACAGCAGTGACATCATCACACTTACAAGCCTCAAGCTTTCATGAAGCATAAATGATATTAGATGGTGATTTTCAACACTTCATCTTCTCGTTGAGTGAGATGTCCAACATGTTCTTGATTGCGCCGTTAAAATGAGAAAAGGACTTAAAAAAAGACGCAGAAAAGCTCAGAAACCTTGTACAGGTTTGAACAATATGACCTGTTATTTGTTAAAGTTCTGATAATGCTGTTCTAGTTTTCATGACCAGTCAAAGCACTTCAAGACCGGATCTGTGACAAGTATCCTACTTAAAAGGAGGACCACCACTCCAGTCTGCTACTTCAGAGGCACTGTGCTTATTGTTCATGCTGCGAGGCATGACAGCCCTATCACAACCAACACCTTGAGATTTCATTGACTCCAGTTCTTTAGACTGGCTTTTTTTCACTAAGAGCACAGTGGCCCTTAACTTGAAGAGAACTTGAAGAGCAAGCAGAAAATGGACAGGTGCACTGTATATCTACTTCCAAGCAAATGAAGTCAAAGCAGTCAGATGTGCCAGGGCAGTCTCTCAAGCTTAGCAAGGCATTTAGATGAAGTGGGAATCTGTGTAACAGCGCAAAATCAAATGGAGCAACCTGTGGATTATGGCAACGGACAAGTTTCAGTGCCAAAGCCACCTAGGATCCTATCCTATCCTCCCCAGTGAATTTACACCTCTGGCTCGTGGAGGATCCAAACTTCCCTCCCTGTGCTGTCCCAGCACATTGTAAGCACTAAAACATGTCCTGGTGGGCTGCAAGACCAGCTTCACACAGGGGAGATCTACCTGGTGCCACAATCAGGCAGGTGTTTGGCCCTAGTGCTGGATGTGGAGGGATACTGTATGGAAGGCATGGCCAAATGCAAGTCAATTATGGCCCACTAGCTCTGTCAGAATAAAATTATACATTTTTCAAAATGTAATTTCTCCCTTCACCACACGGTGGCAGCACAATTTTCATGCTATATGGCTCTGCTTCTGGGCCGAGACTTCTCAAGTTTGTTCTGCCGTGGCAACTGCGAAAAGAAAGAGAAAAATTGACAGTGAGGGCCACCGCTTTAAAGAGCGGTGGGAATTTCAATATTTCTTCATAGAGAATCGAGGAAATTGTATGTGTCTAATTTGTAAGGAGATGGTTGCCTTGTTTAAGGATTTTAACGAGAAGAGACACTACGAAAAGAAGCATGCTACAACGTACAACAAGCTAGTCGAAAGTGAGCGTGCTGAAAAAGTAAAGCAACTCCAAGCTGCTCCGGCAACAGCTACGAAGCGGCCATGCTAATAGCAAAACATGGCAAACCTTTTACTAAAGGTGCGTTTATCAAAGACTGTGACTGTGTCACTGTGTCAAGAAGCACAAATTTATGAATACATCTCTGGCTCGCAACACCGTGGCACGGAGAGTTGAGGACATCTCGTCAGACATTCAGAGGCAGCTAGGAGACAGGGGGGTGACTCGTTTTAACGAGTTGATGACAACATGGACGTGACAGAGGAGCTGCTTGATCTCAAAAGATCAAGCAGTCCTAAAAGACCAAACCAGAGGGATGAATTTATTCATTTCTGTTTGTGAAGCTGTTGATGATACAAAACTACCATGGAATAAAGTTTCGTACGGATGGTGTGCCTGCCATGGCAGGTGACCAAAATGGATGGTCTAATGGATTGTCTACTCTGATCTGCAATAAAGTCAGCGAAGAGGCAGGTAACGCTATTAAACTTCACTGTATCATTCACAAGCAGGCTCTCTGCGGAAACATTTCAAATGTCAATGTAATGAAACCAGTGACAAAGCCAATCAATGCTATTGGCTCTAAAGCTCTATACACCGACAATTTCAGCTGTTTTTGCGTGACATCCAGTATGGTGACCTGATATATCACAATGATGTGAGGTGGCTAAGCCGTGGTCCGCACTGCTTTGTTTTTTCTCTCTGAAAGAAGAAATTGGACAGTTTTTGGGTGAGAAGGGACAACCAATCAAAGAACTGTCCAATCCTGTATGCCTGGCAAATCTGGCTTTTTTGGTTGACATAACAAAGCATCTGAATGTGCTGAATTACTCCTCAAGAAAAAGATGCAGTGGTGAGCCCTCTATATGCTCATGTCAAGGCCTTTGGAACCAAACAGTAGCTTTTCCAAAAACACTTGTCCCAAACAGAGCCCTGCATCGCACACTTCCCGGCTTTGAAAGCAGCCATTGACAGTTTGCCACAGGACAACATCGGTGAGCAAATGAAGCATTATGCAACAGCTATCACATCTTTCTCTGCAGAAATTTAAGAAATGCCTTCTGGACTTTGCAGTTTTTGAAAGGGACATGCTGCTTTTCTCTTCTCCCTTCTCCGTGAACCCTGATGATGCTCCTCCACAGCTGCAGCTTGAGCTCAATGAGTTGCAGTGTGACAAGGAGTGCCACAGAAACCACCAATGTTCTCTTATTGACTTTTACCTGCAGCTGGACAGAGGCAGGTTTCCACAAATGTGGGCATTCCTTAAGAAAATGCTGAGCTTATTTGGCTTCAATATATTTGTGCACTGTAGTGCACTGTAACATTCTCAGTCATGAACTTCAACATGACTGACATGACTTCAGATGTAAGAGCTGGCCATTCTTGAGCCATGTGTGAATGCCCCCCGAGGCTGGATTACTGACAGAGAATCCTCACCACCCCTGAGTTGTCAACCAAAGATGGTTGCCCTGAGTGTAAACAGAAGAAAATTAGGTTTTATTGCGTAGCACTTCTAACGTTTTTTTTTCTCACTAAATCAGGCAGCACCCACCATAGAAGATACGATTGAGGCCAAGATAAGGACAACACAGAGAGAGGTTAGCCAGCTAGCAGAGTTACAGAAGAGCAACATGGTGAATAAAGGGGTACCTAGAAGTACACCAAGTTCTCTATATATGAAGCACGTGAAACTGCCAGAGACATACAACTCTGGCCACCTGGTTCAAGAGATACACCAAAGATGGCAAAGGCTAGAAGAATAAACAAGCTGTTCACCACTGAACCAGTCAAGGTGTACTCTCAGTGGAATGGAAATAACAACTGGTCAGACCCACCATGAGCTGAGATGGAAGCACACTGGAAGGGCCAATGAGGAAGAGAGGCATAACATAATCCAGATGCCCAATGGCAAGCAGACCTAAGAGCTCACCATAGCAACCTCTCAGAACAAGAGCCAGTAACCATCTCAATGGCAGACATCCAAGAAAGAGTGTCAAAGAAGAAGAGTTGGACTGCACTGGGCCCTGATACGATCCATGCCTACTGGCTGAGGAAGCTAAATGCATTCCATGAACGCCTAGCAGCACAGATTAAGCAGCTGCTGAGGGATGGGTTCCAACAAGAGTGGCCAACCAAAGGTAGGGTGGTCCTGATCTTGAAGGACCCCTAAAAGGGACCCACCCATGCTGTATGTATTTTTTTGACAATTGTGGCAGCAGATTTGGTCACATTTTCAGTTGACCCATAACAAAGTCAAGTCATAAATGGTTTTAGTGACAAAGAAGTATCTGTTCCAATCACTCTTACAGAGAAAAATCAGAGTTGTAGAAATAACTGGAAACTCAAGACAGCCATAACATTATGTTCTTCACATTTGACATTTACTCATTTGGCAGACGCTTTTATCCAAAGCGACTTACAGTTGAGGGAAGGTATAAGTGCTTACAGTGCAACAAGTGGCGATACTTGGAGTAGAAAAGTCAGATATGATAGGAGAGATACAACAGAAGGGTAGGAAAGATTTTTGTTTGTTTTTTATATTAGAGGGGGAAGAGCACTGTTTAAGAAAGGAGGTGCTATTGGAATAAGAAAGTCTTCAAGAGATTCTTGAAGATGGGTAGGGGGTTCCCATTGTGATGGTGTTTGGGAGTTTGTTCCACTACCTAGGGACCACAAAGGCAAACAGTCTGGACTGAGAGGGGTGGCAGTGCAAGACGACGTTCTTGGGAGGAGCGTAGTGCTCGAGAAGGAGCATAGGGCTGGATGAAGGAATTCAGGTAAGAGGGGGCGGACCCAGAGGTCACTCTGTATGCTAACACAAGTGACTTGAATTTGATTCGGGCTGCTACTGATAGCCAGTGGAGGTCTATCAGAAGTGGTGTCACGTGACCCCTTTTTGGTTGCTTGAAGATGAGGCGTGCCGCAGCATTCCGCACCATCTGTAGAGGCACATAAGGGAAGGCCGGCCAGAAGAGAATTGTAGTAATCGAGGCGGGAGGTGACCATTGCCTGAACCAGGAGTAGGGTCGTGCATTGAGTCAGGAATGGTCTAATTTTATGAATGTTGCAAAGAGCAAGGCGACATGCCAAGGAAACCACTGCAATGTGCTCTGTGAAGGAGAGCTGGTTGTCGATCATGACACCCAAGTTCCGTACGGTTCCAACTGGGCAGAGGGAAGAAGAGCCAATTTGTATGTCAATGTTGTTGAGGAGTGGTTGGTTGGCAGGAAAGACTTCAGTCTTAGAGAGGTTGAGTTGGAGATGGTGATCCATCGTCCACTGTGATATGTGTCAGAGAGACAAGCGGAGATCCGCCTAGCAATGGTAAGAGAGGCCATGTGAGTGGATGACGGGGCCCAGGGTGGTGGAGTATGCTGCAAAGAAGTGGGGGCCCAGCACAAACCCTTGGGGCACTCCCGTGGTGACGGGATGGGAGGAGGAGGTATGCCCTTGCCAGGAAACTTTGAAGGAATGCCCATTTAGATATGAGCTAAACCAGGAGAGTACATGGCCGATGAGCATTTCAGAGAGTATTGATAGCACGATGTGATGGTTCACTGTGTCAAAAGTGGTTGATAGGTCTCGGAGGATGAGAACTGTGGATTGTCCTCTCGACCTAGCAGCCCTCAGAGCTTCTGTCATCGACAACGGAGCCGTTTCAGTGGAGTGGCCACTCTTAAAACCAGACTGATATGGGTCAAGGAGAGCATTGTGCATGAGGAAGCGTGAGACCTGATTGAAGACGGCCCTTTCCATGTTTTTGAAAGAAAGGGAAGAAGAGAGAACGGCCGATTGTTCTCAACGACCTCGATCTAGTGAGGGTTTCTTGAGCAGGGGCACCACCTGAGCCTGTCTGAAGGAGTCAGGAAAAATTCCAGAGGCCAATGAGGAATTGATGACGTGTGATGGCTGGTATAATGGTGGGGGCAATGTTTTGCAGGAGATTTGTGGGAATAGGGTTCAGAGCACAGGCGGTAGCATGGCTGTGGGTCAGGAAGGCTGACACCTCAGTCTCAGAGAGAGGAGTGAACGAGGAGAGTGATGGACCCTTTTCCTGGGGAGACTGACAGGCGCAGAGTGACAGAGTGGGCAGAGTGGGTGGTGCAGAAAACTGACAGCTGATGGCTTCCACCTTTTCTGAAAAAAAGGAAGCAAAGGACTCAGCAGACAGGTTAGTAGCTGGTGGTGGAGTTGGAGGGTTGAGCACTTGATGAGTGACTTGATGGTGGAGAATAGTTTGCGGGTGTCTTTGCTGCTGCTGATCTTATTGTTGTAGAAAGAGGATTTAGCAGTGTGGATGCTGGAGGAGAAAGAGGCCAGGAGTGACTGATAGGCTTTGATATCGCCAGGTTCGTTGGTTTTTTGTCATTTTCTCTCAGCAGCTCAGGTGTTTCGTAGTTCATGGATGGTGTCGGTTTGCCATGGCTTGGGTGGGTGGGAGTTAGCAGCCTTGGTGGACAGAGGACACAGACTGTCCAGGCAGGAGGATAGCGTGGAAGACAGGCACTTTGTGGGTTTGTTTACCTCCAGAGAGGAAAAGGAGGCGAGTGGGGGTAAAGCAGATGCCACTGTAGAAGAGAAATGGTTTGGAGACAGATTGCGGCGGAGGCTGAGAGATTGCTGATAGCATAGGCAGGAATGAAGTCAGCTTTGTTAACCGCGGATTGGCAGTTCCAGAGCCCAACAGAAAAGGAGGTCAGAGAGGAGGAGGTAGGAGGGGAAGGCTGAAGTGCTCGTAGGTTAGCTGGGTTTCTTTGCCTGCTGGAATAGTGAGGCTTTCTATGAGTGCTGGAGATGACAGGAATGGTGAGACACATAGCTGTGACTAATAAGAGAGAGAGGCTAATTAAGTGGCTAATAAGAGAGAGCAATGCACAGATCTGCTCAACAGACTCGCGCAAGAAGACTTGCTGGTCTTTACCTGAGTTGGTCTTCACCTGAGGAGGGCTGACGCTACAGCGCTATTCCCTATATAAATTAGCAGTAGTCCACGTGATCTTAAGGCTAAGCGGCACGTGAGCTGGAGAGCAGCAAAGGAGTGTTTGTGGTCTAACCCACCCACTATGATGTGGATTGGGCTATTAATAGGTCTCGATTGCTGCAAAACTAGATAACAAAGGAGATAATAGCGAAAAGTGCTCTAGAAGTAGTAACTTGGAGTAGCAACTTGGGAGAGGAGAGGCGAGGATAGAGAGAAACGCAGAGAGAAATCCACAACATTCATTCATTTTTCAATGAATTGCACGCCCCCTATCAGATAGTAGCAAAGGAGTGTTTGTGGGGGAGGTGTAACCCACCCACCATGATCTAGATTGGTTTCGATTGCTAAAGTGCTCTAGAAGTAGGAGAGGATAGAGAGAAACACAGAGAGAAACAATAACAATTAGGGAAATAGATTATCGTAGTCACAGCTACTGCCTCACGTCACGCTTGTAAGCTTGTCTTTACAAGTGTATGTAAACTTTTGACCACAACATATGTGGTCAAATGCGTATATATATATATATATATATATATATATATATATATATATATATATATATATATATATATATATAAACACACACACACACACATAATTGGCAGCAATTGGTGGCAATAATAACTCCCTTTGTTTCAGGCAAACCACGTGAATATGCCCTCATCCTATGTAGCAATTATTGGCTGACCCATTATGCAGGTAAATACGCAACTTACTGACAATGGCTAACAATAGCCTGGCCACTGCGCTCTTAATTCAGCTTCAGCCAGTAGATCATCTCTCAAAGTGTCCGTAATTTTAAAAATAATGCTAGAGATTTAGCAACACAGCTTTTACTACAGTGACGTGCAGTGAGGTTCATGGCTGGTGAGGCATTGACGTCATCACTATGCGATTTTCCAACATATGAACCCTACAGAGCAGCTTATTCACTCTTTGATAGGCAGCATTTAGTGGATTGTTGTGTGATTGTGGATCAGCATTCTTTATACATACAAACCATATCACTGTCTTACCTTTACTTATAAATGACAATAGGAGTAAATAACGGATGGCTCCATTTGCAATCAAGTGTCATTGTTACTTGTTCTGCAGCCGAGCCGAGTAGTAGTGAGAAGAATCCCCGGGATCACTAGCGCCCCCTAATTCAATGAGTTGACTTTTAAAAAATAATCTAAAATGGATGAAGTTTGAAAACAGTTGAAAAAAAATATATAGTACAAATCACTGGTTAAATCTAACCTTTCTTTTTCATTTAAATTTTTTTCTTTCTTTCCATGATGACAGGTGAGGCCGTGCCTCACTTGCCTCCCCTGACTGCACGTCACTGTTGTAATATATCCTGCTATTTAAAACACATACTGTCCTTTCTCATTTGAAACTGATGTGACGGTGTTCAGGCTTTGGTGAATAATTGGTGAATAAACAAATTTACCTTGTTATTGCCTTCAATCAAATCTATTTCATTCATGAAGTCTTCAACATGAAGAATGAGTTCATCTTCCACAGTGTCTGAGGCAGGTGCTGGCTGGAGAGCAGAAACACTGAGAACAGACGGCCAACTCTGCATCTCAATGTCAGGGGGCTCTGTGAAAAGCAGCACTTCTTTATCGGGATAGAACAGATCCATGGGTTCAACAGGGTCTCCAACTAGATCATCTGTAGGAAAATTCTGATCAAAGTCTGTGTTAAACAATTCCATATCTCTGGACACGTTTTCTGCTTCTGAGAATGCCATGCAGGTTCTACCATTATGTTTTGAGGCAAATGGATCAAATATGTGCTGTTGAATGGCAGCTGTTTTGTTGTCAGAGAAGATTGGGTGTTTTTCCACTTCATCTGTTAAATCTCCTTCTTGTTCAGTGCTTACAAGATGAGATTTAACATTTAAGGAGGAAATCTGAGCTTTGTGGTCCTTCTCGGTGGTACTCATCGGAGAATTCTTCTGAGTGGGCTCACATTGTCTGGCTTCACTCCTCTTCATGTTATCTCCTGTATCTGGCTCACATGTGTCTGTATCTGAGGATTTGCTCATGTCATTTTCATTTGCATCAATAAAATGCCCACTCGCCCTTCCTCTTCTTTGTTCTAAAGGTATTTGTTGAATATTTCCTTGAATCCCAGTAACGTCATTATCGCTGGAGACACAGCTCGATACCTCAGGGTTTTGAGATATTTCATTGCTTTCAGCTCCCTTACATCCTCTTTTTTTAATGAGTGAATGTACCTCATACTCATCGCCCCCAACATGATCTGGTCTTTGGGAGTCATATGTTTCCTCTTCCTTGTGCTCTTGTGGTTCTCTGGAGGTAGAAATCAGAGGGATATTTCTGTTCATGCACCAATCCAGGCTTGTTTTGTGGGCTCCATCTTTTGTAGTTGAATGTATGGATAGTAAACCAACGTCGCTCTCAGAGCTGAAACTTTGCCGGTGACCTGTGTTTTCTTTTTGACCTCCTCCACTTGCTCTGTCCTGTGGTCCTGCAATTGTTCCATCCCTTTCTTCCCTTCTTACCTCTTCTGAAAGGGAACCCGTTTCCTGATACTCAGGCTCCTCTTTATTCTCCTCAGAGCCATTTTCCTCATTCTGACCTTCAGTTAGATCAATATTTTCTTCTTTGTTATACTGTACATTCCAGTTCAAATCAGCAGGTTTTGTTAAAAATTCCAGATCACTTTCTTTAACAATAGTCAGCTTCGCAGGTTCTTCAATGTCATTTGAAGTTGATACTTCTGTGTTGTGGTGGAGTTGAGAATGTCTGGAGGTTTTACTGTCAAGGGTATCTTCAGCAGTGTTTTGCTGCATTAGTTCTTCAACATGGCCAAGCAGTGGTAACTGTATGTTACAAATTAGTGTGCAATGGCTTGGTTTTTCATTTTTATGAAGACCTCCAACATTGGTTTGCTTTGCGAGTTCTTCCAAATGTTCTCTGGGTGATAAATCTGTGTCTAAAGTGACATGGGAATGGCCACTTTTTTCACTTTCAAAGATATTTTCAGCACCACAATAAGCCAGTGCTTCTGTGTCATGCAGTCCAATAGACAAAGTTTGGTCAGAAGGCATTTTCTGATGGTACGTTCCGCTTTTCAGGACCAGACCTGGATCCATCCGACTGGAGTCCGATTCTTTTCTAATCTCACTTTCACACTGATCATGGACCTCTTCTAATGCCACGTCTCGGTTCTGGCTCTCAATGTCAGCCCCTTTCTCGCTCACTACTTCCAATGTTTTTAGGTCATCGTTCCCTTGAGTTCTCTCCATAGAGCTCATTGAGTAAATCCCTTCGTCTGTGTAAGAGCTGGTCATCGACTCATTGGCAGCTCCATCTTGCATGGATGGAACAAATCCATCATCAAAAGTAGTGATCTCTACAGGGGTGGCACGGTAAACATCGCAGGCAGTGCCGCTGTCACAAAGAGAACTGTCACTATGGCTTCCACCAATCTTCCCTGGCACAACCCCATACTCATTTTCCACCCAAGAATCAGGTGAGCTTATTGCTGAGTCTCCAATCAGTGACTCTGTGTTTACAGACTCAGACGCGGACGAGCCGGTAGGTGAGTAAGTGTATGATAGCTGTGGATAGTTAGAGGATGAGTTCATTTTGGCATTACTGCTAGTGTCCCCAGGCTCTTTCACCACAACGCTGGAAAAATCCTCCACATGGGAAGAATCTGAAAGGAAGTCTTCACTGGACCAACTGGGAGTTCCAGATGGTCTCAACAGTGGGGACATGATACTCCTGTCTTCTGACACAGAGGAAATAAGAATTTTGGGAGGAGGATGGCCACTGTCCCTCTGGAACATGCATGAGCGCTCCCTCACTCTGCTCCTGTGAGTGCCATTCCTCATATAGCTGGAGTCACTCTCACAGGAATGTAGCCCGCACAATGAAACGCTCCTTTCAATCGGCTGATAGGGCTTCTCCGTCTGAGAAAAGAATGAAAAAAGAATAAGAAATGTTCTTTTCAAAACAATTTTTTATGTCAATTTTTGATGTTAGATTTGCATCAGCAGTGGACTGTATCCTTACCTCCTGTATGCCAGGGAAGTGTTCAAGAAACTGGGAGACATAGGTCATGATGGACTGCTCATCTGGTGCATTGATTGTTACATCTGATCACATAAAAAGCAAAATGCACATTATTTAAAACATGCATTTAATACATATATACATGATCAGTCTTTTTCTTCTCTGAGTAAAATAATGACATAAATAGTGATGGTTTACACGGGCCTGTGTTAAAATGGATTTACATAGTTGTATTCACTGCACCTGATGTAACAGATTTATTATGAGCAATGCAGCTCTATCCATAAAGTTTCTGTTTCGTTTTTTTGACACTTTTAAACATTTGTAAAATAGCAGTGAAACAGTATTGGAAAATAGCTACCGTGATACATTTTACTATGAAAAATAACACTGACAGACACATTTTATTAATAATACAAAGCTAATTTCATATCAATAATATTCATATCATTGGCAGTACCATCTTGAATGGTACTGCCAAACTGTCCAGGGTGTATTCCCTATCTTTGCCATTTGTCAGCTGGAGATAGGCATCAGCAGACCCACGTTACACCAGTGGGTATGAAGCAGGCAAGGGAATGTATGGAATGATAATTATCAACTATTACTTCTAGTTTAATTGTCACTGTTATTTCATCTCGACAGAACAGTATTATTAGATTATTCATGCTATTCCAGTTTAATGTAGGAAGCAACCAGATTATTTTGATGTAAAAATATTTATATTCTTGTTACCTTCAGGCTCCAGGAGGCGTGGGATACCTAAACTGTAGTGGGCTATTCTAAAGGCATCATCCAGATTCTCTCTTGGTGTCCTCAGTAGGGCCTTCCTCATGTCTACCAGGCTGGGGTCAATGGACTTAATCACTGCCAAAAAGGCCAGGCCACTCGTCCAGCTCTTTCCAAAGTCCTGAACTGCTACACTAAACCTGTAAGATGAGAAAATACAGTCAGAGGCAGTGTTCAGAGTCAGCACAAGCAAATGCACAGAGACAGCCATAAAGGTTGAGACTAAAACTGCAAACCAGTGGAGGAATTACATTATTTGATGTTTGTTTCTACACTTGTACTCGGCATGATGTCTTTTGTTATGGAAGGTATGCAGTACTTCCTCTCTCTTTATCCTATCTTTAATAAAAATGGCACTTACCTCCGTGTTTGCTTCTGCACCCACTGCAGCAGCTTCTTGATTGCTTTGCTCTGCTCTCTCATGGCCATGGATGCCAACTGCCTCTCATCTGATGGTGTGCTGCTTGAGGTGTCTGAGGTCGGGATGGAACTTAGACTGGAGGAAGAGGGGAACTGGCTTCTGATGTTCCCAGTCAGCTCCTTAATCTGTAAGACATTTAAATGTATTTGTTGATTTTGTGACAACCAAATATTAGTCCTCAAAAATTGAACAACCCTAAAACTTCTTTATGTGTTACTTTTAATAGCACAATTTATGTTTCTATGTCATATATTGACAACTGCAACTGCCCCCTTGGTTTTTACATTTTTACTCAACCTTTGCATGACACGTCTTAAGTGGATTTGGTCTACCTGATCTTCAGAAACAATATTCAATATAACAATATAGTAGATTCAAGAGGTCCTTTGTACCACAGCCATTAGACGGTTTAAGACAGAAGAACAGTAATGTATATATTTGTATAATTCAATGTCTGCCGGTAGTGTTCACATTCTTTGTATTCTGTGGCTTATCATTAACTCCTAATTGGCATTGCTAGCACTTATGAAGTTGAAGTTACCAGTCAGATTAAGGACAAAAAAAATCGCCTTTCCTCCCGAGAGGTAAGGGGTGGTCTACAAAAGCCTTAAGAACACCTTGAAGTTAAGGTGAGTGTGACTATTCAAGACAAAGGCGGCATTGAGGAGAACAGGAGGAAGCAAGTTTGAGATTTTTGATGACCCAAACAATTGAATTAAGTGAATGTGATTTCTTTTATTTGTTTAAACGGGTCTGATAAATAAATCTAATTTACACTTAGACTGAACTTTATGGATCCCTTTGGGATGCCTCCCTCAGGAAAATTTGTGTGAATAAATGAATTACTGTGGCTACCACTCCTTTCCCTCTGTCCTCCCTTTGTCCCCCCAAGTGAGGAGTTGCAGAGCATGATTGCATGATGGTGAAAGGAGTTCTTAAGTCTAATGCATTTTGAAAGAAGCAATCTCTCACTGAAGAGAATCCTCTGCTTGCTGATGACGGTATGCAGATGATGTTGTCCAGTGTTTTCATCTCTGCCACTGTCACCAGAGAGTCCAGTTTCTGATCATTAATCTAGTCTGGAGGTGTGCTTCTTGGATATGATGCCCCCCCAAAATACTACAGTGTAAAAGAGGACACTGGCAACCACAGACTGGTAAAACATCCACAGCAGCTTGCTGCAGATGTTGAGGGACCGCGGTTTTCTTAGTAAGTGCAGCCTGCTCTGTGTCTTGTGGCGGCTGATGTGTGTTGTCCAGTCCAATTTCTTGTCCAGACAAGCCCAAGGTATTTGTAGGAATCCCCACCTCAGCTCCTTCTTGCAGGAATGCTAGAACTGACTTTGGATCTCCCAAAGTCAATTCCTTCATCTTAGAGGTGTTGAGCTGTAGGTGGTTAGTGTGGCACCATGTGCAGGATATACAGGATCCAGGTATTGTGAACTACACACAACGGCCACTTTATTAGGTACACCATGCTAGTAACGGATTGGACCCCCTTTTGCCTTCAGAACTGCCTCAATTCTTCGTGGCATAGATTCAACAAGGTGCTGGAAGCATTCCTCAGAGAGTTTGGTCCATATTGACATGATGGCATCACACAGTTGGCGCAGATTTGTCGGCTGCACATCCATGATGCAAATGTCCCGTTCCACCACATCCCAAAGATGCTCTATTGGATTGGGATCTGGTGACTGTGGAGGCCATTTGAGTACAGTGAACTCATTGTCATGTTCAAGAAACCAGTCTGAGATGATTCCAGCTTTATGACATGGCGCATCATCCTGCTGAAAGTAGCCATCAGAAGTTGGGTACATTGTGGTCATAAAGGGATGGACATGGTCAGCAACAATACTCAGGTAGGCTGTGGCGTTGCAACGATGCTCAATTGGCACCAAGGGGCCCAAAGAGTGCCAAGAAAATATTCCCCACATCATTACACCACCACCACCAGCCTGAGACTCATCAGACCAGGCAAGGTTTTTCCAATCTTCTATTGTCCAATTTCGATGAGCTTGTGCAAATTGTAGCCTCAGTTTCCTGTTCTTAGCTGAAAGGAGTGGCACCCGACGTGGTCTTCTGCTGCTGTAGCCCATCTGCCTCAAAGTTCGACGTACTGTGCGTTCAGAGATGCTCTTCTGCCTACCTTGGTTGTAACGGGTGGTTATTTGAGTCACTGTTGCCTTTCTATCAGCTCGAACCAGTCTGGCCATTCTCTCTCTGGCATCAACAAGGCATTTCCACCCACAGAACTGCCGCTCACTGGATATTTTTTCTTTTTCGGACCATTCTCTGTAAACCCTAGAGATGGTTGTGCGTGAAAATCCCAGTAGATCAGCAGTTTCTGAAATACTCAGACCAGCCCTTCTGGCACCAACAACCATGCCACGTTCAAAGTCACTCAAATCACCTTTCTTCCCCATACTGATGCTCGGTTTGAACTGCAGGAGATTGTCTTGACCATGTCTACATGCCTAAATGCACTGAGTTGCCGCCATGTGATTGGCTGATTAGAAATTAAGTGTTAACGAGCAATTGGACAGGTGTACCTAAGAAAGTGGCCGGTGAGTGTATAATGGTACTTTCCCAGACCTTCCTCATGTTGTTGTCCCTCAGCTTCTGCTCCACTTTTCTCCTGTAGCTGTCCTTGGCTTCCCTCACACAGTTTTTTCACCTCCTGCTGTGCTGCCTTCATGGCCTCCCTGTCTCTACTACTGAAAGCCACCTTCTTCCTGTTGAGGACAGCTTGAACTTCCCGTGTTACCCATGGCTTGTTGTAGGGTAGTGGCGGACAGTCTCGACAGGGGAGACCACATCTATGCAGAAGTTCAGGTAATCCGTCAGACCGTGTCATCCCCTCTATGTCCTCACCATGCGGGTTCAACAGCACACGCCAGCTTGTGGTGTCAGAACAGTCTCTGAGGGCACTTTCTATCCCAGGAGACCACTTCCTGATGTATCGTGTTGTCCACATCTTCTTTTGGACCAGTGGGGTGTACAGTGGCTGCAGGCGCACCAGATTGTGATCGGACTTCCATTGTGGGGAGAGGGGAGCCGCTCTATATTACATTAACATATAGTAGATCCGTTCTGTTGTTTCTAGTAGGACAGTCTACAACCTGATTAAAAGTGCCTCAGGGTGCTGTGTCTGCAGTCTTGCTGTGACAGAGTGTATTTTCTCACATGCGGTTGCTGCATCTGCTCTCGGAGGGATGTAAACGGCGATCATGTGACTGAACTCCCTCGGCATATAATATGGTCGTAGGCAAACAGCTAGCAGTTTGAGGTTCCGGCAACATAAGACTGCCTTTATGGAGATATGATCTGGGTTACGCCAGCCGTTGTTCGCTTACACGATGAGTCCCCCACTTTTATTTTTTCTTCTTGCTTTCGGGGTTCTCACACAGGGGTGGCTGATTTAATGGCGTTTCTTAGTCACTCACTCACTTATACAGGCTGTGACTGCCATGTAGTAACTGCGACTGCCTACCACATCATGAGGATCCATATAAAAAGCTTTTTAACATACCTAAACCTAAACTTATTTTAAAAAAATAAAAAATAAACTGACACAGTTGTGACTGAAGCGCCAACATACAGAGATGGTTCCGTGAAAAAAGTTGCCATAGGTTTTGCCTAATTACCTAATAAAACTTTCATTTACAAGTATTATGGTGAGCAATGTTTCATTTTGTAGCTAGGGTTACAGGATAGTTGGACCTACTGTGATTTTGGTTTGGAAAACAGATACTGTTATTTATCGTTTCATATTTAAAGAAACCTTTGACAGGCTACTGTATGTTCCTGTTTGGTGCCCAACTTGAGATAAGATATTACAGCACTTTGATGGGTATTTGTGAAAGCTGTGAGGCTGTGATGCAGACACTGTATTCTTACACTTAACCTCATTTTGAAAGAAAGGAAAACAAAGACGGGTGATGGAAAATACTGAAAGTACCTATGAGAGTAAATGAAAGTATTGTAGCATAATGATAAATACAGAAAATGATTAAAATGGCTACATTACCTGGAAAAATAGGATGATATTCCAAATGAGACCCAGGATGATTGAAGGGTTTCCATCAGCAACATCAGCTGCATCGATACTGACCAGCTTTACCTGAAAATACACAAATGATGTATGTGGGTACTAACATTACTAACAACTCTGTGTATAGGCTACATAGGCCATTGTCTGGGGCACTGTCTGGGACACTACATACTACTTCAGAAGTACTCACATTCCTCTCTTCCAAGAAAGACAGCACCTTGGCGATATTGTTGAGTCGGAAAATCCGATGAGAGGACTTCTTAAATCCATGAAGCTGAAAAGAGTCAATATTATAGTAAACAATAAAGAGTTGAGAGTTGCCAAAGAACGTTACAAAACATTATCATTATTGATATAATTATCATATAATTTTAAATCAGATACCAAAAAAGGAAAAGGCCTCGTCTTTCATACTACTTTCAGACTCACAATAAAAATACTGAATCAAAAAACAAGCCACAGGACCAAATACGATTTTAACATTTAATTAAGTCAGTTTTACAGTATGTGACCCTCATGTATAAAACTGTGCAGTTCTACGAACGCATGTGTACATCACCTCTATGTAACATTTGGGATTCATAAGAAAAGAGACTTGACATGAGAAAGTCCGGACAGGACTGACTCATAAGAATACATAAGGAATCTGTAGAAACAGGAAACTGCAACCCCAACAGCAGAAGGAAGGAACCAGAAAAACTGTGAAATAGGAAGAGTACCTTTAATTGTCCCACAATGGGGGAATTTCATTGTTACAATATCATATTGTTTACATACATTACCTGTAAAATATAATAAACAATACAAATAAATAAACATGAAATAGAGCTAGCAGTGTTGATTTTAGAGTCTGACAGCAGCGGCAAGGAAAGACCTCTGGAATCTCACTTTCACACAGTGAGGGATAATCAGTCAGAAGCTGCTCTCCAGAGTGCACAGAGGGCCTGATTTCCTAAGATCCCAGATAAGGGGCACTAAATTGCGTGCTCCTGGTAAGATTTTGCCGCAGTGACAACAGTATGCAGCAGTATGCAAATGAGGACTTCGTGTGCTGTCAGCCTTTCCATCATAGGGAGTGTGGAGGAAAGCACAAGAATAAATATGCTTCCCTGGAGTTTGAAGTGCACTCGACCACAGGCTACCGGCGATTGCGAGCAGCGGCCAGTATGGCCAGTTTGGCCAGTTTGGCCAGTTTGGCCAGTTTCGCTCATGCGCACAGCCTAAGAGCTGAGGGACTGGAGCAGGAACGGGAGATGGAGGACCGGAGGAGTGAAGAGTGCAGGACCAGTGCGCACACTGCATAATAGGGCTATTAATTATGTGTTCGGTACAAAAGAACAACTGAAAAAATAGAGCCATAGAGATGTCATATTGACAGCAGTTGTAAATTTCACGTCTAATTTCCCTGTATCCGTTCTCTTATTTTGGATGAAAATAAAACACACCATAACCAGCTCACAGTAAATTACTTTGATAAAGTGTTTGATAAAGTGTTATGCATGTGCTAATATTTCCAATCTGCATATTCTCCTCCCAGCATTTTGCTTACACGACCTGTAACTCCCCATAAATGGCCAGCTTGTGCTGTTTTGCTCACTTTGAAGACGCAATCCACAGTGCACACCGTCAGTAAATCAGCTTGCACATTTTTTTGCGAGTGACAGTGAGTTTGCACATGTTTTTATACATGCAAAGCTTTAGTAAATCGGGCCCAGAGTGTTCTGCAGGGGGTGAGACTCATGGTGGAGCATAGATCTGATTTTAGCCAGGGCCCTTCTGTCCTGCACCTCCTTCACTGAGGATAGCCCAGGACAGAGCTGGACTTCTTGGTGATCCTGTCCAGCTTCTTCCTCTGCCTCTCTGTGATGCTGCTGTTCCAGCAGACCAAACCATACAGGATGGTAGATGCTACCACAGGGTCATAGAAGGTCTTGAGGAGTGCCCCCCTCACTCCAGAAGACTGCAGTCTCCTCAAGAGGCAGAGCCTGCTCTTACCCTTCTTGTACAGTGCATCTGGGTTGTGAGTCATTAGATGGGACATGAGAGCCATTGGCCTAAAGCTGTAAGGGTCTTATGCTTGAGATGTCTTGGGCACTGGGACAATGCAGGAGGTCTCCCAGAGCTGTGGTACCAACCTCGGCTTTATGCTCAGGTTGAATACATAATTCATAGCTCCATGACTTAAGGAGCCTGGAGCTGATGCCATCTTGTCCAGGTGCCTTCCTGTCTTTGATCCTTCTTAGCTCGCTTCTCACCTGGACTGATGTGAAGGACATGGGTGGACAGGGGGTCTGTATGGTGGTGGAGTGGAAAAGTGCTTGCAGCTGTGTAGTGGTGTGGAGTTGAGGTGTGAAGGACTGAGGGAGTGGGGCCAGGACCGGGTGTTGGGAAGATGGTATGCGGCCTTGTGGGTGAAGGAGAGGATGATTGATTGAATCTTGTTGATTGAGATCATTCACCCAACGTAGGTCCCCCACAACCTGGGCATGAGGCTACTCCAGACCCTGCTGACGTTCTGTCGTTGCAGCTGCTCCTCCATCTTCCTTCTGTAGCTGGCCTTCCCCTCCCTGATCTTCCTCAGCGCCTTCTGTACAGTCCCCAGCTCCTCCTTGTGCCCTGATCTGAACACTCTTTCCATTCCGCCGGGAAAGCTATGATATCAGGGGTCATCCACTATTTATTGTTTGAAAATGACTGTACAATACGGCACGTTACATTGTTTTCCTAGCAGAAGTTGATGTAGTCTGTGATGCAATCTACTTTATCACTGATGTCCTATCGATGCGGGTCACAGAGCTCTGACCATATAGTGGTGTTGAAATAGTCTCTCAGGGCCTCCTCACTCTCAGCGCACCACCTCCTCACCACTCGGGGTACCACAGGCTGTCTGTTCACTAAAGGTAAATACACAGGCCACAGGTGGGTGATACTGTGGTCTGCTCTCCCCAGAGGAGGGAGTGATAGTGATAAGTATGTCTCCATGGTGTTGGCATAAAACAAGTCCAGTATGTTATTTTCTCTGGTGGAACAGAAGACATATTGAGTGTATGTGGGGAGGACAGAGGGGAGAGATGCATGGTTGAAGTCCCCTGAGATAAGTAACAGAGACCAACGTGTCAGAGGGGGGCACATACACCGCGATTACAATGACGTGCATGAACTCAGCAGATGGAATGGCCTCATACTAACTGCGAATAGTTCAATATCTCTGCTACACAGTTGCTCTTTCACTAAGCAGCATCCTGGCTTGCACCATTAGTCATTAATAGTGTTGGGAGTAACGCGTTATTAATCAACGTTTTACAGTAACAGCGTTACTTTTGCAGTAACGAGTGCTGTAACTCATTACTTTTACTTTATACGTACTGTGATCTAAACAGGCTCGTTACTTGTTAGTTCTATTCAGGAGTCAGGACTACTTTCTGTGGTGGACCTGACACGGAAATGACGCAGCAACATGAATGACTTCAAATCAACATGGCGGCAGACAATGATAGTCCAAGTGTTGGATTTTTCATGTGGAAATGCGCTCATTATTGTTCCTTTGTGGCAATGAATGAGAGGAATATTTTCGTGACGTATAATATATGTGGAGGCTTGAAAACTCTGTTGACATCAAAGACAAGCAATTCCAACTTAATGAAACATCTTCAGAAACAACGCCCCCTCTCCAAGCTAGTTGAACGGGAATCCAAAGGTAACTCCACAGGTGATGAAACCTCTTCACTAAACTACACTTGAAATGTTTTAGTGAAAGGTAACATCAGTGTATCAGCCTTTCAAATGTTTGTATTTCACAGGACTGAGAGGCACACCCGGCTACAGAAACATATTAAAGGGGGGGCAAAATAACAATTTTTCAGGGGGGCACACTTTTTCAACCTTCATTTTATTTGCTTCAGGTTGGAGTGTGGCTCTGTGACCACTCCTACAGTGCCTTTTTCTCACTAAAATGGACACACACAAGCATTTGTGTCAAGAACAGTCACAATGGCTGTGGCAAACAGATAGCATCATACACCTTCATTCAGGGGCGATTCCAGGATCAGAAGTTTAGGAGTGCTGAGCACCCAGAGAGCTGCCAGCCAGGCAAGATAACTTTCACTTTTTAAAAGTTGAATGCAATTTTTGCTGGAGTATTTTTGTGTTAAAATATTAAGTTTCAACCAAGTACTGTATGGTTTCAGCACTTCTCTCAATCTCTCAAATTTAAGGGGTACTGGGATTCAATTTAGGGGTAATTAATAGGCTATGCCTATTTTGGCACCCCCAAAAATAGGCTAGAAACTTCGATGGCTTCACTTCTATTGGAAACATAACATAAGTAAAGTAAGTGAAAATTATTATTGGTAGGATTTCTGAAAAGATAAATGTTAAAGTTGTGCTCAATAAGACTGCACCTGAATTAAAGTCAGGGTAATAGCCTAAAACAACAAAAATATTATACCTAAGCCTTATATACAAGTTTGATCATAAAATATGTTTGTAAATATATACAAGTTTGGATAAACATTAAAAACATTTTAGGAAAATTTGTAACCCCTAGACATTTTCATTAAATATTTTGAGCCGTTTTTCTGCATTGGTCTCCTAATGTGTTGCACATCGTAACACATATTGGGGGCTCGTCCGGGATCTTTTTCATTCCCTCGTCCATAGTCTTTTGGTATTTAAGGGTTTTGTGATATTGGCGCTGGCCTTTTTTCCATGGTGAGTATTTTTGGGGTTTGGGCTTGGCTTCGTTTTCAGCTTGTTTCTGCATGGATAGCCTCGAGCTGGGTACTCCACTGAAGACTCGGAGATAAATAAGTTTGTATTTTCTCCAGTTTTCAGTTTAGGCAGAGTAGATAGCCACCCATTCCCCGTCACCATCCACTTTCGACCAGTGTGCCAATCTGTCTTGTTGGGCTCTGTCTAACCCGCTATTCGCTCCTGTTTTTGTTTTTGAGCAAATCTGTAATTTTTTTTCTGGAAAGTCTGATTAATTGTGGTTCTGTCTGCACATGTGTGCTTGTTCTAAATTAACGACCTGCACTACTTACAGTAGTAGCTTGTTTGATTTTTGAGTAGCCTTGTTTCCTTTTGACTGTATTGGTAAACGTGCTGCTCGTTATTCTTGATCACTTTCCGGATTAGTCTGTGCACCTGTTTTCATTTGCTGTCGGTTACAAGACTGGAGTTTGTTGAGTCCCCATCTCATAGTAAGATGAATAGGCTTAACAAACCTGAACTGTTGGCCAAACAGTTGGCCAAACAGTGCAAAATCCTATTACGCCCAGAGGAAGAACACACTAAAGAAATTCTCGAAGCTAAACTCGTCGCTGTGCTTATCAAAACAGGGGTGCTGTCTGAGTTGCCTCAGCGCAAAACAACAATTAAGTTGCTGTCTAAGCAGCCTTTAGGTTTTGCATCTCCATCTCAATCCCCAGACACTCAGGTCCGCTTGCGTTGGACCTTGAGCAAAAAGCGTCTGGAGATTGAGTTGGAGCGTGAGCATCTGCGGTCTCAAATACATCGGTTGGAGGTCGAGAGAGAAAATGTCAAAACTAAGTGTGACATGGCAAGGAACATTAAATTGATTCCCCCCTTTAGCGAGGCAGATGTCGAGCGATACTTCCCGCACTTCGAAAGGGTGGCTACCAATTTGGCTTGGCCAAAAGACAAATGGGCACTTTTGCTTCAGTGTGTCCTGACTGGGAAGTCCCAGGAAATCTATGCATCCCTCCCTGTGGCTAGTAGTGCCAAGTATGACAAGGTTAAGACTGCAATTTGAAATGGTTACCAGTTAACGGCAGAGGCTTATCGGCAAAGATTCAGAAGACTCAGAAAAAAACACGATCAGACATATGTCAAGTTTGGCCGAAAATGTCCTTTGACCACTGGTGCACTATAGTTGAAACAGACGATGGGGCTTAATTGCGCGAGTTAATTCTCCTTGAAGAGTTCATTAACTGTTTACCACCTTCATTGCAACGTATGTCAGCGAACAAAAACCTAAAACTGTCTCTGCTGCGTGCACCCTCTACGATGAGTATTCCCTCATCCAACAGGACCGTGGCCAAGCCAGACCTCGTCCTTCGTCTCCCGGGTCATCTGTGTCTCGCAACCGCACTGGAACCAAGCCGGCGTCTACTCCAACCGATCAACAAGGTTGTTTCTATTGTAGTAAACCCCGTCATGTAATTGCCGACAGTTTGAAATTAAAGCGTAAGTTTAGCATGCTCACTTCCACCAGTGTCGTTCTGAGAATGCCACAACCTCTGACAAGTCATTGTACGATCCGTTCCTGTTAGATGGGTCCGTGTCCGGTACCGCCCTGGTGCCAGTCCGCATCTTACGAGACACCGGTGTGAATGAGTCGATCCTATTCCAGTGGGTCTTGCCATTGTCAGCCCATACTGCCACAGGCAGTAGTGTGCTGGTTCATGGTATCGGAAAGGGGGTGTCTGAGATGCCCCTCCACCGCATTTTGTCGCGGTCGGATCTTGCTAGTGGTGAAGTGAATGTAGCCGTAACAATTTACCAGTCCCAGGCGCCACGCTGTTGCTCGGCAATGACACTGCCCGTGGTAATGTGTTTAGCTGCGATGCACCGCTTTAAGTAGTGACGAATCCTCTAGTGTCTGACACAACTGATGCATGCCAGCGCGAGCATCCTGATGTTTTTCAGGCCAACGTAGTCACACGTGCTCAAGCGAAGAAGGCTGCTGCGTCGAAAGTAGTGCCAGACATCACTCTAGCTGACACATTCATGGTGAAACCAGAGGCGTGCACCAGAATCCTGAAGTATAACCAGAGTAAACCAAAGCGTGATACTGTGTTAGACCCTACAGTTCCAAAAGTTCTGCATGACCGTTCTGATTTCTGTCTGACACAGTCCGATTTGATTAAGCAGCAAAACTCTGGCGATAGTCTTGTAAGTCTTGTCTTGTCTTTCATTCGTTATGTTCAGATTTGGAGATAGGCACTGTCTCCCAAGGTTATTATTTACGTAACAGCGTGCTAATGAGAAAGTGGAAGCCTCGTGACCAGTCTGAAGAATGGCAATGAGTATGGCTCACGATGGCCTCACTGGCCATAGCGGTTGATTCCGCCTGCACCGTTACACCCCATACCAGCCATAGGCCAGCCGTTTGAATGTGTAGTCATAGATTGCGCTGGTCTGCTCCCAAGGTCGAGAAGTGGCTATCAGTATCTGCTGAATGTGCATGTCCACTCGTTATCCAGAGGCCATTCCTCTCAGGAAAATCACTACGAAATCCATTGTCCGAGGACTGCTCCGTTTCTTCTCATTCGTTGGATTACCTCGTGAAATACAGAGCGATCAGGGCACAAATTTCATGTCCAAAGTGTTTGCCAAGGCCCTCCAAGCTCTTCAGATCACTCACCATGTGTCCCAACGCGTTCCATCCCACCAGTCAAGGCGCGCTTTTTCTGCGTTGGTCTCCTAATGTGTTACACATCTGAACACATATTGGGGGCTCATCCGAGATCTTTTTCGTTCCCTCGTCCATAGTCTTTTGGTATTTATGGGTTTTGTGATATTGGCGCTGACCTTTTGTCCGTGGTGAGTACTTTTGGGGTTTGGACTTGGCTTCTTTTTCAGCTTCTTTCTGTGTGGATGTCCCAGGAGGGGCGTCCCTGAAGCCTTGAGCTGGCTTCAGGGAGCCATCATGAGATGAAAGCCCCCTCTTTAAACTGCTGTGAAAGCTGGGAGTTGATTAATTAATTGTAACATTTTTCCCTCTAAGTTAAATCAAACTCACCTTCATGCTGAATATTTTGGTGAACGCAATAAAAACGGTCCTGTAGCCCACTTTTCTATTTTGTGTTTTTGATCCAAGTCTTAAATTTAAAGTATAAAAATACAAGGCCTTGTTTGTTTTTGATATAAGATTCAGAATATAATAAAACAATAGAGGGTTTTTGGTCCATCAGCGCCTCATCAATCCTGAAGACACCGTGTTGGAGGCACTGAGAGGTAAAAACTGATCTGGATGAATGGGAAAAAGTCAATGGATAAATGCGAATATTGTGATGGAGGAATGTCCAAAATTACATAGAAACTCATAACAATACAGTATAGATTCAAAGACATACAGGGCAGGACAAAGCACAGTATTTGGAGAAATTCACTCATCTTGGATCGAAGATGAACCAGACAGTTTTCCATTCTAGAAATGTTTGCAGGCCTACCACCAGATGATGTGTGGATGGGTGAGGGAGCTGCAGTATCAAGTTGTGAGAAAGTGATCCTCCCCCCTCTCACCGCTACGGTGAGCTGCGCAAGCAGGGCAGGGAAGAGAGAGAGAGGGACCAGACTCATTTCCCTCACACACACCTTGACACCATCACCAACGGGAAGTGAGATACCTGCAACCTGGTCCCATTTTCACACACATTCCCCGCCTCAGTCACAAGCACACGACACCAAACACTCACTACTCACCACCGGCTCCAGATCCACGGCTCCCATGTGGAGGCATGTCCCCAGCAGGAGCTGGGGTTTTAAGTCCGCTCTTGGAGCTAGGGTGATGAACATTATGCCAGCGGAGAGATGTTTGGTGTGTTTTTAGTTAGAATTCATGATTATGTTAATTTGGTGGTATTGTGTTATTTTTATTTACAATTGACTGGAATTATTGTAAATATATGGACATGTATATATGTATATATAAGGGGGTGACCTGTTCTCTGGGGTGGTAGATTCCAATCTAGGGAACAGGTAGCTCTATATAAGCTTGCTGAGGGAAAGGGAGAGAGGAGAGACACATGCTTGCTGTGAGGCTGTGTGAGTTGCTTTGCGTGAGTTTACTAGAGTTGACTGTAAATTTACTTTACTATTCCTATAACATTCTTGTGTTTTCTGTTGACCATTTGTTTGCTTTTTGCATTCTTTTTGTTCCTGTTATCTTTTTGTTACCCTGGGTTTTATGAGAGCCCCAGTTGATTTTTACATCAGCCGCCCGCTCACCTCCTTCCTTTCTTTGTCAATTGTCCAGCTGCCACTCCGCACTTGGGGTGACCACTCGCCATCTCAAACCAGTCATCGATCATAGATCTCTTGTGAAGGCCAAAGTAAGTAATGCACTAGTGTCTTGGGATGTTAGGGATATAAGTTAAAGTTTTACATGCATCTAGGAACTTTTGATTAATTTTTGTATTCTTTAGTTGTAGCTTGTGTAACAGAGTAGAAAAATGCATTTGTTTTTGTTAGTTTCATTTTTAAATGTATGTGGGGATTTTATTCATCATGTATTTATTTTGTTATGTGATTGTGAATTTAATAGTAATGTGTTGCTCTATGGTATTATTATTATTAGCTTTGAATGTTGTTTTCGTTTCTCTTGATCCTCTATATATCCCCCCCCCCCACACAGTATTGTTCCTACTGATGAGGGTAAGTTATGGTAGCAGTTGCTACTGACATTTATCACTGTTTCCCCGATGCCATTTGTTCATGCTGTTGAAGCCACATGCTGATCCCATGTAATTACTACCACGTGTACATGTTGTATTAATTTACACATTCAAATGTTCTTTTTAATTACTGTTTTATTTTGTATGCCTAGTGACATACACTACATAGCTAGCACTGTCTTAAGGCTTCTGTTCTGTTTAGGATTGAACAAGGAGAGAGGGGAACATAGTCAACACTAAAAAGGGTTTTGTCTACTACAGGTATGTGTCTCATTGAAAATGTTAAATTTAGTTTTGTTTTACCCCACACTACATGTCATTATTGTCCAGTAGTGTCTCTGTCCACATGTCTAAGTTAATCAATGTTAATTTCTTTCTGTTATGATGTGCATGTTGTACATTTTCATGTCAAATGTTCTTTCTCATATAAGCTCACAGTGTTGTTCCTACTGATGAGGGATTGAACAAGGAGAGAGGGGAACATAGTCAAGACTAAAAAGTGTTTTGTCTTCTACAGAAACAAAGTTGTGAAAATACCCAGGCTTTATCCCATCTATATCCACATCGGTTACACCTGGACTCTGTGAGCTGCAGCCATCAAAGACTCTAGAACTGAACTGTAAGATCATTCCCTGCTCCTAAACACCTCCATTGTTTTGCCTATTAAAGTGTCCTGTTGTAAAATCTGGCTCAGCTCCTGACTATTTGTTTATTGTGCCCAAATGACTTTCACACTTGGGGGTGTGTTCCTGGTTGTCAGGATAAAATGCAATGTGACCTCTCCCTCAGGGAAGCACTCTGCTTCACTGGCGGTGGTCAGAGTGTGTTGTCTTCCTTTTCTGCAAAGAATAAACACTTGGTACCTGTTCCAGTCTTGTTTTCTGATTTTCCAAGACTGAATAGTTGATGTTGTGATATGTAATAGACACTCTGGGTCGTCATTCATTCAAGACAAATGAGCTAGCCCATATGGTCCTACACCACCAATAAACCTCAAATAATATCGTGCCCAACCCAGTGCACCTACCTGTATCTTTGAATCTATACTGCATTTTTATGAGCATGTGTGTCATTTCAGACATTCCTCCATCGTAATATTAAAATCTATCCAGTGCAGTTTTCCAATTCATCCAGATCAGTGTTTACCTCAAAGTGCCTCCAACATGGCGACCTCCAGATTGATGATGCACTGATGATGTGCAGTGAAAGCCCTCTATAAATGACTTTAAACATTTTTTTTATTGTCAATGACACTTTTACTGCACAGACCTGGAAGGACATTCAATTTTGCGATTGTGATTAATTATCATACATGACATACATGACACACATGCACAACAAAGTGTGAACTTCTGACCAGTTTGCATCCAGAGAGCTCCTCCAGCAGAGCCATGAGGATATATCCATCCTGAATGTCCTGGAAAAGGTCGTGGACCTCAATGGGTGGGTCACACTGAAAATGGAGGGAAAGGGGTGACAGTTAGAGCTACAACCCTTCATCGATAAAGTAATTGAAATATTGGTCGAAAACGCTGAATGTCTAACTATGGCACCTGACAACAAAATTAAGACACGGTTGTAGCTTCAAACTACATTATGGTTAGATGTCCAATCAAAAACTGCATTTCTTTCACTCCTGCGCTGTTTTGTTGCTATTAGCAGGGGTATATGTTGTTATTGAGCTATGAGTTTTTTTTACATTTTCATTTATAAATAGCATTTGATTATACTTACTACACTTACTTTTACACTTACGACTATGATTATGCTACTGTGTATTTATTCAATGGCATCACAACTGTTTCTTTTTTCTGCAGGCATATTATGACTGAATATTCCAACAATGACACACATCATACACTCCATGTAGTCTGGTGTGGGTGAAAAAAACACACTTAATCAAGGTTCTTTTAGTCTGTAGATTTATTCCAGTCTGTGCACAGAATCTTACACAACAAATTTGTGAAAGAGGACCTCAATTGTCTTCCACAAAATGGACAGGAATCAGGTCCTCTTTATTAGTGCCCATAGACCTCTAGCTGCACTTTTATATCCCAAACTAATGACTTCACACCCACATAGTAAAGAGCAAGAAAACTTGAAAAACTTGAAAACTCATTACAACATTCTCAAATACAAACAGTATTCTTCCATCAACAAGACGGCAGAAAACGTCGGCATGCAACTCAAGAGCCGATACAGTTCAGGAGAGTTTTCACTGTGGCAGAGAGTATGGGGGAAACTGATGACGGGGCAAAGACCCGAACTAGAAAATACTGTCTCCTCAACATCTGACTTCTCCCGCCTGGAATGGTCCTCCATATTCTGAATCTGTGGATGCATAAAGCAGTTTTCCTGAGTAGCCTCCCTGCCTGGGTGGTTGGACACTTGGTCACAAGTTCATCATCCAAAATGTCATGAGCAGGAACCCAGGACCTCTGCTCTGCACCCTTCTGCCTGGTGTAAATCATGCGTTGTAGCGTAAATGCTGGCCTGAACAAAGGAGTGTGGATCGAATTTGAAGCCATGTCCTGTGGCATGTCTAGGCTGATGGGCAGGAAACCTCCTTCTCCTGGGTTGGGTATAGCAGTGGTTGATAACCATTAGCATATTTGAAAGGAGAGAGTCCACTGGCAGAGCAGGCCAGGGAGCTATGGGCATATTTCACCTACAGTAATTGCGATGACCAGGAACAGGGGTTCTAGGAAGCAATACCATGCAGAGCCGTCTCCACCTCCTGGCGCATACACTCCACCTGTCCACTGGACTGGAGGTGGAACCCAGAGGACAGACTGGCCCCCAAAAGCCTGCAAAATTCCATCTAAAATACAGAAGAGAACCTGGGGGTCACAATCTGACACTACATCCACTGGGAGGCTGTGCAGGCAGAACACATGGAGTAAAAACATCTGGGAAGTCTCCTTCACCACCTGGAACTTGGGCATAAAATAATACACAGCACAAAATAGTACACCTTGCTAAAGTAGCGGACAATGGTCAAGATGACCATATGACCACTGGAAGTGCTAGGAGGATGGGCTTTGGTCTATCAGCTGCATCCTCTCCCCATAGGAACCAGCAGAAAGTGTATCAGACATCGGCAAGCGCGGCGCATCGCGCCGGGTAAAGCGCAGCCGGGCGCAGCGCTGCCGCTGTGCCGCGCGGCAAGGCAGCAAGGTTGCTAAGCTACCAGTAACAACATTTAGCAGTTGATTTGAGCGCGATCTTGTGAGAAGGTGTATTAAGTCCTGGCTATAGTGCTGAAAAGGAGACAAGGAGACGAGCAGCACAGAAAAGGAGGATGTGGGTCCATCCAGTTCTGATGGGAAAGCAGGAATTGGGGGAATATAGACTGGGTCCGGGAGCTACAGCTCCGTAAGGACCGCTTTGAGAGCTACCTCAGGCTGGTCCGGGAGCTACAGCTCCATCACGCCGTTTTGAGGTCTACTTAGGCTAAGCAGGGAGCAGTTTAACCGCCTGCCCGGTAAACCTTGTGTCCCAGAGATCGGGAAAATTGATTAGCTGCCCCTCCATAGTTCTGGTGTCCGCTGGAACTCGTGACCCAACAACCTCTCTCCTATTGGACGCGCCGCGATGACGTCACAGTGCGCAGCGCCCGAGTTGAACAGTTCTCAACTCTGCGCCGCTGAGCGGCGTGCAACAGTGGCAGGCACCGTCCCTGGGGAAGAAAGGAACCCGGCAGGCTCTGCACTCTTGCGCCGCGCAACCACATACACAATGAATGGGTTTGCCGCCCGTCGCCTGCGCTTGCCGCGGTCTATGTGGAAGCACCTATAGCCACTGGAGGATGTACTGGACATGGTGGATGTGCATGTCTCTGTACTGGCAGAAGATGAGGATATCGAGACACATGAAGACAAATTGGTTGAGCATATCTCTAGGCACATCATTGATCAAGGCATCGATGAGGCGAAATGGCATTATTATATACTACTCAGCTCAAAGACATTGAAGATGAGAAACAATGGGTAACAGTTTTTAATGGTGTGGTGGAAATTTTACATGCATCTAGGAACATTTGATTAATGTCAGTATTCTTTAGATATAGCCTGAACTACGTATGCTGCAGCCATCAAAGACTCAAGACGCGGCATGCCGTGCGCCCTGCTTCGACCATACTTCCTCGACCATTCTTCCGAGCTCTGCAATGTCCCATCTCCCTTTCCTATCTGAGGTCTTAGAGAAAGTAGTTTTCACACAGCTGCATTCCTTTCTCGATAATAATCATATCTTTGAGAAATTTAAAGTTTTAGGTCACAGTACAGAGTCTGCTCTTTTAAAAGTACATAATGACATCCTGCTGTCTCTTGACGCTAAAAAACAGCAAGTGATAATGGACCTCACTGCAGCATTTGATACAGTAGACCACTCGGGCATGTCTGGCTCAGCAGGTTGGGCTTCAGGGACCCGTACTTAACTGGTTCAGATCCTACTTAACAGGTCATAGTTTTTCGGTTATGGTTGGTGATTTCTCTTCCTGTCCTGCCCCTCTGACCTATGGTATACCACAGGGATATGTGCTGGGTCCTGTTCTGTTCTCTTTGTACATGCTGCCATTAAGAGCTATTATTTTAAAGCATAATGTTTTTTTCATCTCCATGTGGACGACCTATCTCCCAGTTGCACCAGACCTCCCAGACACACTTGAGCCTCTTCACAAATGTTTGGATGACATCAAACTCTGACTGTCACAGAACTTTTTATGTCTTAATAAAAGAAAAACTGAATGTATTCTGATTGGCAATTCAACTCAAATTACATTTCTTCGTGTTGTCCAGCTCTCCTTTCCCAGTCATGTGCTCAAGAACTTAAGCGTGACACTAGACAGCACTTTACAGTTGCTGTGGTTAGGACAAGCTTCTTTCAGCTTCGCACACTTGCTAAAGTCAAGCCTTTCCTGAGTCAGAGAGACATTGAGAAAACAATCCATGCTTTTGTCAACTCCCGCTTAGACTATTTCAATGCACTTTATGTTGGGGTTAACCAAGCATGTCTTCACCACTTACAACTAGTACAAAATGCTGCTGCTCTCTCAGAAGTTCAGAATTGATTTTAAATGTCTGCTGTTTGTTTTTAGTTCTGTCCATGGTCTGCACCTTTGTTGTGTAGTGACACTTTCTTTTTTAGTATGTTTTATTGTGTTTTATTGGAAATTCTTCAATTTATATTTAAACTATTGATTGATTGACTGAACTGCGTAAGAGGAATGATAATATGAAAAGAAAAAAAGAACATGATAATGTTGGCACTAATGCTGTGATGAGTTTGCGTGTTTAAAAGCCAGTGTAGATCCTACTACTCTGATCCATGACTCCGATCCTTGTTCTCCACGAGTCCAACCAGAAGCTTATGAGTGAGAAGGCATCCAAAGCAGCAACAAGGACAGTAAGACTTCAGCACACATGCAAACATCACATAGGAGAGCAAAAATTAATCTAGAGATAGAAGGAGAGATTCTATCCAGAGACAGAAATAGAAAAGAACAAGAATGAAGAGAAGTATGAGGATGTTGAATCCCGGAGCTTTGCCTTTGCTGAGTTTATAGAAGAGACACAGTGTGCTAAAGATGCATAAAGTGAGACATACACTCACTGGCCACTTTATTAGGTACACCATAACGGGTTGGACCCCCTTTTGCCTTCAGAACTGCCTCAATTCTTCATGGCATAGATTCAACAAGGTGCTGGAAGCATTCCTCAGAGAGTTTGGTCCATATCGACATGATGGCATCACACAGTTGGCACATATTTGTCGGCTGCACATCCATGATGCAAATCTCCTGTTCCACCACATTCCAAAGATGCTCTATTGGATTGAGATCTGGTGACTGTGGAGGCCATTTGAGTACAGTGAACTCATTGTCATGTTCAAGAAACCAGCCTGAAACCATTCCAGCTTTATGACATGGCGCATTATCCTGCTGAAAGTAGCCATCAGAAGTTGGGTACATTGTGGTCATAAAGGGATGGACATGGTCAGCAACAATACTCAGGTAGGCTGTGGCGTTGCAACGATGCTCAATTGGTACCAAGGGGCCCAAAGAGTGCCAAGAAAATATTCCCCACACCATTACACCACCACCACCAGCCTGAACCATTGATACAAGGCAGGATGGATCCATGCTTTCATGTTGTTGACGCCAAATTCTGACCCTACCATCCGAATGTCGCAGCAGAAATCAAGACTCAGCAGACCAGGCAAGGTTTTTCCAATCTTCTATTGTCCAATTTCGATGAACTTGTTCAAATTGTAGCTTCAGTTTCCTGTTCTTAGCTGAAAGGAGTGGCACCCGGCGTAGTCTTCTGCTGCTGTAGCCCATCTGCCTAAAAGTTCGACGTACTGTGCGTTCAGAGATGCTCTTCTGCCTACCATGGTTGTAACGGGTGGTTATTTGAGTCACTGTTGCCTTTCTATCAGCTCGAACCAGTCTGGCCATTCTCCTCTGACCTCTGGCATCAACAAGGCATTTCCGCCCACAGCACTGCCGCTCACTGGATATTTTTTCTTTTTCGGACCATTCTCTGTAAACCCTAGAGATGGTTGTGCGTGAAAATCCCAGTAGATCAGCAGTTTCTGAAATACTCAGACCAGCCCTTCTGGCACCAACAACCATGCCACGTTCCAAGTCACTCAAATCACCTTTCTTCCCCATACTGATGCTCGGTTTGAACTGCAGGAGATTGTCTTGACCGTGTCTACATGCCTAAATGCACTGAGTTGCCACCATGTGATTAGCTGATTAGAAATTAAGTGTTAATGAGCAGTTGGACATGTGTACCTAATAAAGTGGCCAGTGAGTGTAGCTGGAGATTACAATAAGTGAACTGGTGGGCAACTGGTGGAGACAAGAAGGCTGTGGAGGTGGGAGGGAGGAGAGCGTGAGGTGACGTTGGGGGAGAGAGCATGAGGAAACGCAAGGAAAGAAATAGGAGAGAAAAACGTGCCAATATGCACAATAAAACTTAAGGCTGCGTCCCAATTCTTCCCCTTTACCTTTCCCCTTAGCCCCCAGTGTTCGTCTTAACCCTCGATTTTGAGCAAAAGAGTGAGGAGTAGGCCGTTCCCCTAAGAAATGGGACACCGCTCCCTACGTCATCATCCCTCGCCACCGATTTGCATCATCATGCCTTGCCCGGAGCCACGGAGGCTACAAACACAGGAAGATGCCATTCTTGGATGTCAGTTTTCTGTGCTTTTTATATTTTTATGCACTAGTCTGCGATCAGACAAAGTCATCAGAGAGGAAGATTGTTTCTGAGAGGCATACAACTACTCACGGATTCAATGACGGTATGTTTGTCATGATATGTACCTAAGTAACATGGTAACAAACATTTGCAAACTGCACAGCTGGACACGTAGCCAGCTGAGCCACTTGCTAATGTTTATGTTACCTACGTTACCTATGAAATACTGTGTATTTATGCAGTTGTAAAATCGTGGGTCAGTGACGTGAGGTTTGAACTTTTTTTTGTTCCTTCAGGCGGAATGTCCACCGATGCACTGCAGGGTGGATGCAGATGTTCCCATCTCACACTTGTGGTTCGATGAGGAGGCTGATGTCATCTGGAAATGAACTGCAGGTCCTATGTTCAATTTCCCCAAGGCAACAGTACATAGATATTGTGTTGTTTGCTTTCATAGCAATTGTAAATACTGTTTTGTTCCATGTATATATGTATATTGTTTTCACACTAGTGTATTGGGGTGGGGTTTTTCCAACTTTTTGCAATAAATGTCTTTTAAATTACACTTATATTGAGTATAACTGTTGAATGGATGCACATCTAGAACAGCTTTTATGTAGCACATTTACAGCTGAGCTGTAGCACTGAATAAGAAATATACATACATATTTAAAAAAACATTTTAAAAGATACAAGCTTACAATATAAATGTATATACATCTGTATAAAAAAATTACAACTGACAGGTAACATGAATCCCCCCCACAAAAAAAAAACACTCCAAACTACTGTCACATTTTGTCTACCATTTTCTCAAAAAGGTCTAAAAACCTCTGTGCTTTTGCCTCTGCCTCTTCATGCCTCAATTCCTGAAACACAAACACACATAAACACAACTTCCCAGTGGATACATGAGTTCTTCAGTTTTATGAAAGAAATTATGTTAAACTGTCCATCGCATACCTTGTTTCTCTGTTTTCGTTTCTCCCACTTCTTGGAAGCCTGTCGGCTGGTTACTTTTCCCTCCAAACCCTGCTCTTTCACAAATTGTCTGTATCACAACCAACAGTACAAATATTCAGTATTCAGAGCACAACATAAGCATTTTTAAAAATGCCTCTCTTCTGCTCACACTTCCATCTTTTGTTCATGCTGCAAAGGTACCAAAGTGTCTCTGCAGCCTGGCCCTATTGTTACTTGTGAATTCAGGTCTGTCACCCCTCCTGTGCTCTCCCACCTTTTCGCTCTGTCTCACTGCTTGATGTTTGTGCATAAAAGCTAGTTCTGTGAGATGATCATCGAACAGAACTTTGTGAGCTTCTGTCTCTGCTGTACAGTAAACTCATCTGAAGGTGGACAACACAACCAAGCCTGGCTGCAGAAACTCTTTGGCAACTCTGTAGCACAAACAAAAGGTAGATGTTTGAACATAAGGTTTTCTTCAGGATGCCTCTTTTTAGAGGTGGTTGATTGCAGCAGGAAGGGTCAAATGTAATACATATTATCTATGAAACACTTTCTTACACAACAAATGACAAATGTTTGCACTCTTAACTGCTGGAGTTAAATAAAAAAAATGCACATATAGATTTCTTTTTAATGATTACTTGCAACCAAGCCACATGGGCAGCAGCTTGCACTGGTAGCACGACAGTTATGACTCAACAATGCATTTATCCTCACTCCCACTGTTGCTTGGATGCTACTTTGGACTTCATGAAGTGTTCATTATGTTTGCTCCGGTGTTTTAATGAGATGCCGAGTCTCCTCTGGCATCCCTGAATTACACACACGGTGAATTACGTAGTAACGTGAAATCACGTAATCATACCGGTCTAACGATAAAAAAACAGTCAAGCGCTATCTAACAAATTGTCTAAACACCGAAAAGAGCTGTGTCATGGATTATCAGACACCTCAGTTCAACAAATAACTAGCTTGTTAATATGAAAGTTAACGATACCGTCGTCTAAACACACTTAAAACACAACTACATTTAACCGCATCGACAGTTCAAATGTAACGTAAAACATGAACATCATTATTCGAAATCATGATAAGTGGGAACAATGTTAAGAGAAGATTTAGTAAAACTAAGCTAAATACAAAAAGGCGAAGATAACTCGATATTGAGCCATGGGCCTTGCCATGTCTCAAAAGGGGGGAATAAAGAATAAAAAATATTTGAAAAGAGAACATATTCAAAGACTACAGGTGGAAGCATTGCTGTCGGAGATAATACCCAAGGGGGATAAATTCCACATAAAATCAGCTATGGTAATGGGAGACATTTTGCTGATTAGATCATTGCAAAGTTTTCTGAGTTCCTATATATTGAGCTAAAGTATCATTGTGCTTAGCATGTGGCTAGTGCAGGAGCAGCAGAAAGACAAGATGGACCTCTGAAAGCTAAGTGAGTAAAATGTAGCACAGAAACAGGATTGTATGTCAGAGCAAAGATTTACTTAAGTCCTTAGAGATCTTGTTTGCCCGAGCAGTACATCTAGGTGGGACCAATGTAGAGGACCAGCAGAGAAGATCCTCGACAACCACAGCATTTATGGATGCAGCCAGGGTCCAGTATTGTATTCACTTGTCTTCCCTACAACCCAAGATCAGAACTATTCAACCCAGCCAGGCAACTGGTAACGAGAAAAGATCTGGGAGCAAAGGGTGGGTGCACCGTAAAGTATGGCTAGCTAGTGTTTATGAAGAACAACCACCAGCAGAAGTGTGAGAGGTGGAAGTACACATCTGGATTCCGATGGTTGGCCGTGGCAGATGCACCAGGAAGCTGAGCTCACTGCCTCCCCCCGCTGAAATTACCCTCTCCAATCGATTTACCCCTGTCTCACCTCCCCAGAGGTTCACAACCCGACCCACTCCACTGCGCCGCACCTCCATACCCCACTTTACACCTGCGCCCCGGCGTGTGCCCCCCCCCCCCACCTGGACCCGCCGCAGAGCAGTCCCCTGTACCACTGCCCATCTCTTCCTCTCTGGACTCGGTCATTCCTGGACCCGAACAGGCGGCTCGGCACTCTGGGAGTCGCATCACCGCCACCACCGCTGGACGGAAACCTCACCCCACCTCCCAGCTTCCTCCTTCCTCTTCTAGGGCAGTAAGTGGACGCACTAAACAAACTACTGTTGCTTCCAACTCTCCTGTTCTGGTCATAGGTACTTCCATGGTTCGAGATGTGAGGATTGCCAGATGCAGCACCTCCTGCCACCCAGGTGCACTTGTCCAGGAGGTCTGTGACGCCATCCCCCAGCTGCTGTCCGAACGCCCATCTGTCTCCACCGTGGTTGCTCATGTTGGCACCTGTGACCACAAACTGCAGCAGTCGGAGAAGCTCAAGGCCGATTTCACTGCCCTTATCAGCACCACCCTGCTCCTAAACAAACAATGCATCGTCTCGGGTCCTTTTGCTCCTCCCTGCTTTCGGTGATGTCAAGTTCAGCCGCGTCAGACAGCTCCGCATCTGGCTGAAAGGATACTGCCGAAACAGAGACATCCCTTACGTGGACAATTTTACTACCTTCCTCCGCAGAGTGGACCTCTTCAAGCCTGACCGCCTCCACCCAAACCGTGCCGGATCCCGTCTGCTGTCCCTGAACATTGAACTGACTCTACGCTCCTCCAAGGGCTTCCCTGGCTGACGGTTAGTAAATCTATGCTCCAGGCACCAAAAGCATCACAGCCCAGGGACAGCTCAAAAAATCCTAACTAGTACTAGGCCTAAAAAATACTTTTCCGCTCCTAAAAACAGTGCAAACTCCAATAATTGAATTCCTATTAGTCCAGCAACTAGCCCACCAAATAGTGAAGAGCCTCAGTTAATAAAAATGGCTCTTCTAAATGTCAGATCAATATCTAGTAAATAATTTCTTATAAATGACCTCATAAACACCCACTGCTTAGATTTTACCCTGCTCACTGAAACCTGGTTGGATGACAATGGTAATGCTGCACTTATTGAAGCTGCACCTCCAAACTTTAACTTCATCCATACCACCAGAAGCAATAGAAGAGGTGATGGAATTGCTGCCATTTTCTCTGACAACCATGTGTGCAGGGAAGTCTCCCTTGGTGAATTTTTATCTTTTGAACTCATTGCGATATATTTACACAGTAAAATCCTGCTCATAATTGTTTATCGTCCACCAAAGTCCAGAAATGGATTTATGGATGAATTTTCTCAGCTCCTATCCGAGGTCTCCATTAACTATGACCGCATTGTCACATCTGGTGACTTCAACATCCATATTGATGTGAAAACAGATGCCATAAAATTCAAGTCTTCTAGGATCTTTTGAATTTTCTCAGTATATCCATGGATCAGCCCACAACAAAGGTCTTACTCTTGACCTTATCATCTCCAAAGGACTTAATATCATCCCCCCCTTATTATGGACATAGCCTTCTCGTATCATTGCTGCCTCTTCTTTGGAGTGTCTGCCAACCCTGTGCAAAAGAATCGTTCTCAAGCGCTTAAAAAAGCACATTATTAATAACAATACAGCCGAAAACTTTTAAAAAATAATAAATGGGTTGTTCATCACCTCACCATATACAGCTGGAGATCCTGTAGAAAACTTCACCAAAAAAATCAAGGATACATTTGAAGCTGATGCACCAGCTAAAATTAGCCATGTGGGGAAACAAAAAGCTCCACGGAGAAACAACACAGATGTCAGGGAGTCAAAGCAGAAGTGCCGCCAAGCAGAAAGGCAGTGGAGAAAAACAAAACTTAGGGTTCACAATGACATCTATGAAGACAAACTGACCGAATACAATAGCGTAATTAAGCTGGCCAGACAGTCGTTTTTCTCTAGGATCATAGATGAAAACGTTAATAATAATAAAGTACTCTTTTCAACTGTGGACAAACTTATATATCCTCCATCCACTATCCCATCAGAAATGCAGTCTACCGAAAAATGTGAACAATTTGCCTCATTTTTAGAGAAGGAATTAGCACAGTTAGATCTAAAATAAAAAAAATTGTCTTGTGCCTTGGTGCACTTTGACTGCCTTGATTCAACAGAGTTAGGAAACATAGTTACTCAGCTCAGGTCCTCCACCTGCTGCCTGGACCCCCTACCAACCAAATTCTTTCAAACAGTCTTCAATTGTTTAGCACCAGAGCTCTTAAATATAATAAGCTGGTCTCTTCAATCAGGCATCTTCCCTACATCACTTCAGACAGCCATCATCAAACCACTCCTAAAAAAGAATAATATGGATCCAAATGTTATCGCTAATTACAGGCCTATTTCAAACATTCCATTCCTTAGCAAAATACTTGAAAAGGTAGTCTACATTCAGTTAAATAACTATCTAACTTCAAACTCACTTTTAGACAAATTTCAGTCTGGTTTTCGCCCCCACCATAGCACGGAGACAGCACTCAGTAGTCAATGATCTGCACATGAATACAGATTCAAAAAAATTATCCATTCTTGTATTACTTGACCTTAGTGCTGCTTTTGACACAGTAGATCATGAAACACTACTGGAGAGGCTTGAGATGTGGGTCGGCCTTTCTGGCTCAGTTTTATGCTGGCTTAAATCGTATCTACAGGGGAGGCAGTTCTTTGTATCAATTGGAGAATCTGTATCACAGATGAAGGAAGTGACTTGTGGGGTCCCGCAAGGATCAATTCTCGGCCCACTTTTATTTAATCTTTACATGCTCCCACTCTCTGACGTCATAGGCAGACATAAAATAAATTACCATAACTATGCAGATGACACACAACTCTACATCTCTCTACTTACTGATGACCTGTCTACCATACAGTCCCTCCTCAATTGCACTAAGGACATCAACCAATGGATGACAGACAACTTTCTACAGCTTAATAATGATAAAACCCAAATACTTGTCTTTAGTGCTCAGGTTCATAGAAACAAAATTGAAACTCACCTAAAATCCCTTTCCCTTAGCTGTAGGAAGGAAGCAAAAAATCTAGGTGTGATAATTGATAGCACTCTGGACTTTAAAAATCATATCAACTACATTACAAGATCAGCATTTTACCGTCTGAAAAATATATCTAAATTGAGAGGCTTCCTGTCAACCGCACTCAGAGAAACTGATTCATGCATTCATCTCAAGCAGAATAGATTACTGCAATGGCCTGTTCACTGGACTCCCAAAATCAAGTATACATAGGCTGCAACTAATTCAAAATGCAGCAGCACGTGTTCTCACCCAAACTAGGAGATCTGACCACATCACACCAGTCCTTAGATCACTGTAAAAACCAGGATTGACTTTAAAATCCTGCTCCTGGTCTACAAAGCTCTACATGCCTCGCACCCCAGTACTTAACCGACATGCTAGTAAACTATACCCCACCGTGACCACTCAGATCCACAATCAGTGATAGGTTTATCATCCCTCGGAGTAACACGAGGCAGGAGGAGGCTGCCTTCAGTATCTATGCACCAAGCCTCTGGAACAACCTGCCTGACACAGTTGCCCCCCTGCTGGTCCTGGGTGAGGATCCCCTCCTCTGTCTGTCACCCTGAGGTTTCTTCCTTTTTTCCCTCGATGGGTTTTCTTGGGAGTTGTTCCTCAGCCTTTGCGAGGGCATATAAGGCAGGGGTGTTCATCTTTGTGCAGTAACCACTGTAAAGCACATTGAGTTTTCCTTGCGCATGAAATGTGCTCTACAAATAAAGATTGATTGATTGATTGATTGATTGACTGAACTGAGGAGTTAAAGTAATGCAACGTTGCCTTTTCACAGTTAGCAATGCAAGTGTCGCTATCTGGTGCTGAGGGCAGTGGGGGAATTTTCCTTCAGGGTGAATAAGGAACGCAACTTGAGAAGGGTCCTCAGGAACTATTGAACATCAAAAACCATTATCATCAATTATTTGAAATCATCTGAAAAACACTGATGCCAAGAGATGTTGAGAGAACCTGAAAGTTATTGTTTCATTTGAGAAAAAAACAAAAAACAGGTTTAAGTAAGTGATGATGAGAAGACAGTGGGAGCGTGAAAGGACACCACATGGATTCAAAGAGCCGAGAACAGTCACTGTAAGAGCATCACCAATTGGTGAGTCGCGAAAATCTGAGGACTTCTAAACCAACTATCTCAGTGGGAAAAGGGGACAAAAGTCTCAACCCTGAAGAAGAAAACCAACAATCCCTAAGAAATTAGTGGTGAGAAACTCCTAAAGGAATTTCACATAATCATGTGAAATCTTGAAGCAAGATGGTGTCAGGCAAGAGAGTCTTCACCTGGTCTGCAAGCAGTTTATTTTGTTTTCTTAAAAGCAATGATTATTTAGAGTCCTGTCTGTTATTACAAAGAGAAAATGAGATTAGTGAATTTTAAAACTGGTTTAGAGATTTGAAAGCTTGTTGAGTTGATGAAATGAGGGAGGACATCTTGTATAAGGAAAAGAACATGTATATGGATCAGTTATGTTTAGTATAGTTTAAAAAATAATTAAACCAAAATTCTTAACTTAAATGTTGAGAAAAGTGTTGACATGCTTTTCACTTAAATTTTCATTTCTTGTAAATTTAATATATTGCACATATGTAGATGTCTTGAAAACTTAACCCTGAGATGGATTTGATTTAAGGTGAATAATGTGTCCGTTCCATAAACTAGGTTGCTTATTGAGATGCTGCAGTGATGGTTTCAACAGCTCCTGCTAAAGGGGAGGCATGTAGGAAAAATGTAACTAAGCCTGAGGATCATAAAGTTGGGACCAATAGGGAGAAAGTAGTCCTTTCTTTACATTCATAGGTGACAATGACAATGTTGAAAGTGATGTGCAAGCAAATTCTTCCTATTCTAATTGATGTGTAGATTTAAAAATGTGAGATTTTCTATATCGAGAGTGGAATAGGTTATCATAAATGATAAAAAGGGGGAAGTTGCGGTGGAAATTTTACATGCATTTAGGAACACTTGATTAATCTCAGTATTCTTTAGATATTGCCTGAATTCTGTATGCTGCAGCCATCAAAGACTAAAGATTTTTTCCACAACAATGGTAATCTTGTTTAGTCCAAAATACTCTATGTGGGAGCTCAATATATTTTATGTCTTATCTTTTATGTCTGTTGGAGATGACAACAGGGAAATGATGCCATCTACCAGGGAGTCAATGTGGATCAGCAGACATCAGGAAAACTTGAGGTTGGGGACAAAAGGCAGGCAAGTTTTCCAGGGGAGAGACAAGGACAGGTTGGGTACGAAATGGGATGGAACCAGGGGATCAGTCTAGGAACAGGTTCTGGAGAGTCAAGCATCAGAAAGTGAGCATCTGACAATGACTGTGTGTGCGTGATCAGTATATATACTGGATTGATTGTAGATGATGAGCAGGTCAAAGCAGTTCAGCTGGTGAAGGGGTGAAGCTGCAGGGGTAGCTGAGCAGAGGTGGAAATTTCCACTACAGACACTGAGACAGGAGTGGTGTGGCAATGAGCACAGCAGGGGAGCAAGGGAGGGGCAGAGCAGACTGTGAGAGAACACAGAATATCTCACTGTTTGTTATTTATTGCGATATATCATAGCTCCTTCAACCCTAGATTTGTAAAGTTTGTTTTCTTTTTTTTTTTTTTTCAAGAGTGTTAGCTTCAGATGAAATAGTTAGTATCCGATGTAGTATGTTGACTTCCTAATTTCCATGCATCCATGCTTGGTGGTTAACACAAGCAAGTGCCAGCTTGCCAGGCCTGAGGTGTGCTACCTAGGCTATGCCATGGGTGGTGGAACCATCATGCCACAAGGTTCAAAGATCAACACCGTGCTGAGTTGTCCACCATCCACCACTAAGAAAGGGGTCCAGTCCATTTTAGGTTTACTAAGGTGGTATTGAAGGTTCACCCCTGACTTTTCCACCATGGCCACTCCACTAACTGGCCTCACCAGGAACTTCAGATCAGACAGAAGAGTGTGACAAGGCCTTTCAGAGGTGTCGTGGTTTATTAACGTCAACTATGTTCTTTCATGTAAAGTTGACGGCACCTTTATTTATTTGTGGACCAGAACGTGGCTTGTGAGCACCAAGTGTACAGCTTTACCCTCAGCGTACCAAGTTAGGTTTGGGGCCAGTTGTGGACATTTCAGCCTCTCAGCACGTTGGCCGTGTGTGTCACAGACATCCTCGGGGTCCGTTTTTTTCCCTGCGAGTCGCGATTTGCGGAGTTTGACTTAATGTCACACTGTACAGTTTTTGCGATTTAGTGTTAGTGTATTATTATTAGCGGGCATTCGGCCAAGCACATCTTCTTCTCTGTTGTAAGTTTGTATGCACACAGTGCTACAGCGCCACACACACACACCACCATGCTCCACACCGGCGTGGAGGAGGCACGACAGAACCTCTTGAGCACAGAGGCTTTCGCAACATGTGAGAATGATCCAGCACTTGATTTTTGTGACAATAGCTGGTCTGAGGTGTTGGTGGCTCAGTCGGTAGACCGCCTGCCCCATATACAGAGGTTATAGTCCTCGCTGCAGGCGACCCTGGTTCGAGTCTAGAACTGGCTGATTTTACTCCATGTCACCTTCCTCCTGTCTCTCTACAATAAAGGCAAAAAAATAAAGTTGGTATGTGGTACAATTCCTTTCAGTTACAGCACATGATTCTGTGGTTTTAAGGTATTTCATGTAGTGTTCTGTAGTTTTTATGTCTTATTTTGTCCTCCTTAAAGCAACAGTAGCTGAGGTGCCAAGCTGAAAGTATAGTACAGAGTGTAACCAGCAAAGCCATCTGGTTATTCAGGTAAAAAGATGATATTGCCTGTTCTTCTATAATGTAATTTGCATGTGCGCACACACACACACACACACACACACACACACACTCTCTCTCTCTCTCCTCTCAAACTCCTGGTCCACTTCATTGTGCTGTGTGGCAATGACAAATTGACATTGTGACACGCCCAATCGTGATGCACAATGTAATGTATGCTATGCTAGTGATATGGATATAGCCCAAAAAAGGGGACTTCTCCGTTATCCCTGACATTAAAGTGGTTTTGAGTATGATGCTTTAATGACATTTCTTTGTATTTTACAGCATTCACTGGGCAGCTCTGATGCTACATCATCAATGTGGATGGCAATGTAAGGTAAATCTAAAACCCTTGTTACCTCTCACTCACAGCTGAATTTTATGATATCAAGGTTTGATTTTTTTTTCTCTTTCCAGATAAAAAAAAAGCTGTAAAACATGTAGCTTCGAGACAGACACATGGACAGAACTTTTGAAACATTATGGACTAAGGCATGGAATAGTTAACTGCGGCCAAACATTGCCTTGCCTTTATAAGGATTGCCCTTGTTCTTTTAACATGTTCAATGTCCTTAATATTCATTTATCCCGTCAGCATCCCCAGGCAGTGCCAACAAAAGATATTCTATCTTTTCATTGTGTCCTTTGCAGTTCCTATTGTTTTGATTCAGAGAAGCAATATTTTGAACATCTAGGAGGACATTTGAGAGAGAGGACTTTAAAGATGAGGTACTAAAAAAGTACTCAAATCCAGTTGTTGCACAGGAGGAACCTTTGGTTGACACAGAGGAAGATGATCCTCAATCTTTGTTTGAGAAAGACAAGGATCTCTCTCAGCTCATAAAGGAGAAGTGTGGCAGCCTTTTCATAAAGTTAGAGAGCACCTTTAATATGTCTAACCGGTGCACTGATGAAATTGTTAATGAGCTTCATTTCCTGACATGCACAGCATCTGTGGCTGTTATAAGAGAATTGATTGAGAAAACACTAAGGAATCACAGCCGTGAGATGGACACAGATGTAATCTCTGAACTGGTTCAGGTTCTCAGCATGGAACATCCAATAAGCTCAGCTTTGGCAAGCGATGGCCCTTTTTCAAATTCCTACAAGAGAAAGGAGTTCATGAAGGAACATTTTACAGTCCTTGAACGAAAAGAGCACATACGTGATGAGAAAGACGGCAAAACATTTCAGTACGTGCCAATACTAAAAGCGCTATCACAGGTTCTGAATAACAAACAAAATCAAGAAAAACTATTGGATGCTGCTAGAAATTCGGCCACAGTCTCACATTACCAGTATTTGCATGATGCATCCAACTTACAGAAAAAAGTTTTTTTCTCTGAAGAGGACAGACTTAGCCTTATCCTGTACATTGATGACTTTGAGATATGTAATCTGTTGGGAACTTCAAAGAAAAAACACAAAGTCGCAGCTGTGTATTGGATCTTGGGCAACGTTCCAGCACAGTCTCAATCTGCATTAACATCCATTAATTTAGTGGTTTTGTGTAAGGCAGTGGACACCAACATATTTGGATACAAGAAAGTGTTAGAGTCATTGCTGTTGGATCTGAGAACGTTAGAAAGGGATGGCCTGTTTGTTCCACTTGTGGGAAAAGTTCTCAAGTTTTGTGTTTTCTCAAAGTTTTGTGTGTGTTAGCAGACAACTTAGGTGCTCACTCAGTTGCAGGCTTTGTTGAAAGCTTTTCGGCTGCTTATGCTTGCCGTTTTTGTTTTGCTGAGCGGTCTGACTATCAGTCAAAAGAGGTGAGATTTGTTTTTTTTCAACCGAGAACTGAAGAGCAACATGCAGTACACGTACAGGCTGCTTTGTCCAGTCCAATTAATTCCCCATGCTATGGTGTGAAAAACCATTGTGCACTGTCTGAAAAGCTTGAGCACTTCCATGTTACATCTGGGTACCCCTCAGATGCTTCGCAAGCCCTTCTTGAAGGCATCATTCCATTGGAATTGGCATTGTCTTTTGATGTCTTCATCAAGAAGAAGTTTTTTTCTCTCACTGAACTGAATGATGTCATCCATCGGTTCCCATACAAGTGGAGCGATAAAACAAATAGTCCTCATATTGTCCCCCACAACTTTTCTAACCGTAAATCCATGGGAGGCAATCCATGGGAGGTTTGAAAATACCTGAAGATGAGCCTGCCTGGCTGATGCTAATGGCTTTGAAAAGCTTATGTCGCCAACTCATGCTGAGGAGAGCATTTGCTATCTCGACAGTTTGATATCTGAACATCGCAGCAGATTTCTTGAAGCTTTTCCTCAGCAGAAGATCATCCCCAAGCATCATTTTCTTGAACACTATCCTGAGCTTATACGAGCATTTGGTCCTTTGGCTGCTCTTTGGACCATGAGGTTTGAAGCTAAACATAGCTTTTTAAGAGATTTGTGAGACACACTGGATGCTTCAGGAATATCTTGCTTTCTCTAGCAAACAAACACCAGCTCATGATGGCAAACCACCTCCATGAATCAAATACAGTCAAACCACCAGTCTTGGTCACAAAAACAACTATAGACAAATATAGATGTCTATAGATGTTAAAGATGCACTGAAGTGTAAATTTCCAGGTGTCACCAGTGTACATATTGCAAGTTCTGTGAACTGTTCAGGGACAACCTATGCTGCTGGAATGGTGGTGTGCCATGGCTCTACTGCTGGGCTGCCAGATTTTGCAGAGGTGCTACAAATTATAATAGTTCATAACAAACCAGTGTTTGTCATCAGACTCAAAATGACATGGTACAACGAGCACCTTGGAAGTAATGAGTTAGAGAATACAAGCAATAAGAAAGTAATTAAGCAGAAAGATCTTCCAGATTTTTATCCATTGGCGCCATACACTTTGGCAGGAAGACGTCTGGTAACCTTGAAACACCACATTTGCCTCCCTTTTTAGAGGTCACAAAGGTGACCCATTAGAGCTTTATTTTTGTCTTATCTTATTTTTATTTTTCTCCCAGGATGGGCACCCCAGCATATTCGTAAACTAGTCTTACCTGCGGGCATACCAAGCAGCCTCCAAGAACTTACTTGTGCGATCAGAGAATCTTTTGACATTCCAGGGGATTTTTCAGTGCTTTACCAGGACATTGACTTTAATAATGAGTTTTTTACTGTGACAAGCATCAGCGATGTGGAAGATAGGTCAACGTTAGAAACTGTGCCAGTTAAGCCAGTTGTCCTTGATCTCTGTTCAGTGGAAGAGTGGATTTGACTCACCTTCACCAGAAGCATCCTTCGATTCCCTCTCCACCCACTCATCAGACACAATTATTCTCTCCTCTCCCAATGAAGGCACAAGGTCACAACGCTCTGAACCCTGGCCAGCAAGATTGTAAATACCAACATTTTCCTTTGATGTAGAGCAACATTTGCAGGCTTCAACAATCCAAGTGTGATGCGCAGCATACCGGTAAAGCTGGCAGATGTGGTTTTTGGTTATACAGCAAATCCAACAGGAATTCAAATTTTGGCAGTGGTTGAAGCATTAATTGAAAAGTTCCCATGCCTCAGGGAACCAGGTTCCTTTAATGGTCTTTATGGGTGGCAACAAAGGATGAAATGGAAAATGGGGAATTATCGTGCAAAACTGTGGGGGCCGCCAACTTTACTGTCCAAGTAAGAGGTTAACTCGCGGAAGACAGAGGTCAAATGAGAGTTATTCAGACAAAGGGATCAAAAAGGCCAAGAGAGCCGAAGTAAACTATCTGCCTCCTCTGCCATTTGGTGAGACTGAAGCCACTTTGGAGAAGGAGAGGGTTGACATGCTGCAAGAAATCAAGAAAAAAAACAATAACGCCATAATATCACAGATGATGGAAATAACTTTCTGTTGTTTTTGGTACTGATGGCTTCAAAACTGTATGGTTTCACAAAGGTGAGGAATACAAAGAAAAATGCATATTGCCTACAGTGTAGCACGGTGGTGGCAGTGTCCTTATGTGGGGCTGCATGAGTGCTGTTGGTGTTGGCGAACTGCATTTCATTGATGAATTCAGAGATTTATTCCTCTATACTGAAAAAATAAAATGCTACCATAACTCTGTGCACATGGTCATGGTGCTCTTTTCCAACATGACAATTATCGTGAACACACACCTAAGGTCACCGTTGGCTTTTCTGAGGAAGAACAGGGTGAGAGTGATTCATTGGCCAAGCATGTAACCTGATCTGAACCAAATCGAACAACTATGGGGAATTCTGAAGAGACAAGTGGAGCATCACTCTCCATCCAGCATCCAGACTCTGAAAGAGGTCGCTGTTGAAGAAAGGAAAAGGATTGCAAAATGTTGCCAACTTGTTAATTCCATGCCCAGAAGACTTGGTGACATCATTAAAAATCATATAGGCCATACAAAAGACTTGATGTAGTAGTTTTGTTTGTCTTAATTTGAGTAAAACTGAAAAATTTGTAAGTTAAGTGATATTATTAGGCAAACTTTTGTGTTGTATGCTACGCAGATGTTATATTAAGCTTAGTCTGCAAAAATTTGGGAAATATTTGCTGTTTTCGTGGACATATTGTTTCAATTGTAAATTTTAAACATTTTAAAATATTGTTTAAAATGTTATTTTTCAAAGGGGGTGTACTCATTTTTGCTGGGTACTGTACATACATATGTATATATATACACACACAGACACACACACACACAAACACACACAAAAACAACTGCAGCTATTCAAAACTTCCCATCCCAGCTGACAGCCAGTAGAGTTCCAACTCCTGGGCGTGTTTATTTTAAATGCAAACCTTGTAGCTACAAGTGATGACTAGTAAATGGCACTGCTCTCACAACATCATAGACGACACTAAATATGCAAAGCACACCTGCGTGTGTGTGTTTGTGTGTGCATGCCGCTGCCAGAACAGCAGAGTTAAGACAAACTCGAATATCTAGAGTTTTGGCAACATTTGCATTCTCTGCACACTGTATTTGTTTTTTTTTGGTCTGAAATTGCCGAACAATAAAAAAGGGCTTGCTCTCTTGCTCATGTGTTTCTACAGTGGGGTGACCTGACATCACCACATAAACAGAATAGAACATAATCTAAATGGAAAAAGTAAATAGGTACATAACAATAGTACCTAGAAAATTTCGAGAGTGCTCCGGGATGTGTGCCTGTTGGTTTGCAGCACTTTGTCTGCCTTTGGATTGCTCACAAGACACCATTCTGGAAGTGTGTGCATGTCTGAGTGAGAGACTGAATAGGTGTGTGTGTGAGTGTGTGTATGTGTGTGTGTGCGCGCATGAAGTGTTTGTGTGTTTGTGAGGTCATCTGTGATCTCGCTGCAACAGGAGGCTCTCTGTTAGCAGAGGAGCAGACACAAGGCACTTGACCACATGCACTTTGAGAAGACGCTGCTGAAAAACAATACAAGCTATCAACATGCAACTCGGTACACAAACAGACCACAAGTTCCTGCAATTAAAAAAAAAATTAAATGACGTTTCTAAGTCAAAGTAGTGTTTGTTTGAGGGGTTCAAGTTTTGGTCATTTTCCCATTCATTAATTATGGGGGCCCCTGTAGGGACCCTGGCGGGCCCAAAAGTTAATGTTCTGGAGAAAAAAATTGAAGCCAACTTCTCTCAATCGTTTTGATATATGATTTGTCTACGTGCTCCTAAAACTGAAGGAGTTTTGCTCTTTTCAGCCATAACTTTGGAATAACGTGCATGTATGAGAGAGACTGAGTGTGTGTGTATGTATGTGTGTATGTGTGTGTGTGTGTGCATGAAGTGTTTGCTGTCTGTGAGGTCATCTGCAGCAGGAGACTGTCAGCAGAGGAGATACAGGAACATGCACTTGACCACATGCTCTTTGAGAAGGTGCTGCTGAAAAACGATACAGCCTATCAACATGCAACTTGGTACACAAACAAACCACAAGTTTCTTGAATTTTTTAAATTAAAATGAAGTTTCTAAGTCAAAGTATAAGGAGTTCTGTTTTTCCCATTCATTCTTGTGGGAAAAACAAAAATTGCTTTTGAGGCTTGCGTTTAAATTTTATAAGGCGCACAGTTTTATGTTTCATCACATGAAAGAGCACAAATTTTACAACAAAACTGGAAAAAATAATTTGGCTACTGCTTACGGTGTGGCTGGGAGCAGCAAGAAAAGAGAAATATGAGAGCTGATTTTTCAGCAAACCCACGCTGACAGTTGGTCTCTGCCAACTCAAGCTGCATTGAAAATGCCAAATCCACATGTTTTTGAGAGGACCTGGATGAAAATTACGTATCAACATGCTGTCAGCTATAGGCGAAGACAAATTTTCCTGCATTTTCAAGTTTAAATGAAGTTTCTAGGTAAATGTATGGCTTTAAAGAAAATCTTTGTTTAAGGGCGATTTTTTGAATTTGCTTGTTTTTCCCATTCATTTTTTTATAGGACTTTTGGCAGGGTACAGTAGGCAGAGTAAACTTTGTAATGCTGGAGTTTAGAGGCTTGTGTGGGCAGTGAGTGAGGGGGGAGGGGTGGACAGTTAGAATGTGGTGGCATTTAAAGGGGGTGGTGTTCAGAGGGTCATTTGTGGGGGAGGGGGTAGAGGCTCTTTTTCCATCCATTGGTCCCCTGCTGCTACTTCTGTAGAGTGACTGAACCACTGCCCCCCCAGTTTCCCAGTCTACAGTGTTTGGTTCCAGGGAGAACTCTTAGTTCGATGTTGTCCAACAGCTCTGAAAGTTCCCATTATTTAATTTGTCATCGTTCTAGTCGGAAGTGAAAATGTTTAAGTGTTGAGCAACAGCAAAAAAAAAAATCCCCTGTTGAATAATTCATTACAATTTGAGTTCACCGTGTGGATCAAAAAATGGCTTTTACTTCATACATTTTGTGCAATTTCAGGATTTAGTGAGGAATGGTTGTCGGATTTACAGGTACAGCTTGTTCAGTCTCGTAGCGGCGTTAAGTTTCACTTTCACTTGTGACGCTACCCGCAATATACAACTCAACAGCCTACCAAGCGTTTCTTATAATTGGTTGTGGAGGTTAATAAGGGCACAGAGGCTTATGCATAAGATGACGGCAGTGTCATCATGATGTCAGTCGAGTTTCATTCAATATATTCAAGAGTTCTTTCAAAATTATTAAGGGTTCGTTCAATATATTCAGGGTTCATTCTATAGATTCAAAGTTTCATTGCATACAGTATATTCATGGTTCATTACATATATTCAAGGTTTCATTCCATATATTCAGGGTTCATTCAATATATTCAGGCTTAATTCAATATATTCAAGTTTTCATTCAATATATTAAAATAAACTCACTAACCTTAATAACCTCACTCACTACAGTCACCTTATTTTTATATTGTGTATATACTGTATAATCTATTTATTTGGATTCAAATTTTTATTCACTTTTTTACCTGTCTATGTCTTACTTAATGACATGCTGCTCATCTGTATAGCAATTGCCCATCAGGGATAAATAAAGTTCTTCTGAGTCTGATTCTGATACCTGAAGCACTCGAAACTGCAAAACAGAGACTTACAGCTCTGGCCAGCCAGTTGAAGAGATACAACATAGACGCAGAGGATAGAGGAATAAACAAGCTGTTCTCCACTGAACCAGCCAAGGTGTACTCTCAGTGGCAGGAAAATAACAACCGGTCAGACCCATCAAGAGCTGAAATGGAAGCATACTGGAAGGGCATATGGGAAAGAGAGGTATCACATAGTCCAGATGTCCAATGGTTGTCGAGAAGTGCATCCAGCTCATTGGGAAGCCGTGGACGTATGCTACACATGATTCATGGAACATGACAGGCATCACGTCAGTATTAACCTCGTTTATACAACATGGTACCAGCTCAGCTCGACTCGACTCAGCCTTGTGTGCATTTCCTTTACCTGCAATGTTTAATCCGGTACTGTTTTTCTAGAACCTGCTCACCTGCTGGGCCAAGCCGGGCCAAGTCAGGCTGAGTAGTGCTGGGTGTCCTCAGAAATACCAGTGCATCAGCGCAAGCCAGCGTTCAGCAGTGTCGCATTGAAGACGAACATCACACACATGCATTGCTACGATGCCCGGACAATCTTTATATTTACTTTTAGTATAATAGTTAAAGTATTTACCATTATGCACCTAATTAAGTGATCATATTCTAACAATTCTTGTGAATTTTTATATCAGTTAACTTCTTAGTCTGTTTACCTTCTTTTCTTTAAGCACCGGTTCGTGCACCATTTAAGCACCGGCACAAAAGTACCATCCAACTACCAACCAAAAACCTGTCACGGAGTAAGAATGTGGCTCAATATATGAGTGGGGCTCAGAAGGGGATTGGTAGCAACACCAGAGGTGCCAAACACCACGGAAAGATTTGGCAATGTCTCATAACTTCATTATAATCTTCGATCAATGCCCCACACATGGACTCTGGGATGTCTGGAACCGTTTAAGAACAGGAACCTTAAGGCCTTCATCCAGAACTTAGTGTGTGGGAGTGTGGAAGACCACGCTCCAAGCCAATTCAAAGCCAATTGCCAAAGTCAACATCACATGTGCCATAAAACAAGAAGAATAGCTATCACCACTGCTGTTCTTCGTAGACCTGAATCCCCTCAGTCAGATCATCACATAGTGTGGTTGTGGATACAGATAACAATTCTGAAGTGAAGCAATAATCAGCCACATGCTCTACATGAATGACATCAAGCTGTACGCCAGAAATAAGCGAGAAATCAATGTCATTCAGATTGGACAAATGTCGAAGAGAGGCAAGATGATAAGAACAAGAACAAGGTCCAAGCCATCAACATGTATGCATCACTAGTCATCAGATACCCCGCCAGATCATAAGCTGATAACCAGAACCAAGAGGGCGACCTACATGAGGGCAAAATAAGTGATATCCAAAACAGCTACAAGTACCTTGGTATATCACAGGCTAATGGAAATCATGAGGAAGTGGACAGGAGAATAATGAGTAGAAGGTCATGATATCGCAAGAAATCTTTTGTTAAGAGCTGAAGAACTATGGGTCGTCAGACGTTAGATTTAGTCATGTAAAATGAAGTTCGCCATTGGTGTAGCGAGTTAGATATGGATGAGGGAGAGGATTTCTCCACTTAAATAAATCCACACACACCAAAGACACCCTAGAAATCTTTCACACACATTCACTGGCTTAGCTTTCTTTATCTCCTTTGTCTTTGTCTACTTTTTCTTTCTCACCTTTACTTTTTTGTCTATTCTTGTAACTTTAACCACGTTAGAAGATTTGAAACCTTTTAGTACCGGTAAGGCTACCAGTTTGTTACTATGTTTTTGTATTTTTCTTATGCATGGATAATAAGTTTTGTGGAAAATGTCAGACCGTTGTAAGGATTATGTTCAACTTTATTATTTGATAACTCCAAACAAATATTAAGCAGGAACAGTGTCAACTAGACCCAGGGCTGTCGCTGCTCATCACCAAATCTCAGTTTTTGGCACTTTTGTTTTTTTTGCATAGGGCTCCACTTTGGTCATGAACGGCACTGACTGGACCTTTGCGGGCCGAAGATCAGCCTAAAACCGTCACTACAGATGCAGCACAGTGGAGGAGTTTTCCATTGTCTAGCCCAATGTCTGGATCACCCCCTTTGAGGACAGATTTGGACTGGACCCGATCACCTCCTGGGCGCCCAGTCCTCAGAGCATCATCCGACAGCTGAGCCTCTGTTCACATCTGACAAAGTCAGTGGTACCCAAGACAAGATTCCCACACCTGCAGTTGCCACCTGCAGTGGTTGGACTTTGATGTTGATTGAGAGACTTAATTGTTCTGATCCAAATTTAGATTCAATTAATTCAAAATGATTGCGTATCCCTTCGTCCTATTTTCCTCAAATTAACATATCTTCTCACTATCACCAAACTCAACTTAAGGTTTTAGTTTATTCACAATCTCCATCCATTCAGTTGTGTATTCATTGTATTCATTCATTCCTTTCACTTGCTTTGAGTTATTCTACCTCATGTAATCATTATTTAGCCTTTATAAAATCAATCATCATTTAATCATTTAATGTTTTCTATGCATATTTCTCCTGAGCAAACTCAAAAACACCGAAAGAGAGTTCATTTTCAGATCGTGAGATCAATTCATAATCGTACTTCCTTCTAAAGATGGTGTTTTCCCAAAAAAGTGTAAAAATTGCTTCTCCGAGTGTTTAGTTGAGGATGGTTATTAGTAAGAAATCAGAAAGTAACCGCAAGAAAGAGTAGAAAAGCAGCGGTGGCAGCGCTGTCGCAGCTCAGTACAACTAGGTAATGATGTTCCATTCCTGCTTCAAGAACACACTTAAAACCATCCTTTTTGAAAAAGCCTATTAGTAAACCTTAAAGCTTAGTTTATACTGATCCTGCAATCGTCGATTTGGTCCATATTTACTCGTAAACGTGAGTTTAAAAATGGCGGTCTAGCAGAAGGGATGAGTCTCGGAAATGATGCCAAACCAATCACGCCGCTTACATTTACAGGCAAGTCAGAAACAATCATAAACTATACAGCTGACCCCTGGTGGTGCGTCAGCAGGGGTCGGCAGAGTACCTTGGGTGCCAGGGGTGGGTGCTGCCCCGTGCTCCCTGGGGGGGCCTTGTGACAAACCTCTTAGCGATGTAGCTCTGCATGTGCACATAAGCGACCTCTCATCCACCTGCTGCGCACACATACGCATGCATGCATGCACACACACACACAGACACACACACACACACATTATTGCGTCACTACCTCAGCCCATCCAAACCTGACAGTTCCCTCCTGCCATCCCTGATCAGCAATGTTATGTTAGGTTATGGTTATTATGTTTGGTGTTGTCATTGCTACTGATTGTGGTTCCAACCTCTATGCTACAAAGCTGTTGCAGCTCATGGCTGTCACTTATTGCTGTCTGCTGTTGCTGCAGTCCCTCTCTTTCCCCTCTCTCCTCCCCTCTGCTGAGATGTTGCTGCCGAGCCGTTGCTGCCGAGCCGTTACTGCTACTGGTAGTTTGTTGTCTGTCATTGTCTGTTTTCTCGCTTCTTCCTTTTTGCTCTACTTTTTGTGTGTTAATTACAGTCATTTCTTCGTGAAGCAGAAGAGACTATCTGTCAATAGTCCTGATCAACCCTGATGAGAAATCAGAGACCGCAATAATTAAAGTGCTCATTTGTATAAAGTTTCGCCACTGAAAACTTCACCACCGCTGTTGCATTACATTGTTGGATTACTTCTAACCTCTAAAGATTTTAGTTTCCAACAAAGTGGACGAGAGGAGCATAGCAGCTTCGAAGCAGACTCAACCCCTATTGCAGCCAATCTCAGGTTGGAATCAAGACTGCATGCAGTTTTGTTGTTATTCAGGAAGCACATGAATGTGAATAAGCTGTCTGGAACCTTCAAAGATTACAGACAACAAATGAGCAGAAAACAAATGTACAATTGTTTGTTTTTGGGTCAGAAATTTGATGCAGGGCCAAACAGTGAGATCGAGAAGAGAGGCTCATTGTGTGAGAGAAGACAAAAGATGTGATCATACAGTCAGCTCTGCCTTACTTGTCCCAGAGAGAAAACAAACTAAACATAATAATTCTGGTCTCTGATGGGCTTCGTCTGACTGGCAAAGGCAGCAAATATGTTCTGCTTTCAGCTTCTTAAAAGAGAGAATTTGCATAGGTGATTAAAAAATGCATACAACGCATGCAAAAAACTGGCACAATTGGCGCTAATAAAATTTTGCCCCCTATTATTTCCTGTATAGGTTTATCAGTGTAACATGGTTCATGTGTGAGTACAGAAACATATACAGAACACACACACAAATATATATGTAAATATATTTATTAGGGCTGTCAAAATTAAGGCGTTAACACAAGATGATCGATTTCTGGAAGAAAATGGTGATCATTTTTTTTAACGCATTAACTCATTTCTGCCCCTGTTACCCACAATTCAATGCCCGCACGTGATTGGTCTGTTTATGTCACATAAATGGCATGATCGTTTCGAGTGAGATGGAGAAGTCCAAAGAACCTGTTGGCCCCTTGGATGGACAGTACAAGTATAAAAAAAAAGATGGAACGGTAAATAAGCATGTTGTGGTTTGCTCCCACTGTAGGAAAGACTTGTCATTTTACCGAAGCACCTTGAGCCTAAAGTATAATCGCATAAATTAAGTATTAGGTATAAATAAGTATAAATGCCAAGAATTAATTTGTTGGGCCGTCAACTTTCGGTGTTAGGTCTGGTATGCGTCAAACCACCGTCACTGAACGCAGGGCATTAAGTAAGTCTACATCTGAGAAGATGACAGACAAAATTGCTGGATGAATAGCCAAGGACTGTAGACCAATGTGGTGAGATTTAAGACTACCTTCATGGAAGATCTAGCCTCCTGCCGAGAAAATACTAACAATGTATGGCTCAAGCTTGCAAAGGCACTGGATCCACATTTCAAAGACTTGAAGAGTCTGTCCAAGAGTGAACATGAACAGTCACCCAGAAGATCTGAACCACCCAGGAAAAAAAATTCACCTTCTACAGATAGGCTCAGATTCAGAGTCAGAGAAAGAGGTGCTTCCTGACATAGACATACACAGGTACAGACAGAGCCGGATTAAGCATATGGGAAACTGGGCAACTGCCAAGGGGCCCACGACCTATGAAGGGCCCAGGGCAGTAGGGGCAAAAGCGAAATATGTTTTTTTGCTCATATGTTAACCTCAAACTGTCCGTCTGGGCCATTGCACTTCATACGATCTCTATACGATCTCTGTGCTGTGCACATAATCTCTCTGTAGCGGGCAAACGGATTCAAATTTGAAAAAGCCACTGAGTAATTTTTGTCCGGATCAGTGTGGATCTCACAAATTTTGCGGCTGCTGACAATTTTAATTGGCTTTCAACAAATTCCAATATGGTGCCCGATTGAAATCTGGCAGGATTGACATCATAGGGTCCACTAAGCTCGGCATGATCCAAGGATAGCAATGGTGACTGATTTTTGAAGATCGGGTATATGGTTCGAAAGTTACAAGCAAGAGATATAAATGAGGTATATACAAAATGGCGACTTCGCGGCTGATTTCGGTTGGCCATAGCGGCAAAGCGGATTCGATGATCAAAACGGCTATAAGTAAGGTTTGTGCGGATTGGTCTCAATGTAATGTGTGACAAGTTTTGTGTGAATCAGACAAATTTTGCGGTCGCTGAAAATGTTAATTGGCTTTCAATAAATTCCAATATGGCGCCCGATGATATATGGCAGGATTAAGATCATAGGGTCCATTAAGCTCGGCATGATCCAAGGATTGCAATGGTGACTGTTTTTTGAGGATCGGGCATACATGTCAAAAGTTACAAAAAAGAGATATAGATGAGACATATACAAAATGGCGACTTTCGATTGGCCGTAGCAGCTAAGTGGATTCGATGATCAAAACGGCTATAAGTAACTTTTGTGCAGATTGGTGTCAATGTAATGTGTGACAAGTTTGTGCGAATCGGACAAAGTTTGTGAGCGATGGAGCTTTTTTTTGGCTTTCAACAAAATCCAAGGTGGCGGAAGATCTATCATGGCGCATTGTGACGTGATAGGATGCGTTGAACTCAGTATGGTCCAAGGATTCCAACGGTACCTTGTTTTTAAAAATTGGACAAACGATTCAAAAGTTATGTGTTGGTCACCATTGATGATGATGATGATGATGAAATAGCAGTTGCTAAAACAATTGGTAACATTTGTAAACGTTAGCAACTGTTCTGCTAATATAACCTCCGTCAATGAAGACAGCTCAGATAGCCGGGACATTTCTTCACTGCTGGCACTAGCTAGTGTTCCCGAGACTGAAGAGACCATGGAAGCATCTTCGACCAACAGCCCGGATTCTGCTGCGAGTCCGACCGAGGGAAGCAGGTCTCACCGCCATCTCAGCCGGTCGGCGAGTCAGAGGGCATCCCTCGTACCTCAGTGCCTCTTCTCTCTGGGAATCCTGCACTGTGGGGGGGCTGTTTGTGCTTTTTCCCTGTCTGGGGTTTTGTTGGGAGTTTATCCTCAGCTAATGCAAGGCTCTGAGGGGGTGTTTACTATATTACTACTCTGTAGATGATGATTGATTGATTGATTGATTGGTCATGTAAAGTTCCATGAGATAACATTATGAACTGGCAATTTAAATGAATCAAAGTTGAAGTTGATGATATTTTGCAGTCATTCGTGAATCTTTGAACAAACCTTTTCAAGATGCAGGTTCATCCATCGGGTGAAGGTCCTCTTCTGAACCACTTCACGTTCAACTGCAACACAGGAATTAGATAAAATTTTGTAGTCAGTAAACTGAATCAAGGGCTGGCTTGCTCACTCACTTGCTCCCTCACTCACAATTTAAAAAAAAAAGAAAAGACAGTCCCCATGTTCACTGGTGTAATCCAATTACAGAACACATGCTGATATTTGCTGACTGTGATGGCGTAGTGGGTTAAGGCGCCGTACCATGAACCCAGGCAACCCAGGTCATTTCCTGATCCTCCCCATCTCTCTCTCTCCATTCACTTCCTGTCTCTCTTCAGCTGTCCTATCCAAATAAAGGCAAAAGGCCCCAAAAAATATCTTTAAAAAAAATGAGGCCACGTTATCTGCTGCCACAGAGAGGGAGCCTGACGGTCCTACAGAGTTAACATCTTGTGGTGTTAATAATAGTTTCCTCCCCATTCATATGTCTTAACATTCTTGTGTGCATTATAGAGTGACATTTAGACACATCAACACAATAGAGCTACAAAAGAGCATGGCTGGGCAGCATGATGAGGGTCCATCTACCTCTACAGATCAATTGAATGCAGTAAGATGTTCAGTAAATGGCAAAGGTTAATTCTGTGGACTTCATGTGCAACTGCATGATATGAACATGACTGAATAACTAACTTTGTCTCAGGGTGAATGTTAGGTCAATGCTAGTAAACATCAGTTGATTAACTCCATGAGTCTCTCCTTTTCGGACGTTCGTCATTAATTATAAATGTAACATTATGATTAATTCACTTATTACTCCCATCCAACCTTTGAAAACAGATAAGATTATGCAAACAGTTTCTTTTATGGCATCATCATTCTTCTTACCATCACACATACAGTATCCAAATACAGTTTCTGTATTATCACGATCACTGTAACACATGAAAGCTGCTCAGCCCAGAGCAGAATCCTCTCCAAAGTTTGCAACATAAGACGTGAGTCATGGGAAGGCGTACAACCTGCATTGAGCCCTTATCATAAAATAGACCAAATGCAAGAATGAGAAATGAGAAGTTTATAGGACTAGCAAACAATGCTACAATAGCGGACACCGAATGAGTACAACTGCAACCAGACTTCAGCAGAAATACATCATCGTCTCTTGTGTACAGAGCCCTGTAGTGTTTCACACTGTTTCACATTGTTTCACATTTCTGGGGCAAAATGCAACCACCAGATAGATAGAGCAGTGCTTTTCATCCCAAAGGACTGTGCTCAACATACACAAACATGCACAAACATACAACAGGCAATAAAAGGGCATCAAATAGTAACAGGGGGACCACTGGGGGGACACATAACACGAAACAGGACAGGACAAACAAGTAACAAGGGAGCACATATAATACGATGGCACATATGAAAATAGAGATAAAAATGATAAACAGAAACCAAATTAATAGTCTATGGCGCCTGAGGTAGATATTGTGATAATTATTGATAAGTGGCCAGCAAGAGATAAGTTATCTTGGAATTCAGAGGCAGCCTGGAGTTCTGCTCAGCTACCACCTCTTGTTTTACTTCAACCAGTTTCTCTTTGTCTCTGTGAAAGTGTAATACCCCACATCTACCACAATTCATGTGAAGATTTCAAGTGTGTCGATTTGTTAGGATCATTAATTTCTAACCCTAACCCTAAGGGTGGCTTGTAGTATATTTTTGTGAAGCCACAATACTAACTCTAGACTACACAATACTAACTCTCAATGAGGCTCTCATACAGCACTTTTCCAGTGCCAATTCCAGTGTCTTCTCGACTGAGGTTCTGTGCAGCTTAATCGGTGCTACCACTCTACATCTGCCACTGATTGGTCAAACAACAGCCAGATAAGGCAAGCACTGGATAGGGCTAGGCAACAGAATGATAACAATATATATTGCAACAGACACTTGATCAAAAACCCATCCAATAGAATGTGGAGAATTTCACTGAACCCCATTAGAAAAAGCTAGAAAGAGGGAATTCTGGGGGATGGTCACTTCTGCCCCTTCCCACCCACAGAGGTCCCAGCTTACTGATGCCGATGCCATCCAAAAATGAGTGTGACAGTGTAAGAGGAAATTGTGGATAAAGGAGGATTGGTGTATAACTGTTTCACCAAACACATCCAAGCCTACATGATCGGCCGCACACAAAATGCAGGAAAGAAAGCTATGTTCTTTGTTAATTGATGATGCACTGCAGACTCAGACCGCAAGATAACACATATTCTCTCTCTCTGTCTAACAGAGAGAGTGAGAGTGACAGAGAGATACACACACACCACACAGGTGGAGTGACACATAGTAATAGAACAGCAAAGAAGTTACCACCATGATGGAGAGAAGTGAAAGCTACAGATTCCCAAGTTGATGAAAGTTAATGAATATTAATGAATGCAATGTTTTTTTCCTGTGCTCCAGGAAATACCTGCATTTTTTTTTCCATTAAGTACCTGTAACATGAGCAGTAATCTTAGAAAATTCTCTTAGAAAATTGTCATGTAATTTCATTGATGTTCAGACACTGTTTTATGCAGACATACACATACATCATGTGTATAAAAAACATACTGACCTCTGCATATGCACAAATATGTGAGCTAGCACAATGACACATGCGTGTTTATTTGTAATCTCTATATAGCCCACTGTTTTGTGGATGAGTTTTAATTTATTACCTTATAAAGATTTAATGTTTTATTGTTCATTATTTATTACATTTTCTTCTCTCTCTCTGTCATTATCATTCTAAAGTAACAATTCTGTAACTTGAGTACAATATTTGGCTACTTTACACACCTCTGGAGGCTGCCCACAATTAACCTAGTTCTGAAGGTGATTTCCTCATGTTTAAAGAAAGTTTTTCATCTCCACTTTTTTTAATGCTTGTTCTTTGTGGAAACAGTTAGGTCTCTCTATAACAGTTCAAAGTCAACTAAAACTTTATTATTAAAATAAAGCAGTCTGTATTAATCATCATTTGAAACACTAGTTTATACCGTATGTTTCATGTGTTACACAAATGACCTCAGCTATCTCAATTCAATTGTATTGGAATGGCTGTTATTTAACAATGTGCATTTGTCAATCAAGAATATTAACTTCCCATCTTATTCAGCAAAAACACATCCATATTTATTTATGAGATAAAGGAAACTTGAAGCAGTAAACCAAATGAAAAGAAAAACAGAACAACCTGCTGAGAGTAATGAATGTAACCTAATATTGTATAATAATAAAAACACACCCCTAAAAAAAAAGAAGGTAAAAAATAAGCTTGGCTTCCTTTGTAAAATGTTTCTCATTTTGAATGTTTTCGAAAGACAGAAATGGCAGGTAGAAGTGGGAAGTGAAAGATTCACAAGTGATTCAACTGATCCGACTCAGAGATCGTGTTATTCTATCCATCTTGAGCTTCCCACCTCATCTCCAAAGAGTATACAGCTTCTATTTGGCATAAGACTATTAACGTTCAAAAATGTAAATATTCTGTTATCAATCACACGGCAGGGTGAGATGCAAGTCTGAAACACAAGATCAGAGTGTGTAGAGGCATTTTCCCTGCCAATTTATTATCCAGGCTTTGTTCTAGTCACTTATGGTTGTCACTTATTTTGTTATCTAACCCTGTCTATGTATTTATATCTATATATCATCTATATTGCCCCTACAACCTGGACCCAGATAAACGGAAGCAGATTGACGAATGGATATTTATCTCTTTCTCTATATATATTCATGTTTATATATCTATCTATATATCCTCCTGAGAACCAAGGGAAACAAATTTCTGTAAATTCATGTTTTTGTGTGATTTCCTATTTATTTTGGCCTAAAAAAACACCTTACAATTTCAATTTTTTTTAAATGTATTTTTTGGTTTAATATCACAGTATGTCCACTGTAGAGGACAACAGGACTGTTTCCATGTGAAAATAGAAGCATCATATGGTACTAGATTGGACTGTAGTTTTCACGGATCTTAGGGTCATCTTGATTGGCAGGAAGCCAGGTAGCACAGGTGTGAATCTGTGCTCTCCTCTTTCAACAATGTGGTTGTTGGTATGCTGGCCATCTTGATAGAGAAAAAAAGTAAAGTTCCAAGCATGCAAACCTGTCACATGACACACCACTGGAAAGCCCAGGATGTCCTCTACAGAATGGTATAGGGCTCGATAGAGTAACGCCAAATACTTACGGAAGTGAACAAAATGTCCATTATAAAGGACATAAATGAATGGGCCGGGTCTCAGGAGGTTAAACATATATAAATGTATTTATATATTGCTTTGTTTTTAAACTCATTAAACAAGCTGAAAAGGACTTTTACTGCCACTATCTGCTTCTACATTGTGTGTTTTGAGGAATACCTATCATACATCCCAAACAGAATATGCTATTACTGTTAAGCCCACTTTGAATATCAATATAAGTCAAACAAAGTGTCCTACGTCATAACTACATAAAGGACGGTTGCATAAAAAAAAACTCGTGAAAATCAGTTAAGTGTTCAGCGAGAGTGGCAGAAATCCTCATGGGGGGGAACAAGGAGGTGAAAGACATTACAAAGAAAGGAAACACCGCCATGGTGATAAAAGAAAGAGAAAAAGTGTGGTAAAGCATGTGTAAGTAAAGCACAATTACACACTAACTGCTCCACTGAAACGATACAATTACAATACAGATATTTCATTCACATCTCCAAAAACGCAGTTGGACTGAGTATGAATGAGTTGAGTTGTTGAGAGTATGAATGAACTTCAGATATGAGTGAAATTGTGTAAATGTAACTCCATCTGACTGTATAACTGATAAAAAGATGAGTTAATAATAGTTATATTAACTTTATGAAGCGCTTTTCAAAGGATGTAAGGTCACTTGCTCACTGACTTCACTGATAAAGTTTTTCTTTTATGATGTTTGCTCTGTGTGTGTGTGATGTAGATTAAACATGATTGGGCCAAAAGGACATCTATATGAAAGGTACAGGTTCCTGCAGATGACATTGTATCTGTGCGGGCTGCTGGGTCCCAGGATTAAGTTATGTTCAGGTGAACATAACTTTTTGATGAACACTGTACATTGCTTGTGATGTCCATTGATTGGTCCTCATCCTATGATTTCATATGGTCTGCAATGCTGACTGTCTCTCAGCAATATTGTGGCAAAATGGCCTGGCTCAGTCCATGACTCCATCTTCCAGACCTCTGAAATCTATCAGCGCCTGTCACAAGGTGAGCCACACAACCCCTATAAATAACCACTTCTTACATCATGGCTGTATCAAGAATGTCACTCTGTTTATGAGGTTGTATTGATGAGATTTTGTGTTGACAGGTGGATTCTCTGGTGTGTTCCTGAGAAACGGGGGTATGCCTGCCAGCCTTTTCTCCTGACACCATACACAGACCCCACGAAGCACAGCAGGCCTACAGTCATCCCCATGCCAGGACCAGAGCCAGAGCTGAAATGGCCTTTGGCCTGCCAAGGTGCCGCCATCAGCCTCAGTCCACAGGGAACTGTCGGATTACTACTAAGATAACTGTGAAACTCTTGTGTTAAATGAAAGTCACTGAATCACAGGTGAAAGTGTGACGTTAACTCCTCCTTTAACAGTCATCCAGATTTAAGAGAGTATCTTCCTCTTTGGAAAGAATAGAACTGAGGGAGCTCCCGTAAAAGTTAGCTCAGTACTTCTTTCCATGCAGCAAGATACAAGTGATATCAGCACCCATGGATGCTTCATGCATAATGTTGCAATATGGATTTGTTTACATTTGTTTACAAAAATTTGCAGCCTGCAGAGACATGAGTCTCAGAGTAACCTAAAAACAGCCAGGCAGTTACATAAGAATATTTGAATGTCAGGGTTTCAAAAGGCAGTTGGTTAATTTAGAAGTTGGTTTAAATTTTTAACCCTCCATCAGAGGCAAGATAGCGGTCGCATCTGTCGTAGCAAGTGTGTCTGTGTGTATTACCTGAGCATCATACTTCAACTCAGCTGCAGATTTTTATGCAAAAACCTTCACTCAGTGCACAACAAGAACTAGATTGTGAATGCCATGGTTTCAAAAGACATTTAAAAAAATTAATCCTTTTTTCCTCAGATGTTAAATGAATGACCACTGACCTGGTTGGTTAGGTTGAGAATATCAGGTTTGTATTATATCAAATTACAAAACGTCAAATCTATGTAATACACAGCATGTACCTGATCAGTATCAATATAAAGCATGAATGAGCAGATGACATTTTAAAATATGCTAATGCATGATAACTGTGCCCGGTCCCCTTTAGACCCTCCATCAAAAGCAAGATAGACATAGCATCTAAACATGGTGTGTATACACACACCGAGTCTAGAAAGTTTGTAACTGCGGGGTGGCCGGGAATACCAGAGAGTAGCCAAACACAAACCGAAAGTTTTCCCAAGCCGAGATCCCTCCCAGACTCTCTCAGTATCCCCCCGGGCAACTGTGTGCTGAGGCTGCAGGCTGTGGGCTGTGTGTTGTTGCTACCTTGCAGGTTCTGGACCCTCATGTCGCTGATCTGTCCGATTAACTCCTCCCGCTCAAACCAGTCATTCCACTGTTCGGCCATCTGGACCTCGGGACCAGGCGGTGGAGGAGGAAAGACGAGGAGGAGAGACTACCCCGTGTGCAAGAGGTGCTGAGAGACTGCTCGGCCGAGCTGGAGCTCACAACAGGCCGGGCGCAGGGGCTGGGAGAGCGGGCAGAATAGGCTCAGCGGCTCAGCATCGCTTCGAGGGGGCGACGCGATTAATTCCAGCGGCGAAGCTCCCAGAGATTCTCAGATAGAGAGAGAACGCTTGGAAGGAAAGAACCGCACCGGTATCTGATCCTGGTTCTGAAACAGAGCCCGCCCCCATCTGACTGTCTCTATCTCTGTATGGCCGTCTGTCTCGCTACCTCTACTTCTGTATTTCTACCTCTCCGCTCTCGGTCCCCACCTCCTCCGTCTCCCCCGCCTCCACTTATTATGTAACCGTAGCTAGGCACCCACTGAAAATGTAAGAGTCCGCAGGATTCACCAGCTACTGTTCAGATCATTTCGAAAGGATGAAAAAGGTTTTATGTTCGAAATCCGCTTGTTTTTTGTGTTTGTAACTTTACAAGCGTCACGAAAACCCTACCTGTTCCATCCAGGTTGGGACCATTTAATGAGATTAGTATTTCACAGGTCTCATCAACTCTCCAACCTCAGCGTTTCTGGCGAAAACTGAAAGGAATAACGTTAACCAAGCGCAACAATAACAACGCAACAATAACAACACAGATATTGTAATTACCAGAGAGCTAAGACACTCACAACTGTCCTTAACAGGTTAAGTGCTCAGTGAGGTTTGTTTCTTTATTGATATTCAGTTGTTACACAGCAAACAAGAATTTGATGATTTGGTGTTGATTTGGTGTAGAATTTTAACACAGCTATCAACACCAAAGTTTTAAAGATCATAGATCTCTGACAATCATTATCTCCCCGAAAAACATTTAGAAATATCCCCAAAAGAATAAGTCTTTAGTCAACATTATCAATATTTCTCTTCTTTTATTTTGAAATACCTCTGTTGGATTTCAACCTACAAACAGAAATGTACTTCTCATCTGCTTCTAAGGTGAGTGTTGGTCTTTCACAACCATTATCTCCCCGTAAACCACGTAGAAAATTTCTAAGAAACAATTAGTATTCATTGAATATCATTTAAGCATATTTCTCAAATTTATTTCCAAACTACCAACACCTATCTACTTCTGTCTTTTGTTAATACGGACAATATTGATACTTGATACTTTCACAAACCTTATCTTCCAAAAGTCACATAAAAAATATTTGAAACAATCGGTTTTCATTGGATCTCACCTCAGCATATTTCTTGGTTTTATTTTGAAATAGCTCTCATAATGGTGGTCCTCCTGGTTGTGACCCACCTGGACCAGGACGGGCTGCCGCAGATCGTTGTATCTGGTCTGGGGGTGCACTGGCAGACAGAGGGTCAAAGGGCCTACTGCGCCACCAGCCATACACAGAATGCTGCAGTCGCTTCAAAGGTGTTGAGTTAGGACTGCGGGTCCCCCGGCATCATCCATTGGATAGAGAGGGAAGAAAGTCAGTGCTGGTGGTTGTCTGGATCCCCTGCTTCCACCCGGAGCACCAGTGTCTTCAGCACTGCCACATACATCTCTGCCTCAACTTCAACTTCAGCTTCATGTATTTAAAGTGCCAGTTCATAAAAAGCATTATCTCAAGGCACTTTACAAAAGTGAGCAATGTTAGGTTCTTTTGTTGGTTGCTCAAAGGAAGGCCAAAGTGATTGTCTGATCTCAGTCAAATAGTTTGTTCTGGTCACAGGTAGAGTATGCAGCGGTACAGCTCAGAGAGACAGAGTTCCCACAGGATCTCAGTCTGATTGAGTCCCGAGCAGAGGATACAACAGCATTTTATCTTGTTGAAAAGGCGAGTGCCCTCTACAGCATGACGTAAAAAAGATAAATGCATTGGCTGAAACATGAAGCAGATTGTCACAGGGGCATGAATCATGTCACAAAACAGATATATGGAGGACAAGATATGTAGAGCTGTCCTGCAAGAGTATGAGAGTGCAAGATAATGCTGTCCAGGGTCATCATGGCAAAGGTCAGAAACGCAGGTCACTATCTCCACATGTCCTGTCAAGTCTATTGTCAATCTAAGGACTTGTTACCCACTTAAAGGTATGCCATGGCCTCCTCTGAGATAGAGGAATGTTGCAGCCTGATTTCAGATGGAGGAAAGCACAGGAGACATATTACAGAGGTAGTCAGCAGATGAGGTAACTTTTTTTACAGCACTTTTTTTAGTATAGCACCACTCTTAACCAAGGCAATTCATAGTGCTTTGCAGAGGCAATCTGTTAGAAATGTTGGAAAAATACATTTTTCAACTAAGTTCAACTTCATGTATTTTAAGTGCTAGGTCAAACATTATCTCACAGCACTTTACAGAAGTGAGCTACAATATATACAGAGTTGTGATGTAGAAAACACCCCTGCCTTTAGATCCTTGCATTGACTGTGGAACAACTCCTAAGAAAAACCTCAGGGTAAGAGACAGAAGGGGGGATCCTCACCCAGGGTGGACAGGCGGGCAGAAGCAAGACAGATATATGGATCGATGGACTGGTGAGATATGATATCTCTTTCTAGTCTTTGTCAGGACACGAGCTGCCGTGTTAGGAGTGAGCTGCAAAGTTGCAGTAGTCCAACCTGGAAGTAAGGTTGTCAATTACACTCTCCAGGATTTTTGAGATGAAGATGATATAGCAACTTTAAAATTAGGTAGAACATAACCTACGGATAAGAACAGGTTTATCATGTCTCGTAAGAAGGTGCTGATTAAAATGGGGTCTAGGAGGGTGGTTGATGATTTAGAGGAGGATGTAATGGAGGTCAGCTGATGTTGGTCGATTTCAACACCACAAACTAGAACTGCTTAATTGTGCAGGGTGGAGACGTGCTGCAGGTGAGCCTCCTGACCCAGTCCAACACGCCTCTCTCTCTTGCAGCTGACAGACTGAACCATGCCCCCATACCACAGGAACAATCACTATTCATAGAACATATTATATGAATATTTATTGGTTTGGTAGCTCTCTGATTTTCAACTTACCAACACCATTCTACTCCTCATTTGTTTGTAAGGTCAGTAATGCGCTTTCACAACCATTATCTCCAAGAAAATCATATGAAAACATTCCCTAAACAATTAGCATTCACTGAACATTATTTAACCACCTTAACCTACCTGCCAACCAGTATAATAAACTCTCCCAGTGAACTCCCCCATCCTGACCAACTGCCTCTGTCTGCACTGCCTCTGCCTCTGTCCACTGCCTCTTCCACACACTAGTCCACACACCTCTAACAGTAGGGTGACATTTAAGGTTAGAGCCTCCCAGCTCTTTATATTTTAACAGACAAGCACTGCAAATTATTTAAAATTGTTGCCACAACTGTAATGGACAATTTATTGATTTATTGAAAAAAAATATTGAAAAAAAAAGTATTTTATTGGTCAATGTTTGCTATGATGGGTAGGGCAGTTTCTCACATCCAGAGCCCTGGGAAAAAATGGGTAGGTGCCCTGGAAGACAAATTTCACATGAAAATTATAAGGTTGAAAAAACAGATGTGCAGCTGCAGAAAATATGTATAAATCATGTCATGATGGCCTTCATTAGATACAATGGTTTACAATGGGTAGACTCACAAACACAAAGTGGCTAATTCATACAGATATTTCATGTTTTTAATATAATTGTTGAATGAGTTGAATGAATGAATGCACGAATGTTATTTTTAATGTTGGACTATTGGTGGCTGAGGTGGTCCATTATATAGTGGCTTCAGTTTCAGTGGCTCATTTTAGCTGATCAGGCAGGTGGTGTTTCAGAAATGGTCAGAGCTGATCTACTAAATTTTATTACTCTGATGCAACACAGAAATGTTAAAATCATTACCAACCACGAAAGCACAATTAGATGTCAAGATGTCATTGCTTTTTGTTAGTTTTGTGAGTGATTAACCAAAAAATTTAGCTGATGTCACCCTATAATCTGCCAACATGGAGGATGGAGAGTAGCGTTTACACTCACCCAGCCCTCTGAGGAGAGCCGTTGGGGGGACTCTGGCATCAAGTAAGTGAACAATTGGCTCAGGTATCTTGCTTCCCTGGCTACACTCACCAGTGTAGTGCCCTGATTGCTGCTCCCTGATTGATGCCCTGCATGCACCCCTGTCTTCCAGCAAGATGATTATTTTGGCAATCCACTAGTCACAGACTATTTTTGTGGTTAGTTGACTAATCGAATCATATGTAAACTGAATATAAACATACTGCTTATCGCACCTGCATGCAGCTGCACTTCTATAACTATTTAAAGTTTCCAGCTTGTTTCCAATGACTGACTGACTAAAGATAAGGACAGTTAAGATGATAGTTCTTTAAACTGTTAAATGAAATGAGCAGCTTGTCGCAACAAATAATTCTTTAGCTGTACATAAAGTGCAAAGGCAAATTAAATTGTTGTTACGGGATAAGAGAAAAAGATAGGAGAACTCACAATCCAAGAGGTACTGCATCAAGGTGATGTCAACTATCCTTGAGAAAGTGCAGGACAAGAGCCCCTTAAAATATCCCACTGTGAGGCAGTGAGATATTTAGGATAAAGGATATAAACAGGTCAGTTTAGACCATAGAAAGATATTCTCAGATCCTCACTAGTATCACGGCAATTCGAGGAATCTTTTCCAGAGACTGCATGATACAGCATGGTCAGGCGCCTCAGTCAGTATGAGAAAATAGAGTAGTCAAAGTTTTCTTTCTTAATTCATTATATCTGTCGCTAAATGTAAAAGAAACTAAGGGGGATGCAAATAGCGTCTTAACAAGGGTTATTAATCCAGACAGTGCATATTATTATAATGAATTTACATGGTGCTTACGTAGTGCTCATTTTTGCCTGTGTCTTTGTATTGCGTCTTGCAGGTGACGTGATCACAATGCCGTTTTGTGGCATCTTATCAATTGAATCTAGAATCGACACATTCCAAGAATCATACTAAAGGTAATACTCTGGACTAAATCTGCTGTTCTGGCCTCACCAGCTTCAGCTGCACAGTTAATGAGCTCCCCATAACTGATAATTTCCTCATCTCATTCAGTGCTACACTCGGTCTCTCCATCACCATGTCTCATCTCATTCTGGAACATTAAGGCAGGGCTACCCCTGAACAAAATGGGGCCTTAAGCAAAAAGGACAAAAGTGGTCTCCCATGCCAAAGACTGCAATTTGGTCCTTCATACAAAATGGGGCCCCTATTGGATTGCGGGGCCCTATGAACTGTGCATGTTCTGTGTGAACCAAGGGCGGCCCTGCATTGAGGACATTAATATGAACACCCTCTCCTCCTTTGTTGACACTATTCCAACTTTTCCACCCCTGATGATCTAGTTATTCAGTCCAACAACCAGTACAACAATCAACTACATCTGAACTGTCTTGATCCCATGAAATCTTGGTCTGTCGCCTTGTCACACTGCTCCCTGGTTTAACCCTGAACTCTGGTCCATGAAAATATAAGGTTGCTAACTTGAGCAACTTGGTGGTCAAACTCGTCACAATCTAACAATTGTCATTATATCTATCTATCTATCTATCTATCTATCTATCTATCTATCTATCTATCTATCTATCTATCTATCTATCTATCTATCTATCTATCTATCTGTCTGTCTGTCTGTCTGTCTGTCTGTCTGTCTGTCTGTCTATCTATCTATCTATCTATCTATCTATCTATCTATCTATCTATCTATCTATCTATCTATCTATCTATCTATCTATAGGTCTGTCTGTCTGTCTGTCTGTCTGTCTGTCTGTCTGTCTGTCTAGCTAGCTCGCTAGCTAGCTACTTATTTAAGTACAACACGGATCGGCCATGAAGACCAGCTTCTCTAAAACATGTAATATGAAACAGTACGAAACAGCATAAGGCTATGAATGTGATTGTTGTCATCCTCACTGTCAGTGATACTGTGTCAGGATAGTTCTCAATTTCCTTATCCTCTATTTCCTTTTTTATTGTAAAATTGGAACAGCTACATAAATCTGTGCAACACAGACCGGCAGAGAAACAAGAATATCTGCCTGCCTCATACGCACTCCTTGCAACTGCAGTGTGTCACATCTAAAACACCGTCTGGAGCTGGATTTCTCTTCGTCTAAGTGACTTGTACCTTTCTGTTCTCTATGTGCCAACCATATCCAGCAGGTGATGAAGCACTAATATTTGGTTTGAGACAGGACATCATTGTTGCAGCCTGTTAGTGTCGGTAGTTCTCAGGAACGTCCTGACACTCATTCTTCAGCTCAAGCCACCATCGTCGGTTTTTTCTGTACGCATTCCAGCGTGCGGTGATGAACTCTTGTGTCTTCTTGTGCTTCACACAAGTCATTTGCATATAATTATCTATATTTCCCTAATTTTGATTCTTGAGGACTTGCTTGTGTATTTTCCTCATTCTCATTACTGCTGGATGAAACCGTCACGGTTTCGTGCTGCCATTCTGTTGACATAGAGCAAGTAACCTTCTTGCATGATCACTTGTTGAACTGTGCCGCCACCACTTGCAAACAAAAATTGTATTACGCTCTGGGGGATCTAGTTCCGCAACAAATTCCTTGATCTAGAGCATCAACTTGATTTTGAGAGACAAACATTTTGCTGCTAGCTTAAGATAACATGATTTTTTATGAACTTAAGATTTGTAGCTGTGGACTGCAGAGCAGAAATCAATTTCTAAGAGACTTTTTCGAGACTTTTTCCCTCACCCATCTCCACCTGTTTTCATCTGCCTCCACTGGCCTTGTCTGGCCTCACCCGTCACCACCAGCCATGGTCAGCCTTATTTCGCCCTCCTCCTCCCGCCTACCACCTGCCTGCTGACGAGTCTAATAAACTGCCTGTGTCTGCTTCCTGAGTCCACACACTGGTCCATAACAACTTGTGGAAAGCAGATATGAGGTAGGTAGAAAAGCCACCCTAATTGCAAATGTTTACACAACTATACATATCTTGAATACCTTTCCATAGATAAATACACAGAAAAGCTGCATGGTGAACCTTGTGAAATTACCGTTGTGAACCTTTTGAGGCTCAGGTTTTCCCCGTTTAACATGCATGTACTGTAGAAGCTGATAAACAACCGGCCACACAAACTGGGTTTTCTATAAATAAATTTGGATGAGAGAGTGTCTGACCCACATTAGTGCAGCACAGCAGTGCAAAGTCCACCCCCCACCTACCCACCCACACATGCAGGCAGCCAGTCCTGTCCATACAATGCAAAGCAGAGGCAGATGTTACATAACCATTCCAGAGCGTGCTCATCCTCCCACTGACAGCAGCCTGTTATTGAGGCAGACACCAGCGTCAGCCAAGCTACAAAGTTGATCCTAATCTTTACAGAGCAAAAATTAGCAACCAGCCAGCCATTCTGGATGATAATGATGATAATTACCTGGAGTATTCTTTTTAAAAGCTATCTGGCATAGCTCACTGCATCCAGACACCAGTACTTCCACCACAACAGTGTAAATTTTTCTTATCACTCTCATGCAAACAGGAATGCAGCATGACTCATCAATATTGACAAAGCACCAGCAATGTTCCAGGTTCCATTGCTTTTTTCGATTCTTTTGTGTCTATGTATGATTTGCATTTGGCTCAGGCTCATTTGTGATCACATGACCGTGTTGGTCTTACTTTGGGTGTGTACCAGCTGCAAGTGCATCAACCTTGTAAGTGACCTTCTACAAAAGCCCCACCCCCTTAGTAACTGTTGCTATGTCCGACAAACTCAGACAGAGCACACTGTGTCATGGCTGGGGCAAAAATCACTTTTGCATGTCAGTGACTCTTTTTGGAGCAATGCTTGTAATATCCACTAGATGGAGGCAAAAGGGCTTACAGTATGCTGTGGAGAGACATATTAAAAGTATTAAAGTAAGAAACAAAGGGGATAATATGACTATTGCAGTTATATCGTACTAGTCAGTGGAGAAACACACAGCCTTGTGGACCAGTCCTGTTCTTGCACTGCCAGGTAAATTACCTTATGTTAGCCTAGCATTGTTATAATATGTTTATCTGGGACCACACCCTGATTCATAAGCTGATAAGCTGCTGTTTGCTTGCTAACTAGCAAGCTAATGAGTTACAGCGCCAAGTTGGATGGCTAGTCAACATCCTTTCAACTATCCAAAGTGTATAACCCATATAGCCCCAAGAACTGAGCTAACAAGCAATGTTATCAGTCTAGCTTGATACACTAGGTCCATAGATGTAAGATTATGTCAAACACTCTAATACTGTAGTAGCACTAACTAGCTTGTAACATTATTGTCATGGCGCTGGCTAATGTAAGCAAGAAGCAGTAATATATGCACATATGCACGTGTCCCCTTTCATAACTTGCAGTGAATCTGGCAATGTAAGGTTTTTTAACTTAAGACATACATTGCGGGAATTATAGGCCAAAACATGTTGGTCTATAGAGCCACCTTCAGGCTGACATACTTAATTTTTTGCTTCCACAATAACGGTAGTGGTCTGGATCAACTCTCTAAATAATGATATTGCATAATTGCAAGTATTGTAGTACATAATTGCAAATATATTGCATAATTGCAAGATTTGGCTTGTAGTACCACTTTTATCTATGGAAAAATATATATGCATGTATTTTAAGTGCCAGCTCATAACAAAAGTTATCTCAAGGCACTTTACAGAAGTGAGAAAAAATATGTACAGAGTAGTGAGGTAAAAAACCCCCCCTAAACTTAGACCCTTGCATCAGCTGAGGAAAGACTCCTAAGAAAAACCTTGAAAAAAAACCCTAAAAAAGGCCAACGCATATTGGCCTATAACTCCCACACTTTATGCCACACATTGAAAAACATACATCCCCGAATGAGTGGAGTCACGCCCATTTCTGCCAATAGTTTTTCTGAGGAAAATGGCAAAAACTGTAGCGCATAGTTTTTTACACTCTGCTTTGTGACCAAACTGTGTGAAACTGGGCACACACGCTCTTCAGCTGCTGCTGATCTTGACTTCACCTCTGAAAGAAGACCTCCATCCATGCTGCTCAGACTAATGCGACTAAAGAACTACTAAAGAGACTTAAAATACAAACAAAAATGTGATCATATATTATTAGCTATTCATCCTTCCAAAAACACAGAAAATGATTTCTCTGTTGGAATGACAGTTTGAAGAGGAAGCTTCTATGGAAGCAAGGGTGATCTGGTATTTTTACTTGGTGCATTTGGCAGAGTGTAAGGTCCAGATTGCAGCACAGCCTGGTGGGCCGGCTGTGGGAGCGAGGTGAGAGTGGTGTAGGAGGCTGAACACATTCAGACAGGAAGTACCAGCACTCAGAGAGAACAAGAAACAAGAACAAGAAAGATATCATTCTCTATTTCATAACAGTTTCTTTCTGTCCCATTCAAAATAAACATAAATAAAGCACTATAAAATATCATAACCTATGCACAGCCTATGTACAGTTGTGGTAGTGTATATTGCCTCAAGTACTACTCCCATCTAGTGGTTCAAATATGCAACACAACCTATGATACACCAGTTGTGATGTGGCTGAAGTTGCAATTTATGACGTTAGAAATTGTGTTTGTGATCAATGATGAACACAGGAATAAGTAACCCACGAGCATCTCAAGAAAGATTTATGTTCAGATAATTATGACAAAAATGCAGGACTAGTATAGAGTATAACGAGTGATACATCTGGATATCATATTTTTTAAAATGATTGTAGGCATTTTTTGCAACAGGACAAGATTAACATGGTGATAAACAGTTATTTAATGTGCAAAAAAAGTGCATTGGCAGTGTTTCTCTCTGTCCTCTCTAATAGTGTGCATCGACTGTGCTGTTATCCTGTTTCTATCGAAACTAGACGTTTCCTCCTGGAAAGCACACTTGCAGTTGTTTGGTCTACAGATGACAGACCTCTCACATAAACAACTTTTCTATGCCATTTAAAAGGGGGTGTGAGCACCATTTGAATTCAATATGTTGAGTTGACTATGCATTTGTAATTTGAGCTTTCTTGACTTCCATAGCTCTATTAAAAAGAAGCAGTGCTGTTGAAAACATAGATATGTGCTCTACCACTAGAGCAGTGTGCCTATTAAGGCTGAAACAGGACACTTACTTTTACAGTGCATTATATCTATAGAGGCGTGACTTGCCTTCAAAATTAAAGGTATCTTCCGAGTTTCACTCAGCAGAACAGCTGGTCCATGCCTTTGTTACTTCCAGGCTGGACTGCTGCAACTCTTTATTGGCTGGATGCTCCAACAGGTTGCTGAGAACTCTGCAGCTCCGTCAGAGCTTGGCAGCTCGTGTCATGACAAAAACTAGAAAGAGAGATCATATCTCTCCAATTCTGGCCTCCTTGCACTGGCTTCCTGCACCATTCAGGATTCAGTTCAAAGTTCTTCTCCTTGTATATAAAGCTCTTCAGGGTCTGACACCTTCTTATATCTCAACTCAACTTTATTTGTTTCAAGTGCCAGAAAGTGGACAACACATGCCTGTAACCACAATTTAAGTATATAATAGTCAACTCTGTGAAAATGTATCAGTGTAAATGTATGTTTTACCATTTTGGACAGTGCTTGCTGACTATATCTACAAGACATAGTCACACAGCTGAGTTCATAAGCTTCACAAGCACTTTTCCTTGTGTAAATTTTTAAAATTAACAATGACAAAATCATGTGAGATAATCATATCAGACAGATTTAGAACTGAATGAGTAATTTATGTTGTATCTGCTCACTTCTTTTAAGCAGTTAATAAATTCCACCAGACATCTTCAGCCAAACATAGAGTGAAAACAAACCTCATAATAACTATTTGTGCGGGGATTTTGAGTAAAAATACTGTTATGGTCCAATATGTAATCTTTTGTGTGTTTCAATGGAAAACAGCATCAAGGAAGCAGCTTTCCTTGATTTCACAAAATTATGAGTTCTAACCTAACCTTTACAGTAACTACAGATTCATATCTTTATCAAGAATGATAACCAAAACAATGATTCTCAATGATGTAGACTTTCCTACGCTGGCTGAGCTACTACGTTGGGTGTGATTTGATGATGATTAGGTCATCCACTTAGTTTCATCCATTCAAGTCCGAGTTCAAGTCATTGCATTCTGTATCTGGCAATACAGTCCCGACCCAAAACTACATGATACAATGCAGCCAGATACACAAAGGAAACCAACTACACAATATTTTGCTAGTGAATGTGCAACATATTTGGAACAGGATCATGCTTATCACTCTGTTGTATTTTACTACTGAACCATGCTGTGATGGAGAATGTGGTCAGAAATGAACAAGACCTTTGAAAAAGACCTTGGCAGCATGTTACTCATGTTTCTTGGACGGCAATAGCATCCAGATCTTCCTAGCCTTTTACTATCCTGTTACCATTAAATACAATCATTGAGATCTTCCACCGGCTGTTTTCTGTTTGCATTTCACAGCTTTCAAAGTCAGTTGCAACTTCTGATATGTTGCCTCTGTGATATTTGCCATTTAGTATGATAATTCTATGAATTTCAAATGATTTGACCCAGTACCTCTACCTTTTTGGAAACATGATTGTAGTTCTAATCTTTTAATACATCTGAACAGATACAGTGGTTGTGCCTCAAGATTTGCAATGGGGAAAAAAATTGGCTTTTGCAGAGGTCTCTATTCTTCAGTTCAAATTCCTCCAAGGCCACCTTCTCAATGAACTACTCTTATTCTCAACAATAAATAACTGTAATGTGGACTGTAGCAAGGACCCAAATGCAACACAGGTCACGTCTGCATCAGCAGGGAATTTACTAGAGAGACTGGGAGTCAGGTGTTGTGAGTCTGAGGCTGGGAACAGATGAAGGAATGGTTGCCAAGGCTGGGAGGAGCTCACACGTTGTGGCGGCTGCCACACAGAGTCGAGGGACGGAAGGCGGGTCGCGTAGCCGGGAGGACTACTGCTCACGGTCAAGGGCTGAAAGGCCGATCGAGAACCAGGGCCGGAACAGAGAACATGGTCGAGGAGCCTGAAGCCAGTCAAGGAGCTGGGGAGCAGACAGGAGGAGACTGAGATCAAAGGGCGGTCTGGTTCACCTGGGCTGGAGACAAAGACTGGAGTCAGGGGCAAAACAGGTCGGCAATGGGAGATCAGAGACAAGGTGAGTACTGGAATGAATAAATAAGTATTTCACTAATTGGTGGTGAGATGAAGATGACTGGTGGAACCAAAAAGCTGTGAAGTGGAGGTGGAGAGAAGAGATAGGCTGCGGCCAGAAAGAGGTGTGGTAAAAAGGTGGAGAGAAGTAGACCAAACAAGGTATCAAGAGGAGACAGGATGGTGACAATAACACTTGATTCCTATTACTATTTCTTTTGATCCCCATGCTGTCATTTTGTTGCTAGACCACACACTTTCAGTTTAGAAATGGAACATCATAACACTCATTAAGCAAACAAACACAAATTAAAGCTGCAAGCAGCTGTGAGCCTGTGCACCTGTCGGGGTACTGGCAACTGCAGGGTTAATGCACGTCATAGGCCATCCTAAGACTCTTCTACATTTTGAAGAGGAATCTCTTCTGGGCTGAGCAGCATCCCTGTGATTCTGTGATAATGAACTGTCTCTCTACTATTGCTTCCATACAGCGTTTCAACCCTTGACATAGAAAAGCTTTTCTAAATTTTAGATCACAATGCCATTTAAGTGATGCTTACACAATATGAAGTTGATGGAATGAAACCTCTAGGTGGACTCAGGTGACAAGTGATGTATTGAAATAGCGACGTTAGATCATTGAAATCAAAATAGCCGACTTCCAGTCCAGTTCTGACCATCGGTACAAGAGACTTTTTTGTGCATCTGGACAAACTATAAGCCTACATATTTTCATCTTTCTATTCAGGGTGGCGCTATAGAGACATTCAGCAATGCCCATTGACAAAGCCAATACCATGCTGTTTAGGCATACAATGCAATTATGTCCAGCAATTATGAAGCTTCTACGGTGTCTGGAAAAAACATTTTGAAATATTGATGACCAATAACCAAACTTTGTCATGAGCAGCAGCCACGCCCTTTGACTTAAAAAAAAATTGTAAATTAAATTTTCTCAACTTGGTCCACAGATGATTTGTACCAAATCTGAAGCCAATTGGGTTAACTCCCTTGGAGGAGATGTTTTTAAAATTCAAAAATTCAAATCAAAATGGTTGACTTCCTGTCAGGTTACGGTCATCATGTCAAGAGACATTTTTGTATATCTCTTTAGGATGTATTTGCATACCAATTTTTATTTGCTTACGACAAAGTAAAAAAAAATCCTTATGGGGATTGGTCAAAATTTCTAGGGGGCACTACTTTTGCATTTTGGCGCCCCATGAGCTATGCCCCTATCAAGTGTCAAGAGCTCTCTGTCCTTAATCAGCTGTCAAAAAGCCACTCATAATACATGGCAAGGTGTCGCCATTCATGCCCGGCACACGGATACCATTGGTGTAAAGGCCTCACTGCCTTTGTCATGTAGTTTCACCAACTTATTCTGGCACAGACGTATGTCTGCGCTGTGTGCCTGTGCTGTCTGCAGACGGATTTGTGCAGGGAAAAATTTGAGACCTCGCGAACAAAGGCATGTTGGTCGCATACGCGCCCTTCTGGAGTCACCACATCAGTATGTGGAGTCGAGCACTCAAAAACCCCGTTGACAACGTGGGAGAGCTTGTTTTCCCCCCCACGAAAAAACTGGTTGTTGCTGGTTGTCATGGATGCATTACGCGAGACATCAACCAATATGAACGCTGCTTCAGCTGTACTCCTGGTCGTATATTTAAAGCAGCAAGTGCTATGGATCCGTGTTTAAATATAGGGACAAAACGTCCACTTTTGCCCGGACATGTCAGCTTTTAATGACGCTTAAATTCATTAAAATGTCTGTTTTCACTCGCGCTTTGTGCAGGCTGTCCTGTGTGTGCTTCTGCGACTGGCACACACGGAGAGAGAGAGAGAGAGAGAGAGGACCCGTAGTAGACATCACTTTTGACCAAGTAGCACCCCACCCCAAAAAATCAATTCAATATCAGGGAGGAGGATCAATAATTTTACATGATCACCTAAGAATTTCCAGGACATTTGATCTTTTTTTCTAATTTTTCTAATAATGTTTTCCATGACTGGAAAATTGATTAATCATTTTCCAGGTTTTCCAGGAGATGTGTGAACTCTGAGTTTTGTTTAAACATCTTGTACTAAATCAATTACCATGTCAACCAACCCACGGTCAAATTCAGCAATATGTCTAGCCAGAAGTACACTGCAACTATGTCAGGCATGGCTATTTTTCAAAATAAAACTTCCGACTTTACACGTTTAACTTCACTCGGTATAATCCCTAACTAACTCCATTTGTCGCTCAGTGAAACTTCTTGTTTTTTACACTTGTTGCAAAGCCCCAGAGGTCGAAAAAAAGGGAGAAGAAAGAAAAATTGAGAAAAAGTGAAGGTCAGAGTGGGACTGGACTGAGCATACCTAGCAACCACCTAAGTGACTGTGGAAAGATGTGAAAGATTGCAACAACGAGCGATTATATACATTCACTGAGTGAATATTCTGAAAATAAAACATGTATTTCTTGCAAAAAAATGTAATCAACATTCAATCAAAGTTTATTTTAGTTGGGCTTTTATTTATTTATTTATTTTTACATTTTTTTTATAAGAGCGGCCATCGCTCTATTATTCCTATCTCGAGTTGTTGCTCGTAAGCCTGCCTCCAAATGGTCATTGTCCAGTCATACACTCCACTCCAGCAAAGTTATCGTTATTAAAGGGAAAGGGGGCTTTTGCTAAAGGTCAATTTCAACCAATCGACCAACGAATGAAGGCAACGTGCTAGGGCACAGATAGAGGGGACGGGTCCCCAAGTCATTAATCCATAGTCATCGTAGCTGATGCATTAATGTAAATATGGATATAGGAATATATATATGCATATATATATATATATATATATATATATGGCAACAAGGAGCAGGACCAAGCTCCAACCATCCGTGACATCACCCCCTGGTTTGCACAAAGGACAATTACCGCTGTCTCATCCGTGGGGGATGTGGGTGTTGCAACAACCTCAACATATTTTAGCGTATTCAACCGGCCTCACCCGGGCAGTGTACCAGCATAGTAAACCGGAGCTCACCGCAGTCCTCCAGACATGAAAACCCATTGGTGAGGTAAGAATGATTGACAGCCATGCAGTGAATCACAGCCATTTGACTGCAGCCACTGGTTCCAGCCATCCGGGAAAGTAAACAGCTACATGCTAACTCGGAACTGCTGCCACTTGCAGCCGCAGACAGCGAACAGAGCAGAAGTATGGTTATTTAACTGATTAATGAGCTAGAACTTTGTCTGTGAATAGCTAAACTATATCTTGCTTTTTGGCGTGTCAGCTAATATTAAGAATGCCAGGTGCCAAACAAAGTTAATGCAAGTCCAGTAAAGTTAATGATAACTGATAGTTTTCTCGAGAAGGGTGACCAGATGTCCTGGATTTCCGGGCACAGTCCCCGATTTGGCTGCCAATTTAAAGCTGTCCTCAAAAGTGTCTCCAAGTTTGAATGCGAGAGAAAAAAAGTTGCACTGAGCACAGAGAGGGCAAGAGGCGCAAGCAAGCGACCAGTCCAGAAAGATCCCTGGTAGAGAACGGGTCTGAGGCAGTAGCAACACCCGCCCACCTCCCGAGTCCGACAATCGACTACTCATACCCCTCCCCCCAAGGCCGGGTGTCCCTGTTTTAGGGGATCATAATATGGAGATCCTTAAAAAAATCATTCATCATCATTCAAAAAGGGAGAGGCAGCAGAGGATTGACTTCGTTTTCAAGTCAGGTTGTCAGGCAGTTGACTTACGTGACAGGAGAGAAACAGAAAGTTAGCTGGCAATCCATAAATACACCAATTCAGTTTTATTGTAGTATATACTTTATTCTTGCATTAATGCCATGTAGATGTTTATTTAAGTACCTGAAGGCTATTTGTTGGAGCTTAAAACCTTGTTTTCAATGAAGAAAATCCCCTGCATCAACTCATCTTTTACTGCTTTCAGAAACTAGAAAATAGAAATGAAGACAATGAAATGCAATAAAACTAATAAAATCTTTAATAACAGTATGATAAAGGGTAGGGTGAAGGATTAATAAGTTGCTGTAAGAGATTAGGACAACAAAATATGGTGAAATAATTAATAAAAAACTGATTAAAAAACAATCAAAGAATGTTTCTACACCAAAATCAAGCCTGTAGAGGTTTGTTCTAAATGTACATAAAATATTTCAACACTTGAGGAATATTAAGGATATCAACATTTAGTTCTTTATGTAGAATGAGGAAGGGAAGTCCAGGAGTCAGGACAAAGCAGAGCATGGAGAAGATGAGGGAGAGAATATGGGAGGAGATTAGTGTTCTTGTCACACTTGTTCTTTAATAAAACATAAATGAATTGCTTAATACCATGGTATGTAATTTCTTGTGAATATATCTTAGTTTGAAGAATGTTTTGCTATTGTGGCTGCAACTATAGATGGTGACTGATGTCGCAGAGAGGCTGAATGAGGGGAAACATGGCCATACACGTTTGTAACAAAGGGCTATTCAGGAATGCCAATTCAAATAACATGTATTATTTAAAAACGGCAGTGCAGTCTAGTGTAGTCTAGCAGTATTCTAGCGGCCAGCAAAAATGGAGATTTTCCCCGTCCTCACCCTCTCCATCCCTCACAGATGAAAATCAGCTGATTTAAAACCTCTGGTAACACACACATCCCCACCTGGCTCCACCCAGTTGCCACCCACAGAGATGTATCACTTAACTACTATACAGCTATATTTACATTTTGAATTCAGTATTATTTGCATATCCTTATGACAAAAACTAGAAATGCATTGCATTCATCTTGGAGACTGAAACAGGTTGCAGTGCCCATGTGCTACCCCTAGAGTGCTGCTCCACCCCTGATGAAGATGATGATGATGGAGCCAGGGGTTTGAGTTGCAAGGGACTGCCATTACAAGGAATGGCAGTCCCCCGTCTACTGCTCTGTGTCCGCTGGCTCCACACCGCTGAATGGAAGAAACATAAGTCATCTTTGCATGCAAGTAGCCTACTGTACATGTATCACTGACCTCTGCACTGTGATATATACACTGTACTTCTTCTTCTTACAAGCATGCACTGAACAAGTGGAATAAGAGGAATAAAGATTAACAATGTCACGGAATAAATAAATTTAGCTTTAAGAGTGGGATAAACCACCCACTTAAATTGGAATTAGATTTAATTCCGAATAATATTTTCATTCATTATTGTGGGTTTATATTGTCTTTTCAAAGCAGAATTAATTGTTTTTATTCAGAATTAATACTCTCATATAAATGGGGCAAGTGTGAACAGTAATGGAGACAAATATTCAACAAAGGTTGAAAATGTAGATTTTTTAAAATCTAAATTATATATTTTTTCAAAAGTAAAACATCCATGGTGCATCTTGAGGGGGAAGAAAAAAGTATAGCTTTCATATAAAAGTATTTACACGGAATAATAAATTATGCATCTATAATACAATTTTAAAAATAGTACATTTTATAAAATTATTGAATATATTTAATCTGGCATGGATTAACAATGCTAAAGCCTCCACTTTGGAGACATGGTCAGGCACGGCTTCGCATATAAACAATAAGCTTCTCAGGTGGTGAACAGAGGAACATCACTCACTCACTACGATGTACTATTGACACTTGATGTTGCCTGATCGATCCAGGGGAAACCCCGGTGGGAAGGGAGGGATGCTGCTGAAGGGGGGGTATTATGTTGAAAAAAAGATGTAATGATTCTGCCGTATCCCTCATTTGTTATGGTTCAATAAAAAGCTCTTCAAAAAAACATATTTAATCTGAATTAATGTAAGAAATGTAATAATACATACATTAGTACATAATAATACATGCATTTAATACAACTGATGCATTTGGATGTGTTGTTCATCGTGGGCAATGATCAGCACCCTCTCCATCACACAAAGACAGTGGCTGCTCCAAATCTGCCATCAAAGGGACAGATACAGGAAATCTTTCCTGCCATGTGCCATCACATTGTACAACAAATGCTAAAAACTCTGGTCAAAACAATACAGTCACTACTCACCTTATATGTTTACACATGCAATCATCTCAAATCCTGGCAGCAATTTTATTTATTTAGATCGCATTTTATGTAATACATGGCAGCCAGGGATTACATTTACTTATTTATTTTTATATTGCTGTTGTAACATGTCTTGGTTGTTCTTTTAACTGTTTGTGCTGTAAGTGAGTGATGTGGAGCCACTGCCAGGCCTGGGAAGAAGTCGGAGTAAACAACTCTGCTGGAGAGGCCATCAGGGTTCGGGAGAGCTTCACAGCTTTCTTCTCTGCAGAGGGAGTGGTTCCATGGCAGCACAGCACATAGTGCACAAGCACTCCACAAACGCTCTTTCAAGAGCCACCCAAATAAAAGTATAGAGTTATGTTCCTGTAATATAACTACAATTTATGTAAGTAAGCATGTACCAGTTATTGTGCATGTATCTGTCACAATCCTGTCTGCATGTCTGCCTGTTATGGCCTGCTTGCATGCCTGTTACCTGTCCCTCTATCTCCCTATTGGCTTAGTAGCCAGTGATTGGAGTTTTCCCTTCTGATTGGCTGCCAGCTGGCTCATCAGCCAGGTATTTATGCTCACCTGTTTTTGTTTGGTTCTAGTCAGTTTAGTGGGTTTATTTCCCTGAAAAACCTTGTTTTTCTGTTTCTACTTAGTGTTCCGGTTGTTTAGTGTTTTTTCTGTTGTTTTCACCTGCGGAGACCGTTGGGTCCCAGGCTCATTTCTGTTTAAGATCAGTTAGGTTTTGTCCTGCACAGACCGTATGGTCCCAGGCTCATTTGTTTCAGTGTGTGTTTTGTGTTTTTGTTGAACTTTAATAAAGCCTTGTTGTCTCGACGACCTTGTGTTTGAGCGTGCTTGTGGGTCTTCAGCCGGTTACAGTACAGTCTGGTCATGTCTGACCCAGCCACTCTCGATAGGTTTGAGCAGCTAGAGCAGCGCAATAGCGCATTAGCTCAGAGACTCAAGGGTTTTGGGCTACTGAAAGATCAGGCTAGGGGAACGGTGGCTAACCCTGAAGTTTCGGCTGGAATATGCCAGTGCAGGTTGAGCAATACTTAATGGGTCTGAGCGATTATATTCTGGGCGAACTAGTATCTCATGAGGTCCCTTCCTCACTCAACGAAGTTATTGAGTTAACCGTCAGGGTAGACTCCAGGATTCAGGCTCGTACGTTAACCTGCAGAGCTAACTAGACGCACTTCCGAGAACAGAGTTCCGGAGGCAGTCAGCCGTGATTTTATGTAATTTCATTTTTATGTCATTTCGTTGTTCCCCTTATGTTAGGCTATCCCTGGCTTAGTGAGCACAATCCAGTTTTGGATTGGGAGTCAGGGCAGTTCAGAGTTGGGGGAGGAGTTGTAAGCGGAGGTGTGTCAGGTCCACGGGTTCCTTTCCGAAACTATTTAACGAGTACTGGAAGTCTACAGAGACTATTTTCCTGTCTTCAGCAAGTCCAAGGCGACGTCTCTTCCTCTGCACCGGACGTATGACTGTGCCATTGATCTTCGTGAGGGAACAGTGCCGCCACGTGGTAGGCTGCATTCCCTGTCAGCTCTGGAGAGAGAAGCTACGGATGATTACATTGACTCTGCCCTGTCTGCTGGATTGATACGTCCCTCGTCGTCCCCTGCTGGTGCGGGGTTTTTCTTCGTCAAAAGAAGGGTGCTACGCTTCGACTTTGTATTGATTACCATGGACTTAACGATATCAACATCAAGAATCGTTACCCTCTTCTGCTGTTGGCTTTTGCTTTTGAGCAGCCCCAGAGTGCTGCAGTGTTTTACTAAGTTGGACTTACGCAACGCTTATCATCTTGTGAGTGTGAGACTGCTTTCAACATTCCTAGTGGACATTCCGAATATCTGGTAATGCCTTTTGGATTAAGCAACACTCCTGCTGTGTTTCAGTGGTTTATAAATAACGTTTTAAGGGAGTACCTGAATCGTTTTCTGTTCGTCTATCTTGACGACATCCTGATTTTTTTCCCGGTCCATGGAGGACCACATCAACCACATAAAGGTAGCAGTTTTGGTACAATTTTGTGAAAGCTGAGAAGTGTGAATTTCACGCGAACACTATATCATTCCTGGAAAGCATCATCGACAATGGCGCCGTCCGGATGGCTCCTGCCAAGGTCTCGGCGGTCAGAGATCGGCCTCGTCCTGAAGACTGGAAACAGCTCCAGAGGTTTATGGGGTTTGTGAATTTCGATCGACGCTTCATTCGGAATTACAGTCGTGTTGCTGCTCCAATCACTGCCCTTACCTCTTCTAAGATAAGATTCCGCTGGGGTCCTGAGGCTGAGGCTGCCTTCATTTCCTTAAAGGACAGCTTTACCTCTGCACATTTTTAGTTTTGCCTGACTGTTATATCCAATAACACACGGACAATCTTGTGTGTTCACAATGCTTTATTGCGTTTTCGGCAGCCACTACCAACGGCTGTGTGCCACCAGTTACAGTGATGTCACGCTGTCGTGGTCCCGCGCTTTGGCTTAAAGCCATACACCACATTTACCCCCCCCACAATGAAACGCAGAACCGACCCGAAAAGTACAAAATCGTGCGAAAGCACATTAACATAAATCACATTTAAATCACGCAGAGCATCCTGCAGATAACAGCTTAGACTGCCTAGGCCTGAACATGAACCTGGCTAATGTAAACACTGGATAGGCACTAATATGTGTAGCCTGACTGTGTTGTTGTTCTGCTACTCTGTCGCTGGGTGATGATGAGGTGGCTGTTACTGCTGGAGTGTTTTGATGAGGAGGCCGAAGACGATCCAAAGGAAGTTGGAGTTCACGTCCCAGCATGAGGAGAGCTGGAGAGCAGCCGGTCGTAGCCTGAGGTGTTGCTCTGTAGTGCAGCAGGGTGTTCTGCAGTGCTGCTGGGAATGGGAGATTATCAGCCAGGTGCGCTCTCAGTCCATTCTTGAGGGTCTGGTTAAACCTCTCCACGCCACCGTTGGCTTGTGGGTGGTACAGGGGAGTCCTGACGTGTTTGATCCACCTCCTCTCCGCGAAGGAGGCGAAATCTGCTGAGATGAACTGGGGGCCGTTGTCGGTGGTGATGGTGTAAGGCACACCCCAGCGGGCAAAGAGGGAGGAGAGGAAGTCAGTGACCACCTGGGTGCTTACAGACCCGACAGGACGCACCTCAGGCCATTTGAAGTGAAGGTCGTAGGCCACCAGGAGGAATCGTTGGTGCTGGGGAATGCCGTGAAGTTCCCCACAGATGTCCACCTGGATGTGGGACCATGGAGCAGCTGGCCACGGGAGGGGCTGTAAAGGTGGAGGCGGGGTCGGGCCCATCTTGCCGCTGGTGAGACAGGCTGTACAGTCTTTAACCATTGTCTCGATGTGCCTGTCGATGCCTGGCCACCAGACTAAGCCCCTGCAGCGCTGCTTGACCCTGACAACGCCCAGGTGCCCCTCGTGGTCCATGGTCAGGATGCGTCCTCGCAGGGCGCTGGGAATCACTGCACACAGCCCCCTTGCCACGCAGTCATCGTTCCAGCAGGAAAGGTCGTGCCTGACACGGTGGTAGGGCACCAGCTCCTCCGGCACCTTGGCAGGCCATCCCTCCTGGATGAAGGTGCGGAGCTGAGAGAGGGTTGGGTCCTGTGCAGACGCCGTCCGGAGATCCTGCAGGGACACGGCAGCCTGGAGGGGTTCGTGCAGCATGAGGACCAGCTCCGACTCAGAGTGGTCGTTGATGGTGTCGGGTGCGGGGGTAGGTGTGGCTCTGGAGAGCATGTCTCTCCATCTCTCTGACCACCAGTACAGGCGGAGCGGCTTGTGCCCTGATTCAGATGTGGCCAGGAGAGCTGTAAGGGCCTGGTGATCTGTCCGGAGCGTGAAGTGTCGTCCATACAGATACATATGCCACTGCTCGCATGCCCAGATGCAGGACAAGGCCTCCCTCTCCCCCACAGAGTACTTCTGTTCAGTTGGGGTGAGTAACCTTGAAGCGAACGCCACAGGGCGTTCAGTCCCACCTTGGAGCTGGGACAGGACGGCGCCGATGGCGGTGTTGGAGGCGTCGCAGGTCACAAACGTGGGGCTCTGCAGGTCAAAATGGGCGAGCACAGGAGGGGAGGTGAGCTGTGTCTTCAGTCGGCGGACTGCGGCAGAACACTCAGGCGTCCAGGACCAGGGCGTGTCCTGTTTGAGGAGGGTGCGCAGCGGGGCAGTGGTTTCAGAATAGTGGGGCAGGAAGCGCAGGTAGAACGCTGTCATCCCCAGGAACGACGATAGCTGAGCGGGACAGGAGGGCTCCGGCAGGCGAAGGACGGCGTCAACATTAGAGTGGAGCGGGCTCAGACCGTCAGCGGCCAGGCGGAAGCCCACGAACTCAACGACTGGTGTAGCGAAGATGCACTTTTGCCCATTCAGCATGAGGTTGTGGCGTGCGAGCACGTTGAGTACCTTGGCGAGGCGGTCATCGTGTAAGTCGGACGTCGCTCCATGTACCACAATATCATCCAGGTACACGACCACACCCGGGATGCCAGCGAAGATGGTGGTCATGATCTTCTGGAAACAGCTGGGGGCCGAGCTGAGACCGAATGGCATGCGGGTGTACCTGAAGACCCCTATGTGGGTCACGTAGGCAGTGAGGTTGCGGCTCTCGGGGTGGAGAGGAACCTGCAGATAGCCCTGCCGGAGGTCAAGCTTAGAGAATACTGTCGAGCCGTGAAACTTGGCTGAAAGCTCCTCCGTGGTGGGTAGTGGGTACTTATCAGGGATCACTGCCTTGTTTACCTGCCTGAGGTCGACGCAGGGCCGTAAGCCGCCAGTTTTCTTCTTCGCCACGACCAGGTGCAAGCGGGAGCTCCATCCTCGTGGCCAATGTTATATCCAATAACACACGGACAATCTTGTGTGTTCACAATGCTTTATTGCGTTTTCGGCAGCCACTACCAACGGCTGTGTGCCGCCAGTTACAGTGATGTCACACTGTCGTGGTCCCGCGCTTTGGCTTAAAGCCATACACCACACTGACCCGTCCAAGCAGTTTGTAGTGGAGGTGAACGCATCGGATGTTGGAGCTGGAGCAGTTTCCCAGCGGTCTGGAGACAATAAGGTACCCCTGTGCCCTGTTCTCCCGACGACTCTCATCTGTCGAGCGGAATTACGATATCGGGAACCGAGAACTGCTAGCTGTAAAGATGGCTCTAGAAGAGTGGCCACAATGGTTGGAGGGATGCCACGAACCGTTTCTTGTGTGGACTGACCACAAGAACCTCGAGTACTTGCACTCGGCCAAGAGACTAAACTCGAGACAAGCTCGATGGTCACTATTTTTTGACTGTCTCAATTTTGTCCTGTCTTATCGTCCTGGGTCCAAGAATACTAAGCCGGACGCTCTATGAAGGGCGTTTTCTGGAGTAAGGGACCTGGAATCTGCTGAGCAAACTATCCCGCCTCCATCACTGGTAGTGGGAGCAGTTACCTGGGGAGTTGAGAAAAGAGTTCTCCAGGTTCTGGATGGAGCTGATGTTCCTGGGTCATGTCTAGAGGGAAGACTTTTCGTGCCCCTTGAGCTTCGGTCTGAGGTTCTGTGTTGGGGGCATGACTCAAAACTCGACATCCTGGTCATCAACGCTCACTGGCGGCCATCGATTCTGGAGGTTCTGGTGGCCATCGATGAGAAAAGATGTGAGAGACTTTGTGACTGCCTGCAGGGTGTGTTGTCAACACAAGACTTCCACCCGTGCTCCTGCTGTGTTATTGCACCCGTTGTCTGTTCCACGTCGTCCCTGGTCTCATGTTTCCATGGATTTTGTTACCGGTCTGTTGTCCTCAAGAGGATTTAACACCATTATTACCATTGTTGATCGATTCAGTAAGACTTGTCATTTTGTTCCACTGAAGGGACTTCCGTCGGCCAGAGAATTGGCTGAATTAACAATTCATTATGTTGTTTGGTTGCATGGACTACCAAAAGACATTGTTTCTGACAGGGGCCCCCAGTTCACGTCTCAGTTCTGGAGAGAATTCTGTAAGAGTGTCAGGGCCTCAGTCAGTCTATCTTCAGGATATCATCCCCAATCCAATGGGTAGACGGAAAGAATGAACCAGGAGATCACCTGTCCACTATCATCTCCTCTAAATCTTCAACCTGCCTAACCCTAACCCTTGACCCGATTCTGACCAAGTTGTTAAAGGAAGTGCTGCCTTTAATCGCCACCTCCTTACTTGACCTCATCAACCTGTCCATAACAACAGGTTACGTTCCTCTTACGTTCAGTCGGAATAATCAAACCCCTCCTTAAGAAACCGTCCCTTGATCCAGGAACTTTAGCAAATTACAGACCGATCTCTAATCTCATCTTCATCTCAAAAATCATTGAGAAAATCATTGCTAACCAGCTCTGTGAACACCTCGATAACAATACTTTATTTGAATCCTTCCAGTCTGGTTTTAGAATAAATCATAGCACTGAGACTGCGCTGGTTAAAGTCACCAATGACCTCTTAATGGCATCTGACCAGGGTCTCATTTCTGTGCTTGTCTTGTTAGATCTCAGTGCTGCTTTTGATACGTTCGACCACCAGATCTTACTAAGGAGACTGGAATATCAACTCAGAATCAGAGGCACTGCTTTAGACTGGTTCCGGTCCTATCTTTCAGACCGATATCAGTTTGTTTGTGTCAACGATAACCAATCGCCACGTACTAAAGTCAGCCACGGGGTTCCGCAAGGATCTGTGCTTGGTCCAGTTCTTTTCTCTGTATATATGCTCCCTCTAGGTGATATCATCAGGAGTCACTCTAGAGATTTCCACTGTTATGCTGATGACACTCAATTATATCTATCTATCAAGCCGGGCGAGCTCAACCGTCTACAGCAGCTTCAGTCCTGCCTTGATGACATTAAGGCCTGGATGACTAATAATTTCCTCCTTCTGAACTCTGAGTTGCTGCTCATAGGTCCTAAACACCTACGTGATTCTATATCTGATGCCATAGCATTACAAGGTAGTTTTGCGACTTCTTCTGCCACCACTGAAAAGAACCTAGGTGTTAGTTTTGATCCAGACCTGTCTTTTAGCTCCCACATAAAATCAATCTCACGGACTGCCTACTTCCACCTCCGCAATATTTCAAAAATAAGACACCTCCTCCCTCCCCATTCAGCAGAACAGCTGGTCCATGCCTTTGTTACCTCCAGGCTGGACTACTGCAACTCTCTACTGGCTGAGAACTCTCTATAGGTCGCTGAGAACTCTGCAGCTCATTCAGAACGCGGCAGCTCGTGTCCTGACTAAAACTAGGAAGAGAGATCACATCTCTCCTGTTCTGGCCTCATTGCACTGGCTTCCTGTACCTTTCAGGATCCAGTTCAAAATCCTCCTCCTTGTCTATAAAGGTCTTCATGGTCTGGCACCCTCTTATATCTCAGACCTGATAAAACCATATTGCCCCACTAGGACACTTCGTTCTCTGAATACAGGCCTACTTGTGGTTCCACGAATCTCTAAGTCTAGATGGGGAGCCAGAGCCTTCAGCTACCAAGGCCCTCTGTTATGGAACCATCTACCAGTTTCAGTCCGGGAGGCAGACACCCTCTCTACCTTTAAGAGTAGGTTAAAAACCCTCCTTTTTGACAGAGCTTACAGATAAATCCAAGATAAGCTGCTGTAGGTTGAGTCTGCTGGGGGTCCCCGGCACATTGAGCTCTATCTTCTCTGCCTTCTCTGTGGGTGTGAATCAAGTTCACGTTCCCTCTAGCTTCTCTCTCTCCTCTTGGCCTCTGCCCGTCTGTTTTCCATCTCCTCCTCTTCCTCCCTCTCCTCCCCCTCTCCTTTTTTATCTTTCAATTTTTATCTATTTTTATTCTTTATTCTTATTTTAATTTTTATTAATATTTTATTTTTTAATTCTTAATTTTCTTTTTTAATTCTTAATTTTCTTTTCATTCTTATTTTTATTTTTCATTTTACTTTTCATTTTACTTTTCATTTTATTTTTAATATTTTTATTTTTCTTGCTTCCATCAACGCTGAGCTCGATCCAGGACCACCTCTACCCGGCTCATCTCACTGCGGTTCCTCCTGCCTGCTACTATGGACTGATTCAATTCAATTCATTGATTTATTTATATCCTGAACTGTTAGCCATCAACAATGTTTTGCTTGTGCCTGCCTGTCCGTCCTGGGTGAGGATCCCCTCCTCTGTCTCTCACCCTGAGGTTTCTCCCCTTTTTTTTTCCCTGTCAGGGTTTTTCTTGGGAGTTGTTCCTCAGCCTATGTACACATTGTTGCTCTCCTTGTAAAGTGCTCTGAGATAACAGCTGTTATGATATGGCACTTAAAACAAATAAAAGTTGAAGTTGAGATGGAGAAGCTTCTGCGTTGTTTGTGCTCCTCAAGTCCGGCGTCCTGGCCCTCGATGTTAAACTGGGTGGAGTACGTGCATAGCTTACAGGTCTCCTCTTCCACTACTGTCTCTCCGTTCCATTGTTCCATGGGATCATCAATGCCAACGCCCATCGTTCCCCTGCCCCGGCTTACAAGAAGGAGCAGATAGTGTGGCTCTCTTCAAATGACTTACAGCTCAAAGGTGACTCTAATAAGTTGGCACCGAGATTCATCGGTTCCATTGAAGTCTTGTTCCTTGGCCTCTCGTCCTTCCGCTGCCCCCCGCCCCGTAAGATTGGAGGTGGGGAGGCCTACTCTGTGAGCCGGATAATTCATTCTCGGCATCACGGCAGGGGTCTACATTATTTGGTGGACTGGGAGGGCTATGGACCCTAAGAGAGATCGTGGGTTCACTCCTGACACATCCTGGACCCTGTGTTAATCCAGAACTTCTATCAACCCAGTCTCATAGAAAAACGTACCCTGGATACGTTGGTCTACAGTGCAAAAAGTAGAGGAGTTACAATAATGGTCCTTAAATTGTGTAACTGTAACGTTTTTTCTGTCTACTGTATTCCTACGACTTTGCCTCCCAGTCACGTGACTTTCAAGCTCTGGGCCGTGAGAACAAAAAACATGGTGGACATGTCTCACATTTTTAACAGAAAAGTCAATATTTTGAGTGAGTTTCTGCATAAAAATGCATTTTGATTACATTTCTAGCAAGAAATATACGTATATTTTATTTTCATAATATTTATTTTCATAATATTTACTCAGTGAATGTACATAAGCACTCGATTGTTTTTTGCAAAAATTTGTGACTTGTCAGGATAACGTGAAACTGCAACGTTTTGGACGCTGCTAGCGCTTTGCATTAGCTGTGTGGTGATTGTAGATCACCCCTTCTCATCCCAGCGTGTAAAATACCGACTATTTGTCACGCTCCTGTATGTCTCATACTGACAAACAACTAGGCAGCCTTAACGTCTGTTAATCTGCGCTGTCGATTCTGAGTTATCTCTTATGGCAACTGCTCGGGCAGTCGGAGACACTAAGAGCAGAGGCTCCAGCCGATTTTACACGCTGGGATGAGAAGGGGTGATCTACGATCACCACACAGCTAATGCTAAGCGTTAGAGGAAATCCAAAACGTTGCAGTTTCATGTTATCCTGAAGAGTTCACAAAAATCTTTGCAAAAACAATCAAGCGAGTGCTTATGTACATTCACTGAGTAAATATTATGAAAATAAAATACATATTTCTCACTAGAAATGTAATCAAAATGCATTTTTATGCAAATGAAACTAACTCAAAATATTGACTTTTCTGTTGAAAATGTGAGAAATGTCCACTATGTTTTTTGTTCTCACGTGTCGGTACCTGATCTGGGCGGAAGTACCTGATCTGTGCTCTGTGTCTGCACATGCGCAGTATGTGTATTCTAGTCCGAGTGTTAATGACATTGCCCAATTCGTCCATTGCGGTTTACAATATGGGCGAAAGTACCTGATCTGGGCTCCGTGTGCGTGCATGCGCAGTTTGTGTACTCTCGTCTGAGTCTTCATGACAATACCCAATTTACATTCCACTTCAGAGTGGCGCGAAAGTCACCTAGAGTGGTGCCTTTCAGCTATTTTATAGAACTTTTTAAATTTTTTTTTAGAACTGTTTTATTTCACGAAACTTTATAACAACATTTTTTTTAGTTCTGCAGTTTTGTAGTTCTTTTCATTATAGAATTATGTTTGACTTTTATACAGCACTACTGGAATGTATTTCCACAGGAGAAACATCTACTGTGGTGGCTGTGAAGAAGCTGAGACAGGTGAGAGACAATTTTACCCCTTCCAACTCTAATGTGTCTTTTATTCAAGAAACTTTGACTTTTCTGAAAAGAAGTGTGGTTTTACCATTGATTTGCTTTTGCATTTGCCCAAGTCTGACAGACATTTTTCTTCTTTCTCAAGCCCATTGTATGACATTGTCATACACATTGAATGACTCATTGTCATTCACGTCATTTTACATCATTGGTTCAATCCCTTTCCAATCCACAGATAATGTGAGATGTACATATACTTGATTATTAACCAGGGTCTTAAAGTCATGGGAAGAAACTCAACTTTAATCTAAGGAGGGAGGAAGAAGTCTCCCCAGAAAGAGGGCTCCATGACTTAAACAATGGCCACACAGCTGTAAACTTAAGGTCATCAAGAGGACACAGTTACAAATTGACCAGAAAGATACAATCAAACAGGGTGACAGGCCACCATAAAATAAAACCAGTGAGGCGACAGGATGCAAGGCCTATTCCAGTACACATTTACTGGACTGGACCTTGAAGTAACCAGCTGAACCAAGCAGGCTAACTTACTGAGCTAAAAAAGGACACATAACACATGAGAATGATTGTAGGACTCTATGTAAATTATAAACTTTATGTTAAGTAGTTATAGGGAGGAGCAAACATCTACTTTTGTATAAAGTAAGATGCCGTTCATGGTTAAAACAGATTGCATTTGGCAGACAGAGCTCTCTCTCTCTCTTTGTCTCTGAATGTAATCTCCAAAGGCCTTTGAATAAAGATCACCTATCCACTCATCCGCCTCCTGACCCTTCTTTTGGATCGAACAACCCGGGTAGGTCAGGCTGGACCTCAACAATAACCAGCTGTTCTACCTAGGCCCCCAAAAGATATACATGAGGCTGGTGGTCCTTACGGAGGTCCTCAGGGAATGCCATACAAAGGCTGGCACTGGGAACCATGGAGGGTTAAGGGCGACCAGGGATAAGGATATCCAGGGGTATTACTGGTCAACCATAAACAAAGATGTGAAGGATTGGGTAGGGTTTTATTGTGGCATAACATGACATACTATGGTCAGATTTTTATGTTACTTAGTTCACTCTGACATGTCAGGGTCCTACACTCATCTGAATTATGTGTTTTAATTTATGTTGTTGACCTTTGCAGGTCAACAGCTGTCACCAGTGCCAACTCAATGACCCCATAAGGACGGTGCCGCCTCTCCTCCACCCAATTCACGTAGTTCTCTACTTTTGTGCGGTGAACCCTGCCTGAAGTGAAATAATAGAAAGTACTAATGATTCATATTTCCCCAGGTGAATGAGCCATGGACTGTCCTTGGCATGGACCTAATCGGTCCCCTAAGGACCACGGAGGCAGGAAATAAATATGTGTTGACAGTGACCGATCTCTTTACAAAGTGGGTGATGACTGCGCCCCTTCAAACGGCATTTCCCCACCGAGCTGGTTGAGAAGCTATACCTTTTCAGCATGGTCAGAAAGATTGTATCAGACCAGGGCCAGGAATTCGTGAATGAGGTAGGCTATATATGTATATATGTATATATACACTCACCGGCCACTTTATTAGGTACACCTGTCCAAATGCTCGTTAACACTTAATTTCTAATCAGCCAATCACATGGCGGCAACTCACTGCATTTAGGCAAGTAGACATGGTCAAGACAATCTGCTGCAGTTCAAACCGAGCATCAGTATGGGGAAGAAAGGTGATTTGAGTGACTTTGAACGTGGCATGGTTGTTGGTGCCAGAAGGGCTGGTCTGAGTATTTCAGAAACTGCTGATCTACTGGGAGTTTCACGCACAACCATCTCTAGGGTTTACAGAGAATGGTCCGAAAAAGAAAAAATATCCAGTGAGCGGCAGTTCTGTGGGCGGAAATGCCTTGTTGATGCAAAGAGGTCAGAGGAGAATGGCCAGACTGGTTCGAGCTGATAGAAAGCCAACAGTGACTCAAATAACCACCCGTTACAACCAAGGTAGGCAGAAGAGCATCTCTGAACGCACAGTACATCCAACTTTGAGGCAGATGGGCTACAGCAGCAGAAGACCACGCCGGGTGCCACTCCTTTCAGCTAACAACAGGAAACTGAGGCTACAATTTGCACAAGCTCATCGAAATTGGACAATAGAAGATTGGAAAAACGTTGCCTGGTCTGATGAGTCTCGATTTCTGCTGCGACATTCGGATGGTAGGGTCAGAATGTGGCGTCAACAACATGAAAGCATGGATCCATCCTGCCTTGTATCAACGGTTCAGGCTGGTGGTGTTGGTGTAATGGTGTGGGAAATATTTTCTTGGCACTCTTTGGGCCCCTTGGTACCAATTGAGCATCGTTGCAACGCCACAGCCTACCTGAGTATTATTGCTGACCATGTCCATCCCTTTATGACCACAATGTACCTAACTTCTGATGGCTACTTTCAGCAGGATAATGCGCCATGTCATGAAGCTGGAATCATCTCAGACTGGTTTCTTGAACATGACAATGAGTTCACTGTACTCAAATGGCCTCCACAGTCACCAGATCTCAATCCAATAGAGCATCTTTGGGATGTGGTGGAACGGGAGATTTGCATCATGGATGTGCAGCCGACAAATCTGCGCCAACTTTATGATGCCATCATGTCAATATGGACCAAACTCTTTGAGGAATGCTTCCAGCACCTTGTTGAATCTATGCCACGAAGAATTGAGGCAGTTCTGAAGGCAAAAGGGGGTCCAACCCATTACTAGCATGGTGTACCTAATAAAGTGGCCGGTGAGTGTATATGTATATGTGTGTATGTATATATACATGTATATATTGTCAAATGTAAGTTCGTATCATATGTCATTGTATTCACACCCTTCACATATTGCTGTTATTTACATTGTTGTTGACAGCTCAATCGGCACATATTTAGTGCACTGGGGACACAGCATGCAGTCACCAGTGCATACCACCCTCAGACCAATGGCCAAGTATGTTTGTTGTAAATTTGTCCAATCCCATATAGATAATTGCGTTTCTTGTTTTTCAGTTGAGCTTAAAATACAGTAGTGTATGAAGTAAAGCCATTTTGATGTTGTAGGATGAAAGGACGAATCAGAACGTCAAAAGGGCTCTGATGAGATATGTTAATGAGGAGCACAATGACTGAGATGTCCACCTGCAGGCCATAATTTATGGCATTAACATATCAAAGCAGGTAATATTTGTAGAATCTGTATTCCTTTTGTTACATGACATGTATTGCAATAGCTTGTTGTCACAGGACTAATTTTGTAAATTATTACTCTGATCACAATTAGCATCCAACCAGCTACCATACTACCTTATGTTTCACCGGCACCCCCATCTACCAGCAGTCCTCAATGTCTGCAGTGTAGCTGAGGAGGACAGAGTTATTGTTGGCGACCCCGAGGACCAACTCAGTAACACCATTGAGAAGGTCAAGGCCCTCAACGAAATGGTTGGTTCTCAATAGTATTAAAGGATATTTCTATCAAATGCTTTTAACCCCTTTGTGTAAAGCCTGCAGTGTAACCTTACTAAAAGAAAATGTAATTTGTTCTTTTAGGTCTGCAGTAACATCAGAAAAGCACAGGCCAAACAAAAACAAAACTTCAAGGCCAAAACAAGAATCAATGTCCGGCAGTGTGTGTTGGAGGCAGGAGACGCAGTCCTAATTGGGGAAACTTCTTTAAAAAGGAAGAAAGGGAATTGCCTACAAAAAAGACATGAAGGACCATTTATGTTGACCTCCCTGTCAACTGAGTGTGTCCCATCTAAGGCCGTACATCCACCCAGGTAACACAAACTGCATGTAGCTGTATACATGTATTTAATTGTAACACTGCTTGTGGTGGCATATGTGTTTACACAATGTATTCTCTATTTATATTCCTGTTGTGCAGACCATGAGCATGACCCCAAGGTCATGGCGGACCACCAGGTCCTAAGTGTTAAGAAGGCACTGCAGGACCATCAGTATGGCAGCAAGGGTCCACAGTGGGCCAAGGTTGGGTCCTGATCAACAAAAACTGGTCAGCGCTTTTCACTTTTAAGTGAACAGAGTTCCTATAACTAGAAATGTACTATACTGAACCACCACTACTTATTGATTCAACTGAGGCATGCACGATAACCCATCCCTGTTTTTGCCATCTCTAGATGAACTATGTGCTGGACCAAGCACGTCCACCCAGTGAGATCGTTGTTCTGGATGGTCCAACATGCCTGACCAGAGAGGACTTTTGGTCCTTGGGCATGGATGGGGAACTCGCGAGCGACGTAAGTAGGCACAAAACACTCGATCACAAATGCATGTAGCAAAACTTTGAATTTTATGTTCTCAGTATACCAAAAATGCAACTTAATACAATTCATTGTACAATTAATACAATACAATTGCTTACATAACTGGTGGATGCAGTGAACATTGGGTTGTTCTATTTCTTCTGTGCTTGCAGATTGGGAATGGATGCTTCAGGCTTATTGAGGAAGAAGCACGGAGAAATGTATTTATCTCTAGTGTCCCAGATAATTGAAAATTCCAAAATTGTTCACGCTAATAACTGCATGTAAAATACTAACACATACTATTGTCCAGGTGATGAAGGTTCATGTTGCAGACCTGTACACCGTGTCATCATGGAAGCAGGGTGAAATCGGAGTGCCAGTAAGTAGCACAAGGTGTTGACAACAACTCACTTTAAATCCATCCAGTTGTCCACACTTGTGTGTGTGCGTGTGTTTGTCTTCTTTTTTTGTAGGACAACCTATCTACACAGGATGCGGTGATACTGCCAGCATGGAGTGAGAGAGAAAAAGGAGCAAACCACTACATGATCTGTGTAAATTACCATTGATCTTACCATCATGTTAATTTATGTAAAGCAGTCTATTATTTTATCAATGTTTCGAGGTTGCATTCATGGCATATATGCTTCACAGGTGTTGTTAGTGTCAAAAAGGGAGGCAGTGCTCCTTGATTCGCTGTGTCCAAGTGGATTTGGGGATCAGGCGTATGAAAACATATTCAGGTTTGAAGCTTACAAGCAAAGGAAATCAGCACAATTTGACCTGTGATCGTGTAAGGATCACACAGACAGTTAACCCTAGACCCAGTTAGTGGGTGCTTAAAAATAAGACCAATGTCTGATGACACTAAGAGCCTTAACAAATACAGAACGAACTGAGCTGAAATGCACTGAAATCATGTTCAGGAAAGGCCTTGTTCTACGGCTATAGGTATCAGCAGAAGCCTTGTTCTACGGCTATAGGTATCAGCAGAAGCCTTGTTCTATGGCTTCATGCTTGAGTGAATGCCTTGTTTTATGGCTAGCCTACAAGTTTTTCAATTTTGTCTCACTCACCTATGGAAAATGACCAATCATGCTTCTTTTGTCTTTCAGGCAACTTGCACAAGCAATTGCACCAGGGCCATGGGTGGGGAAGCATGGGACAGATTTCACTTTCATTGATGGTAATTGATTACAACTTGAACTAAACCATTTAACACACCTTTGCCTTACATGTTAATAATCACCACCTGTGTACCTTCTCAACAGTATGACTTCTGCATCTGCACTGGTGCCATTTTTCACTTCGAGAGCATAAATTGGAATGGCATATATCTAAGACATGATGAAATGAGAGAATCACCAAGTCAAACAGAGCCTAAACCATAAACAATAGCCTAAACCATGCACCCTGGATCTGTTTCACAGAGTCAAGTTCCAGCCATAAGTGGTGGTGTATCCAACTGATGGAGAGATTCTCCATAGAAAGGTAAGACATACTGCACAGTGCACTGTTCTGTGTGGGGAACGTTGAAACAGTAACTGTAATGGAATACAGTTACTCATGATTTTGAATATAATCTGGGTACATGAAACACGTTACTACACAACACTGGTAGTTTTCTGTTTTTGGTGTTGCTACATTAAAGGTGCCATGTCACATTTTTTAAAAGGCAGGGCCAGTACTTTGGGCAGAGGTTCGCCTATTGGACCGAGGAGGCCAAACTGATGGGCTTCAGTCTGAAGACAGGAGGAAGGCTCCCACCAAGCAGCAGAGAACAGATGCAGGTAGGCTTTTGTGTGTGTGTGTGTTTAAATAATCTATTAAATGTATTTATTTCTCAAAAGCAGCAGCAGTGGCAGCATGTCCCCCAGCAGCAGGCTCAGCAGTGACTTGATCCCATGGTTAGCTAGTCGCTAGTGTTAACACTTCAAAAGAATAATAAAGCTAAAGATGAAAATATTTTTTTTAAATAGCAAGCTTCTTTCAGTACAGAGATATAACTACCCTGTCCTCTCCTCCCCCTTCTGTGCCACCTAATATACACCATATAGAGACTAAATCCACTTCCCCACATAGACAGCGCAATGGCCACACTCCATCATCATAGAAAAGCAACTTTTGACATGCATTTGTTGGTATTGTAATGTCTCCAGGTACCTTTGCTCCCAGCAAAAAGGGGTGTGGCTGCTGGAGGAATGTTGTTGGAGGTAAGTTACAGTCATTTTGATTGTCAAAGATATTATTATTATTATTATTATTAATAATTGCACTGTATACACACACGCTCATGCACCCCCACCAAAACCACCATCTAAAGCTACACTCTATGCTCTCGACCCTCTGACCAAAACTGAACTACAGCATGTCCACCACAGTTACCACAGGAGGTCATCCAGAGGATCCTTCTCCAAGTAGTCTTGGAGGATGGGGATGCTGCCATTGGGCGACTGGTCCTTACCTGCAAGGCCTTCAACGGCATTGCCAGCCTCAATTTCAACAGGAGGTCCATTTCTGCTGGCTAGACAGTAATAACTTTATTTGCAGAGCAGTTGCATACAATGTTGAAATGTGAAGAAATACAGAGAAACATCTGTGTAGCTACCCTTGATGTTACTTGTTATTGGATTTTAGGTGTGGTGGATTGGAACAAGAGGCAACCTCAGCATCGGCAGGAGTACAGGAGGCCCTACACTATTGGGAAGTGTCACTGGCTGATGTGCAGGAGCCTCTACAAAGACTGTGGGGCTGGCTACAGGCGGAAAGGCAAGCGGGGAGTCCTTGATACATTCTATTCTTCAGAGGACTTCCCTGGATACTGCAGCTGGGACTGCTTTGTTTGTGATGGGGGCTTGATTAAGACACATGCACACACACAAACACATGGGGGAGGCATTGGACTACAACACAGTCAATGTGTCGTAGCCCAATGGACAAATTGCAATCTGTGTTTGTTACTGAATGTCTAATGATGTCATTGAAACAAGTTTGTGCTGCAAACCTTCTTTCAGATCTGTCAATTAATTTTCATTATTATCAATTATTTTATTTAATCTTTGACACTGGGTGATGAAGATGGGAAACTGCATTTCTTGGGTTATCCTAAGTTGCTTAACATGTACAGTGGTATGAAAAAGTTTGGGCACCCCTGATCATTTTCAGGATTTTCCTTTATAAATCATTGGTTGTTCGGATCAGCAATTTCAGTTAAATATATCATATAGCAGACAAACACAGTGATATTTGAGAAGTGAAATGAAGTTTATAGGATTTGTAGAAAGTGTGCAACAATTACTTAAAAGTGGACAGGTGCATAAATTTGGGCACCTTTGTTGTTTTTTTGATTTGAGTACCTTTAGCACTAATTATTGGAACACAAAGTTTGTTTGGTAAGCTCATTGACCCTTGACCTACATACACAGATGAAGCCAATCATGAGAAAGGGTATTTCAGGTGGCCAGTAGCAAGTTGTTCTCCCTTTTGCATCTTCTCTGAGGAGTGGCAACATGGGAGCCTCAAAACAACTCTCAAATGACCTGAAAACAAAGATTGTCCAACATCATGGTTTAGGGGAAGGATACAAAAAGCTGGCTCAGAGATTTAAGCTGTCAGTTTCCACTGTGAGGAACATAGCGAGGAAATGGAAGACCACAGGCACAGTCCTAGTTAAGGCCCGGAGTGGCAGGCCAAGAAAAATCTCTGATAAGCAGAGGCGAGGAATGGTGAGAACGGTCAAACTCAACCCACAGTCCAGCTCCAAAGACCTACAACATGATCTTGCTGCAGATGGTGTCACTGTGCATCGTTCAACTATTCAGCGCACTTTGCACAAGGAGATGCTGTATGGGAGAGTAATGCGGCGGAAGCCTTTTCTACGCACATGCCACAAACAGAGTTGCTTGAGGTATGCTAAAGCACATTTGGACAAGCCAGCTTCCTTTTGGAATAAGGTGCTGTGGACTGATGAATGCAAAATTGAGTTATTTGGACATAACAAGGGGCGGTATGCATGGCGGAAGAAGAACACAGCATTCCAAGACAAACACTTGCTACCCACAGTAAAATTTGGTGGTGGTTCCATCATGCTGTGGGGCTGTGTGGCCAGTGCAGGTACTGGCAATCTTGTAAAAGTTGAAGGTCGCATGGATTCCAGTCAGTATCAGCAGATTCTTGCCAACAATGTTCAAGAATCAGTGACAAAGTTTAAGTTGCGCCGGGGCTGGATACTTCAACAAGACAACGACCCCAAACACTGCTCAAACTCTACAAAGGCATTCATGCAGAGGAACAACTACAACGTTCTGGAATGGCCATCTCAGTCCCCAGACCTGAACATTATTGAAAATCTGTGGTGTGATTTAAAGCGGGCTGTCCATGCTCCGAAACCATCAAACCTGACTGAACTGGAGATTCTTTGTAAAGAATGGTCAAAAATACCTTCAACCAGACTCCAGACCCTCATTGGAAGCTATAGGAAGCGTTTAGAGGCTGTTATTTCTGCAAAAGGAGGATCTACGAAATATTGATGTCATTTTTCTGTTGTGGTGCCCAAATTTATACACCTGCCTACTGTTGTTTAAGTAATTATTGCACACTTTCTGTTAATCCTATAAACTTCATTTCACTTCTCAAATATCACTGGGTTTGTCTGCTATATGATATATTTAACTGAAATTGCTGATCCGAACAACCAATGATTAATAAGGGAAAATCCTGAAAATGATCAGGGGTGCCCAAACTTTTTCATACCACTGTAAATTTGATTATTTGAAAAGGGTGTAACAAAAAAGTGTAACAAACTAACACTCACTAATTCCTCAAGGCACCCCTCCCCTCCCACATGGTGTTTCTGCCCCCCCTTCTCTATTGTATTAATGTCTGTCTTGTTAATGTAACGTAATTTAAATTTCCTTGTATGACCAATGCATATGAAGACAATTAGAATGACAGCTGACTTGACTTAAAAGCTCACCACAAAGTTACTTACCCAACACCTCTCATATCATGATTCGATCTTTGATCTTAACGGTGTTGAAGGCTCCAGCAAAACTCAACAGCACAAGAGCCGATTATTTGTTTCCTTTTGTTAAAGGTAGCCTACTTACACATGTTTTTGTCCACATGCAGCATGGCAGGCTAACAACTTAAAAGTTAATTATGAGAAATCCCTGGTAGTTCGATGGATCGGTGAATGTTCACAGACAGTCAAAACAAATAAAATGTAGCCTTCAACATTCTTAATCTGACTATGAATAAATTCCGTATCTATCTATCTATCTATCTGCCTTCGTTTCAAAATACGTCTGTTGTAAAAAACAAATAATTAAAAAAGCTAGTAACTGCTGGAACCAAACAGGTCCGAATCGGGCAAGCAAACCGTCCTTCTTCCTACCGATCTAACGTCATTGTGCGCATGTGCAGTGTACACAGAGCACAGATCGGATACTTCCGCCCAGATCGGGTACAGACATCACGGCCCAGATCTTGAAAGTCACATAACTTGGACGCAACGCCGTAGGAATACATTAGGCAGAAAAATGTAACAGTTACACAATTTAAGGGCCATTATTGTATATACTCTACGTTTTGCACTGTGGACCAACGTACCCAGGGTACATTTTTCTATGAGACTGGGTTGCTTCCTAAGAGATAATCCCGAGCAACCAGGCCCTGGCACTGACGTGGATCTGTCTGAAGACAATTCCAGGAGCGTCAGGAGGGTCATTGGAGACCTGCTGATGATGAGTTGCTGGGGTCTCCGGTCCATCGTAGAAAGGCATGGAGACAACCTAACACTGAAGAGTTTCTTTTTGTTTTCTGAATAGTAAGTTTTTACCTGCAGAGACCTATTGGTCCCAGGTTCATTTTTGTTTCTTTTCTAGAGTAGTTTGTTTCAGTCCTGCAGAGACCGTTGGGTCAAAGGTTCATTTATTTCATTGTAGTCAGTGAGTTTTGTGTTTTTGTTGAACTTTAATAAAGCCTTGTTGTCTCTACGACCTTTTGTTTGAGCGTGCTTGTGGGTCTTCAGCCGGGACAGTACATTCAGCCTTACAGTATCATTTTTCACCAATTGTTGGATCATTTTCTCTTTTTAGGTAAAACTGATATAAACCTAACACCAATCCGACCTACCTGATTTTACACCATTAAATGTTTTCTTTACTGTAACTATAATTTAGAAACCAGCGAGAAACACACACACACACACAGACATGTACTATGCATAAGTACCACAAAATCAAGTGAAATATTCAGACAATATAAGCATTAACATAAACTTTAACAGGGTTCCACTCCTAACCTGAAATTAATTTGCAGGACTTTTACAGGACATTTTCAGCCTGAGATATGGTGGACCTTGTCCGATGGGGTGGCCAAAAGTGGTTTGGGGGGTGGTATGGGTGTCAGGATAAGTGGGAGAAAAAAAAGTTGCGCAGAGAGAGAGAGAGCGCAAACATGCTAGCAGCACCAACGACCCTGGTAGAGAACGGGTCCGGCATCAGCAACACCCCCATTTTCCATGTTTCCAATGAATCAATCATTTCCCAGGTTTTCCAGGACGTGTTGGAACTCTGCTTTCACTGATGATAAATAGGATTGTCTGCTGCAAACCATTGCCAACATTTCAAGAGAAATGGAGTCAGTAAGTTTATAAAACATGCCATGCCTAAGCCTCTTCTTATTTGTTCCAGTCCAATAGCAGTTGCTATTGCCAGAATCTTGGTATTCGACTCGAGGTCTCCACCTTACTTTGAAGTTAAACTGGCAACTCTTGAAGCGGCTTTACACAGTACAACCAGCAAAAGCTTGAAGGACTCCTTCATCTAGTACAACTCAGATAATGAAAGACAGGTTCTTCTTAAGGACCCAGTATGCTTCCACACCAGCGTCTGCGCCTGCTGTGTGGCGTAGACGGAGCCTCCAGCATGGTTCTGCGCCACCTCTGTAATGTTCTGCCAGACCACAGGGGGGCGGTACAAGTCTCTGCCCCCGGGGGAGCAGAAAAAGAAGGAATCATCTTAAAATAGGCTGACAATCGTAAACATATATAGTAAATGATTTATATATATTTATCGTGACTATATTTTGAATTGATTATTTGGGGTGGTATACTGGGTATACTGGCTACTGGGTCAAAAGCGATGTCTACTACTGTCTCTCCCCACAAAGCGGCAGTCAATTGAAAAATGGACACTAATGAATTTAAGAGTCACTAAAAGTAGATATGTGGGTAAAAGTGGATGTTTTGTCACCATATTTAAACACAGATCCATAGCACTTCAAATGTACTACAAGGAGTAAAGATGAAACAGCGTCCATATTGGTCGGTGTCTTGTGATGCATCCATGACAACCAACAACAAACTGCTTCTTTGCGGGGAAAAAATTAGCTCTCCCACGTCGTCAATGTGTTTTTTGAGTGCTTGACTCCGCCTACTGGTGTGGCGAGTTCAGTAGAGCGCAAGTGCAACCAATGTGCCGGTAGCACAAGGTCTCAAATTTTTCCCTGCACAAATTTTTGCAGAAGCATACTGGGACCTTTAGGGTTTTGGAAGACTTTAACTCTGTGGCATAACACTACTGCCACAAATGTGACATAAGACTTTCTTACAGGCACCATTTTTTTAATCATAGGGAGTTGGGGCCAGATTTCGCAACACTTGGCAACACCAGATGTTCTGCATGGTGTCATATGTCAGAAAACACCATAGACTTTAGACTTTGGGATGGCTCCCTCATACTGCCAAAGCCATGGAGGAGCTCCTGATATTCTTGCATAACACGTCTTTTACACAAACAACAGTTGCCCGATACCTGAAGAAATGCTTAGAGGAAGTTGATATGTGCACACTTCAGCTTTTGATCCACTTCTGCACTCGATCCAATTTGACTGAAAAAAGTTGGGCTCACTGGGACTACAGAATTTCAAAGACATTAGCATTGACAAAGGCATTTTAAAACCACAACTTATTATAGCTGTGCAGTGATTCTAATAGCATAGTCACCAGTTCTGTTTGGGCAATGGATATTATCTAGGTCTGATAACTGAATCTTTGTATTTTATTCATTGCTTATGTCCTGTATTTGTATATTTACAAGAGACTGATTTAAACAGAGAAAGCAATGTTTACAGTATGAGGGGGACTTGTTTGGGTCTGTTTTCACTAAGCAATGTCATGACTAATTCTTCAGAAAGTAATATCCATGAGGAAAAGATTTACTTTTCCACCTTGAACGGGCTTGCATCTTTTTCAGTATATCTCCAAAATGCACAAGTGCATCAGACAAAAGATTTTCCAGGGCTGCTCCAACATGGTCGAATTATAGGCTGATTAACACAACGAGAGCATAAGAATGCACTCAGATTTTCACTGAGATCAGAAATGAGCAACACCACACTCTTGGCTTCCTGCACCATTTTGATGACAGGAAGCTCGGGTTCCTCTTGGAAGATTTTGCCCACATATTCTCACGTCGCGTTCAGTGTTTTGCAGTCAGAGTCAGCAGACATTTGCTTTTGTGCTCAGAGCTTCTGAGTGCAAGTGTGGCGAGTTCCATCGTGTCTTTAACAAGACTGTGGAATCAGATAGAAATCCAGCAAATAGATCCAGGCTTTCAGTGGGCATTGAAGTTCAATTCAGCCAGTAGTATGTGGATGTCTTTGATACACTTGTTTGGTGGTTTGAATCATACATTCCTTGAGTTGTTGAATGTGACATGCGAGTACAGCAGAACCTTTCCTGAATTAGCTTTCACATCACTGAATGAGAATGGACATTATGGGCATTTCTTTGATGCTGTTCTCATCCACAATGAATTTTGGCCAAAAGGAGTATTGCTGACATCCTTTATGAATGAATCTGGGATTGTTGAGGCCGTAGAAGTCCACAAACTCTCGCTGGCTACTGACTTCCCTCAAGTAGCGCATCAGTAGAGAGGACATTTTCCACTCTGAAGAGGATAAAAACCTTCACACCGAACACTGCATTTCACCGAACACTGCAGTCAGGTGCATGTGTCTGATCTTGGTATAATAGCAATAGAATGAAAGCTGCTGCATAAACTGAAGGCAGGACACATTTTCCACTAAAATCCTGATCATCTGATCTCCCCTACTGCCTCACTGATCTACTTTTCATACCCACAGCCTCACTGATCTCCCAATCATCCTCACTGCTTCACAGAAATTCTGATTGATACTTACTGCCTCAAGGAACTCTTGCTCTGCATCACTGCAGTGCAAATTCACAATATTCAGCTTTTCCCTCCCTTTCAGGTCTTCCTCACTGAACCTGGTCTGCCTCGCTGTGAGAATTCACAATTTCAGTCTGGTAAGTATAGATTTACATACTAGGATGTTTAATGTTTATTCATTTTCTTGTAGACCGTTGGTTTCCATGAATGCAATGGAGAGGTTTGAATGGGTGCTTGTGTCACCAAAAACGGCACACCACCAGGCTAGAAATCCCAAGACGCACCACAATACGGAGACAAAGTTTTGATAAACCGTATCTTTATTAAACAGAATGGAATTTGCCACCATACAAGTCAGGTCAGGGGTAGTGGGCCAACAGTGCTTACTCGCAGCAATGATCAACAGTGTAGAAAAACAGCAGCCCAAACTAACACAAATAAAAAGCGTTCATGCACACACTACAATTTCAGACAGTGGAGGGAGGCGTCCCCAAGGCCACAGCATCCCAGACAGGCGAAATGCACAGCATAAAAGCGGCAATCCAAACCATAAAAACCTGCATTCTAGTTCTACAAACCCCACCACAGGTGCAACTTCACTCGGGTAACACCACCGCTCAAGCTGCCGGTCAACTCTGCTTACTCCCCGCCCCTAACCCAGGGCCAGTATAGTCAGCACTAAAAACTGCTGAGGCAGATTTAAATTACACTGTGACAATCTGGCAAGGAAGATGGGTCTGAGTGGAGTAAATGAACCCGGATAATGAAAGCAGCAAAGTGTGTGATTGGATGAACAGAAAGAACCAGGAGGAGTAGGAGAAAGAGTGAACTGAAAGTGTGCAGAATGTGACAGAACCCCTCTGTTGGGACTTTATGTCAACCAAATATGGTGAACCTAGATTATTAGCTTATTATTATTTAAGAATTTCGGGGCACCACCCTGTGAACAGGGACCAATAATCTGGTTCGTCAGTTTGCCTAATAAATCAGTCTAAATCTTGGAGGCGGTGAGATCCTAGCACTGGCAAGATGTAGCAATAATCATTTGCATCAATAATGACAGGGTTCAGTTCGTACAAATAATGACACTTTAATAACAAAACGGAATTAAACTACATACATTTGTACCTAGCTACAAACTAACTAACATAAAATCCCTGAGATGCAGGCTAACATACATACAATTAACATAAAACAGGTAACAAACGATTGTGTGCGTGTATATGTGTGAAAAATGCGTATGCGCGCACATGTGCATGCGCGTATGCGCGTGGGTGTATGCGCAGGTGTGTCGACGTGTGCCCGTGCGCCCGAGTGGCGGTGGGGGGGGGGGGGGGGGGGGGGGTGGGTGCGCGCAACGGAAAGAGTGACAAATGGTTGTAAAACGAAAATAGAGAGACGCTCAGACACAGTCTGCGTCCTCGTACATTCATACACGTGACAACGTGATTAAACGACAAAATCTACGTTTCAACGTGTAGGCTCCTAAGCACTTCGAGTTAGTTACTGAGTCCAACTTTTGCCTCTTACGTGACCACGTGATGTGGTGTGCGTCGGCTGGATTGGGGTCCGCTCAGTCTCCGGGTGTCGCAGCGTTCTCCGCGGGGGTCCTGGTTCGACGTGCCCGGCTGGGCTGCTGGAGAAGATGCGGCGGCTGGGTTTCCCCTGGGGATGACGGGGACCTGGGTCAGTCTCTCCCGTTCAGGACCGGGTGTCCTGGATAGCGGCTTCGGGTGAAGCGGTCACTATAAAGATGAGGTCTCTGGTAGACCTCCAGCAGCAAAGCTGCGGCACGGAAACTTATGCTCTTCTCAAGGGAATCACTCTCTTTTGTTTTTGGGCTCGGAGCTCGTGGTGCTTTCGTCCTGAAAAGGACACAATAGTCACCACACCGGAGCGCTGAAACAGCGGCTTTAGAGCGGGATCTGGAGTAGCGGCGGCGGCGATTCTTCTTCTCGTCCGGCGGCTGGAGTCTCCACGAAGTCCTCGGCTCGAAGTGTCGTTGCAGAAAGGTGGGCGAGAGAGAGACTGAGTGACCCGATTCGTGTCCTTTTATCCCCCGGGGTCCCCATGCCTTCGGGGGTGGAGTCCCCCCTCTTTGTCCCCAGGGACGAATCAGCTGACTGCTTTTGGCAGGGAGCTAGCGGTCGGCTGCGCACGCACATATCCAGGGAGGAGTGCTGGGGTCCAGTGTCAACTTACAGGTCCCTGCCCCGCAGAGTCGTCTGGGCAGCGTGCGTGCGCCTTTGTTCTGCGGAGTGGGGGTCGACACAGGACACGAGGCTTCTCCTTTGTCCCTGACAGAGGTCTTTGTGTTTCTGTGTTTGTTTGTTTCTTTGATTTACTCATCTGCAGCCTGTGTGGTCTTGCAGCAGTCCCAACACCTCCCTCAAGGATGGCTCCTGACATCCCAAAACCACAAAAAGGAATAGAAGATAACGACAACTGAACACTCAAGCGCCTTCCCCGGGAGGGAGGTGGAGGAAGGGTGGTGGGTTAAAACTCCGGAGAGTTGGAGACTCCCTCCAGCCTGGTACCCAGGACTCCAGAACCACCAGAAGTGGACCCAACCCTGAACCCTCCGTTACGACCTACGAGCCCCACCTTGGATCGAGTAAAATGGTGCTTGGGTACCCAAGACCTCTCCCGTGGCCCGTATCTCTCCTAGTCCACAAGGTACTGTACCCTGCGACGCCGCCGTCGTGAACGGATTAAGCATCTAACAGTAAACACTGGCCCATTGCCAATCAACCACGGAGGAGGAGGCAAGGGAGGCGATGGACACAATCACTGTCACAAACCGGTTTAACACGAGAAACGTGAAAGGTGGGGTGAACTCTTAAGGAACGTGGTAGTTTTAAACGTACCGGGGTTTATGACCTGCAGAATGGGAAAGGCTCCAATGAACCTGGGGGCGAGTTTATTGGCTTCAACCTTCAAAGGCAGATCCCGAGTAGAAAGCCAAACCCTTTGACCAACGCGATATGCAGGAGCCGGAGTACGGTTAGCCGACCGAATGTAACACGCATTTGTCCGCAATAGAGTGGCACGAGCTCAAAGCCATGTTCGCCGGCAACGACGGACAAATGCCTGTACGGATGGGCACGAAGCCTCCTGCTCCTGTGCAGGAAAAAGCGGAGGCTGGTATCCATTCGCACACTGAAAAGGGGATAGCCCAGTAGCAGAACACAGGAGCGATTTATGCGCATATTCTACCCACACCAACTGCGACGACCAAGAGGAGGGATTCTGTGAGGTAATGCACTGGAGCGCTGCCTCCATTTCCTGATTTAAACGCTCAGTTTGCCTATTAGACTGAGGGTGATATCTGGAGGAAAGACTGAACTTAGCTCCAAGTAACAAACAAAACTCCCTCCAAAAAACTGAAGTAAACTGAGGACCGTGATCTGAAACTACATCACATGGGATGCCATGGAGTCAAAACGCATGGAGAAGTAACAGTTCTGCTGTTTCCTTGGCTGATGGAAGTTTGGGTAATGGCACAAAATGACACATCTTGCTAAAATCGGTCAATGATGGAGAGAATAGTGGAGTTGCCGTCCGACACAGGAAGACCAGTGACAAAATCTATGGAGATGTGGGACCAAGGCCGATGAGGAATCGAGAGGATGCAGAAACCCTGGCGGAGGCTGACGAGAAGACTTAGCTTGATTACAGACAGAGCAGGCTAGAATGGATTCGCTTACGTCTGGCCTGATAGTTTCCCACCAAAATCTTTGGAGAATGAACTGAACTATCTGATCTATTCCCTGAATAACAGGACAACAAAGACGAATGACACCACTGAATCACCTCCCCTCGTAGATGTTGCGGAACCCACAAAACTCGAGGACAGGAGCTAGGGATTTCCAAACCCTGACTAGCCTCCCTAACCTTCTCCTCAATGTCCCAAACAACCGCCCCCATCAAGCAGGAAGGAGACAGAACCGGCTCTGACCCATTGACCTCTGCAGTGTCCTTCAGAAATAATCTGGACAAAGCATTTGGCTTTATGTCTCGAGACCCCGGTCGGTATGACAGGACAAAATTGAAACGAGCGAAGAAAAGGGACCAACGAGCCTGACGTGAGTTCAGTCTCTTCGCAGAACTGAGGTATTATGTATGATTTTTGTGATCTGTCCAAACCACAAAAGGCTCCTTGGAGCCCTCAAGCCAGTGTTGCCACTCCTCGAGAGCCAACTTGACTGCTAATAACTCCCGATTACCAATCCACTCTGGAGCGCTGAGAGAGGACGGAACCCACTCCCACCTCAGAGGCATCAACTTCAACCACAAACCGTCCGTCTGTGTCAGGCATCAGGAGGATAGGAGCTGAGGTAAATGTCTCTTTCAACGAGGAGAACGCCTCGGCCTCAGTAGTCCACTCAAACCTAATCTTTGAGGAAGTCAGTGGAGTTAAGGGAGCTGTAACTTTGCTGTAATTACGGATGAATCGCCTATAAAAATTAGCGAACCCGAGAAAACGCTGCAACTCCTTGCGATTTCCAGGCGTGGCAGATTCGCCACCGCAGCCACCTTGGCGGGATCCATGCTAATGTTGCCCTGAGAAATAATGCTCACGAGAGTGGGGGAAAAAAAAAAAAAAAAATCAAAATGTCGTCTAAATAGACAAACGCAAACTTATTCAGCATGTCTCTTAAAACATCATTAATGAGAGCCTGGAAAACCGCTGGAGCATTGGTTAAACCAAAAGGCATAACCAAATATTTGTAGTGCCCAGAGGGGGTTTCGCAGTTTTCCACTCATCCCCCTCCCGTATGCAAACCAAATGATACGCGTTTCTCAAGTCCAGCTTAATGAAGATAGCTGCGCCTTGCAGGAGTTCAAAGGCAGAGGAAAGAAGAGGGAGGGGGTTGTGGTTCTTTATAGTTAGTTCGTTCAGACCCTGATAGTCTATGCAGGGACAGAGACTTCCGTCTTTTTTCTCAACAAAAAAGAACTCTGCACCAGGGGGAGAGGAAGATGGACGAATGATTCCTGAAGCCAGAGATTCCTTGATGCAAGTGTCCATTGCTTCGTGCTCAGGTCCAGACAGTGTAAAGTCTGCCTCTGGGAAGGGAGGACCCAGGCCGAAGCTTGATGGCGCAATCATAAAGTCTGTGTGGAGAAGGAGAGGTGGCTTTAGCTTTGCTGAGCACCAGAGAAAACTCTTGGTACTCAGGTGGAACTCCTGGTACTTCTTGCCTAGGACCTAATGCTTCCCCCACGGAGCCAGGAATGAGACACCGTTTGTCACAACCAGTGCTCCATCCTAGAATGGATCCATTCACCCAGTCTCTGCGGGTTGTGAAGATGGAGCCATGGATAACCTAGAATAATGGGTAGATGAGGTGATGGCAACAGATTCTGAGTGGGTGCCAGCGATACGGAGAACTGTTGCAGGAGCGTGATTCGTAACTGCCTAAAATGTGTCCATCAAGGGTCCTAGCAGGAATAGCCACAGGTAAATGTAAACGCTCCAGTCCAAGTTGAACTGCTAAACTTTCATCCATAAAGCAGGCATCAGCCCCAGAGTCAATAAAAACTGCCATTGTGTGCACCCCAGAGGGAATTATGAGTTGACACTGAATCAGAGGACAGGACGGAAATAGTTAGGTTTGTGAGGCAGCACTCACCAGTAACTCTCCTCCTACTGGTGAGCCCTGGCTTTTAACGGACAGGTGAAAATAAAATGACCAGCTCCACCACGGTACAAGCAAAGCCTGGATCGACACCGCCACTCTCTCTCCTCTGGAGAAAGAGGTTCGACCTAACTCCATTGGCTCTTCTTCAGAAATTTCCACCCGAGCTGGAATGCTGGTTGAGGCTTCGCCGGTCGATGGAGAACTGACTCTTGGCAAAAAAGAAGTCCGCCTTTCTCTACGGCGAGCCTGAACACGAAGATCAATCCGAATTGATAGTTCAATTAATCCATCCAAAGTGGTGGGGAGATCATGAGCCACCATCTCATCTTTAATATAGTCTGTAAGACCATGGCAATAGACTTCACGGAGTGCAGTCTGTTCCCACCCCATCCGATTTGCACGGGTGCGGAAGTCAATAGAATAGTCGGACACCTCACGTCTTCCCTGCTTCAAGGACCACACGCCTCAAAACCAAAAACCTCCTGAAGCTCTGAGGAAAAGGCTGAGAAAGAACGTAAAGATGGAGACTCTGTCCCACTCTGTTCAAACGAGTCCAGCCCGTCAGATGACTGATGGTGTAAGCCACTTTAGAGGCCTTGGTAGAGAAGGTGCGGGGCTGAAGAGCAAACAGCAGAGAGCAGTTGGACAAAAATGGAGCACAGGACTCCCCATCGCCACCAAAACGCTCCAGTCCACCAATTCGAGGCTCAGGCTGATCGGCCACTAACTGATCCAAATGATCCAAAGAGTTGTCTGTGCCGCGAGCCAAGTCCATAGCTGGCCAGATTGTACTGACACAAGCGGAGCTGGAGGACTTAATCGCACGCAACACAGGAACCAGTTCACAAAAGTTCTTGATTAAATGTCTGGGTCCTCAGTAAGGAACCGAGAGCTCAGTCCTCAATGCTGGGACTGAACACTGACGAGCAACCCGCAGGAAGGGTTTGGGGATCCCCGGCGCACTGGATAAGGGGATCGCTCCATGGACGGCGGTGGATGATCGACGCACTGGGGTGGAAGTGCAGTCGGCTCCGAGGACAGCGGGGAGTGGGATACCTGGAACCGGAGCACAGGGCCGAGGACAAAGCAGCAGCAGATCCAAATGCTGAGGAATGGGAAGGATGCTGGAGCAGCAGGTGAGGCACCGAGGATCTCCAGAACCGGCACAGGAGGACTGGAACGGGGATCAGCAATCAGACAACCCGAACAGGCGACCGGAGCAAGGCAGGACTGAGTCAGGACAGGAAAACGCTGGCAGAACAGAACTGGAACACGTACTGGAAGGTCAGGCAACGAACACTGACAATCTGGCAAGGAAGGTGGGTCTGAGAGGAGTAAATGAACCCGGATAATGAGAGCAGCAAAGAGTGTGATTGGATGAACAGAAAGAACCAGGAGGCAGGACTAGGAGAAAGTAATTGAGAGAAAAGAACCAGTGAAAGTGACTGAAAGTGTGCAGAATGTACACATATATGCTAGTCCGACGGCCCAATACTCCCAATAACCTATCAATTCGACGTTTCTATGCCCATTGGGTCAACTGCCCGGTGCTCCGACAAAAATATGCCCTGTACTCCACCACGGTAAACTCCAACAGCCCACTGAAGCCCAGAATGTGCAAGTCAGCACATGCATACAAAGTAGCCATGTGCGTTGTGGAGTGACGTGAGTGGAAAGGCCTGGTTATGGTTCTGCGCCGATTTGTCGCCGAGGCTTCGGCACACATGATCGCCGTCATTTATGGTTGCGCGCCAGTGTCCATGCAGCGTATGGTAATTTACCGCCACAGCGGTAGGGGGCATCGAGTCGCGAAACCTCCTGAATTTGTGTGTGGAGCGTTTACCTTCTGGCTGATCGGTATAGATGAACAAATGGAGGGGTTTCGTGGCGTCTGCGACTCTCTGCATCGCGTCGGTGACGAAATGACACGCGACCATAAACCAGGCTGAAGACAGAGAGCTGGGAAAAGACACAGACGTTCTCTGAAAGAGAGATACACAGCAATATCGGACAATAAATCAGTAAGAAAAAATGCTTGCTGTGTTGATGAAACAAAACCTTAAACGATAACTGGTGCTATTTTAACCGATTAGTAAGAATGACTCAGTCCTGGTAGCAGTTTACTACGGCAGTCCAATTCCTAATGTATAAATAAAATTAAAATAAAAAAATTACAGATTATACCATTGGACTGGAATGCATATGCCTCATTCCAACAGTGATATATATATATATAGATATGAAAACAGTCAGGAATCAATTTGTGTGTATATGCTGGCCAGCATCTATGTAATAAAAAGTCCCATGTGTAATGTGATGTGTTGCCTAACGATTCTCGAAGAGGCTCAATCCTCCTCCTCGCTCCTGGAGGGACCTCCTGGACTTCCGTTGAAGTTCACCTGTTCACCTGAAATGATTATAAAGATAAATGCAAAATTGATGCCGCAAGGCACAAACGCGACTGGAACACGTGCGCCGTCTCCCGTGGCTGGCGGCGTCCATATGCAGTCCCGCATGGAGCACTGCATTGCCCGCCAATCATCCAGCTGCCATAAAACGCCACTGCCTATTACAATACATCGTCCACCCACCCTATGTGTTCCAGGAAATTAAGCACTGCCAAGCTCCAACTCTCTGTACCAACTCCAATTGGTATGCAAAGACCCATTTATGACTAGTATGTTTCACTAGTATGTATGAGAGGATTTCACTAGTGTGTGTAAAAGGAAATTCTGAACAATGTCCCTGACGGCCCCTCATAGTTCAGCTTGCACCGACCGGTTCTTCAGTTGCCTCACGCGCCGCCCAAAGTCCCGCATGCTCCTCGTCAGCACGATGACGTCACCCCAGCGAGACCCGCACCTCCAGCTGCCGGCGCGTCTGTCAACAATACAGAGAACGTCTGAGCTCTCCCGGATGGGTCTTCCGGAGTTCACCGCTCCTTGAGTGTGTGAGTTGAGTGCACAGAACAATTTCCTTCTCTCCTCGCCTGGACGCAGCCCTCCGTTACCCAGCCGGCACGGAGCACTCCGCTCCGCTCCCCTCACAGTCACAGCAGAGCGGCAGCCTGCGGCGTCGATGGATGTGGCAAGTGGGGATCCAGGCACCATGGTCCGTAGGGCAGCAGTCCGAGTCAGCGTCTCCAGTGCAGGCTGGCCAGCTGTCTTAAACCCCCCCGATCAGAGGGCGCAGCCAATCCACACTCAGTCATCAGTGTTCACAGCTGCAGCGCATCCCCTCCTGCACAGCAGCCCAGTGTATGAGTGAGCTGCCAATCAGTCACACCTGTACATAACCGTTTCTCACCCCCTTCCACATTGTCCCACAGAGTAAAATAAAACAGAAGTCACAGTATTTTCCTGAATGCAAGCCACACATTCATATGATCACCCCCGGCCCCCTCAACACTTAAGTTTCATTATCTGCCGCAGCACCGTGAAAACTATGAAGAGGAAATACAGAAAGGGAAAAAAGAGATGAGATTAAATACACAAGTGAAACATTCCATTCACAAGTTCCAACTACAGATTCCAAAACCATCCATGCACTTTTCCTCATTCAATAGAAAATTAAAGCTGGCTACACAATGGATGGAGCTGCAGCTATGAACCATCTTATGAGGAATATGGGCACCACCTTGGAGAGGCTCATGAGCATGCAATGTCGAAAATGGAAATCTTCTTGGAAAGGCTCATGACTCTACAAAAAAATTTGGACTGACTTGGAGACCAGAATGGACATCCAGAGCTGTGGAAATGGAATGTGACAACTTGCCCTAAACCCAAACATCTAATCTTATCTGCTCCCTAACCAGCACTGGCTTTGGCCAAAGCTGCTGCTGGAATAACAACCCCCCTGGGGAACATGGCAGCGTGAAGCTCTCACATCCTCTTGCCCCACTTCCAAAGACAGTCAACGGACTGTTGACTGTCTGGGACCTGACCATCACTGTCTGTCTGAGACCCTTCCCCATCATCCCACGCCTTTGCCGTTTCATACCCCCAGTGTGACAGGTGGTCTGTGACCATTGCCTACATGGCTGCAGGACAGCTGCCTGCCCATGCCGATTGACCCCCATCCCCTATTTCCCATTCCCTCGCTGTTGCAAGTCATATTATGCTGTATGTGCTTATGGTGCTGAGGTGTTTTGGTTTTGCTCCCCACACTGTGCTCCCCTTCAAGAGCACAGTCTGGAATGCTTTTTTCTCTCTCCTCCCCTCCCTCATGTAATGCTGTATTGTCTTTTCCATCCCTCAATTTGAAACAGGTGGTGCACCTTGGCACAGCAATCTCTTGCTCTCCTGACCAGGATGAGAGTGAGCACCATTCAGTTCCTTTGTATGTATTGTGCGTGTGAAGAAATTGCAAATTCATTCATTTATAAAACATACATTTATTAGTGTTTATAACCATTGTTAAAACCCTATCAAAGCATACCAAGTGTGGCACACATCCTTCAAAATAAAATAAATCTAGATATCCTGAGGATAAAAGCAATAACCCAGAAATTGAGATCCACACACCTCATTCTACTTTTACCATTATTTATGATGCCGCAGGTGCCCTGAGCGAAGGGAACTGTCTGCCTCCTAACAACAATTAAACAAACTTAAACAGACTGCAGCAACCTAATTAACATAAAGATGTACATGATTACAATATATAATCCACATGGAAACATACTAGTCATACATGATCATAAGGAGAGAAAGGACAAGGTGATCGAGATGCAACCACAAGTGGAGCTTTCAGCACTCAATGGTCTCTCAATGGTCTCTTTTATACCTTGCTCCCTCAATAAAAAAACTGCCCACTAGATGGGAGTCACAGGTCATTCACTGGCATTTGACAAGCCCTTAAGGCACTTTTCACAGTAAAGGGAAAATGAAGACTCAACAGATCAAACAAAACTGAGGTGTCGCCTACAACAATTATGTTATTCACACATTGGTATAATAAACATTTTTACACACATCTGTATAGTTCAACAACTTCACACCAGTCTCAACTATTTCTGTTAGTTCTGCTTTGTAGTCTACCTTTTCCTTTCTTTCAGATATGTATCACTGAATCTCTGGTCTCCCTCACTGCTGTGAGAATTCAGTTTCACTCTGGTCTGTGTAGATTTAGTTACTCTAATGTTTCATATTAATTCGGCTTACATTTGTATGGATTAACAATTTTACAACTGTCCTGCTGTCTCCTTGTGTGTTTGTGTGTCTGTTGGGTGTGTGTTATATTGCAATATGCATGTTTCTCATTGGTACTTAATCGCAGAAAAAACAGCATCTACACCTGTGTGGGTCTGCTTCTTCAAAACTTGGACTTTCAATCTTGAGATAACACATCAACATCACACACAAACAACAAACGAAAGGTTTAGTAGGATGTATTCATATAGCACTTTTATTTAATCCGAATAATAAAAAAATAACATGAGTAAAACACAAGCACTCTTGAATAATATGAAGCATTCTAATCTGTTCCAAAGCAGTCATAAAGTAGAACTATCTATTCTATAAGAGGTATAGAACAAAACACAGCTCAGACTTTTTGATTGCTTGTTCACTGATGCGATGCCTACTGAGCAGAGAAGGGACTTTTTAAGACCCAGTTGTATTGGACATTGCATAGGCTTTCGTAAAGGGATCCATGCATAATAAAAGAACAATGCCATAAGCAGCAGTCTCATTGTTGACCGTGTACACCAATACAGGATGAACATACATGACAAGACTAAATGCCATGCAGTCACTTGCTGGATATTCTTTACAGAGCTACACAGCTTACACATGTGGTTTTGGTACCGACCAAAACTGATGGAGTGCATGTTAAAGCTTCAAGGTCACAACCTTTTGCCATTCTTAATATCTAATGCAACATAAAGCATATTTCCATATTACATGTCATCACTGAAATAAAGTTTTATGTATATATATATTCTCACTCTCCCATGTTATTCTCTGTCCTGCCCCTGCTCACTCCATGATTCCCAAATGTGTCTGTCATTTAAGAAAATGAGAGCTAAAAAACACAAAAGACTGTCAAATATGTGAGACAAAATGCTACACTTCCACATGAAATTACTTTCAAGGGAGTTCAGAAAGCACATCACCTTGGCCAGACTAGTTTGATACCTGATTTTAAATTTTACACTTGGCAAAAAAGGCCCGCCAACAGCAGACCAGACAGTGCAGGTAAATCTGTCAATAGGGGGGTTTGACTCCTGTGTGTAAAACTGCATTAACATGTGACTGTTCACTCAAAGAGGCCTTGGAAACATCTGCGAGAGCGCTTATATGTAGTTTGTTAATGTTTGTCACTTGAGGAGAGGGCAGAAAGAGAAAATAGAAGGGGAGAGGAGAGGAGAGGAGAGGAGAGGAGAGGAGAGGAGAGGAGAAGAGAGTGCCCTTGGCACACTACTAAGAGGAAGACAAGGTCTGTAGTCCTTTCAGATGCATAGAATTTGAAGATGGAGAGACTTATGAGAAGTGAAGTTCAGCTGTGCTGCCATGATGCACAATACCAGGATAAAAATGCAAAACAAGATGATGGTGTGATACTAAACGAATGAATGAATGATTCATTCATAGATTATGGTAATTAAATGTCAGAGAAAATGTTGTGATTTGTTGGAAACGAACTCAGGGAGATCTTGAACAGCTTTGTGGTCCTATCTGTGGCCTATTACAGTCATGCACGATGGTTGAAGAGTGAGGTGACAAACGATCCTAAGTAGTTGAATTCGCAACCTGCTATGTTATTCATGGTACATTATAGTGGCGTAAAATGCTTTGGAGAATGAGGCAGGATTTTACTCGGCCCCATGCCATGGGCGGCGTCCCTATGTGGGCGGTGGCCCCTCGTAGCGAAGCATGATGTTAAAGGAGCGGGCAAAGTTGTTGGAGAGGGAGCAGCTGTTGCCTTCGTCCATGAGGGGCAGCAGGAAGACGAGGAGTAGAAGGGCCAGCAAGAGGAGCCACAGGGGCAAAGCAAGTTGGCACACCCTCTGCAACAGGCCGGGCCTCTGAAAACCAAGCACATACACAAACACATTAGTTCCTAGGCCCATTGGGTTAACGTGTTCAAGTGGATTGAACTGAGCTGATTCATCACAGAGCAAATTTAAGGCATTGTTTATATTCTAGTCTGTGAGTCTGTAATTTAGTCCAATGGGATCCTGAAGACAACAGCTGCCACCTTGAAGACTATAGCTGCCATTCACAAACTACAGAGCCTCTCATTTTATAGCCATTGTAATGGTAAAAAAGGGACCTAAACATGTACTCACATTAAGTCAAAAACTTGAAAATGTGTTAAGAGACCGATGCAGCTGAAAGAAATGCATGTCAAAGTTTTTACGTTTGGTGGAAAAGGAAGTGAAACTAGCTAAAAAAAATACCTGCACATGACAAACACTCACTGGGCACTGGTATAAGTATTCTTGCTTGAAACCACACACGTCACTAAAACCTGCTGTGGGACATGCAACATTGAATAACAGCAAAAAAAACAGTACTATACTGTTATCTTTGTATCTATTATTTGAGCAGTGAGTTAGGTAGTATTACTTTTGCCACTATTTTTGACTGGGGCTGCATTGTCTATGCTGTGTCTAGTTTAGAAACAACAGCTTTTTCAAATGCTCATACCTCATTCATACCATTAACCCTTGGAGTGAGGTGCTTGCTCAAGGGCACTACAGTCCTGGGGGAAAACCAGATCACAGCTGCCCCCAACAGGTCAGTACTCTGTTCTTATTTGGCTAGACCAGGGGACAGCAACCTTTGCTATCAAAAGAGCCATTTAGCTCCCTCATCCTCTAAAGAGGTTAAAAAAAAACAACACACAATGAAACCACAAACATACGTGTAGTTTAGAGATAGAGAAAGATAGAGATAGAGAAACTTTATTTATCTGCGAGGGAATGAAGGGTTGCATGCGTAGGCCTATGTAGATGTGCATGTGATGCCTATTTTAGTTGCCAAAGAATGAAAACATTTGATTTCAGAACATATTTATGGTCTTATAATATCATATGTCCATTGTGGAAAGTTTCAAAAGTTGCATAATCCCCCTTTTTGAGCTGTAGGGGTCCGACTGTAACCCACCAGTGAAGTTTCATATGCTTTTCATTCTCCCTGAACAAGATATATCGAGATATGTGCAAAATCTGGTATCAGATTTTGAGTCCAATCAGGACAGACCAAAACAAGTTCAAGAGCCCCGCACCCAACCGGCATCCCATTCCCTACTCCAAAAGAAAGAAACAAGACATAAAGATCATGGCTCTCTCTCTTCTCTCTGAGCTGTCTCGCTTTCCCTCTCTCTCTCTCTGTCTCTGAGCTGTCTCGCTTTCTCTCTCTCTCTTTCAGGGAACAGAAGCCAGCATGTCTGCATATATGTGGAGCTCGGCAGCAGCGCTACAGAGCAAGGTAGAAAAGAACTAGTGGGGCGCAGGGCTGAGAATCCTCGTCTGCCTATGAGGAATCCTCCACTGAGTAAGGCAATCAGAGGAAAGCAGCAGCCAGAATGAAGTGTTCCCAAGAGTGGTATTTTTCTTGACATACGAACAAGATGACTAAGGAATTTTAGAGTTAAAAATGATACAGAACTGCTTGTGAGGTGTTGAAATTGTAAAAACGGTAAACAAAAAGCACTACAATGCAGTGAGGTCAATAGGTATTTGATCACCCTGTGATTTTGCAAGTTCTCCGACTTCAAAAACATCGAGGGGTCTAAAATTTTCATCGTAGGTGCATTTCAACTGCGAGAGACAGAATCTTAAAAACAAAATCCAGAAATCATACTGTAAGTTTTTTAAAACAATGTATTTGTATATTACTGTGTCAAATAAGTATTTGATCACTTGAGTTAAACAAATTTAATATTTGTTTGTTAACAATTACAGAGGTCAAACGGTTCCTGTAGTCTTATGGAGCCACTCCTTGGTTTTCCTGGCTGTGTGTTTCGGGTCATTGTCATGATGGAAGACCAATCCATGACGCATCTTACAGATGGGAAACAGATGTCAAGTAACTGCACAGTGTCCATCACTTTCCACTGTATAGTCTCTGGACAACAAGCTGGACATGCTTTGGACCTGCAAGCACTTTTACGTATCGGAGTGTAATTTATTTTACAGAGAGAAATCGCTGATCCAGCCAGATGACACTATCTGACCTAGATGACACTATCTGACCCTTCTACAGAAGGGTGGTGGTGTTTGTCTCATGACAAACCACATCCGGGGTGACCTGAACATGAACAAACGTCTCCGTTTTGTCTGTCTCGACTAAAATTTCTTCAGTCATAAATGTCATAAATAAATGTCAGTAAGTCATAAATACCTTCATCCTAACAGGTCAACTTTGTTATTACCACTTTTTCCATAATGTAGCATGTCTAACCAGGGGACCAATGGACCATCTATCTATCAAAGGCTCAGGTGGGTAGCCCCAGCAACAGGGGAAGCTAGACATTGGTCCACTCAATCAGAGGCCATACTGCAGTCAGGTGGACTGAAACATGCTCCAGGAAAATTCTGGTGATGTCGACATGACTAGGGAATGGTGATGGGCTTCATAGTTAACTTCAAAGATGAAATTGTCCCCAGAGTGACTGTGAAAGCCTTTCACTAATCAGAAACCATGGTTCAACAAAAATATCTGTGAGGCTCTCAAGGCATGGACCAACTTCTTTGGACTAACCTTTGGAGACATGGCTCCATTCAAAGAAATGTCCTACAAGCTATAGCAGGAGGTGAAGGCTGCTTAGTGGCCATACAAGTATAGAGTGGAGACTTTACGGGGCGACTGGGACATCATACAGGCACAAAACATGAATTATAGAGGACTTAATGATTCACTGCTGCCATAGAACTATCGCCAGCACAGGAATGGTACCCCTTCTTCTGTCAACCACAAACTGCTACCACCTAAAAGCAACATTGAAGGGAGCAGGGACAGGACCTTCTATAGCACCGTGCCCACTAGGTAGGACAAGCACAGTGGATGGATGATAAAAGATCTTACTTAAGCTTCTAATCATTAGCAAACTTAAGTATGATCACACCACTCCAGTGCATTTTTGGATGGATCTTTAAAGTTCTTAATGGACTGGCTTTCAATACGCTTCTGATCTGCTGCACTGGACCTTCATCCTGGGCATCTAGGTCAGCTACTGCTGAATAGCAAGGCTGAAATCTTGATTTCAAAGACTCAGATAATCAAATAACAAATTGCTTTAAAGGGACTTTTCCCAGAACAAACTCAATTAGTTCATCAGAAAAAGCTACAACATGGTGCATATTTTTGGTACACATTACGAAGGAAAGTATGTGACCACCAATCAATCAATTAAACCCTCCCTCATCTGCAGATATGAGTTTATAAAAGCAAGCAGCAGCAGCCCTCAGTGTGTAAAGCTACTGCGGCACAGTCCGTGGGTCCTCCGTGTAGCAAAGCAGTGCGGCACGTTTTTACAGCCCAAAGTTTCAGACCTTGCGACAGCTGCCGCCACGGTCGCACATGGGCACTACTCAACTCACCGCACTCAAAACCTCATTGACAACGTGGAAGAGCTCTTCTAACCATGAAGAAGACACTGTAGTTTTTTAGATAGACAACATGGATTTGGTTGCACATCCATGATGCGAATCTCCCGTTCCACCACATCCCAAAGATGCTCTATTGGATTGAGATCTGATGACTGTGGAGGCCATTTGAGTACAGTGAACTCATTGTCATGTTCAAGAAACCAGTCTGAGATGATTCCAGCTTTATGACATGGTGCATTATCCTGCTGAAAGTATCCATCAGAAGTTGGGTACATTGTGGTCATAAAGGGATGGACATGGTCAGCAACCATACTCAGGTAGGCTGTGGCGTTGCAACGACGCTCAATTGGTACCAAGGGGCCCAAAGAGTGCCAAGAAAATATTCCCCACACCATTACACCACCACCAGCCTGAACCGTTGATACAAGGCAGGATGGATCCATGCTTTCATGTTGTTGACGCCAAATTCTGACCCTACCATCCGAATGTCGCAGCAGAAATCGAGATTCATCAGACCAGGCAACGTTTTTCCAATCTTCTATTGTCCAATTTCGATGAGCTTGTGCAAATTGTAGCCTCAGTTTCCTGTTGTTAGCTGAAAGGAGTGGCACCCGGCGTGGTCTTCTGCTGCTGTAGCCCATCTGCCTCAAAGTTCGACGTACTGTGTGTTCAGAGATGCTCTTCTGCCTACCATGGTTGTAACGGGTGGTTATTTGAGTCTCTGTTGCCTTTCTATCAGCTCGAACCAGTCTGGCCATTCTCCTCTGACCTCTGGCATCAACAAGGCATTTCCGCCCACAGCACTGCCGCTCACTGGATATTTTTTCTTTTTCGGACCATTCTCTGTAAACCCGAGAGATGGTTGTGCGTGAAACTCCCAGTAGATCAGCAGTTTCTGAAATACTCAGACCAGCCCTTCTGGCACCAACAACCATGCCACGTTCAAAGTCACTCAAATCACCTTTCTTCCCCATACTGATGCTCGGTTTGAACTGCAGGAGATTGTCTTGACCATGTCTACATGTCTAAATGCCCTGAGTTGCCGCCATGTGATTGGCTGATTAGAAATTAAGTGTTAACGAGCAGTTGGACAGGTGTACCTAATAAAGTGGCCGGTGAGTGTATACAGTATATTGTTTATTGTATATACACTCACCGGCCACTTTATTAGGCACACCAAAGAAAAACTATCCAGTGAGCGGCAGTTCTGTGTATTTCTGTATAATGTGCTTCTGCCCATCGGTCCAATTAATGATCTCCAGCTTTTGGCCTGGCACAGCACAGAAATTGTTATGGCCTGAGTGAATTTGTCAGCAGAACTGAACCATACCAGGTGACAGACAGCAGAAAGAATGTGTAGAAAGAGCAATGACAACAACAAGAACAGCATGTGTACAATTGTGCTGCTCAGTTATGCGGGGAAATCTTTCTTTTACCTTTTCTGCAATGGCTGGCTCTTCTTTTTTGGCCTGGATTTTCTGCAGATAGGAGTAGAAAACATGTGGATCAGTTCAGATTTCAAATTCTTGCACTACTGTGTATTGACTTATCATATTGAGTGATTGAGTGAAATGGTGCAGGTGCTTAAATGGTGCCTGAATCTGTGCTGAAAGAATGGAAAATAAACAGACTACGAAATTAACTGATTTACAAATTCACAACAAACTGTTAGAATATGGTCCCATAAGTAAATGCATCATAGGGGAGGAAGGGGGAACAGGGGGAAGAAAACAACGACAGACACATAATGGAGGACAACGAGGGGATGATAACTTTGATCCTGTGCATGTGGCTGTTTGCTACAGCAAGGCGAAAATTGTTCAGAACAGGCTGGAGGCAGCAAAGCGAAACACGTATTACAGATAAACAGACCACAAAACGAGTAGGAGGAAAGTTTTCTTGTTTGTTTTTCATAACTCGCCCTGATGCACTGATCCTCCTGCATCACGTCCAGTAAGCGTCACTTCCTGCTGACAGCACTTCTTCAGTTTCTGCTCTATCCCGACTCCTATCCTTTGTGTCTTTTCTTTGATTTTCCACAATTAAATTACCCTGTGTGTTCCACTTGAGCACTCTATCTTGTTTTCCGGTCCTGCTCTCTCCCCGACCCGCTTCCTACGCCATTCCTCGAGTCTTTCCATCATCCTTGCTCCCCTAGCGCTAACTGCTAGCACTAGCCCGGTTAGCAATTGCTTCCCCTTCTGCTTCTCCTGTCCCTCTCTCCTGCTCAGTGTGCCACATGTTTAGTTGTTCCCATGCCTCCTTTAGCGAGGGTGATATGTATAAGCACTGTATTTATTGGTCAGGTTGGAGGCCAGGCATGACTAAAAAGATTATCTCTAGACCAAGATTGGTCCCCTGGTACACGCCAGAAACTCACCACCTAAAGCAGCTAGCACGTAAATTAGAGAGGAAATGGCTTTTGACCAAGAACGCCGGCTGGCTCTGTGTAATTCCAGAGCCAGACACTACTCACTACTCTATAATTGAGGAAAACTCCACTGAGCAATGTGTTCCCACACATCTCAGCAGTGGTCACCTTATGAACTACTTCAACAACAAAATTACAAAGATTAGACAAACAATTAAGAACCACTTAGCATCTACAGCAATTAAGCTACCCCCCGTTGCAGCTATTCAGGTTACAGATGGGGATACCGACAGGTCACTATCTTCATTTGACCCCATTGACCTGCATCAGCTGACCACGATCATCTCCTCCTCTAAATCATCAACCTGCCTCCTTGACCCAATTCCGACCAAGTTGTTAAAGGAAGTGCTGCCTTTAATCGCCACCTCCTTACTTGACCTCATCAACCTGTCCCTATCAACAGGTTACGTTCCTCGTAAGTTCAAAGTTGCAATAATCAAACCCCTCCTTAAGAAACCGGCCCTTGATCCAGGAACTCTAGCAAACTACAGGCCGATCTCCAATCTTATCTTCATCTCAGAAATCCTTGAGAAAATCATTGCCAACCAGCTCTGTGAACACCTTACTAACAACAGTTTATTTGAGTCCTTCCAGTCCGGCTTTAGAATGAATCATAGCACTGAGACTGCACTGCACTAATGACCTCTTTATGGCGTCTGACAATGGTCTTGTTTCAGTGCTTGTCTTGTTAGATCTTAGTGCTGCTTTTGATACAGTTGACCACCAGATCTTACAAAGGAGACTGGAACATCAACTTGGAATCACAGGCACTGCTTTAGACTGGTTCTGGTCCTATCTTTCAGATCAATATCAGTTTGTTTGTGTCAATGATAACTAATCTCCACGTATTAATGTTCGCCACGGGGTACCACAAGGATCTGTGCTTGGTCCAGTTCTTTTCTCTTTATATATGCTCCCTCTAGGTGATATCATCAGGATTCTATAGATTTCCACTGTTACACTGAAGACACTCAATTACATCTATCTATCAAGCCAGGTGAGCACAACCGTCTACAGCAGCTTCAGTCCTGCCGTGATGACATTAAGGCCTGGATGACTAATAATTTCCTCCTTCTAAACTCTGAAAAAACAGAGTTGCTGCTCATAGGTCCAAAACACCTATGTGACTTTATATCCAACGCCATAGCACTACAAAATAGATTTGCTACTCCTTCTGCCAGCACTGTAAAGAACCTAGGTGTTAGCTTTGATCAAGACCTGTCTTTTAGCTCCCATGTAAAATTTATTTCACGGACTGCCTACTTCCACCTCCGAAATATCGCAAAAATGAGGCACCTACTCCCTCCCCATGCAGCAGAACAGCTGGTCTATGCCTTTGTTACTTCCAGGCTGGACTACTGCAACTCTTTACCAGCTGAAAGCTTCAATAGCTCTCTGAGAACTCTGCAGCTCATTCAGAACACGGCAGCTCATGTCCTGACTAAAACTAGAAAGACAGATTATATCTCTCCAGTTCTGGCCTCCTTGCACTGGCTACCTGTGACATTCAGGATTCAGTTCAAAATCCTTCTCCTTGTCTATAAAGGTCTTCATGGTCTAGCACCCTTCTATATTAAGGACCTGATAAAACCAGATGGCAAATGCGGAGTGGATCATAGTCTACTGCAGCCACTACAAAGACTTGCTGGACCAAAGTTGAACTGCATCCACTACCAAAATTAAACTGTTCAATGCCCAAAACATCGAGACCTAGCACCAATGTCTGCAAATTAAAATGATAATTTTTCCACTCTTAATGAGAACTGTGCCCTAGGACAAAGCTACCTCCAGAAGGCCCACAGCACAGGTTGTGGTGGTGGCATCATAGTGCCATCCATCCATCCATCCATCTTCTTCCGCTTATATGGGGCCGGGTCGCGGGGGGAGGCAGTCTGAGCAGGGACGTCCAGACCTCCCTCTCCCTGGACACTTCCTCCAGCTCTTCCGGGAGGATCCCGAGGAATTCCAAGGCCAGCCGGGTGACATAGTCACTCCAGCGTGTCCTGGGTCTTCCCCTGGGTCTCCTTCCGGATGGACATGCCCGGAACACCTCCCTTGGGAGGCGTCCAGGGGGCATCCGATACAGATGCCCGAGCCACCTCAGCTGGCTCCTCTCGATGTGGAGGAGCTCCGAGCTCCTCCCGGGTGACAGAGCTCCTCACCCTATCTCTAAGGGAATGCCCCGCCACCCTGCGGAGGAAACCCATTTCAGCCACTTCTATCCAGGATCTCATTCTTTCGGTTATGACCCAAAGTTCATGACCATAGGTGAGGGTAGGAACGTAGATCGACCGGTAAATCGAGAGCTTCGCCTTTTGGCTCAGCTCTTTCTTCACCACGACGGACCGATACAGTGACCGCATTACTGCAGCCGCTGCACCGATCCGCCTGTCGATCTCTCGCTCCATCCTTCCCTCACTCGTGAACAAGACCCTGAGATACTTTAACTCCTCCACCTGAGGCAGGGGCTCTCCACCGACCTGAAGAGGGCATTCAACCTATCTCCGGTCGAGAACCATGGCCTCGGACTTGGAGGTGCTGATTCTCATCCCAGATGCTTCACACTCGGCTGCAGACCGCCCCAGTGCATGCTGGAGGTCCTGGCTGGAGGGAGCCAATAAGACAACATCATCTGCAAAGAGCAGAGATGAAATCCCATGACTCCCGAACCGGACCATCTCTGGCCCCCTGCTGCGCCTAGAAATTCTGTCCATAAAGATAATGAACAGAACCAGTGACAAAGGGCAGCCCTGTCGGAGGCCTACATGCACCGGGAACAGGTCTGACTTACTGCCGGCAATGCGAACCAAGCTCCTGCACCAGTCATACAGTGACTGCACGGCCCTCAGTAGAGGGCCCTGGACCTCGTAGCCCCCCACAGACCACCACGAGGGACACAGTTGAAAGCTTTCTCCAAGTCCACAAAACAAATGTGGACTGGTTGGGCAAACTCCCATGAACCCTCGAGCTCCCTGTGGAGAGTATTGAGCTGGTCCAGTGTTCCAAGCCCGGATATTCTGCACTGCTGTTAGGCTATCCTACTAAACCAGAATTACTGACACTGCCCTCAACTAGTTCCAGTCATACCTCACAAACCCCTATTATTCCACTGCTACGCCACGCCGATGACGCACAGCTATATGTTAATGCAAAAGCTGGAGCACCACCCTCATCATCACAGTCATCCCCATCACGGCTAACCATGTTACTTTGGCTCAGCCAAAGCTGAATCTCTGGAGCTTTGGCTTAGATGTGATGAAGTCTTTGGTGTGGCTCTCATAGTCTTTACCAGCCGTGGGTCAGTTCATTATCATGTTATCCGTTAATGAGTCATGTTCCATCCCAGCTCTCGCTAACTCTGAGGGTATCACCAGGTTCCTCTGCCACAGGTAGCTGGCCAGTGGAAGGCCCAGTGGGCTCACTTCCTCCTGTCAGCTGTCTATCTGGGCCGTCAGTGGGTCTTCCCCTGGCTGCCAGTTTCTACCTTCGCAACAGTCACTGGATGAAGTCAGAATTCAGTATAGGACTACTTGTTACAATACCTTAAAACCATCTCTAATCCATGGATTAAGTCTTCAGCTGAGTGCAGGGGGTTGCAGGCTTCATAGAGTTTGTCAAGTGGGCACCCTACTTCATCAGTGTTTTGATGTCTTGCCTTTGACATCTCCAGGTGTACCTCCCTCTGCACTGGATTGATCCTCTGCTTACTTAGCTGCTATTGCCACTGCACTGTGGACCAGACACTGTCTTTCCTATTCATCTAGAGCCAGTGACCAGATTGCCGCGCAGCACTGGAGAGGGAGTTTATGGCCTGCCACAGAGCGGGTCTTCAGATCCCCAAATCCCTAAACAGTCTGGCATATTTTCTGGCATATTGCCTCTGGCCTGTTCTGCTGAAAATTTTCAAATAATCCTCCCCACAGAGTTGGTCATTGGTGGATGAAATTTGGGGAAATCAGATCACAAGAAAAGTATGAAATAGTAAATTGTGTCTGGGTGTGAGGTTCCATTTATTGATGCTTGCAGCCTTAATTTGCGTTAGAATTGTCTCACCTTGGTACTGGCACTGGTCCTGAGCTTTCCTACGTCCTTCAGTTTCGACTTGTGCAACATCCACCTGTAGCGAAGATCTTCAAAACTCACATCAGCTGCTTCAGACCCAGTGTCATTACTCTGACTCTCCTGAAGCAGCAGCTGGAACTGCTCTTGTCCCCAGGCAGCTCCTGCTCTTAGTTCCTTCACAAGAACACAACAGAGAATATTAGACACACAGAATTCCTGGTACCCATTCCTCTTTCAGATTTATTTTTTCTCTCCAGATCAGAATAGAGGAGCAATGCATTCGATACAAAACTGAATACTCAAACCAAACGGGGTTAATGTAACAATGCTTTTCCATCTTGATGCTATCACATACTGGGGCTTTTGGACCACTCTGCTATTAAGGAGTTACTGCAGGTTGTAGGTCATCCTAGACTCTGCTCTTTTTTAGCGCATTTTGGAAGAAGAATCTCTTCGGGGCTGAGCAGCATCCCTGTGATTCTGATAATGAACAGTCTCTCTACTATGGCCACCATATGGCTACACCACTTGACAGAAAAAGTTTTCAACTTTTGATCACAATGCAATTTGCTTTCTCGATTGACAAGTGTTGTATTGAAATAGTGACACATGGCCATTAAAATCAAAATGACCACCATCATGTCCAGATCTGACCATTGGTGGATGAGACTTTTTTGTGCATCTGAACAGACAGTTTGTGTAGCAATCAGGTGTTGGTGTAGATGATGCCATCCTTTACCAGCTACACCAAGCCAATTCCCATCTGGATAAGAGAAGTTGCACACCGACCCAGTCTGTGGTTGCTAGTGCCCTCTTTTACACTGTGGTATGTTGAGGGGGCAGCATATCAAAGAAGGACACTTCCAGACTGGTTAAACTGATCAGGTGGGCCGGCTCTGTGGTTGGCATGAAACACCTTTGTTCATCATGCCCCCATGCTCTATAAAGGCCCCAGTATGGTTTTCCGCGAAAATGGCGCCAACCTACGTCTGCATTGTGTGTCTGTGCCGTTTTGGGGAATGGTGCAGATGGGGGAAAAATTTGAGACCTTGCGCCAACCTTCGCGCATGCGCCCTACTGAACTCGCCACACCAGTGGATGCAGTTGAGCACTCAAAAACCCCTTGGACAACGTGGGAGAGTTCATTTCCCCCCCCCCACGAAGAAGCCTGAAGTTTGTTGTTGGTTGACAACAGACAACGCCTTTGACCTGGTGGCACTCCACCCAAAATAATCAATTCAAGGCACCAGAAATATCTATATATAATTTATAATTATATGTTATTTATAATAATGTCAGCCTATTTTAAGACGACCTCTTCTCTGTCTGCTCTAGAGGCAGACTTATATCGCCCTCCTGTGGCCGAGCAGAACATTACAGATGTGGTGCAGAACCATGCTGGAGGCTCTGTCTGCGGCACGCAGCAGGCGCAGATGCTGGTGCGGAAGCATACTGGGGCCTTAAGTCAGTTGGTGGGGGGCGCGAGGGGGCGGGATAGGGAGGCAATTTTGCCCTGTGCAATTTGAACACACCTAATAATAATACATAAAGTTTTGCCGGCCCAATGTGCATGCCGAAAATGCTGCATTTTCAAGGATATGCAGGCCCCCTTAGGAAGGAATAATAATAATAAAAAGAAAATAATAATAATTAAAGCTGCAGGCAGCTGTGAGCGGGTCCAAGCAATTGCACATATTGGGGTATGGGCAACCGCAGGGTTAATATATGTCCTACAGGTAAGATGGATGGATGGATGGATGGATGGATGGATGGATGGATGGATGGATGGATGGATGGATGGATGGATGGATGGATGGATGGATGGATGGATGGATGGATGGATGGATGGATGGATGGATGGATGGATGGATGGATGGATGGATGGATAGATAGATAGATAGATAGATAGATAGATAGATAGATAGATAGATAGATAGATAGATAGATAGATAGATAGATAGATAGATAGATAGATAGATAGATAGATAGATAGATAGATAGATAGATAGATAGATACTCTTACAACCCTAAAGACCGTTAATTATTTGACCCACTGATGGCATCTGGAAATTTTCACAGATTTTGGCGTGTGTATAAGATCTTAAAAAAAACAACCCAACAGGCAGAAAGAGTGGGAAAAAAAAGAAAACGAATCAAAAAGGAAATAAAAAAAACGACCAAAACCAAAGGGTCACTCCACCTCAGTTGGATGACCCAGTTTGCGGGCCATGCAACTTGCAACTGTTGCTCAGGCCGATGAATTAACCTAATGAACGGCGTAAAGGAGAATGCTTCAGAGACTCACCTCGAGTGTGTTTTGTTGGCTCTTGAGTTGTTTGACACCGAGCTTTAATCCTTTGGTGCTTAGGATCCCTGAGAGGAGTTCACTCTCGTTGGAGAGCCAGGTTTCAAACTGCCTCATTCTGGACATGTGCTGCCCACCGTCACCCTGTCGAACCCAAGACACACAACAATCAGTCTCAATCTTCCTCTAAGCCATCCAAGCTGATTTTCAAAAATCAGCGGACATAATGAGGCCTAACAGCTCACTGGCTGACACATATCATCTCCCCCAGGAGTCTGAAGCGCAGGGCACGCAGCACTGTGCTCCCTTGGTAACCTCTCAGCGTTGTTTCAGCGTTATTGATTTGGAGAGTCTTTTGTCAGTTCTGATAAGATTATGCAGGAATCTTGTGCTGCAAGAAGCTATGCTTTGGGCTTTCTGACGGTGAGGTCAATGAATGGTGAGTTCTGAGGGTCAACACTGTGGTTGAGCCAGATCGTCACCTGAAACGTGAAAAGTCCTTTTTGATCATTTTTGACCAAGTAATTTTGACATATGACTGATGGACGCCAATCATTTCTTACGCATAACTTTGTGTTGTACACCTTTTATGAAATTGGCATTCAAAATATCAAAGTCATTCTAAAAAAAATCTGTATTTAGAAGTACTGATGAGGACTGAGGTCGACTGGCAGATTGGAGCACAAAAGTATGTTTTATCTATTTTAATAATCATCCGATACATTTTTACAGCAGTTGTTTTTACTGGATGATTTTGTCATCCAGCAGTAGATTGGGTTGTGCTTTCAGCCTATAGTGACTCACTACAAAAGTGCAAAACCGATAATAATATTAAGATATAATATTAAGATTCCTGACCAGAGACCATTCCATTTGATGTAATGCGGTGAAAGTTATTGTCAAACTAGTGGTGAAAATGACCCCTTAGAGGATGATATTGTCAAAAAGACAACGAAAGGACGAGACATGAACACATCTGAAGAGTAAAAACTGAATAGGATACCGCTGTTTGTTGCATTGTCGCTGCTGATGATTGCTTGGCTGAGTCTCTTCTGAAAAGGATGAGTGCTTCTTCTGGGCTTGGTCCTTTCCCTGTATCTGCACTGCCCTCTCCGCAACTTTTTCTTTCTTCCTCCCCACAGCTGATCTTTGTGCTAAATGCTGCCCTCCTGTCTCCGACTAAAATGCTGCTGTCACTGCCAGGTGATTTCCCACCCACAGGGCTTCCATCGCTGTTTGAGTCTCTGGAAACCTTACGCCCAACTCTGCTGCGGATACTCAAAGCAGACGAATCCACTTTGTCTCCTTGGAGATCACACCCCTTGTCCTGGACTCTGCTTGATGAACCGTAACATGCAATGTCCTGTGCGACAACGCTGAAGTGACCTTCACCGGGGCCCTGGAACCAACCGGTCTCCAGTGCTGCCTCCTCTGCCTGTCCTTCCAGGCCTCCTCTTTCTCTTCTGTGCGCCTCTCCTGTTTTGCCTTGTTGGCCTCTCGATCTTCTGGAGCCCCCTGTCCTATCCCCTTCATTTTCGCTGGGCTCCGCTGGTAGGGAGGTGTCTGCAGTCAGGCCTGCATCTCCCCAAAAGACTGAATCCGTTTGCTCACTGGAACCATTCATCAAACTAAGAAAAATAAGACAGACAGAAAGATGCTTTTGGAACTTTCCAGGTCACTATTTAAGCATTATTAAGCCTAATGCATTGTAACCATGAGACAGATGATGAGGTCATGTAAGCTCAAGTTCCTTCAATATATATTTTTTTATTTTAGGTTAAACTAGCACCACTTACTTTTTTGTTTAAATACATGCATTCATATTAAGCAGCACGATCAAATGTCACTCTTAAAACGTATCTTTTTTTTATCTTTGTTCATTTTTGAGCTCAGACGTGGCTTTTGAACAAAGCTCCAACTGTGACAAATCTTCCATTGTAGTGAAAGCAAATGTTCTTCTGTGATCAATATATTTAGAAAGAGGGGGAGATGAAAACAACATATAAAGAACATACAAAAAAAGAGCAACTCAAAGACTATCATCTGCAGTGAGTGCAGACAAGAATTCAGAGCAACTGGTGAATGTAATGTTTGCTCATCCCAAATTGTCTTATTCTTCGATGTACCTGTGGAGCTTTAGACTCAAGTTGTACAGGGCCGACCAGGACTCTTGTAGGTGCTTCATGTCTCGCAAAATGTGGACCTGTCCTTCCCCTGAGGTGTTCTTCAAAACCATGTGACCCTGAACCTCCATCTGCTGCAGCTGGAGCTCCCACTCTGGGAACTCCCCCAATGCTCTCTGTGGACAGAGACAGCAGTTTATTACACACTTCACTGCCCTTATACTGTCTTCTTAAGAGCTTGCAGGACTGGATAGCTTGTTAACACTTCAAAAAACGAGATTCAATATTCATTCATGTCGCCCTTGATCCCTCATCAGGTGCAGACGTTGAAAGCGGTTTCCCCATTTTCATCATAAGAAACGCAGTTGGTACTGTAAGTATGACTCCATGCCATTTCAAAATCAGCCAGAACCGTGAAAGTCATTTTCAACTGTGAAAGTAAAGCTGTCCCCAGCTTTACTCAAGTATTTTCTTTAATACTGCAATACTAACACAGATTTACTTAAACTGTCTGACTTGATCAATTAATATAGTGGGAGCACATGTCCCTAGCGCATCTGAAACCAATCAAACACACACACACACACACACAGACCTCTGCTTCATGCCGGCGACCCTCTATGCTCCACTCTCCTGCAGGGCTGCGGAAGGACTCCACCTTCTGCTTCATTATCATGAGCCATTTCTCAATGTTCAGCAGACTGTCGTGAAAGTCCTCGTGCTCGACAATTCTGTCCTCACTCTCATGTACCTTCAGCTACGAACAAAAGGACAAAAGCAGAGCGCGACAACAAACATTTAGAAGAAGTCGATCATCATTTGTAAATTCATACGTTGCACTGCTTGGACCAAATTGTGTCACAGAGGTTTGATAGTGGCCATCTTCAGCCTACAGGATATACACCCTAGGGGGGGGGGGGACTATTTAAGTCTGTTAATTGTCAATTTCTCTGGACAAATAAAGGCATTTTCCGTTGTGTTCTATTGTATATGTATTCTCTTCTCATACCCTCACTGCCTTGTGATACCGTTTCCACTCAGCATTAAGCCTCTCAAACTGAATCCTGTTGTTGGGACTGGACAGGACCAGAGCCTCCAGAGCAAGGATGTGAGCTTCACAGTCCTCCAGGTCCTTCTGGATCACCTGGGAGCACAAAAATAAACAAGAAGAAACCCACAATTAGACATATGCCATGCGAAATAAACTGTGTTCAGTCCAAGCAAAACATTTTGCCAGGAAATGGGATTTCTGTCATAATCAGTCAATGCTCTCATCTCTGACACACACCTGCAGTAGTTTTCCACTTCTCCAGCACTGCCTCATCAGCCACTCCCCTCTGCCGCTTCAACCACTCACAGACAGACACCTATACCATGACCTTCAGCATGTCCTCCAATCAGCAGCCTTTCCTACCTTTCAGCGATATTTGAACTCACCTCTGAGCCATGATTGGCATCTTAGCATTGTGCATTACTCTCTAGTGATCATGTCAGTTGCACCTCTCCTTCACTGTCGCTGCCATGGTAATTCAACCCGTTTTCTCCTCATGGCTTCTGCCCGTCCTGCTCGACCTGCCTGACCTCGACCCCCTTATGTTTCAGCCCCCACATGAGGCGGTTGGGCAAGCGGACAGAGTGGCTTCCACAAGTGGTACCAGCCAGGGCAATGGATGGTCATGTGCTGGGGACTGTGACTCATGAAACGTTATCTATTCGCCCACTGCTCTCCAGAGATTACACAAAGACTAGACAATTTCACATTTTGCCACCTGCACATAGAATGGGAAGCTGGCACCATCAACAGTCCAACCTCTGTCACTAGCGGTGTCTGTCAATCCCCTCTAGTTACTGTTCACCTGTGACTGTTATCTGTGGCTGATATCTCAGGTATGCCTGTGGATTACAAGGACCACTATGAAGGATTCAGCAAAGCTAAGGCCTCACTGCATATGACTGTGCTATCGATCTCCTGTTTGGTGCCTCTTGGCCTGTGCCCACAGACCGCAAGGAGCTCCAATGCTTCCTTGGATTCGCTAACTTTTACTCTCGATTCATCAGGGATTACAGCCAGATTGCCGCTCCCCAGACCGCCCTTACCTCCTCCAGGATCAGCTTTAGATGGACCGATAAAGCGATTGTTGCATTTTAGTCACGAAAGGACAGATTTACCGCTCTGATTCTCATAATGCCTGATCCAGAGCGTTAGCATTCCAGATCTGATCACAAACTGCATCCCTGTACCTTTTTCTCTCATCGGCTGTCTCCATCAGAATGCAACTATGACATTGAGAACAGGGAACTGTTCGCTGTTTAACTGGCACTAAAGCAGTGGAGGCACTGGTTGGAGGGTTCTAAATTGGCATTTATCGTTTGGACCACAAGAACCTGGAAGATCTTAGCACTCCAAAAAGATTTAACTCGCGTCAGGCCTGCTTGCGTCAGGCTTTGCTCTTCACTAGATTCAACTTAATCCTTTCTTATTGGCCAAGTTCCTGAAGTGTCAAGCCCAATTCCTTGTCCTGTCACTTCCTCCGTTCCCAAGATGACTTGGGCCGAGCCGAGCCGAGCCGGGCCCATTATTCCAGCTCCCCTTATTGTTGCATTAGGGACACTGGGCCTCATTCAAGAACCGTTCTTACAAACACATTTGTTCGTAAGTCCCACTTACCGAGATTTTACGAAGATTGTGGCATTCATGAATTTCTTCTTATCCGGGATTTATTCTTAGGAAGAACAAATCCTACGGTTTTCTTAAGAAACTTCTAAGGAACAACTTCTGAGAGGAGAGAACTTCTAAAGAACAAGAATCTAAGAAGATTCTTAAGAAGATATCGATGAATGAGGCCCATTGAGAGGAGAGTGAGTAAGGCTATAGAGGGACGTCCAGTCCCTAGTGCTTGTCCCTTCACACTGCTGTTCATGCCAGCGGGTCTTTTACCTCCTCCAATACCTTATCAGACATGGTCCCGCATCTCACTGCATTTGTGGTCATGACAGTGGTAGAGAATTTCAGCAAGAGGTGTCGAGGTTTAGTTCTGTTACCCAAGCTTTCTTCAGCCAAAGACACTGCCAAGGTAATCGTCCATGTTTTTTGCGGTCACAGATTACTCAATGACCTTGTTTCTGACCAAGGTCCACCGTTTCCGCTTCTATTCTTTTGGGAGGGGTCTTGCAGCAGCCCCGCGTTTCTGAGAGCTACAGTCATTTTATCTTCCGGGTTTCACCCACAATCAAATGGACAGACAGAGAATGAACCAAGTATTTGAGAAGACTCGTTGTTGCCTGTCATCCCAAAACCCTTTGCCCTGGTCCTCACATTCAGTCTGGATTGAATAAACGCATGACCCTCTGCACCTTGACCGAACCCTCACCATTTCAGTGACCCCATGGGTCTAACCCCACCACCTCGGATGGTGGAAGGGGGTCAAGCCGTCACAGTGCAGCATCTTCTCCGGGCTTGTCGACGGGGTTGAGAACTCTGGCGAATGGTGGACGGGGCAGGTTATGGCACAGAGGAGAGGTCTTGGGTTACAAGCCCAGTTCATCTTAGATCCTCGCCACATCTCCCAGTTACACCATCACTATCACACCCGGATCAGCCTGCTAGAAGGGGTGGTTTGTCCCAGGCACGTCCAGTCAAGCAGGCCGATTTGTAACTCCTCGTGCTCCTGCCCTCCATACTTGACCTGGCTTGCGACCTCCACCTCTTCATGTCTCAGTCTCGCTCCTGTCCCAGCTGACCAAACTGCCTTCTGTTTTCCCACACCTGTGAGTACATCTGTTCCTGTCTGCCATTTTGCAGCACCCTTTTTTCAGCCCATTGTCTGCGTCAGCCCAGACCAGTGTCAGCTTTTATCCCTGTAAATAAAAGCTGTAAATCTTTACAGGTTTTGGGTCTGTATTATCAGCCTGAGAGATTTCTCTGACAGTGTCATGTATTGTTGGAAAAATATGTCCATAAAAAAGAAATAAAAACAGACAGATGCACAAGCCCTAGGATTGCTGGCGAAAATTAACTACACAGTGTCAAAAGAACACACCACAACACCATAGAATGCATCAATATTTCTGCTGTGAAAAGTATTCTTGACATGTAGTTAACCTGAATAAAAAAATGCTACATTAATTATTATGTTATGTTGTTATACCTGCTCCTTATTCTGTCGCTTCATTTTTACCAGCGCTAATGTTTTGATAGTGTACACAGTGCATCTTCTATTCCTGGAGACAATTGTGCGAAACCTTACTTTGAACTGGTCCAACTGGCTTTTTTTAGCCAGTATGTCGGGCTGAAGGCCATCGGATGAAACCAGTCGGTCCTGAAGCTCGGTCATTTTGGCACGAATCAACTCGTACGCCTCACCAAAGTCCTTGGTTCTTGAGATGAAGCCCTGAGGTGGAAAATGATCACATATCACATGATATTAAGAAGGATGGTAAAGTCTGGACACTGATGGATACTGGATACTGTATATATCAAGATATTATTCCAAATCCTTAAATTAAGTACACAACAAAACATAATGAATCCCTAGAGTGTGGTTGAAGCTCACCAGCTTCAAGGATAAAAAAAAAAGATTGTTCCAACTGCCATGCCCAGAGGGAAAAGGTATTAATATTGTCAATATCGATAATATTGTACAGTATTTCATTAAGTATGATTAAACTGATTCAGGGGTTAGACTGTAAATTTTTCCAAATCGCATATTAAGTGACTGACGGTCATGCTGTACAAGTCGAGAAAGTACATGGGGAGTTATGTTGTGGCTTCAGACTGTTTTTGTTTATGGAAAAAGCGGTCAGAACGGCTCTGTTTGATGGTTAAGGTTGTCAACCCCCGGTCTAGGTAGAGGGTAGTTGAACTGTAAGATACTAGGATGACTAGTCGTCACACTGTATGTCTATGGAAGTTTGTGGTAAATAGGTCCACAAGTTCTGGGAAGGTAAGTAGTAAGTAAGCTGGAAGTAGCTGGTAGTTGTATTTTATATGGCATATCCACTCCACTAAGTTTTTAAAAGTGGAACTCTTTTTGAGATTATGAAATCAAAATAATACTCCTCTTGTTCAAAATACAAATGCAGTGTCTCAAATCCAAATGTTAGATGTCTTTAAGTCCAAGTAATTCCAAGAGCATTTTTCTACCTGCAGCCTGCTCTTCCTCTGCAGCAGCTGGGTGTGCAGCAGCTCTCGGTTTCTCACTGCAGAACTCAGCTCGTCCTGCAGGCCATCAGACTTCTCGGGACCGAACACAGAATCCAGCAACTCCTGCTTCACCTGCAGCAGCCTCAGACGCTCTTGCAGCTGCATACTGTCCTTCAGCAGGTGCTAATTAAAGGGAGAGGACAGAAGACGCCACCCTTACACAAGCTTTCTAATTTTATTGACAAGACTTGGTTTTCCAAGTTTCTCTTTCTTGGTGTCCTTGTACACCTTGTAGCAAGTGACAAATAAGCATTTGTCCATAGCTGAGAAACTGCCATAATCATCCAGATTATCAAGATTCAGACGGTACCTAAAATAGCTTGAGTGATAGTCACAACTCCAGCAGCCCAAAAACCTATTTAAAATGAAGAAATAAATGACACTTAGCCTGTAACGGGGGCATGCACGACTTAGGGGCTCGTCGGGCTTACAATGTACAGAGGGAAACCCTGTGTTACTATAAAAGTATCAAATTCCCAACAGTCTTCCACCTGGGACTTTTTTGTATGAAATTTAACAAAAACTGTAAACACCGCCTTCCTGTGCTGGCTCAGGGGTGGTGCAGTCATCCACAGATCAGGCCTGCAGGTTCAACCCCAGCCCACTGAAGATTACATGTCAAAGCATCCTTGGGCAAGACACTGATCACCAAACTGATGCTGTGTCTACGGTGTGGAAATGATTAGGTGTGCAGCACTTGGAAGAGAAAGTAGCTGTTGCTTTTCTCTCCGTTACCTCTTCCTAAGCAAAAGTGAAACAGTGCAGCAAAGAGTTCCTGTCTGCTGCTTGGTTGCCGAGCTGGTAATGCACAAAACATGAATTGTTGCTTCTGGCGGTGAGTTTATTTACCTCTATGGTCAGGACGAGCATGGCAATGTGGGAGAAGTCAGTGACCTCGGCCGAGGTCTCCAGAACCTTAGAGACAGAGTGGCACCACTGGGCGTAGACCAGCAGTGGGTCTTGCAAGATGCTTCTGAGCCCCGACTCCGACTCTGAGCACAGCCGCATCGCTTTGCATTTTACACTGCAAAGTTAACACATTTGGCATTTTGAGGAACGTTTCTTTTGGTAAAAAGTTGACACACTTTACAATTCAGTTGCAAAACAACAAAAAAAGTGCTTGGAAAACCAAAAAAGACTTTGACCAGTAAAACAGTTTGCCAACGCTTTTTTGTGGGGGTTTTTTCGGTTCTTGGTTTGTAGGTATGCCAACTAGTCTTTCAAGGTGAAGTTGCAAGGCAGTGACACTTTTATTCACTCATCAACCTCTAATCCAAGAGTCTCTTCAGGTCTGACTAGCTCTATGAAGTAGGCATAGCCTAGCTGAGTACCTGGCTATTGTTCAGAGCCATGTAGTCATTGACATCCCACAAACACAACAGGATAGAGACTTGTGGACCCAGTCTTATAGAAAAATGTATCCCTTCTCACTATTTTTTATTATTTGATGTTAGTAGAGGCTACTCAGCACTTACACAGTATCTGATTAGTTTTCTTGGCAAATCTGTCACACTCAACATGGCAGATGTGTTGATGAGGCAGCTCCTGGCCCCTCCTGGCCTCCCCCGCCTCCTCCTTCCATCTGAGCTGCCAAATCCGCCTTCCACCTTTAAGTCACTGCTCAATCCTCCACCACTTGCAACTCTGCTGTCTGTGACAGAAGCTCTGAGGGCTGCTAGGTCTTCAGGACACTCCTCAGTCCTTATTCTCCAAGACTTATCAGCTGCTTTCAACACTGTGAACAACCACTTCCTGCTAGTCACACTCAGAAATGGGCATCTGTGGAAAAGTGCTCTCCTGGTTTAACTCGTGTCAAAACAGGCACTCTTTCAGTTTCCTGGTAAGAGCAAACATCCTCCTCTCGTCCACTCTAAAAGGGGGGGAGGGTCAGTGCCTCCTGCGGAGATCCATTGCCGGATCTCCGCTTGTCTCTGACACATCAAAGTGGATAATGAATCATCATCTCCAACTCAACCTCTCTAAGACTGAGGTCCTGGTGATTTCCAGCAACCAATCAATCCACCACAACAGACATACATTCCTCCCTCTGCCCAGTTAGAGATGCTGGGTGTCATAATCGATGACCGGCTCTCCCTTACAGAGCACACTACAGCAGTCTCCTGCTCATGTTGCTTTGCTCTCTATAACATTTAAAAAATCAGGCAGGTGTCTCGTTCAACCAGACGGAAGGAACAATGTTAATTAATTAGCTATAATCATGTATTAAACGTCTCATTGTAATTGGATTTTGGCTCATAAAACTAGATTGTATAAGCTCTCCACACTCATTTTCATTGTATATTTGCTTTTACAGCAACATCTCCTTGGAAGCCTTGGAGGGGAAAATCTAGGTGCAGCTATTTGCAGTATGCTATGGCAAGTAGCAACAAACACCGCCCTGGCCCAGGGTAGCCTGAGGGGCAGAAGAGCCAAGAGCTGCTCGGGGAGCTGGCTCCATCCTTATTGGGTGCTCCATCCTTATTGGGTGCCCCAGCCAACTTGGCAGGGGCAGACTGCCTTGGGTGTCAAGGGTGGGTGCTACCCTGTGCACATGCACATAAGGGCCCTCTCACCCACCTGCTGCATGCACGCACGCACACATAAAATTAGGTTGAGTGTTGTCATTGCTTGTCATTGTCATTGATTGTGGTTACAACCATTATGTTACAGAGCCATTGCAACTGATGGCTGTCAGTTGTTGCTGTCTGCTGTCCCTCTCTTTCCCCCTCTCCAGCTGTCAAAGAGTTTACATTGAGTCGAGCCTGTAACTTTTCCAAGATGGCAGCCCCACGGCTTGTCAGCGGCAATAGGCAGTAGTGTAACACCACCGCCACCTTGGCTCTCTCGTCTTCATACAAGTTGTGGATGTTCTTGGTATTCATGGCTCTACAAGGCAATTCATACGTCCAGTCATTGAATGCAATGCACATTTTTCACACAGACTGCAGAGTTGTCCAGCTGTTTCCCTTGCAAATTATCTAGCGTGGTTTTGCTTCAAGTGGTATTTGGGACCAGACGTACTCCGGTGGCGAGTAAATTCACATCGGCAATAAATACATATTATTTTTGTCCTGTCGAGGGGGCCATCTGGCAAGGCTTTGTAGCTGAACTTGCCATTCAAAATGCTATCTGTTTTGTCCCTTATAGGCTTACTGCTTACAGGATTGTAGTTTGTTGACAACATCTACATCAGTGCAATGCTTGCTGATATTCCGAACTACTGAGTGGCGTGAGGTTCAAATGTCCCTGCCTTAACTGCACGTCAAAAACATAGTGCCATTAAAAGCATTTTGCATTAATGCGTTGATAACACGTTAACTTTGATAGCACTACTATTATTGTTATCAGTGCTCCGGGAAAGAGCACTATTGTTCTTTGGAGTGTTTTGTTATTTATTACCCCTCTTTGCACCTCGTCTTCCTTTAGTTATAGAAAAGCGCAACAACACCCATGGGCAGGGTAAAGTGGCTCAATAGCGCCACCTTGAAATTTTCAGAAACCCCTCCCCATACAGGTTTTTTGGAGCAGGAATGTGAAAATGGGTAGACGTGTAAGTTGTCCAGCATGCAGAAAGCAGTGTCTTGCACAAATGGTCAGAACTGTTGGCCATTTTGATTCAAATGGTCACGTTTTGCCCTTTACCAACCATCGAACTTTAACAAAGTCCACCCAGGGATTTCATCCTATTGACTTCATATTTTAAGAACAATGGCTTTGTGATGAAAAGCAGCAGAAAACTGAAGAACAGAACAATAGGGTTCAAGCAACTTTGTGCAACTTTGGACCCTGAAAAAAGCCGCAGGTCGCAGGGAATGGACTGATGAAAAGATGAATTTTGAAGACAACATGAACAGATTACAAGTTTGTCTCTATTTTAAAGTTTAAAAAATGTCAAAACATTATGTTAAAGCACTAACAGCTAGGATGTCATGGATGAAAAAATACAGTTTAATGTAACTATATACATGGCTGATACCCTGATGTCTTGTAATTCGGTGAATGTGAAAATAAAATACATTTCTGAAATGTGTACACCCCATTCGCTTTTGACCATTGTACCAACAAAGCAAGCATACATTTTTCTATGAGATTGTGTTGGACTTGGAGCACACACCAAGAAGCGCAGTCTTACTTATGCAATCCAGTGTGATGAAAATGCTATAATAGAATGTGACAGAGAAGAAATAAGAGAATAGAATTTTACTATTCGATGAATCAGTGAATTAGAGCTGAAGTGATCTAGCCTAAGAATTATGCAGCAGGTTTTATGCTGCCTGACTTTCATGGCTTAGAAACAACAATGGGCTTCTCCTCATGTACCTCTGGTGTTCTTTGACAACGGCCAAGACATCGTCGGAGAGGTGGCGAGAGTCTTCCGCGAACCTGAAGAGCTCCTTGAGCTGAGCTTTGAGAAGTTCCACCTGGGAGTCCTCCCCTGCCAGTGTGTTCCTCACACCCTACAAGACACAAATAAAATAGTAAATGGTTGATGGACTGGCTCTTTTACAGTACTTTGTTTTTTGCTTTTACAGTACAGCACTGTGCCACAAGCCACATTCCCCCACTCATACATTAGTCCATCTACTTTCACCGATAGCTTTAGCCATTCACATACAATGGGGGAAATAAGTATTGGACACGTCAACTTTTTTCTCATTATATTTATTTCCAAAGATGCCATTCATGTGACATTTCTTCCAGACACTGGTATTAACTCAAATAATCCACACATGAAAAGAAATCACAAGATTCAAGTCCATAAATAATGATTATGTGGAATTAAGTGCAATAACACAGGAAAAAAATATTGAACATACTATCTGAGACTCGTTTAATGCTTTGTGGAGAAGCCTTTGTTTGCAATGACTGCTTCCAGACGCTTCTTGTATGTATGAACTAATCGCCCACACTGCTCAGGTGTGATTTTTGCCCATTCCTCCGCACAGATTGTCTTCAAATCTTGAATATTCTTTGGTGCCCTCTGGTGAACCCTTATCTTTAGTTCTTTCCACAAATGTTCAATCGGATTTAAGTCAGGCGATTGACCATTCTAACACTTTGATTTTCTTTTTTTTTTAAACCATTCGAGAGTCAACTTTGCCGTGTGCTTCGGATCGTTGTCCTGTTGAAAGGTCCAGCCACGTCTCATCTTCATCATCCTGGTGGATGGCAGCAGGTTCATCTCAAGGATTTGCCGATAGATGTTTCCATCCATTGCTCCTTCAATTATATGAAGTCTGCCAGTACCCCGAGATGAGAAACAACCCCATGCCATGATGTTTCCACCACCAAACTTCACTGTTGGCATAGTGTTATTTGGGTGATGTGCAGTGCCATTTCTCCTCCAAACATGGTGTGTAGTATGACAGCCAAAAAGTTCAATTTTGGTCTCATTTGACCAGACAACATTCTCCCAGTATTCCACAGGCTTATCCAGATGCTGTTTAGCAAACTTTAAACAAGCTTCAACATGCCTTTTTTTGAGGAAATCTTGCAGGCTGAGCGTCCATAGAGGCCATGGCGGTGGAGTGCATTGCCTATCGTTTTCTCTGTAACACTTGTACCTGCTGCCTCCATGTCTTTCTGGAGCGCTTTCCGGGTGGTCCTTGGCTCTTTGAGAACTCTTCTGACCATCTTTCTGACTCCCTGGTCAGAAATCTTGCGAGGAGCTCCTGTGCACGGCCTGTTGATAAGGTGATGCTTCTTCCACTTGCGGATCATGGCCCCAACAGTGCTTACTGGAATACTCAGATTCTTTGAGATGAGTCTATAACCAGTTCCATTCTGATGCTGAGCAACAATCAGGCTGCGAAGGTCTTGAGAGAGCTCCTTGCTTTTACCCATCATGAGATGTGTCTTGTTTGACTACTTGGTGAAAAAACAACCTGTTTATAGGGCCATCAATTAGCACTAACCCAGCTGATGTTGGTTTGCACTCATAGGAAGTACAAAGACTAATTACTTTCAGGTTTGAGATGGTATGGTGCCTTTCCTTGCCAAACTATACAGCTTTCCCATGGTGTGTTCAATACTTTTTTCCTGTGTTATTGCACTTAATTCCACATAATCACTATTTATGGATTTGAATGTTGTGATTTCTTTTCATGTGTGGATTATTTGAGTTAATACCAGTGTCTGGAAGAAATGTCACATGAATTGCGTCTTTGGAAATAAATATAATGACAAAACAGTTAATGAATAAATACTTATTTCCCCCATTGTATATTGACACATTAGGCAATTGTGTCTTTCATTGCATTCTTTTTTTTGCCATATTCAGAGCATCTGTCAGAAACAGCAAATAAACTCCACTTGAATCTGTGGCAAGATGACTGCAACAATTACACAACAATATAACTGGGGTAACAGTCTTAACAGAGACACAAACGTGACATACATGTGACCAATATCAATCGTCATGACTTGCGAACATCTAATGCAGGAATACTGCAACGATGAATCAAAAACATGTTTTCTTATTCTTGCCAACGCTGCATGGGAGCGGTATGATACCAAATAGTTACCAGCGCAAGTTTTTAAGCTCCATTTGTATATCCCAGAGTGCAATGTTAAAGAAGTAAAATGCAGTGATTTCTGCGCACCACACCTCCTGATGGGAAACTATATCAGTGCACTTCCAGGAGACTAGGACACCATTCTGTCTTTGAGCAATGTGGATTTTGACGGACTATTTGAAGTGTGACAATGGCTCTCTGATTATCTGTTTTTACTCCTAGTGAGGTACCGAGCAATCAACCCGAGTGTGGGAATGGCAGCTGGATAGTAGACGGAGGACGAGTAGGCAGCAGAGGTAAAATCAACTGGTGTTTTATTCACCCTGGCCTCTCCTGAAACAGGCCAGCAGGAATAATCCTGGTCAGCTCCCCCTGCTGGCGGGTGGACAGATGGGAAAGGTCCAGGGTTGCAGACTGCTGGCCGGTGGGGAAGACTGCTCCGGGCTCTCGTGCCACAGCCTGCACCCGGAGCTGCAAACTAGGCTCCCTTTCATGCCATTCTTTCAACAAATTTACATGAAAGACCTGTGTGGGTTTCCTTCTACCAGGGCAGTTGACGTCATCTTCCACACCACCTCATACGGCCCCTGCCACTTGGCCAGCAGCTTGTGTTCTGAGGTGGGCAGAAGCAGCAGAACCTTCTGGCCCAGCTGAAGATGACGTTGCCGGGCAGCCTTGTCGTACCAAGTCTTCTGCTGGGCCTGGGCCTGCTCCATGTTAACCCGCACCATCTCCTCCATCTTGTCCCTCATTTCAAGGACATGAGCCAAGATGCTGCGGGTTTCTGGGGTAGATGGTCCCTCCCAGGTCTCTCTCAGGACATCCAGAGGGCCCATCACCTGCCTGCCATAAAGCAGTTCAAATGGGGAGAAGCCAGTAGATGCTTGGGGCACTTCCCGGTAGGCAAAGAGCAAGTATGGCAGCCAACGGTCCCGGTCCTTCCCGTTGACAGCCACAAACTTCCTCAGCATGCCTTTAAGGGTCTGGTTGTAGCGCTCAACCGGGCCGTCAAGGGGGTGGTCCTGATGCCCTTGATGCCCAGCAAGCCGTACACCTGCTTCAAAGTCTTGAATAGGAAAGCCATACCCTGGTCTGTCAGAACCTCCTGGGGGATGCCTACCCGAGAGAATAGGTGAAGCAGCGCCTGGGCTATTGGACAGGCAGCTATCTTGCAGAGAGGGAAGGCCTCAGGCCCGACTGGGACCTCTCTAGTGGACCTACAATGTCCATGGCTATGCGGGTAAAGGGAGTCTCGATCACCGGTAGTGGCTGCAGAGGATAAGGGGTGGTCCTTCTGTTGCTGGTTAATTGGCAGGTGGCCCTGTACTTCTTTGTAGAGCCCTGGCCAATAAAATCTTGCCGCTATTCTTTCCTTTTGGCATTGCTCAGGTGACCAGACCATGGGATTTCATGACCCATCCCCAGCACTCTCCCCCTGAGCTTTGCCGGAAGCAGCAATTGCTCTGCCTTACCCTCTGCTGGTTGGCGATAAAGCAGACCGTCCCTCAGCACATAGCCTTCCCTTGATGAAGTAGATGGTCCGTTTCTGACCTCTGTGGCTGACTCATACGCTCCCTTCAGAGTAATATCCTCCCTCTGGAGCTGCTCAAAATTCTCTGGGACCTCTCCCCTGCTATCATGTGGCCCACCAATAGTCACATTCTTCTCTATATTGCCAGCCAGTTTAGCCTGCCTCCGCTGTCTCCTAGTTTTCCTTTCCCTTACTCGTGCTGGGGAAGGGATGTCCACATCAGCAAAGGCTAATTCCCTCATGTTTTTAGCATTTGAGTCGTTCTCATTTTCCTCCAGGGCCCCTGTCTTGACCTGGGCCCTTGACTCAGGCTTAGTAGCTCCGGCAGTACGGCAATATCCTGCCCCACTATGACTGGGTGGCTAAGCCTCTCAGCTACCCCTACCGATACCTGGTAGGTTTGGTGCTGGATTTCCAAATAAATTTCTGCTACTGGGTAGTGATGTTCGTCCCCGTTGACACACAACACTTTCAGCCTCTTACCCTGTATATAGTCCCATTTGTCCACCAGGTGGGGCTGAACCAAAGTTTGTGTGCTCCCAGAATCTAAAAGGGCAATAGCCTTCCTCCCATTTACCCCTACCGGCATCGTTTGTAGCCGCCCCATAAAACCTGCACTACCCTCCCCTGGTCTCGGGATGCAGCTATGGGTGGAGTATTTGGGCTTTCTGTTTGGACACTCTGGCTTGATGTGACCCTCCTGTTTGCAAAAGTAACAGACTACAGGGCCCTTAGGTCTCTGTTCTGGTTCACTTCTGGGCTTGGCTGGGGCAAATGTACGGGCTGGCATCTCTCTGGGCTCGGCCATCCTTAGACCACCCCCATAACCAAACCCCTCAGACCTACCCCGTGCAGCTGCTGGCCGTGTGCAGGAGGCCCTCCTGGCGGAAGTTCTTGCCCTACCGTTGAGCCGACAGGAAGTTCTACACCAGCTCTGCCGCCCCCTGGCCATCCTGGGGATTGCGCTCCTTCACCCAGACTCGAATGTCTGGGGCCAGGGTGCAGAGGAACTGCTCCATAATGAGCACCTCAGAGACCTCTTCGACCGTCTTACTTGATGGCCTAATCCATTTCTTGAAAAGATCTCTGAGGCAGGTGTACAGCTCATGGGGGGTCTCTCCTGGTCATATATCTGGCTCGCGGAAGCGCCTCCGGTACACTGCCCCGTTGATTTCATATTTCATGAGTATGGATTCTTTCACCACGTCGTAGTCCATGGCCTGGTCCATGTCCATGGCCACATAGGCACTGCGCGCCTTCCCAGTGAGGTAGGGCACCAAGAGCACAGCCCAGTCCTCCCTAGGCCAGCGGTATGCTGTGGTGAGATAGTGCTCAATTTCATCCCCGTCTTCCAGCCTGGGAATGGCTTCTCTGAACCACACCATCGGTGTCGCCACGGGTGTTGCTGGAAGCACGGGTGCTGGAGCCACTGGCGCCAGAACTGCTGATGGTGGGGCTGGGACTGGAGCCACTGCTGCTGGAGCTGGCACTGCAAGACACTGCTGCTAGGGCTGCAGGCTATGGAACTGGAGCTGCCAGTGGTGGAACTTGGGCTGGCACTGGAGCTGGAACGACAGGAGGTGGAGGCACGGGAGCTGCAGGCGCTGGGGCTGGAGCTGGAGGCGCCTCACCCCGTGGTGGACTCTGGGGTGGTGTAGGTGACGATCTGCACCCAGCATCCACGTCCACCCTCAGCTGGTTCAGCTGCAACTGGACACTCCAGCGCCGCACCTGCTTGGAGGACTCCCTTTCCTGTGCCTCCAGACTCCTCTCTAGGAGATGACGCAGGATACCCTCTCTGACAGCTCCGGCTGGGCTGCTGCACCATGTGGAGTCTGCTGCTCCCTGTCCAGGAACTCCTCCTCGGACCTGTCACCCAGGTCATCCCAGGTCAGCCTCTGCCCCTCCATCCTTCGCCAGTTGTGGCTACGGCTCACCCTGCCCCTGCAGCTAACACCTTGTCTTCCCTGTCTCCTGTCCAGCTTCCAGGAGGAAAAACCCAACACTTTGACTCAAACCTTTACACCACTAAAGTCACAAACAGTAAGAGTTGCCTTTTGTTACTAACATTTATCCAAAACATGTCAACCTACGCAACCAGACAGAATGTTAAAGACCAGTGCCAAGGCCAGTCCTACATACGAGGCAGATGAAGAGCTTAGCATGGCAGCCATTGCTAATACCATTGCCGGGCCCTCTCCACGGATTTTAAAGTTTCCATTTCGACACTTGAAGCAAAACTGGACCTCATCCACAGGAAGGAGTCGGACCATGCTCAGAAAATAAGCTCTCTTGAAGTAAATGCTAATTTACGAGGCGGGCGGCTGTTGACCCTAGAGGCATCCTGTCCTACGCTCACAGACAGCAATGCTAAGCTATTAGCCAAAGTTAATGGCCTTGAATCCCAGAGTCGGCAACACAATATCATTGTGTTGGGTTGGTGTACCGGGATCAATAGAGTGACCGTAACCCACAGCTTTCTTTGCTGAACTGCTCATGGAAGTGCGTGGCGAAGGCACCTTAGATTCGCCACCAGCCTGAGAAACCGAACCAGGGACAGCGCAGCCCGTCATCATCGAGACCTGCATAGGTACCAGGTGGAGGAGAGGCTTATATGTGAGGCCAAGGCGAGATAAACAGGAGAGGTACAGAGGCTCCCCATTGTCATCTACAAGGACTACACACTAGAGGTGGTAGTACAACGGCAGAAATACAGGGAGGTGATGTTGGAGCCCCACAACTTGGGCTTTAAACCGTCACTGGTATTTCCTCCAAGGCTTATCATCGTTACGAAAGATGGAGCTAAGAGGAGACTTAACTTGGTCTCCGAGGCTAAAGGCTTCATGACATCCATAACATCTGACATTTATGGAGGACTATAATCTCACCACGGTGGAGCTGTGGCCAGGACAAGGGTTACTGTGAATTATTGAGAGGCTAACTGTAATTCCGTACCTCTATCTATCCTGGACGAGCCTGCAGATACACACATCTGAATTAGTATTCTCTACTTTCTTTTTTACATCTAGCTGCCTCCATTTCCAGGAACACTAATGGTAGATTTAGAATTTAGCTTACCATGTATTTCTGCCACTGTCCCACCATCTGCTCCTCAGTATGGTCACTGTGGTCCCCACCCTCTTGGCTCTCCTGCAGCTCTTGGTCCAGACTTTGCATCAGTAGCCGGAGGCGGCCGATGTCTTCTCCCAGCCGCTGGCAGCGTGCCAAATACTGGCTGTTGGAGTCCAGACTGGAGCGCAGGCCCTCGTCAGCCTCGCATAGGCCCTGCCTCAGCCTCTGCCAGCCCAGCCGCAGCTCCTCTGCCTCTTCCACCACCGTCTCTGCCCCTGCCGGGGAGGTGTTGGCCCGCACTGCTTCCATCGTGCCCTCAATGTGCAGCAGGGTCTTCTCCTCACTGGCCACGCTGTCATCCAGAGCCTAACAGAAGGCCAGAGGAGAGACTACCACATGTCAGCAGAGCCATTCATTCAGCTCAAGGTGAACGAAACAGAAGAATGTTAAGAGCATCTAGATTTGAGTGTAGATACTTGAGGACATTTCAACTTATATCCAAGAGGCTTCTTCAGTTCTGGGACGGCTGACACATCTTCCAAGTATCTACTAAGAATTATTCTAATTTTCTTTCTCCATAAATATATAATATATGTCCATCTATATAAGAAGTTAATTGTTCACAGCTCTACAATAGTTCTATAAAAAAAAATAAAACAGTAAAAATAAAAAAGTAAAGAAAAAACAGTAAATCTCATCTTTTTACCAGCCAGTAAAATACAACAACATATGCTTATAGTCTTATTTAAGAAAGAAGCAGCTAAGTCAACTTCCAGACACTTAACTCAGGTTTGGCGTGTACCAAAACTAAAATTGAATTTGTACTTGGTTCAAAGACGATTTGGATTCGACACAAATAAAGCATTATTATAGCAGGTCCTCGGGTTACCATTGATGCTGTAAACACACCCTTTGTGAGTGCTTTACTGCAGCGGGACTGTTAATTAGTATCTTAATTATTGGTATCTACGGAGGACAAAAATATTTTCACAGCTGCAAAACGGTCAAAAGAAATTCTCTTTTCCCACACCTGAAAGAAACCAATGACAGATAAGGCTGTGATCATTAGACATTGGAACTGCAGCTCCCCAAATGAACCTCACTTGTAGGGACTTAAGCTTGTCCTCGGGCGCATCCTCCTTCTCCATCAGATCAGTCAACTCTTTGGTTTTTGACAGCAGCCAGGACTGGAATCTCTGAAGGCAGCCTTGATAGTATTGGTGCTCCTCGGCCATCTTCTGAAGCAGTGACAGTCGCTCCTAGCACAGTGGAGAAACAACCATCCATCATATTACCAAATTCTCTACCTTCAAGGCTGTGGTGCTTCTGGTGCCCATTTAGAGTGCACCTAGGGACATGGTGGAGCACATACTCGACATATTGCCAGGCCACTGCAGGACACACACGCCAGGCACTCGCAACTAAACCTATAAGCAATTTTAGAGCCTCCAATCTACTGCAAGGAAGCACTGCCATAGAAGGTGAAAGACCTTGGCAATTCTTTGCAGGTTCAAAATAACATTTTCAGCAAATATCGCTGCCTGCACAATATCCTCACGTGTCTGCACATCCGAAAGTGTAATGAAGTGCGTGCCCTACCGCATGACTGCGTGACTTAAAACTACAATGACGATACGCGGCAACTACCGAAAAAAAAGAGCCAGGTCGCACGCAGGAGGTGGCTGAACGTTTTACGAGCAAAAGCGTGAACCATTTTCCTATTGCTACAAGCAGACCCCTCACATGGGTCCGTCGAGGCGCGTACACTCCTAACAACTGCAGTCCAAGCTGTGCAGCCCTACGAGTCAAAGACAAATGAAAAATGTGAGAAAAAAAGAAACCACGTTCATTCGGGATTAGGTTCAACAAACGTCACAGCAAAGGCATAATCTATGAATCTGCAAATTTATAACAGATGTCCTCCTCTTCCTAGTCACAACCTATACCTAGTGCTTTGATTTTGATTTTTCTGCGCATGTAAACTACAAAATTAAGCCAGATCTTTGACTAATAAAAACATTTTTATTGCTCAGTATTTTCTGAATTGGACTTCATCGTGCATCTGTCATCTTTATATCTGGTGATGTCGCAGGCGTCTGCTGGAGACTTTTAACGAGCTCTGACAAGCGTAAAAGTAGCAGCCTTTGTTTTGCTGGATGGCACCTCAAACAGGACAACCTGAGCAGAAAAAGCAAATCGCCATGCTTGATCATGTAGTTGAGTTTACGGGGCAGAAAGCCATTATTGATTATGTAATGACTGGGCAACAAATACTAAAGCATTGTGAGGTCCCCTAAAAGCCACTAAAGACACTATTCTCTGTGAGTCACATCTCTATGTCTATCTGTTTACTCTCTGTTAGTCTCTGGTTTTATTCCAAAAAAGTTGGAACATAAACACAATTGGAATGCAATCATTTCCAATTATAGATAAGATTAACTCTGCGATTCCCAAATTTACCTCCAACCACCATCAATCATGAGCTTGAGAATTTGGCTACAAATGAATGCTTAGTTTACTCCATGCCGGTCAATGTTTTGGAACATGCTCTTTCTGGATCCACACAAGAAAACTATGCCATCGACACACTACATTAGTCAATTAGAAGAAAAGACGGTGCACATCTGTTAACATGTATAGTCTTATGCTTTGCTAACTTGTAGCGCTCTGAAGTTTAGCATGAGCGCTGTAGCGCTTCTAAAATACATCAAATTATGTTCTCGCATTCATGTGATGGCAAGCTATATTTTCCTGAGAGTTAAGAAGAGCATATCTAATGCCCCGTTTCCACTACATGATACGGGCTGGGCTCTACTCAACTCAACTTGAGTGCGTTTCCATTACAAAACACTGAAATAGATACAAAATGATGAAAAATGAGATGTGACCAGAATCGGTCAATACCAAAACTTAACTTGTGCCGGCAAACGTTTGCATTTGACGTTGCAGAAATATTAAAGGTTTAGGCAAGATGATGAGAATCGATCTAAAGTGCATTGTAAGGTGCTTTGGCCTCATAGGAGCATTGCAATAGTTTGCCCTCATAGTAGGCGACAACAGATCTTTAGTCAATTAACATTTCAATCTATAAAAAAAGAGTGTGCAAGAGCATTACTGTGCAGAAGCATTACTTATCTAATTACCCATTTAAATATGTACAGACTGGCATAGTCATAAACAGTTTCTGTGTGGTACAGCATCAAGGCTTTTTGGGAATCAGACACATTACCAACTATAAACTGTAGTTAAGTACCAAGCGCAGAACCTGACCTCAGCTCTGTCCCGGACACTGTTGTAGGCCTCCTGCAGCCTCTCCTGGGCCTGGGGCTCCACGCTGGGGTCCTGCGTCCTGTTGTACAGTGCGGCAGCCTCGTCCAACAGCCTCTCGAGCAGCTCCGCCTGGATGTGCATGTCGCTCACAACCACCCTCTGCTGGTCCACTTGCCACAGCTTCTCTTTCACCCCCAGCTGCAGCTCCACCTGCACATCCAGGCTACTCTGTTGCTTGGTCAGCCACACCTCAAACTCCTCATAGGCCTTCAGGTATTCACTCCAGTGCAGCCACACCCACTCGATCCGACTGTGCGTGAAGAGAGAAAGATTTAGGCTGTGTGAATTGGGTATGAGTATTCTAACTAACTTTACTATGAATGCACAGTGAATTTCAGTGCCGTTTGTAAGCCATACGGAATTGTAGTTCTTAGAAAAACTGAATGTACTTCCACCGTACTTCTTAAACTAACAAAACAGTAAACTTTATACAGATCCCCCAGGATTTTGCGATGTTCCGATCTGCACCTTCAGCGCGAATCCAGCCAATCCCTGTGAATTCAGTGCGATTTGAACTGATTTCAACCGCGACTTTCCCGCAACTATGACCAATCATTTGCGAGGTCTTGAGCCGACGTCAGCAAACTAACTTTCGCCTCTCAGTGTTTTCGATACGAAGCAACGTGTGCGCGGCCATCCCGGGTCCGCATGTTCATGACATTGGCCGAAATCAACGGGAGGCCTTAACTGATGATGTCATCACTAGGCGCTGCCCGGCAAATTACTTGCTGACACTTCGGTTGGCTTGTTTATCACATGGCTGTATAATAATATATAATGGATATACATGGATTTATTATAATAATATATAATAATGTACTATAATATATAATATGTCCATGGTTTATAATGGGGGGGGGGGGGTGCTCGTTTCTGCACTGCTCCCTTGCTTGCACTCTCTCTCCCCCTCTCTCTCTTTCTACGTCTCTCCTTCTCTCTCTCTCTCCCCCCCTCTGTCTCTCTGGCTCTTTCTACGTCTCTCTCCCCCTTTCTGCGCTCCCATTCAAAGCCTGGGACATTTTCAGGGATAGCTTTAACCGGGGACAGAGCGGCCGAACTGGGGACTGTCCCTGGAAATCCGGGACGTCTGGTCACCCTAGGACACCGGCACATATCCTTCAAGGACCATATCACTGTGACTTTTAATTAATTTTCCAGTAATAACTAAGTATTTAAAATATTACTTAATTTTCATGACTTAACTTTCACTTCCTCCTGCAATGGAATCACAACAAATACCTAAAAAGCACCGCAACTTTCATCGTGATTCCTTTAGAAATGGCTCATGCAACATCAGATATTTTAGGCTGTGACAAACTCAAAAAAAGCCCGCGAAATCCTGAACGGACTGTTTATAACTAACAAGGCTACGTATCAGAATCAGTGTTTACCCTGAGAGGTAACACTGGGGTGTTATTGAGGGGTATAGATCCTGCAGTCACGGCACACAAGCCAGTCCATCCCATAGAGGCTTACGCGCAGATGTAACAAGGAAGCATAAAGGATGCTTAAGGCTTCCAAGAGCATATGTGTGCCTCTCAAATGCTCTGCCTGCCCGTAAGCGCTGTCACTGGTCCACCGTGCGGCATCATTTCCAAGATTCGGCCACTCTGGTAGCCAAACTCTGACAGCCCTTACGGCATTCAGGTACCAAACTTGAGAATCTGACAAACCAACCCCCCAACCATTTGATGAGCAATATGCCAAGAGCACAAATGTGCACCTGAAGCTGAGCTGAGTGAGTCGGTGACGGAATGAGTGAGTGTGTGAGCGCAGTGGGCACAGCGGCACCTGTGACAGTGGACGATGTAGGTGCTTGTCTCCTCCCATTGCATCTTCAGATCCTTAAGCCTTGTGTAGGTGTCATTCCTCAGCACTTCATCGCCGCTCTGCAAAAGGGCCTCTGCAGCAACCAGAGCCATATCCATCTTCACACGGCCTTCATGCTCTGACTGATGGATTTTCTATACGTTAAGTACAGTGCAGAAAGTGCATTTTAATCCAAAGAACATACAAACATAGCCTAATTCAAAACATAACCTTATTGTGTTTTTTTACTGAAATTAGTTTGAACTTATTAGAAATACTAGAAATACACAACAAAACACCCATTTTACCAAACAATAAAGAAGAGCTCAAGGTCACGAATGAAGCATGTTGGTCTTTCATAGCACCTGACATAACACCCACAAACTGGTAGCATTCATGCCATGCTGGATTAAGGCAGTCTTTCGTGCAAAAAAGGCCCCGGCCAAGTACTACGTACAGATGCAAGATTTTCCTTTCAGAGGCCTGACATCTTCATATTTAAAATGTTTTTTTTAATTGATTTCAAGCAATATTCTAATTTTCTGAGGTTTTCTGGAGCTGCAAGGCCTATTCAGCAAAATAAAACAAAAACAAATAAAAGCTTGAAATATATTGATTTGCATACTATTTGTCTATATAATACGTACATTTCACCTTTAAATTTGAGTTACAGAAATGCATGCACTTTTTCAGGATGTTCTAATTTTCTGAGCAGTGCCTGTATATCTCTCTGTTGGCCTGGGATCTCCCACAGGAGTTGGTTGAAGTAGCTGAGGAGAAGAGCTTCCCTATCTGAACTGCTACCCCCCCAAAACCCAGATTTAAATAAACAAACGACGAGACGAGACGAGACGAGACAAGACGAGGACAAGCAATATTCAAAGGGCTTCTATGTATTAATTCCAGATTCTAAGATTATGCAATGAATAGTCATGAAACATTGGTTACAAATACAGGATCAATAGATTCCTTCTCAGAGCCCAGTGACTGCAGCTGTCAAATGACAACATTGTAGTACTGGTCCGAAAAATAGGGTCCAACACAGAAGAAAGCGTCTCACCTCTGTCTCCCTGAGTCTGATCTCAAGGGCATCACGGGGCCCCTGAGTGTTGTCGTTGGCCTTTAGCCTGTCCTGAATGGCACGCATCCAGGAGAGTGCCACCTCCAGGCTCTCCAAAAAGTTCTCCTGCTCCTGCTGAGTCATGACCAGTCCAGGGCCTTGAGAGGAGAAAGGCTCTTTATCAACAGGTGGTTGGAACCAGAGAACGTGCATTTTTGTTTATGATGGGTTTGGAAATACTTCATGCAATAGACACTACATGATAATTCCTGCGTTTACAATCAAGTGGTTCCCATCCTGTGCATCAGTCATACACTATGGCAAAATCACATACACAAGATATTTTGAGAATTGTAAGACTTTGAGACAATGGCACATGATCTTACCATTTTGATGATGCTGGTCCTGGCTAATTTTTAAAGTGCACCAAGGCTTTGAGGCCACTCATTTCCATCAAGAGATGGAGACAGTTCCATCTCTTCCAGTGTATGTACTAATTCTATTATTTTGGGTGAACTTAAAAAGGATGTATTTTCAGACTTGTTAAGAGCATTTTAAAGGCTATGATTGAGGTGATATTCTAGGAACGCTGTCAACAGCACTGGATAGCGCAAATGGAGCCCTAGGGCAAAGGGAAAACTGTAAGTGAACAGTAAGTAACAGGCAGTGACTGTTCTGTTGTGAACATGCACGAGAGGATGGAGTCTCCTCAAGGAAAAATAAAATGCAGGCCGGATCAGCCATTTTCCTGAATGACTCACTTCTTCCCACAACAACATTCCTTTAACCATAAATCTGGGCCTTCATGTCTAAGGCCCCTTTCACCCTAATGCACCCTAAACCAGCATTCTTCTCTCTTTATTCTTTACTGCCGTGTTTCATGTCTTGACTGCATTGTTACTGCAGTTTATTATTTGGGGGTCAACCCTACAGGAACACATGTGCAAGCAGATGCATTTCACTGGACTACCAGTACTAGGAAACCCTGATGGTTTTGTTTTTTGGTCTTATTTTTATTTTCCTCCTTTTTTTTAATCTTTTCCAACTTTTATTTTACCTATTATAAAAGTGGTACTGCAGACCAAACTGTGCCAGGGACAGCTATGTGATTTGGAGGGTTGGTCCAGACCCCTGCCCTTACAGTGGATGCAAAATACATGTCTGCCTGTAGAGGGCGGTATAACCAAGGCAAACACACATTGGCCTGCACAGTGTCTTGCAGATTGAAAAACCTAAAAATACCAAGATTCAATGAATGCCACACCCATTTCTGCCTACAATTCTTTTTGCGCAAAATGACAAAACCTGGAAAACTACTTGGCCTTAGGTCAAAACTCTTTGAAATGAAGAGAATATTGTTGATCACTTTTGTAAAGTGCCTTGAGATAATGCCTGTTATGAACTAGCACTTACAATAAATAATGTTGCGTTGAGTAAATCAAAGGCATGAACAACACATACAGGAGGCCTTGTGAAAACAAGAGTGACAGTCGTGACATGACATCTAATGACATCGAACTAAAGTGCTGTCATGGTCAGAGCAGAGATGCAGCTTTAAGACCCACCCCCATCAGTAGTTTCCAGCGTGCGTTGGAGCTGTCATTGGTGGCACAAAGTGAGCAACTCAGGGTTAAACCTGATGATGGGTTAGGGTGAGGGTAGTAAGTACCTTGTGGACAGGTCAGGAGTCGTTTGCAAGGCACACACACCATTCACCCCATCACTCTATATTGCATCGAGGGGCAATATAGAGTCTCCAGTCAATCTTAAGGCCTGGGAATATTCAATGTTAGATCCGGGGCGGCGCACAGCATGGTGCACGCAGTCTTTGAGACACACCTACACCCATAGGAGGTGTTCAGCGTTCAAACCCCATATGTAGAAGAGCTCTTCTGGCCACTAAGAATAAGCATTAGTTATTTGTTTACATCGATCAACATGGACGCTGCTTCATGTGGTAGACACCAATTCTGACCCAGTAGCACCCCACCTATATATATATATATATATATATATATATATATATATATATATATATATATGTATGTATGTGTGTGTGTGTGTGTGTATATATGTATGTGTATAATCAGCTGTCACATAGGCGGCGTTTAGGTACCGTCAGAAACTTGATGATCAATCACAGTTAGGCTATACATGGTTGTCAACCAAAGCGACTGAGCAAATATCTTTTCAATGAACTGATTCTAGGGATTCGTTACACAGAAAAGAAGTGCCGTTCCCATCATGATGATGCAGTGGCGTGTTCGGTTCGACAGACAGCGGGGGACGTCCTCCCTCGTCACGTAAGACTGGTAATAACACAAACTTTAATCCACTTCATGCACACTTGCCAATAACACTCAATATTATGAAGGCTTTTGTGTCACTAACTTAAGAACTACGGCTACTGTATTCTTTGCCCAGTTCAAAGACGCCTATTAGTATGTACACCACACCAAAGTTAGCACATAACATTACTACATAGTCTCTGTATAATGTCAGTTCACTGTGCTAATCGTGACTTGGTTTACCTTAAGCAGCGCGATGGGCTTCAGAAACATTCTCGATCATAAAAACAGACCCATATGGAAAAGGCATTGGTACCGTGTCTCGTCGCACAGCAACTGACTGTGGAGCTGAGAGCCTACAAGCAGTTAACGCCGCCGTGGTACCGGTTGGAATGCTTCTATTTTGCTAAAGCTAGCTAAGATATGGTGCAGCTTCGGTGGTCGGGACGGCCTGCTGTTGGTAAAAACATACTTACAGTTTGGTGTTCATACGGTGTGAGCTGTCTCTGCTGTGTCTGCTGCCGTATTAGAGAAGTTGCTGTAGCCAGGAAGGAAGTTGAGCCGAGGCCTCGGGAAGCACACACGTACACACCGCATTGACAGTGAAGGGACGTTCCTAAAGCGCCGCCATCTTGGAACGGGGTTAAAGGAGGCATGGCAATCTACAAAGGAAAGGCGGACTCGGTCTCAAAGTCGAATTATTCACTGAATTTTGAACCAATTAGGGCCATAGAAAAAAACACAATTAATGTCTAGAATAAAGTCGTTAATAATGAGTATCAAGTCAGAAAATATAATTAATTGCAAGATTAGTCATAACAATAACAATAATAACAAAATAAAGCCATACATTAAAGTGATAATATTATGACAATAAAGTCTGACTGTTGTGTTCAATTTAATCTATCTATCTATCTATCTATCTATCTATCTATCTATCTATCTATCTAATGTCTAATCTCAGGTTGAACTTTAGTTTTCTTCCCTGTACAATGTATCTGTAAAGTTACTGCAGTAAAATAACAGACTGCATTTAGAGCATTACTATAGAGTTCATTACTGTAGGTTCATAATCACTGAATCACAGGTACACTGCTCAGTCCAAAATAGAATCATCTTCAAAGTTAGTTAAAAGAGAGAAGCCTTGAAGTGCCTAGGACATGCGGTCCCTGCGGTTGCCCATACCCCAACGTGCGTAATTGCTCGGACCTGCTCACAGCTGCTTGCAGCTTTAAATATTATTATTATTCTTGGTAGGAAATGAAGAACGCATTTTTTGGGGCTTGAAAATGCACCATATCTGGCACACACATTGGAATTGGCCAAAAGTCATTCAAAATGCAACAGTTAATACTGCATTCATAATTGATATTATCTAACTATCTATCCATCTATCCATCTATCTATCTACCTATCATGTCTGACGTTACAAACAAAGTCATGCCGTATTTCTGTAGATGCACTGTGGGAGCGTGTGGCCCCGTTCCAAGATGGCCGCACTGTAGGCACACCTTTCTCGTTGGCGGCAACCATAGACGTAATAAAGACTAGACACCGCATTTGCTAACGGTGTGAGAAATGAGGCCGCCATCTTGAGAAGGTCTTTGTAATGTAAATAACCAAAGCAGAAAGATGCCTGAACACTCTGTGGTGTGTTGTCCAAATCGGTGGAGAATTTTCAGCGGAATTACTTTTCACTTTACTTTACTTTACTTTTCAGTAATTATTATTGGTTGTAATCTGTGTGAAATTTGCTGTAGTGCAAAGCAGTCCTACGTAGAGAAGGAAGTCAATCAAATGGAAGTACTTGTATGTTTACATGTTGAACATACAGTTTAGAAGTTAGTACTCTTTTCTCTGTATATTTTGAATAGATGAGTATTGATTTCAACCATCTACTACCATATGAAACCCTGTAATGATAATGATTTAGATGCCAATATTTCTTTATAGATCCCTGACAGGTGGTTCGACACCAGGAATAGATGCAATCCTCTTTCCAAAGGATTCAAACCTCCCTTGGGCATTTTGAATTGGATGGAGAGGAAAGCATTTTTGTCAAGATCCAGGGAGTACTTACTCACTTGGGTGAAGATGGAACACATCTTTATCAATATAAGAGGTCTATTAAAATAGTACTAGTCAGTAATGCCTGAAAATTTCATGACATGAGTTCAGCGCTGTTCTCTTATGCATCAAGTTCCTAAGATGCTCTGTTCTCTGCATCCGGTTCATATGATGTTACTGTTACAATGTTTTCTTCTGTAGTTTTGCCTCTGTTCAAATTGTTTTGTATTCAGTCCAACACAAGTGTCATAACAGTAAGTATGCCAACATGATGCTTTTTCTGAAATTTTCACTGTTCAGTTTTTTTTTTTTCGGAATTACCTTGTATTGAGTGTGTTTCAGGTCCCAGATGCTTCTAAATGTTATGAATTATGCAACATTAAGTACAGGTAGGTGTCAAAATGGTATGTATTGCATGTGTTCTTACATCTGATCTTATTCTCAAGTTCTTACAATTCTGCAATTTCATTGTTCCTTGTCAACTAAATGTACTAAAAATATACTGCATGAGTTAAACAAAAGAATGAGTCCATTACAAAAACATGGATGCAAACTAATTATCTATCTGTCCTGGTAGTTGTTTACCATTTCCATTTTATACACATTACTGATGCATGTGATGTGTGAAATTTACTTTACTTTTATGGTGCTTTCTTGAGGTGTCTTGTTTTGCCGTCATCAGAGGAACAAAACTTTTTTTTTGCAGGTACTTGTCTGTCATCGGATTCATCATTAACATCGACATGTTGATGCTGATGATTCCTGAACTGTGTGATGTGTGCGCAGTGCAAGCTTGGTCAGAGATGCTGTATCATCGTCATTTGATGAGAGCTAACACCTTCTAGCCCTGAAAAACAATGGTGGCCTAGTAATTCCATCAGAAGGCACAGTGAAGGTGCTGAGAGCTGCAGAGAGGGTGATTCACCAAGCTCTGACCAAGCAACCTTCAAAGCTGTCAAAGGTTACGCACATTGTTTCGGAGGAGATTGGAAAGTATGTTTTTCGGCTTGGGCAACACATTGAGGAGACACACAATTTGGCATCGACAAGCATCATTCCAACTTGTTGTCATTGGTTGTGCCTGTGTTTCTGAAGACAAGGCTGCATCACCTCTCTTGACCTGCAAAGAGGAAATATAAGAAAGAAGCCCTGAAAAAAAGGCCTCATTCATGTAAAACTTGGGGAGGCCCACGAGAGGACATGGACCAAGTATGAACAGCTGGTCATCAGCTGTTGAGAGCAGAGCTGGAAGGCGAGGTACTTGCCCATAGAAGTAGGCTGCAGAAAGTTTTATGGGTGCTCACAACGCTCTGACGGAGCAGGGCCATGAAGAACATCACCAAGGCTGCAGACAAAGCATCGAGATGGCTCTGGATCTGGAGAGAAGGTCCATGGGGCTAGGCCAATGCCACCTAAACACACACCGCAGACAGATCAACAATGGTGGGGTTGCCTGGGAGAGGGTGTATGATGTTGACAGACCTGAAACACCCAAGGACACCAGAGAGGTATTGCACAAAACCAAGATAAGAGTTTAAGCCAGGATATGTTGGTTGTCCTGTCTTAATTTAGCCTCAAGTCAGTTGCATGAAAGCAGGTCAAATCAATCCTGGTTAAGTTACTATGGTAACTGACAGCCAGGCCAAGATTAATCCTAGTGATTCACCTGTATTTCTACCTCCAATCCTGAAAGGAATTAATGTGTTTTACAGAATGTCCTTCTTATGTTGCTTCATTGTAATTATCCTTCATTTGCCATTTCATTCAAGTCTGTTGACATTTGTAAATGCTAGTCTTTTTCAAGAGGTATAACTATATGTTAAAGCTGCAAGCAGCTGTGAGCGGGTTCTCGCCTGTACGCCTGTCCGTACAGGTACTGGCAACCACAGGGTTAATGCACATCATAGGCCATCCTAAGACTCTTTTTTTTTTTAGCACATTTTGAATAGGAATCTCTTCTAGGCTGAGCAGCATCCCTGTGATTCTGTGATAATGAACCGTCTCTCTACTATGGCTGCCATACAGCATTTCAACCCTTGACATAGAAAGGCTCTTCTAAATTTTAGATCTGTGAGAAGGTGACCCCCCCTCCTTCTCACCGCTGCGCTGGGCTGCGCAAGCGGGGGAGGGGAGAGAGAGGGACCGGACTCGGTTCCCTCTCGGTGCACGGGCACAGATGCACAATACACCGGGGCACAGTGGTGTTTGTGATCTGTGTTCATTTATTTCAAGTGTAAAGGGATAGTGGGGTAATGCTTGTGCACTTTGGTGGTGGCAGCAGTGGAGTTTGGTCACGTTCCGACGCCAGAGCGCACCGCGCGCTCTGGCGTGCCGGAGCGCACCGCGCGCTCTGGCGTGCCGGAGCGCACCGCGCGCTCTGGCGTGGTCGAGCATGCGGCTCCGCTGCAGCCACAGTCACGTAGTCATTTACCGGTCATTTCATTTCCCCATAACCGACCTCGACACCATTACCACCGGGGAGCGAGGTACCCGCAACCCGGTCTCATTTTCACATACATTCACCCGTAGTTTTTCACGTCAGCCACCAGTACACTACACCAAACACGCAATACTCACCACCGGCTCCAGCTCCGTGGCTCCCAGGCGGAAGCGCGCCCGCTGCCGGTGCCGGGGTTTTAACTCCACCCCAGAGCTGGGGTTTGGTACACTGTGCACGGTGGAGGGGTGTTTGGTGTGTTTTTGGTTAGTATAAAGGATTATGTTAATTTGGTGGTGGTCTCATTGTTATATATGGTTGTTTGGTCCCTGTTATTGGGTTTATTTCTACTTAGTATGATTTATTAAGATTGTAAATAGGTTTTTGGAGGAAGTTACCCGTTCTCTGGATTGGTTGAGTCCAATCCAGGGAACAGGTAGCCCTATATGATGGAGACCTCAGTCTACCTGAGGGAGAGAGAGGAGACACACATGCTTGCAGTGAGGCTGTGTTGGTTACTTGGCTGTATACCGGAGAGAAGAGTCGTGAGTTGCTTTGCTTTGCTTTGCTTTGCTTTGCTTTGCTTTGCTTTGCTTTGCTTTGCTTTGCTTTGCTTTGCTTTGCTTTGCTTTGCTTTGCTTTGCTTTGGTCCCTGCCACCTTTTTTGTTCTTGTACCGGGTTAATAAAATACCGGTTGATTTTACCTCTGCTGCCTACGTGTCCTCCGTCAACTGTCCGGCTGCCAATCCCACACTTGGGGGGACCGCTCGGTTCATCACATTTGGTGGCAGTGGTGGGATTTTTCGCCTCCTGGAAGCTGGACAGGAGACGGGGAAGACGAGGTGTGAGCTGCAGGGGCAGGGTGAGCCGTGGCCACACCTGGCTAAGGATGGAGGGGCAGAGGTCGACAAGGGAAGACCTGGGTGACAGGTCAGAGGAGGAGTTCCAGGACAGGGAGCTGCAGCCTCCACGTGGTGCAGCAGCCCAGCCGGAGCAGTCGGAGATGGGTGTCCTGCGTCATTTCCTGGAGAGGAGTCTGGAGGCACAGGAGAGGGAGTCTTCAAAGCAGGAGCGGCGCTGGAGGAGTGTCCAGTTGCAGCTGAACCAGCTGAGGGAGGACGTGGATGCTGGGCGCAGATCATCACCTACACCACCCCAGAGTCCACCACGGGGTGAGGCGCCTCCAGCTCCAGCGCCTGCAGCTCCGGGGCCTCCACCTGCTGTAGTTCCAGCAACACCGGTGGGCACACCGATGGCGTGGTCCAGAGGCACCATTCCTAGGCTGGACGATGGGGATGACATCGAGCACTACCTCACCACCTTTGAGCGGCTGGCCACAGCATACCGCTGGCCTAGGGAGGACTGGGCTGTGCTCCTGGTGCCCTATCTCACTGGGAAGGCACGCAGCGCCTATGTGTCCATGGACATGGACCAGGCCATGGACTACGACTCTGTGAAAGAGTCTATACTCCTAAAATATGAGATCAACGGGGAAGTGTACCGGAGACGCTTCCGGGAGCCGGATATTCGAGCAGGAGAGACCCCCCGTGAGCTGTACACCCGCCTCCGAGACCTGTTCCAGAAGTGGATTAGGCCGTCAAGTAAGACAGTTGAAGAGGTCTCTGAGGTGCTCATAATGGAGCAGTTCCTCTGCACCCTGGCCCCAGACATTCAAGTCTGGGTGAAGGAGCACAATCCTCAGGATGGCCAGGGGGCAGCAGAGCTGGTGGAGACCTTCCTGTCAGCTCGACGGGAGGGCAGGAACTTCCGCCAGGAGACTCACACATGGCATGCAGCTGCACGGGGTCGGCCTGAGGGCTTTGGTTATGGGGGTGGTCTAAGGGGGGCCGAGCCCAGAGAGATGCCAGCCCGTACATTTGCCCCAGCCAAGCCCAGAAGTGACCCGGAACAGAGACCAAAGGGCCCTGTTGTCTGTTACCTGTGTAAACAGGAGGGTCACATCAAGCCAGAGTGCCCAAGCAGGAAGCCCAAATACTCCACCCATAGCTGCATCCCGAGACCAGGGGAGGGTTGTGCAGGTTTTATGGGGCGGCTGCAAACGATGCCGGTAGGGGTAAATGGGAGGAAGGCTATTGCCCTTTTAGATTCTGGCAGCACACAAACTTTGATTCAGCCCCACCTGGTGGACAAACGGGACTTTATACAGGGAAGGAGGCTGAAAGTGTTGTGTGTGAATGGGGATGAACATCACTACCCAGTAGCCGAAATCTATTTGGAGATCCAGCACCAAACCTACCAGGTATCGGTAGGGGTAGTTGAGAGGCTTAGCCACCCAGTCATAGTGGGGCAGGATATTGCCGTACTTCCAGAGTTACTAAGCCTGAGTCGGCCAGTGAACCTGGTGAGGACAAGGGCCCAGGTTAAGGCAGGGGCCCGGGAGGAAAATGAGAACGACTCAAATGCTAAAAACATGAGGGAATTAGCCTTTGCTGATGCGGACATCCCTTCCCCAGCACGAGTAAGGGCAAGGAAAACTAGGAGACAGCGGAGGCAGGCTAAACTGGCTGGCACTATTGAGAAGAATTTGACAATGAGTGGGCCAGATGAGATCTGGGGAGAGCACCCAGAGAATTTTGAGCAGCTCCAGAGGGAGGATATTACTCTGAAGGGAGCATATGAGTCAGCTAAGGAGGTCAGAAACAGACCTGCCAGTTCATCAGGGGAAGGCTATGTGCTGAGGGACGGTCTACTTTACCACCAGCCAGCAGAGGGTAGGGCAGAGCAATTGGTGGTTCCGGCAAAGCTCAGGGGGAGAGTGCTGGGGATGGGTCATGAAATCCCATGGTCTGGTCACCTGAGCAATGCCAAAACGTTTGAACGAATAGCAGCAAGATTTTATTGGCCAGGGCTCTACAAAGAAGTACAAGGATTTTGTGGAAGTTGTCCGACCTGCCAATTAACCAGTAACAGAAAGACCACCCCTTATCCTCTGCAGCCACTACCCATATCGAGACTCCCTTTACCCGCATAGCCATGGACATTGTAGGTCCGCTAGAGAGGTCCCAGTCGGGCCAGAAATATATTTTGGTTATTTGTGACTATGCCACCCGCTACCCTGAGGCCTTCCCTCTCCGCAAGATAACTGCCCGTCCAATAGCCCAGGCACTGCTACACCTATTCTCTAGGGTAGGCATCCCCAGGGAGGTTCTGGAAGACCAGGGTACGGCTTTCCTATCGAGGACTTTGAAGCAGGTGTACGGCTTGCTGGGCATCAAGGGCATCAGGACCACCCCCTATCACCCTCAGACTGACGGCCTGGTTGAGCGCTACAACCAGACCCTTAAAGGCATGCTGAGGAAGTTTGTGGCTGTCAACGGGAAGGACTGGGACCGTTGGCTGCCATACTTGCTCTTTGCCTACCGGGAGGTGCCTCAGGCATCTACTGGTTTCTCCCCGTTTGAACTGCTTTATGGCAGGCAGGTGAGGGGCCCTCTGGATGTCCTGAGAGAGACCTGGGAAGGACCATCTACCACAGAAACCCGCAGCATCTTGGCTCATGTCCTTCAAATGAGGGACAAGATGGAGGAGATGGCTGAGCTGGTGCAGGTTAACATGGAGCAGGCCCAGACCCAGCAGAAGACTTGGTATGACAAGGCTGCCTGGCAACGACATCTTCAGCCAGGCCAGAAGGTTCTGCTGCTTCTGCCCACCTCAGAACTCAAGCTGCTGGCCAAGTGGCAGGGGCCGTATGAGGTGGTGCGGAAGATGGGTCCTGTGACCTATGAGGTCAACCGCCCTGGTAAAAGGAAGCCCACACAGGTCTTTCATGTTAACTTGTTGAAAGAATGGCATGAAAGGGAGCCTAGTCTGCAGCTCCGGGTGCAGGCTGTGGCGGAGGAGGAAGAGACTCCGGAGCAGTTCTTCCCCACCGGCCAGCAGTCTGCAACCCTGGACTTCTCCCATCTGTCCACCCGCCAGCACGAGGAGCTGACCAGGATTATTCCGGCTGGCCTGTTTCAGGAAAGGCCAGGCTACACCACCCTCGTAGAGCACCCCATCCCTCTGACAGACACTACACCAGTGCGTCAGAGGATGTATCGTGTCCCAGAGCGTCTCTTGCCACACCTCAGGACTGAGGTGGAGGAGATGCTAGCTCTGGGTGTGATTGAGAGGTCCTCCAGCGAGTGGAGTGATCCAGTAGTGCTAGTTCCAAAAAAGGACGGAACTATGCGCTTCTGCATAGACTTTCGGCGGGTTAACGCCCAGTCCCGCTTTGACGCCTACCCCATGCCTCGATTGGAGGATTTAATTGAGCGCTTGGGGAAGGCAAAATTTATCACCACCTTGGACCTGTGCAAGGGTTACTGGCAGGTGCCCTTAGCCAAGGAAGCCAGACCTTGCACAGCGTTCCGCACACCACAGGGTCTGTTCCAGTTTGTAGTCATGCCATTTGGACTGCAAGGAGCCCCGGCCACATTCCAATGGCTAATGGACTGTGTGCTTGCAGGTACGGACTCGTATGCGGCAGCGTACCTGGACGACATTGTGGTGTACAGTGCAACCTGGGAGGATCATCTGCGCCACCTCAAGGATGTGCTCAGACGCATTCAGAAGGCCGGACTTACCATCCACCCGCTGAAGTGCGCCTTAGCCCAGGAGGAGGTGCAGTACCTGGGCCATATTATTGGCCGAGGGGTTATCCGACCACAAGCTGACAAGCTCCAGGTGATACTGGATTGTCCAAGGCCCCAAACCCAGAAGGACGTGCGTTCATTCTTGGGCTTGGTCGGCTGGTATCGCCGGTTTGTACCAGAATTTGCCCGGCGGGCAACACCCTTGTCGGACCTGACGAGGAAGTCTGCCACCACCCGGATTCCATGGGGGCCGGAGCAGGAGCAAGCCTTCAGGGATCTGAAGGCAGCCCTTTGTCATGACCCAGTGCTCCAGAGCCCCGACTTCTCACAGCCCTTTACGGTGCAGACTGATGCGTCTGGTGTAGGTCTTGGGGCGGTGCTACTCCAGGGGCATGGGGAGCAGCGGAAGCGTGTGGCATACATCAGCCGTAAGCTGTTCAGCTACCAAGGCCCTCTGTTCTGGAACCATCTACCAGTTTCAGTCCGGGGGGCAGACACCCTCTCTACCTTTAAGAGTAGGTTAAAAACCCTCCTTTTTTGACAGAGATTACAGATAAATCCAAGATAAACTGCTATAGGTTGAGTCTGCTGGGGGTCCCCGGCACATTGAGCTCTATCTTCTCTGCCTTCTCTGTGGGTGTGAATCAGGTTCACGTTCCCTTGAGCTTCTCTCTCTCCTCTTGGCCTCTCCCCGCCTGTTTTCCATCTCCTCCTCTTCCTCCCTCTCCTACTCCACCAGTCCTTCCTCTCATTTTTATCTTTCAATTTTTATTTATTTTTATTTTTTATTCTTATTTTCTTTTTATTCTTTTCTTTTTCTTTTTAATTTTCTTTTTATTCTTATTTTTACTTTTCATTTGATTTTTCATTTTATTTTTATTATTTTTATTTTTCCCTCCCGGGTTCCATCAACGCTGAGCTGGATCCAGGACCACCTCTACCCGGCTCATCTCACTGCGGTTCCCCCTGCCTGCTACTATGGACTGATTCAATTCATTGATTTATTTATATCCTGAACTGTTAGCCATCAGTACTGTTTTGCTTGTGCCCGCCTGTCCGTCCTGGGTGAGGATCCCCTCCTCTGTCTCTCACCCTGAGGTTTCTCCCCTTTTTTTCCCTGTCAGGGTTTTTCTTGGGAGTTGTTCCTCAGCCTTTGCGATGGTCTAAGGACAGGGGTTTTTTCACTATATACACAAGTGCTCTGAGATAACAGCTGTTATGATATGGCACTTAAAACAAATAAAGTTGAAAGTTGAAAGTTGACTTTACATGCTCATAAAAGGGCATTTATGGACATTGCAGGATTCCCCAGTGCTGTGGGTGTAATCGGTGGGACACATGTCCGAATAATTGCACCGTCAGAAGATGAAGCCGTCTTCATGAACAGGAAGAGATTTCACAGCATCAATATTCGACTTGTTTTCAATGCTGACTATAAGATTTTGGACATTGTTGCTAAATGGCCAGGCTCAACACATGATGCCAGAATCTGAGAGTGGCCTCAGACGGCTTTTCGAGGGACATAAGGTGCCAGGCATTTGCCACTTCTTAGGAGACAGTGGCTACCCATGCAAACCATGGCTCCAAATGCTTTACCTCCAGCCACACCAAGGGCCGCAACTAAACTACAACAGGTAACCCAAACAATATAGAATTATGCATGGAAATAAAATGTAAACAGCATGTTGGAGTATCCTAGTAGTTTAAATATTTCCCTCAAATGTACATTTTGATTATGTCTGTATTAATCTGTAGGGCCCATAAGACAACAAGGGCAGTAGTGGAGCGTGGCATTGGTCAACTGAAGAGGCGCTTTCATGTTCTCCACGGAGAGGTGCAGCTGACCCCTGATAAAGTCTGCAAAGTCATCATAGCCTGTGCAATACTACATAACATTTGCAAGGCTAGACAGATTGCAGCACCTCTTGAGGGTGATGATGATGAAGACAGCAATGATGATGATGGTGGTGAAGAAAATATTAACTTTCCACAGGAGAACATAGCGAGGCTGCTTTACAAATTTACATTTCAGGCAAGTTACAGTATATGTAATTTGAAAACTTGTAACTGCATTGAACTAATGTACCACAAATACATCACACAAATTACTCACAAAAGACACAATATCTATTTGTCATTGGATTTATTTTTTAGAAACTCAATTTTCAGTCCATAGTACTCCACCTGTAGGCATAGAACATTTTTCTGCTGTCTAAAGACATCCATTGTAAACTCCAATTTTCTGTCCTGCAGGGACATTATGCAATGAATAAACACTGTTCTTGATATTTTGTTTACCAGCCTGTTGATATATTAAAACTCATTTGTCCTACCTTTGTTGCATTTCAATGGCCTGCATAATTGAGTCATTGCCTTCACTCAGCCCAGTGATACCAACATCTGACCGCCCCAGTATTTCAAACACTGTTTCTGCAACCTGGGACAGCTGCTTAGTAGGCGGTCCACCCCCTACAAAGAGATCAATATGTGTACAATAATTAGGCATTTAAATTAAGTGCAAGTGTTAGTAAGTGGTATATCACTCACCTGTGTGTGAAGATTCACGATTGTGTGCTGCAATCTCCTCTTTTGCTTTTGACAGCAGCACATACCAACACTTCTCACAATCCTCAATTGTGTGCATAACCAATGGAAAGGAGGCATTTATCTATTGTGCTATTGTTTCCCATGCTTGCTTCTTGGCCTGCACTGTGACACTGGGGCCAAATCTACCTCTCAACACACTTTTATGGTCATTGAATAATTGAGCCAAGAGCAAACACTGTTCTTCTGCCCAGTTAGGTTTCCTTTTTCTCTTCTTCTCTATTGCTGTTTGTGGTAGATTTGAAAGCCAACCAATACTGCCTCTTATAGGCCGGTCAGGAATCACAGACAGCCATTTTACCCTCGTTAACCAAACTGAGTTGACATGTTAAAAGTTGAAAGTGCAAAAATTACCAGCATGGCAATTAATATAAGTGTAATAATATATGTGAATACTGTGCATGTTTTCACACATTTTGTAGGACAATTTTAAAGTACAGCTTTCTTTTCATTTAACAGATATTTTCTTCTAGGTGAAATATATTTTGTTTTACAATTGCACAGTCTTCATGAAATTAGATTCTATGATTATGGATTTGAGGGTCCATCCTTTGCCCATTATCACCAAAAGTATGTTTTTATCTAGCTTTTTTTTTAGTTTATTTTTTTGGCTTTTTGGCCTTTTATTGACAGAACAGTTGAGAGAGACAGGAAATGGGAGGCAGAGAAGAATGTGGAGAATGGGGAGAAAGTGGAAGAGGTCTCCATTGATTTTAATGGAAGATAACTGCAGCGGTTAGCGTGCCACTGCTGTAAGGTGCCGCTCACGCATTCTGTGAAATATTGGTGTTAGAGGGAAACGTAGTTCCACCGAGGACCACCTGCCGCTTCCCATTTCCAATAGGTTGTCCCCAATCAGCGACACACCCGCCAAGGATAAACCTCTTTTCATTGAAGACTCTATTTTACAGAATGTGAAGTTAGCGAGTCCAGCAGCCATAGTCTGCATCCCGTGGGCCAGAGCTTATCGAAGTGGTGTCCTGCAAATTGTGTGGGCTTTGTAGACAATTGGCAAACTTTCTGAGGTAGACCTGGTCTCAGTTGGAGGGACTGCATCCATCCCACGTTAGAAGGAGCAGCTCAACTCTCTAGCAACCTGGCCAAGTGCACTAGTCCTCCGTCACCCTGACTCAGAGTTGAGGCCAGGAGGTAGAGTTTTTGTTTAACACACTTCTCTGCACTTCACTCTATTCAGTTACCCACACAAAACCCCATAGAGACTGTCTGTTCCCTGATTGTCAGCATTTAGCAGCAGAGGAGCAACTCACCAGATCAACAACCTGATAAAAAGTCCAGTTCCACTATCATACTACAGGACAGGAGTATTACTAAATGTCTGCCATTCTTATAAATGAATTTATCTTTAACAACATTGAGGTGTTGTTCCTTTCAGAAATGGCTTTATGAAGGTTATCATGTTAGCTTAAATGAGGCCTCTCCTCCCAGCCATACTAATTACCATGTCCCTTGATGCTCTGGCCATGGAGGTGGGGCCAGCTGTCTTTCACCATACCCTATTTATTACTCCTAAATCTAATATTAGTTATAATTCATTTGAAAGTCTTGTCATCACCTTGTCCCACCAAAGCTGGAAGACACAACTACCAGTCTTGCTTGTTGTAGTGTACTGGCCTCCCTGTCTTCAGATTTCCCATCTGAATTTCCTGAGTTTCTCTCAGGTGTAGTTCTCAAAACCGATAAAATCATCATTGTTGGGGGCTTCCATATTCATGTAGATGTAGTCAGTGATAGCTGCAGTACGGCATTCATCTCAGTAGTTTAATCAATTGGCTTCTGTCAGCATGTGCATGAACCCATATACTCAAGGGTGACCTTGATCTTGTCTCTGTCTGCACCTGACTGTCTCTCCCCCACACCCAGTCTAATCTGACATCTCTTTCATCACTTGTGACTTTCTTCTAGCTGGTCATGTAAAAGATAAAAGCAGTATATACACAAAACATTTGACTCACAGTGTCTTAGCAAACTTCAGGAATCTATTCCTCTGTCTCTAGGTGCGATATCACCTCTGTGTTGTGAAAGCCCTAGTTCCTCCTACATTGATTATCTGGCTGATAGCTTCGAAGGCTCTCTTATCAAAACACTCGATTCTATTGCAACCCTTATAAAAAAGGTGATAGCTAGAACGAGATCGGCTCCCTGGTACACACTGGAAATTCGCCGCTTAAAACAGCTATCAAATAAGTAAGTATCAAGTTTTGGCCCTTGACCAAAAACAACAATTTTTCTGGTCTGGAAAGATGAAAACATATAAGGTAGCTCTGTGTAATGCCAGAGCCAGATGCTACACCACTCTAACTGAGGAAAATAAGGATAATCCCAGGGTACTTTTTAGCAATCGAGCCAGGCTGACTCAGTCATAACTCCACCCAACAGTGTATCCCCATACATATTAGTAACTGTGACCTTATGAGTTTCTTCAATAACACAATTCCAATGATCAGGCAAGCAATTAACAACCACCTAGCATCAACTACAATTAATTAACCTCCAAGACCCTATTCCATCTAGGTTGTATAAGGAAGTGTTCCCTTTAATCAGCACCTCCTTACTAGACCTGATCAACCTGTCCTTATCCACGGGTTACGTTCCTCCTAATTTTAAAGTTGCCATGATCAAACCTCGCCTTAAGAAGCCTTTAGCAAAATCTCATCTTCATCTCAAAAATCCTAGAGAAAGTTATTGCCAACCAGCTCTGTGAATATAAAAAATAGCTAATTTGAGATCTCCCTGTTTTAGAATGAATCATAACACTGAGACTGCACCGATTAAAGTCACTAACAACCTCTTAATGGCGTCTGACCATGGTCTTGTTTCAGTGCTTGTCTTGTTAGATCTTAGTGCTGCTTTTTTGATACAGTTCACCACCGCACTACCATAATCAGGAATCATTCAATAGATTTCCACTGTTATGGTGACGACAGCCAATTTTATTTATCAATCAAGCTGAGTGAACGCAATCGTCTACAGCAGGTTCAATCCTGCCTTGAAGACATTATAACCCATAACCCCATTTTTCTTCTGCTCACAGGCCCAAAACACCTACGGCAGGCCCGGCTATACACAATTTGATGCCCGAGGTAAGATTACTCCAGCACGCCCCGCCCCCGACACATGCAATCACACACAGAGGCTGACATGGCGGCGCCCCCTCCAGCAGATGGCGCCATAGATGACGCCAATATTGCCGAAGCATGAACCGCCGATGAAGATCCGCCGATGAAGATCCGGCCCTGACCTATGGGACTCTGTATCTGACGTCATAGTGCTACAAAACAGTTGTGCCTCTCCTTCTCGCACCACCATGAAGAGCCTAGGTGTTAGCTTTGACCAAGACCTGTCTTTTAGTTCCCATTTAAAATATATCTCATGGACTGCCTAGTTCCACTTCTGCAAAATTGCTAAAATTAGGCATATACTCCCACTTCACACAAACATCTGGTCCATGCCTTTGTTACTTCCAGGCTGGATTACTGCAACTCTTTATTGGCTGGATGCTCCAACAGGTTGCTGAGAATGTTGCAGCTCATTCAGTACACTGCAGCTTGTGTCCTTACAAAAACTAGAAAGAGAGATCATTTCCCTCCAGTTTTGGCCACTTTGCACTGGCTTCCTGTTTCATTTAGGATTCAGTTCAAAATCCCTCTCCTTGTCTATGAAGCTCTTCACCGTCTGGCACCCTCTTATATTTCAGACTTGACCCCACTAGGACACTCCAAGAATCTTGAAGACTAGATTTGGAGCCAGATCCTTCAGCTACCAAGGCCCTCTCCTGTGGAACTATCAACCAGTCTCAGTCTGGGAGGCAGACACCCTCTCTACCTTCTAGAGTTGGTTAAAACCCCTAATTTTTTGACAAAGGTTACCTGAAGTCCTAGATAAGCTGTTATAGGTCGAGACTGCTGGCGGCCCCCCCCATTGAGCTCCGTCTTCTCTTTTCTCTCTGTGGGTTTGGATTAGGCACACGTTCCCTCTTTCATCTCACCTTCTTTTCTGTCTGTCCCCATCTGTCCTCCACTTCCTTCCTGCTGCATGCTCAGTTTCTACTACGGACTCATTTGACCTCTAAACTATAAACTGAATTGTTAGCCATCAATCTATGTGCCTGTCCTGGGTTAGGATCCACTCCCCTGTCTCTCACCCTGAGGTTTCTCCGTTGTTTTCCCTGTCAGCCCTGTCAGGCTTTGTCTTTGGAGTCGTTCCTCAGCCTTTGCGGGGGTCTAAGGGCAGGGGGTGTTCACTATGTACATATTGTTGCTCACTTTGTAAAATGACATGAGATAACATGTTATGAAAGGGCACGTAAAATAAATCAAGTTGAGTTAAGTTGAAAACAACACAAACAGACACAGAAAACAGCTTTTGTCTCAATTTCAAAGTATAAATGAAAGTTCTATGTCAAGGTAGAGTTAAGAAATAAAAAACAAGAAAAGAAGAAAGCCTCAGGAACACAATGGACAAGGAATGCAAATAAGGAGACTTTTACAGCAACCTCCATCCTCACACTTGATGCAACAGTGCTTGTGCTGAATATGGCTGTAAGGATAGGAAATATCCACCATTTCACAGACTAAACAGCTAAACTGAATGATCCATTTGCCTTACTCAGTCAAATTGTGCATGCCACAGCGTGATGTCCACAGCCAGGCTTATGACACATCATACTCTGGTATTCATGGGAATGTAGTGTACATGGAGACTGACAGAGAATTGCTTTTCTGTATTTTTTCTGCACTATCATATACTATTGATAACAAAACCTATGTTCTGAAATCAGAACATAGGCTACTCCATAATACTCTCGTGTAGTATACACAGAGTCAACCCGAGGCATAAGGGAGGTAAGTGGCCCCCCAGACTAGAGAATCTAGAGAACTAGAGAATCTGATGATTACAGATCAGGACAACTGGTTATTTATCTACTGCTGATATAAAGCCTCTTGTGCAACTCGAAGATCTTGGGCAGGGTTTTGATTGATACCCACTAAAGTGAATTTTAGCTTGTGGATTGGGAGGTGATAATTTAAAGCAGAAACCAAAGCCAAACAAGTGAAAAGTGAAAAGTGAAAAGTCGCCATGGCTGCTGGTAACTCTAGGTAAATAATCTGAAAATAAGTTGTCAAAATCAAGTGGTGTTTCAGTGTTGAAGAAGGTCATTCTAAAACCACTACCAACATATCAAATGCATTGGCACATTTTTATATGACCAGTTTCCATCCATTTTTTTTTATTTTTCTATCTACTCCCACAGCTCGCTTTGCTTCAAGCTTCATGTTTATTTTATACTTAGATAAATAAGGTGCACATTTGAGCTGGGAATATGAAAAATGAAACGACCCTAGTCTAAAAGGTGATCTGTGTACAACATCCTCTCATGGCTAATTTATTAAATAGGGCCAACTGTGATGTCCAGTTTGTCATCAGTTTTACATAAAACACGACATGGTCAAGTCAAATAAATACATGAATCTGCAATTTTTGGTATGAATATTTGGTAAAATATTTGTTACATTAACATTCATAAGCACAAGGTAAAAACAACCTCATAATCAGTCATCAACTTACAGGACATTAGCCAGAAAACTTGATGTATGTCCTGTCATGTCTGATGCATTTAATCACTGCTCAGCTCTGCTTAAAACATCATGCTTTATGGTTACAAACAATATCATATCAACTCCTTATTTCATATAACAGCAGTTAAGGGCAAAGTAATGAATGTAACATAAAAAAATAAATGACTTGTCAGCCAGCTTTTTTTTGGGGGGGGGGGTTGATAGATTGACAGATTTACAGATATTTTGTATATTCTCAATATTATGAAATCATTTAAATGAATGATGAATGATCATGACCATTGCAGAACGTGGTTGATCATGTTCATACATACCCTGTATGGAAGTTTGTAATTACAGCATATCAGACAACTATAAAAAAAGGGGAACAAGTATTTTTATATTTGTAGAAGCAAATTCACTTCCCATAATGATTTAGTAAGAGTTGACAACATAATTTTTCTGAATTTCCAGAAGGGGACCTTCCAGAGGGATCAATACAGTTTCTATCTATCTATCTATCTATCTATCTATCTATCTATCTATCTATCTATCTATCTATCTATCTATCTATCTATCTATCTATCTATCTATCTATCTATCTATCTATCTATCTATCTATCTATCTATCTATCTATCTATCTATCTATCTATCTATCTATCTATCTATCTATCTATCTATCTATCTATCTATCTATCTATCTATCTATCTATCTATCTATCTATCTATCTATCTATCTATCTATCTATCTATCTGTCTCTGTCTTTATCTATCTTCATTTTCCTCTGTGCCAGTTGATAACATTGTTTGGAAAGCAAAAATGAACAGAAACTCAACATTAGTTGGTTGTTTGCTTTTCCAAGCATGGAATGCTAAAGTACAAAAGTACGCAAGTTACGATTTTCTTTTTGAGGTAACAGATTTAACATTGTGGTTTATTAACTTGACTTATTAAAAATTAATCAGTTCATGTATGGTGTATGGTCAACTGCATAAACACACAAAGCATACTTATGCCTATCAATCAGTCTTGTGATATTCATCTCGAGAACAGCAGTGAGGACATTTTTTAAATTGAACTTGAGCTGAAAAGATATCACATAAGTAGGTTAAAATCACTATACAAACAACAATTTAATTGAAAGAGTAAGTAAACATTCAAATTGCTGCGTGAGAAGAAAAAAGAGTGTTTTTGTCAGCTCCAAAATCTCAGTGCTGAACATTATAGGCTTTGTTACTTCCAAAACCTTCACCATAACTATAGATACAGGCAAACTTCCCCTGTGAGAATTAGCCAAAAAGTGTACTGTGATACAGCATTCATACAATCTTTTTTTAGTCTCTGGCCACAGTCGGCACAACAGTGTCACTCAGCAGTACACAGACCAGTAGATAAGGTTGAAGAAAATGTAGGAACCAGGGAAAATCATTCTGGAATATTTGTCAATTGCATGTGTGTTCTGAATAATGTTGAGAGCACGCAGGCTTTTCTTCTTCTTAGTGGTGGTGGACTCGCTGCTCACAGACAGATGCACCACCATGTGCTCAGGTTTCTCGGGAACCTCATGCAGATCCTCCTGTTCCTCCTCTGGCACCATGGGTTCCTCAGTGTAGCCAGCTAGGCTGTTGGTGTCAGCCTCGCTGTAGGTCCCGTCCAACATGGTCATGGTCCGAGTCTGGGAGATCCCGCAGGTGCAGGGCAAGGACTGAGAGAGACAAAATATACTATATACATTGTATATATTGTTGAGCATGCACACCAAAGTTAAAGGAGAATATGAGGCATTCTGCATTAAAAGTTAACAACACTTACGCTTATGCTTCAGTGTATCAGCTGAAACTGTATACTTGACTGTATGAAATATCTCTTGGGACGAATGCTGTTAGATACAGTACTGTACTGCTACACTACTGTAAATGACTTTTGTGCTAGCGGCCCTTTTGTTATTTTGCATATGGGGTAATACAGATTTTAACTGACAGCCATCAAAATATGAAGCACATTTGCTTTCTGCAAGCTTATCATAGGTTATAGATATTGATATGTTGGTATACAAAAATAAGCAAGATTTCAGCAAAATAATGACTAATACATTCAAGGAGTAAGGAAACTACAAGTGTGCTTGACTTTATGGGAATGCAGTATTGAAATGGGATATTGTCTGTCCAACAGCTACCTTGTAGAAGATAATATTACAGGAGTTGTGCAGGGAGGTTTTGTGTCATGTCACACAAGAGCTAAGAAAAATGAAAGAAAATTTGAGAAAAATGTCTTTGTTGCTTCCAACTGTCATTGGAAGTTCCTGTCAGAGGTGAACCTAGAAGTCTTTGGTGTCTCAGTACTTTGAATGTGACGTGAGATTAAAGCTGTGTATGTGGAACTGGAAATTTGGTATCTGCATTTTTCTGCACAGCAAAATTAAATGCTTGATATTGGAAATGTTGAGCACATAAAGGATTAGGGTTATGGGTTGGGGCCCATTCCTGCACAGCTGATATTTTTTGGTTAAAGTGTGTTGTAACCAATGTTCCCTCTAAGCTGCGCTCGTGCGCAATTGCGCACTGCTCATACTTTCTCAATGCACAAGAAAATCTATGCAGCACGCAAAATAAAATTCAATATAAACGTATTAAATTCTTATAGACCTAAACTAATTTAATTAATTAGACCAATAATATTGTTTTCTGTACCATTTTGCATTGTAACTTAGTGAGTGACAGGTGTCCTGCCAATGATACCATAAGGTTCACTTACGCTATGCAGCCAATCATAGCATTGACAGTGTTTGCATATGTGCCCTGCCTATACGCGCCATGCAGGTTAGCACAACAGTGCGGCAGAGCTAAGAGACATAAATGCTGATAAATGATGGGCAGTGAGACATCCACTCACCAAGCCAAAGTGAAGAAGAAATGTTGTTCTTTTAAGATGGAATGGCTGTAGGAGTATATGCAAATAGAAGAACGAGCGGTGAAACTGGGTGAGATTTTTTCTTTTTCAAGTGAGAGAGGTCTACTCTGCAAAACATGCAGCAAGGCCAAAGTAGCAAGTGAGTTGAAAAATGTGGGCTGAATGGAAGTAGGACTACCTCAAGCGTCACATTCAGCAGAAAAGTCATTTGAAAGCTGTGGGATTTGCACGAAGACTCTAGATGGGACACGAGATTGATACATTATTGCGGGAGAGCATCAAAGACCGACAGAAAAGAAACGAGCTGTCACTCATAACAAAATCTGACCCCGAGCAAGTTAAAGTTCTCATTGACATTATTTTACTTGCCATCAAAATGAATGCATCAATGCTCTCAGTTCAACAAATCCATGATCACATGGCAAAGTATGTGAGTATACCAGAGAGCTGGCGAAGCAAAAACTATGTCTTTGAATTTGTGAACTCAATCAATGAGATCATGCAGGATGAGACTATGTGCTGTGTTAAAAATGCACCCTGGCATACCCTGATAGTAGATGAGAGCACAGACAAATCAGTGTACAGAATGCAAGTCCTATATATTAAATACAGGGAAAATGATGTTAACTATAAAACTGTGTTTGGTGGCATCATCCAACTGACAGCATGCACTGCTCAGGATATTGTGCAGACAATAACTCAGTTTTACTCCAAACATGGACTGGACATGCAGAGAATGGTGATGCTGACCACCGATGCTGCCTCAGTAATGCCAGTAAAACGGAGTTACAGCTTTGTTAAAGCACCAAGTACCACACCTAAATAAACAACATTATGTGGCCCATAGAGAGGACTTAGACATTGCTGATGCCTAGAAAAATGTGCCTTTGATGCAAGACTTAGGCCTGTGTATTCCACTTTCTCTCAGGCCACTGTGAAGAGGGGCAAATTGGAGGACCAAGCAAAGATTCTTGATGAAGATACACTGTCATTGAGGCCTCTGAATGAAGTATGATGGCTGTCACGGCACCAAGCTGTCAATACTGTTCTGAGGAACTACACTGTGCTTCAAGAATTGTGCAAAAGAGGATTAACCGAAAACAGAGATCCAACGGCAAAGTACTGCTACAAAAAGCTGAGTGATTCAAAGTCCAAGGTTACTGTCACAGCTCTGGGAGATGTTTTGGGTGAGCTAGGGCAACTCTGCCTCACTTTACAAAGATGCAACCTGACTGTGATGGAAGGACACGAGTTGCGTTCCCAATACTTGAAGGAGAAGGATGTACAGTGGTGTCAAAGAGGCAATGGGGACCTCATCAGCTGATGGCTGGTGAGATAACTCTTTTCATTAATAAACTCTGTGATCACATGGATGCTCGTTCTCCAGAGGATGAATTAAAGGAGTGGTCTGCATTTGACATTGAAGCACTGAGCTCAGACATCAGTTTTGACTATGGATTAGCAGACATTGCCACACTGGCAAAGAAGTATGAGGCCATTCTCCACCACCCACAGTCTGTGGAGGCCATTAACAGAATTCAAATACAAAATGAAGCAAAAACTTAAACAGGGGTCAATAAGCAGATTCTCAGATATGGTTGTTGCAGCACTTAGATGTGAGGAGCTAAAGGAAATCTCACAGCTTGTGGATAATTGTTCTACATTTCAAGCTTCCAGTGCAGATTGTGAAAGAGGATTTAGCTTAATGAATTATATCAAAACAGCATCCAGAAATCATCTTGGAGTGGCACATTTGGACCTGATGCGCATAAAGTCAAGCAAGAAACAGACGAAGCCATCAACCTGGAGGTACAACCATTGGAGAAGTGAGAATGACAGATGCAAAAAAAATAAGGTAAAATTTGTGCAGATTTGTGCATATTCTAGTGACATTTATTAAGATTTTTCATTTATAGATATTAGTCATATAATGCTGTTACTACTGGATAATTTATGGGTAGTAAAAATGCTAATAACTAATTAGATATTTTACAGACAAAGAGTTACAGGAATTGACACAGTATCACAAGCAACACATGTCAGTGTGCAAAATGTCAATGTTTTAATGTGAACAAAATGTTATGTCTGAAAGGTGTATGTGTATCATTTCTTCCAGACCAGGACCCTAAGCCAGGCCACGACTGGATCTCATCTAGGCCAAAGCAGGATTGTTCCCCATGGCTAAAGCAGGACATAAAACATACTGCACATCTCATAAATAACAACATTTTTGTCTTTTTCATTTTAAGTGGGCCGAATCACTTGTATTTAAAGTAGTAAACTAATGGAAATTGCTGCTGTAATTTGATTCTTTTAATAAGCCATGTAACATGCAATGATCAAAGGTTTTGAACAAGTGTGATACTGGTGTGGGGCCACAGCGTGCACATCTGATGTTGCTCACAGTGGTCCTCAGTGTGCTCAGGAAGCTTGTGTCTCTGCCCAGACACATGAAAAATTAGAGGGAACATTGGTTGTTGGGTTGATTACGCTACCCTGCGCTGAACAGGTGGGGCTGATTACGCACTGATTGGAGGGGCAGCGTCTTATAAAACAATAGTCACGCCAAGTTGGCGTTTCATTTCAGTTCTCTTTGGCAGAGCAGCAACAGTGGCTGCACCAACACGACTCTGCACTTATAAGAAACTTCACAGCGTGGGGAATAAGGACTAAAACAGGCTACCGGTAAGCTCACTAGACTGTTCTTATCTGCAACGTTGCTCTCACAGTACAGTGAGCTTGAGACCTCTCACAGTTGTTCGATGTAAGCTTTAGCAATCAGTGCTGTCACCCAGACGCCTTGATAAACTGTTTCTACGCTTCCACATTTAGTTGTTAACAGTAGTTTGTCATCATCAGTTTAAAGCCATACTTTTCTTTTGTTATTGACGTGCAGGAAAATATCTTCTCAAAGTACACAAAAGGTCTTTAAAGTGCTAATAGTTAAAGTAAATTCAAATTCAAAACTGTTCTGTTTTGTTTTTCTTGTTTATTATATCAACCTGGTTCATAAATAATGGTTAAAACATACTTACAGTACCTGTATTGCCTGGTTTAACAGGATGGTTGAACACGTAACTTAGGGATGGTTAAGATACACCTGCTTTATACTTACCTTTTGTTGCCTATTTGACCTGGCCTTGGTGTAGATAACATGTATTTATTTGCATTTTATGTTGTATGTAAATAATGACTCAGAAATGACTAAGAAAAATAGACTTTTGTTAATATTGATGGATTGTATGGTTTTTCTGCAGCACCTTGTCAAAAAGACTGTGGTCAACAGCCTTGTTTCTGCTCCTCTGCTAACACAGAGGGTCCTGCTGCATTCTGACAGACACACTAAAGGTGCTTCCACATAGACTGCGGCAAGCGCAGGCGGTGGGCGGCAAACCCATTCATTGTGTATGTGGTTGTGCGGCGTAAGAGCGCAGAACGTTGCGCAGGGTCGGCGCCTGCCGCTGTTGCGTGCCGCTGACTGCCGCGCAAGAGTTGAGAATTGTTTAAATTTGGCGCTGCACACTATGACGTCATCCCATCTTGTCCAATAGGAGAGAGGTTGTTGGGTCACGAATTCCAGAGGACTTCAGAACTGTCATGTAGGAGCAGCTGATCAAGTGTCCCGATCTCTGGCACACAAAGGTTACTGGGGAGGTGGTCAAACTGCTCCCTGCTCAGCCTGAAGTAGATCTCAAAACGGGCGTTATGGAAGTATAGCTCCCGGACCAACCTATATTGCCCTAGTTCCTGCCTTCCCATCAGAACTGGATGGACCTACATCCTCTTTTTCTGTGCCGCTCGTCTCCTCCTCATTAGCACTAAAGCCAGGACTTAATACACCTTCTCACAAGATCGCGCTCAAACCAACTGCTAAATGTTGTTACTGATTGCTTTGCAAGTTGCGCTGTGACGCGCTGTACCCAGCGCTGCGTTCCACGCTTGCCATGGTCTGTGTGGAAGCACCTTAAAGATCTCCAAATCGGGTACACCTAACCTCGAGGGGGGCTCCGAGGCTAGTCGATTGTCGGAGCGGGGATGCTACTACCGGACCCGTTCTCTTCTGGGCTCTACTCGCCTGCTTGTTCTCTCTCTCTCCCTGTCTCTCGCTCTCTCCCTGTGCTCTGCAACTTTTTTTCTCTCCCATTCAGAATCGGGGACATGTTTGGGGACAGTTTTAACTTGGACGGGACGGTCAAATCGGGGACTGTACCCTGAAATATCACCCTAGAATATAGCTCCCGGACCAGCCTATACTCCCCCAGTTCCTGCTCTCCCATCAGGACTTGGATACACCTACATCCTCCTTCTGCTGCTTGTCTCCTCCTCCATATTAGGACTAAAGCCTGGACTTTTCTGTGAAATATTGAAAAATACTCCTCACAAGATCGTGCTCAAACTACGAACTGTTATTATTGGTTGCCAAGCAACCTTGCCGCGCGGCACAGCAGCAATGCCACAGACAGTGATGAACTTTCTTTTCGCCATGGAGACACACACACACAACCAGGCGTGAACCACAGTGGACTGTCATACTACATATACTAACAGGGGATCAAGGTCTCTGGTTACTTTTAAATGAAAGAAAAAAAAAACAGAAAATGTACTTTAAAGGCCTTTTCCCACATTATTACTTGAAATGTGCATGTTAACGTTTTATTAACCTCTTATTATAATTCGTAGCAAAGACTGTCTGCGGGTGCAAGCCATTCACACAGTGTAGGACTGTTAAGAAATGTGTGAATGAGGTGTTTAAATTCCTGCTCCAGCCAGTAGGCAGACTGCTGAGTAGAGGTCTTTATACTCACACATCTCCAAGTCCACTCTTTACATTCATTTACATGACATTTTTTTAAAAAAATCACCAGTGCCATGATTTTTGTATGATTTAAAGCACGTCCAACAGGGAACTCTCCTATTTCCTTGGAGTCCACTGTTTGTGAGTGTGTAGTGATGCCAAAATCCACTGTTCTGGGTCACAATCAAAGACACACACTTTCACATGACCATATGCACACATCCAAAAGACACATACACACAAAAGGACACATCATGGGGCAGTCTCAAAATTTCTGCGTAGGGAAATTTTCTAGCTTGGTTCTCAATTTCTCAAAGTTGCGAGCACACTCAGACCATGATAAATCAAAATGTGCAGTTCGACCAGAAGAAATGTGTTATTACTGTTCTCAACAAATCTTTCACAAAAAACTCAACTTATCCAGAGTCTGGGTAAAGTTAACCAGACCAACTTTGACAAAACATTTTAAGTACCACTTGAGTTGTGCCGCTTTTTTCGCAGACTTTTGCAACTACTTTAGCATGTGGTGAATTCCATCTGAATTGATCAAGCCAGATTACTGGCTTGGAAGACAGCATGTGTACTGGCCACAATCTTTACTCTAAATGTTTTCTGTCTTCCACATGGTGTCAACAGTCTGCAAGATACACACACACACACACACACACACAGCAATTGCCTACATTAGCCTATATGTATGCTTATACAAACTGTTAGCAACAATTTAAGTACATTGCATTATTTTATTGAACTGGTAATAACTTCTTTAATGCAATCGAAATTTTTTTAAGAATGTGACTGTTATATGATTATTTTCAAAAATGTGAAACTTAAACTGGCTTACAGCACATACATACAAAACACAACCCTAATTTATATATTATATGCTGCTCCCTGGTGGCGTATGTCACCAGGGAGCATCATAATTGCACACAGCGCAAAATGCATGACTGGACTTTGGTTGTTGTAAGCATGACTGCTCTTTATGTTTCAAGAAGTTTTCCTTGTTTGAGTCTTCTGAGGTGTGAACAGGAGGGCTTCTGAGGTGTTAATGTTACTGCTTGACCCAGGTTATGTGTCTCTGAACCTGCTGGGGTTCACCTCAGGAGATGCTGAAAACCAGTGAAATCTAATACTCCTTACATACACGCCTACTGTATCTGCATTTGATTTCTATTCTTAAAATTCCGTGGGGAAGAGAAAAACAGTGTGGAAAGTAACTAAGCAGAAAAGTACATTTACTCAGCAGAAGTCATCGCAGGCACTGCGTGCCATTCACCACTGATCACTCCTAATCTCTCTCACTCACTCAATTTATCTTCTTTCTTTGATGGCGCATTGTGGTTGTTAATAGTACACATTAACCAAAAGTTAGCAAGTCCCATCCACACTCAGTTTACCTTTTTAAAAGGCAGCTACTGTAGGCAGGAAATGGGAGGGAGCTGCAGGCTTTGGTATGGTATCCAGTTGCTGATACATCTACTTTGAGAGAAAGAGGGCAAGAAGCAGGAGGGAGGGGTGGGGTTATAATGATATAAGTTCAGCAGACTCGTTCTGTGTTATTGTATGATGATTGGATGAAACTGCTGTCAGACATGAGTCTTGCATGTGCACAGCAGCTCTTTGTTCCGTTTAAAGAGGCAAATTGTACCAGCATTTTTGGTGTGTACCTGCTACACAAAATGCGTACAGGTTGGCAGGTCGAGTTATCACACTACTGCTGAGACTCTCTCCATTCATACTGGTGTGCTTACAGTATATTCCTGATTCAGAACAAGAATTTCATCACCCAAGCGGAATACATTCGTCACAAAAATCCTCATAAGAAATGAATGAAATAAATGAGGAAATCCAACTTTTGCTATCTCCTTCAGTCTCGAGAGCATCCACACAAATGATATTTCAAAATGTGTGGCTTGGTTGGGACAACTGTGATATTATTTTTCTCTTTAGAAAACCAATTTTAGGGTCCACCAAGGACTGTAATCAGTCTGTCTTACCAAAGCTGGAAGATTCAACTACCACCTTCTACTTTTGCACCAGGCTCCTGGTCCTTATATAATCATTGTTGGAGATTTCAGTACTCATGTGAACACAGTGATAACTGCATCACTGCTTTTACGCGAAAATCCATTGACTTCTCGTGTACGCAAACCCACACACTGCTTCAACTGCACCTTGGACTTTCTTCTAGCACTTGCCCCCCCTATGATCCAGTCTAGCCATTGATTCATCACTTTCAACTGACTGACAGTGCCATAGCAAGCTTCAAGGAAGCTCTCAGTACAATGTCTGGTCTCTGTTTATCAATGATATCCCTAGTTACTCTTAAAATTGAATATCTCACTGATAGTATCATAGGCTGTCTTAACAATACACTTGATTCCATTGCACCCTTAACAAAAAAGATTATATCTAGAAGGTCAGCTCCTAGGTACACACCAGAAACATGCAACCTAAAGCAGCTATCACGCAAATTAGAGAGGAAATTCAATTATTTTATTTTATCATGGATTTATCCATTTCATGGAATTTAGGGTCATCTTGATTGGCAGGAAGCCCAGGTAGCACAGGTGTGAATCTGTTCTCTCCTCTTTCAACAATGTGGTTGTTGGTATGCCGGCCATCTTGAGACAGAACAAAGGTAAAGTTCCCAGCATGCAAACCTGTCACACGACACATCAATGGAAAGCCCAGGATGTCCTCTACAGAATACTATTGGGCTTAATAGAGTAACTCCAAATACTTAAGGGAGACATGTGTGTACAAAAAGTCCATTATGAAGGACATAAATGAATGGGCCAGGTCTCTGATATATACCAAAGTTCCCACTGATCATCAAAATAATGTGCTGTGACCCAGAGGTAATTGTCATTACTTAGTGAAGTCCAATAGTCTCTGGTGAGCGCAACTGTGTTTGTCTGCTCCACCGCCACTACCACCTCGGCTCTCTCGTCTTCATATGAGTCGTGGATGTTCATGGTAGTCGTGTCTCTACAAGGCAATTCATATGTCCAGTCGTTGAATGCAATGCAGGCCTGGGTCCTCCACAACACTTATCGACCATTTGGTGACTGCTTTTGTATGTTTGTGTCTTGTAGAGTTATCCAGCTGTTTCCCCTGCAAATTATCCAGCACTGGGTTGTCTGCATCCGCAGTGTGCTTGGCCAATAAGGGGTATTTGGGACTAGATGTACTCCTGTGGTAAGTAAATTGACATCAACAATAAATACAAATTACTTTTGTCCTCTTGAGGGAGCCATCTGGCAAAGCTTTGTAGCTGGACTTGCCATTCAAGATGCTATCTGTTTTATCCCTTATAGGCTTACTGCTGCATATGGAGTGGCCCAACGTTCAAATGTCCTGCCCTTCAAAAAAATCTTGCCAAAAAAATAGTGCCAATAAAAGCATTGTCCGTGAATGCGTTAGTAACGCATTTATTTGACAGCACTCCTCTCTGGGAACCATCACCTTATCGTGGTGGAGAAGTTTGTGTGCCCTTTAGACTGCTGAGAGCTTTGTTGTCGGGAGTCATGAACTCCTGGTAGGCTCACCCAAGGGAAATTGGTCTCAGGCGAGGGGCCAGACTAAGAATGGTTCAAAAGACCCCATGGAAATCACAGAAGAGAGAAATGGGACCCTGCTTAGAGGAAGCCTGGGGCCCATGTCTGGAGCCAGGCCTGGAAGGAGGGCCCGTCAGCGAGCGCCTGGTGGCTGGGTCTGTCACGGGGCCAGGCACAGCCCAAAAGAGCCACGTGACATTGCCATCTTCTCCGCTGCCCTGTGGAGCCACCACCTGCAGGTCGAATGACTGGGGTCGGGTGCAATGTGCACTGGGTGGCAGTCGTGGGCAGGGACCCCGACGGACCAATCCCAGGGCAACAAGTCCAGCTATGGGTACATGGAATGTCACCTCACTGGGGGGGAAAGAGCCTGAGCTTGTGCGGGAGGTGGAGCGGTACCTGCTAGAGATAGTCGGGCTCACCACACATAGTATGGGCTCTGGAACCCAACTCCTTGAGACAGTTTGGACTCTCTACTATTCTGGAGTTGCCCACGGTGAGAGACAGCAAGCTGGTGTAGGCTTGCTTATGGCCCCCAGCTCAGCCGCCACATGTTGGAGTTCTCCCCGCAGAATGAGAGGTTCGCATCCCTCCGCCTTCAGATGGGGGGCAGATCCCTAACTGTTGTTTTGGCTTACGGGCCAAACAGCAGTGCAGAGTACCCAGACTTCTTGGAGTCCCTGGGAGGAGTACTGGAAAGTGCTCCAACCAGAGACTCCATCGTTCTGCTGGGAGACTTCAATGCTCATGTGGACAAGGACAGTATAACCTGGAAGGGTGTGATCAGGAAGAACGCCCCTCCCCCGATCATAACCCGAGTGGTGTGCTGTTATTGGCTAGTAACAGTTTGTCCATAACAAACACCTTACTCAAGCATCAGGGTATCCATCAGTGTACATGGCACCTGGACACCCTAGGCCGGAGATCAATGATTGACTTTGTAGTCGTGTCATCTGACCACCGACCGTATGTCTTGGACACTCGGGTAAAGAGAAGGGCTGAGCTGTCAACCGATCACTTGTCAGACCCAAGCGCATTGTGAGGGTCTGCTGGGAATGCCTGGCAGAATCCCCTGTCAGGGAGGTCTTCAACTCCCACCTCCTTGAGAGCTCCGAGTCCGAGTAGACCATGTTCTCCACCTCCATTGTAGATGCAACTGTTCCAAGCTGTGGGCGCAAGACCTCCGGTGCCCGCGCAGCGGCAATCTCAGAACCCGGTGGTGGACACCAGAAGAAAGAGATGCTGTCAAGCTGAAGGAGGAGACCTACCGAGCCTGGTTGGCTCTGGGGACTCCTGAGACAGCTGACGGGTACCGACAGGCCAAACGGGTGGCAGCTCGAGCAGTCGCAGAAGCAAAAGTTCGGGGAGGCCATGGAGAAGGACTATAGGTCGGCCTCGAAGAGGTTCTGGCAAACCGTCCAGTGCCTCAGGAGGAGGAAGCAGTACCCCACCAATACTGTTTACAGTTGAAGTGGGGAGCTGTTGACCTCGACTGGGGACATTGTCAGGCGGTGGAAGGAATACTTGGGGGATCTCGTCAATCCGACCGACGTGCCTTCCTTAGAAGAAGCAGAGGCTGAGGACCCAGAGGTTGACTCATTCATCACCCAAGTCAGTATATATATATATATATATATATATATATATATATATATATATATATATATGTATAATGTTTTTACGTTTCATTGTTTGAAATAGCAGACACAAATCAGTTTTGCCAAAAATGAGAAGTGAACATAGGATTTGCAAAAGCACCTGTCTTTTAAGTGAAATATGATGTGGTGTCAACACAACTAATACAGCTGTCCTGCAATGGATATAAAGCCAGTAGTAATTGTTACACTGAGTCAAGTGGTTGCTCATCTGTCCATTTGACAAACTGCTGCTGGGACACAGTCAATACTCAGTAGATACATACAGTCGAAGTTTGGGCTGTCTGTTTCAGGACTGCTTTCATTATATATTTTTGCCAATAATGCAAAAATTCATTAGGGCCTGAATTGTCTTGCACATTTAGGAAATGGTCTGACTAATTAACAGAAAATAATACTGCATTTCAGTTTGTTTTGCCCTATGCAGCAGAAAAGAGCATCCAAAGAAAACAAACCTGAGATCGTGCCCGTTCTCTCATTTTGCGCTCCCGGCGGTCCTGGACAGTGGACAGGTAGTTCACAGCAGCATACTCCAGCACAGACAAGAAGACAAAAACAAAGCTGACCCAGAGATAAATGTCCACTGCCTTGATGTAGGACACCCGGGGCATGGAGGCATTTACTCCAGTGATGATGGTGGACATTGTCAGCACTGTGGTTATTCCTACGGAGACACAATGTTATAGTTTAACTTCACATAATTACAATTGGATAAGCTGTAGTATTTGTCCATTTTTGCAGTCACATTCTTTGTATCAGCGGTATCATCTGCTTTCAGTATAAGAACAGGCCATGTTTGGAGGCAGACAACTGACTGAATGACTGGTCAATGACTTAGAAGACCCTAAGATGAATTGAGGACAGAGTAACGAGATCCTGTACAGAGGAAGCCCGGGACCCATGTCTGGAGCTGGGCCTGGACTGAGCCAAGTGTGCCACAGGCCCCTTTAATCCGAGTCCATGGTTCTCGGTAGGAAACCGATGCAGTGCCTGCTCTAGGTTAGCAGTGATTCATTGCCCCTGGTGCAGGAACTTTCCTCTTGGGGTCTTGTTCCCGAGTGGGTGAACAATGGAGTGTGAAATTGACTGGAGATTTGGAATAGCGGGTGTGATACTGCAGTCCCCCTGCACAGGGGCTGAGCCAAAAGGCAAAGCTCTCGATTGTAGGGGAATCAATCCTTACCATATCAGATTTGCACTCACTGCAAGTTTGGGGCACCACCTTCCTTTGAAGGAAATATTATTATGAATCAATTTCAAGAACTGATTATGATTTCTCTATCAGTCTTCAGGGTCTTATTCATCTAGAGCACATGTGTCAATCTCAAGGCCCGCGGGCCAAGTGTGGCCCGCCATATCATTTTATGTGGCCCGCAAGAGCTTAAAAAGAGTGCTTTGACCAAAAACTACATTTCCCATAATTTCCCTGTCGACTATGATTACCGCCAAGTGACGGCGCAGCGCCACTACCTCATACAGTCTATGGCCACTACACGGCAGTGTTTCCATGTCAATGTCAAGGAGTTTAATTGAAGGTGAATGAATTATCCCAAAATGTCCAAGAAGAGGCTGTTGTTGATTTTACAACAGCCCATTTTAATGGGTATTTATTGTGTTGTTTTTCTGAGTTATGAATATGTTAATTTCTCTTAATTCACTTGGATATTCACCCTGATATTTGATCCATGATTGAAGGAGTTATGTGGGTTTCATATGTTGACAAATTGTAAGGATATATGTTATAACAGAGCAACAGGCAAACATTTTTTTTCAATGTAACTGTAATACTTGTGACTAGAATAAGTAATAAATTCAGAGTTATTTACCATGAAGGAGTAATTAATTTTTTTTACATTATTTTACATTTATAAGTTACATCTGGCCCTTTGAGGACCGCCATTATGCTGATGTGGCCCTCTGTGGAAATGAGTTTGACACCCCTGATCTAGAGCTATCAACCAAATAATAAAGTTGAAATAATCTCAAGATCTCAAGGGCTGTTCAAGCTTATCTACAAAAATTATGAGAGCATAATAAAAATATAGAAATCTAGTTACATTGCCACCAAAAGAAAAAGTTTCAAAGTCTTCTGATGTGGTTAGCTAACTTAAAAACGAGACAAAAAGTGAGAAGTGAACAAGGGAAAATGAACATAGAAAGGAACCCTGAACTCTGTGTGCCACATATTTTTTGCAATTTCAAATGGGTTTAATAGAGAGGTCCTCCTTATCTAGACATAAGTTGCTTTACCAATGGTGAACTACCAATAAACCCATACCTCTTCCTGCTGTGGTCAAAATCGGCTCATGACATCAGATTTCACGCTATATGGTGATCATCTATCAATGCATTATTTATATACACTCACCGGCCACTTTATTAGGTACACCATGCTAGTAACATGGACCCCCTTTTGCCTTCAGAACTGCCTCATGCCTCATCCCTAATTATACTAAAGGGCAATGAATATGTTCTGATACACCCCTAAACTACCTAATTCATTTGTAGTGCTATTGAACAACACTTATTTTTTGACATTGGTTTGAATAAGTTTAGTTTAGGATGCGAAAAATGGCATATGGTTAAGTAAATTAATTTCAACCCACTCTCATGACTGAATTGATTCAGGGCGATGAGTTGATCTGCAATGCAAGATTCTCACTAAGAAGCAAACAGATACTGGTATGACAGGCACAGCAGCCCCAATGCAGAATACAGAAAATAATTCAGAAGAAAAGACACAGTGTGGGAGGTATATCTGTTCACATACTCTATGCATGTATGCTTTCCAAAGTGGAGGAGCCCTGTCATAGCCAGCTTTCATCAGTTTGCACAGAGATTTCCTTCTCAAAGGACATTTTCTTTACCAAGTGAAACTCTTGCTGGCACAGCCCGTCGATCAATCCAGAATGACACCCATGACAGCATCACCATAAGTGTTGCAGGAAAGTAAGTCTGCAGCAGGAAGAAGAAGATGTGGCGGCGCAATGTGAAGTTGATGTAGAGACGATTGTACCATCCTGCAAATAAGTAACGGAGAAACCAGATTAGCTAGTGCAAAAAAATTTAAAGATTCATCAAAAAGACACTGGTTAAATAAGACATCTGCAGCAAATGGCAGGTTTAGTTTGTAACAGTTTGGAAACAGCATTGTCAGTACATACTACCTATCTACCTATGTACATTTTTACCGTTACATCCATCCATTGTCTTCACTGCTTTTCTACCAAATGGTGTTGTGGGGTCAGTAACTGCCTTCTTTAATTGTAAACGTGGCTTGGCCTTTATGGAACCGCTTTAGCCTTATCTAATTTGTTATGCATATTCAAGTCAGGTGTTCCACGTTAAGCTCCTCTTTTCTAAGCCTGCTTTCTGGAACAGACCCCAGGCTGAGAGCAGGTTTTCAGGAGATCTAGCTCTCATAGGCTTTTTTCATAGTTTCATAGTGTGGTTCATTGCAAAAATGTAATTTTTAGACCATTGATTGTCCATTTCAAGTGGATGAAGAAGCAATATTACACCTAAATCACCTAAATGAGTCAATGAGTTAACCAGACCCTGCGCTACCCCGTGGGTCTCCACAGCATCACACCAAACACAGACACAGCAGCTCAGTTTTCAGCACCTTATTAAGTGCCCAGGTACTCAGGTACCCAGCTTCTTGAACAGGAGCTCCCTCTTACTCCTTTCTGTACGTTCTCTTCAGATACAGCCAGCACACAGGCTTTAATGATGAGCTGACTGGCAGTCTCAGCTCAGCTATGCTCAGCCCACCTGGTGCTGGCTGTGCCTTCCCTGGCAGGGCCCAGCTTCTTGAGAGGCTCCTGAGAGGACCACTCAGGCCACATCCACAGGTCACTTTATTTATTTTGACAGCCTTAATTCTTGCTCAGTATAAATAACATGTCACCCCTCCTTAAAATGTATCCTCTATACATTACAAGAAAGTTGGTTTTCTGCTGGTTGAAGGGCAACCCATGCCAGCCTACATTACTGATCCCTTACCCTGACCCCAGGCAGACATTGCAGGATGAGATGACGAGGTAGAGATGACCAGAGACCTACTGAAAACTCATTTCCATTGCCTATGTTACCTCAGGGAAACCCCAGAGACGGTGTTTGACATTATCATGTAATGTGTTGTTAATAATATAGCTACAATTCGAGGAGAGCAATAAAGTTATTAGTAAAGTTAGTAAAGATATAAATATCAAAGGGATTCAAGCAGCAACCCTTGACCGTAAAATAAGTCTCTATGCTGATGATATTACTTTTCCTCCACAACCCACAGTCCTCCCTCTCTGAGTCAATCAAGCTCATAGATAAATTCTCACTCATATCGGACTACTCCAAACTGGTCCAAATCTGTTGTCCTCTCACTTATAAATAATTTTCAAAACACTCTTTCCGTACCACTGCAGATGGGGAATATCAAATATCTGGGTGTCAACGTCTCCAACAGGCTGTCAGAGCTCACAGCTGAATTATGTTCCACTGCTGAAGAGAATTGAGGATGACTTGACACGGTGGGCTAACCTCCCAATTTCACTAATGGGGAGAATAGCCACAATAAAAATGATGGTCCTTCCCAAAGTGAATTACCTGTGAATTACCTTACCATGACTCTAACGCAACCGTCCTCTGCATGGTTCAAATCTCTGAACTCAAGCATTACAAAGTTATTGTGGGGGAAGAAAACACCCCGGATTAGTTTTAAGACATTACAAAAACCCAGGGAATTTGGTGGGTTAGATCTGCCAAATTTCCACCACTATTTCCTAACCAATAGACTGCAGTATATCGTAAAATGAATCACACATGACCCATTGGATCAGGCCTGGCTGGATATTGAACAAACATACTGCAGAAATATCCAAATATCTGACTTACCATTCATCAGTAATACTGTTAAACGACACAGGTGCATGGAAAACCACAACATAGCTGCCTCCCTGACAGCCTGGTGGGAATTCCTCAAAATCACAGGGTGTTCACTTACTCCATGCGGCTTCGCACCCATCTGGAAGAACCCTCAGGTTTCAAAACTACTGAACTGCTCGTCATGGAAGTCAAAGGGGATAACATATCTGTCAGACATCATTAAAGACAGGAACTTCACCCCATTCCATGACCTAGTGACGGAATACAGCATCAACAAAAATAGTTTTCTGGAATATTTACAACTTAAATCTATAATTCAGACTGAAATCAAAATTAGACCCACACATGTGGACTCAAGTATTTCCCCGGTAGTGGAAAAATTTCTCAACTTATCCCCCGAAAGCTACAATCCAAAATATATACTCTGTTAACAAAGAGTGACTGCTCAATCGCCCTGTCCTCCTCTAAATGGGAGGCAGACATGGCCCTTACTCCAAACCATGAATTCTGGAAACAGATTTGCCTTATCACCTTCAAAGTGACTCAACCAAATCTGCAGCTCATACAAGATAAATTCCTCTGTGGAACACATTACATGGGATGAAGGATGTTCAAAATGGGACTTGCGTGATCCGACAGCTGCGCACATTGTGAAGATGGGACACCAGATCACTATTGATGTCGGGAGCCATCCCTTAAAGGGGGGGTTCTGTCACGATTCTGTGTCTGTCTGCCCTGTCACTCACCTGAACCCCTCCTCTCCTTGTCAGGTGTCTCCTTGTTCTCCGCCTATCAGATGGCAGCTATCCCCAATCTACTGGGTATTTAGTGTCTCCTCTGTAAGGGGATAGCTGCCAGATCTGTTCCCTGCCGTGCCCTGTTCCCTGCCTTGCTCCATGTTCCTGTGTCCTGCTTCTCCTTGCTAGTCTCCTGGGTTGGTTTCCCTTTCAGCCAGTTTTGTGTTTTTGTGAGTATTTGATTTGTCACTTTGTGTTCTGGGTTCCTGTTTTTAACTTGTCCTTCTGTTGTTAGTTTTAGTTCTAGTTTTGTATTAGATAATTTATTTTTCCCTGCGGAGGCCTGTTGCCCCAGGTGATTGTTTTGTTTGATTGCCCCAGGATTTTCTGTTGTAACTTTATTAAACTGTGACTAAACCACATTCAGACTGTGCACTTGCGTCTTCCTTGTGAATCCTGATAATCAGGCTGCTGAAGCTGACTGCCAAACTGGCCAACCTGGGAGTACCAACACCCACTCAAAACTGGATCCTGGACTTCCTTACGGACAGTCCACAAATGGAAAGGACGGGTAGGAAGGTCTCTGCAGAGCTCACAATCAGCACAGGAACCCCGCAGGGCTGCTGCCTCAGCCCTAAACTCCTCTCACTGTACACATACGATTGCACCCGTCCCCTGCACAGCAATATCATTGTCATTAAGTATGCAGACAGCACAACCATCCAACTATCTGCATACTGGGACCTGGTCCACAGGATTACAGTCTATGGAGAGGACAATGACCTTGTCCTCAACATAGAAAAAACAAAAGAACTCATTGTGGATTACAGAAGGAGAGCCCCTCCCCTGCAGCCACTCACCATCAATGGAAATGTGGTGGAGTGGACTGACAGCTACAAATTCCTTCACATCACTGAAAAAAACACTTTTTTTGCCACAGTGAAAAGGGCCCAGCGGAGGCTGCACTTCATCAGACCTCTGAGGAAAGCTTCATTGGCATGAAGTTTGACATCAATCGGCCTAATAGTTCTCGAGATATAAACACAAATGTGATTTTTCAACTATCGTGCTGCCCCTTGTGGCCAACGTACAATCCAAAATGCGTAAAAATTGAACTGGTTCTTCCTCTATGAGTGATGAATCTGTCTGCCAAATGCCAAAATTCAAATCCAAATGGTGTTCGAGTTATCATGGTAACTCGAAAAACATGCAGCGATGGCAGTGGAGGCGGACGTGGCGATGACGGTCAGGGCAAAACCATAATATCCCACACACTTTGCATCCGTGGATATGATTATGCTTCAAGTTCAACAACAGAGATGATATTAATTCAAAAATAGTTGATCAGCTTATTTAATTGAGCAGTTCATTGCTATTTTCTTGTTGTGACATCGCTTAAGTTTTTTATAGAAATTTCTTTTACATAATTAGGTCACAACAGGTTAAATACAACAAAGGACATAAAATAATTTGCATTGTGAAATGGGTGCTGGCCTACCTTCCTTACTAAATCAAGCTTTTGGATATCAGCTGCCTCTGAAACATGTGCCATCCATGCTGGCCACCATTTTGGAAATGATGTCATGGGCACACAGATTCACATCGTGTCACGTAACTACCACTAACTACCAAACACAGCACAATGTAGTCCCCCCCTGCTGGACAGGGGGGGATTACTCAGAACCATTCATGGTACATCAATGTGCAATGTGCGACCCAGCCCCGGATGAGCGAAAGAAGATGGATGGATGGATATATAGACACAAAAGAAGATCCAGCCCTATTACATTTTTTAATAGCTGGCGACTCCTGCAGGGTGACTGCTCTGCTCCAGTCCATCTGCCACTGGCCTTCTGGTATTTTGGCTCAGGGCCAGCTCCCCTGCCTCTGTCAGAGGTGGTGGCGGTGGTAAAAAAGATTCAAATTAGGTAACCCCATGAGACTGCCTCTATGTCCCTTTTTCACCAGTGGGATTTCATCTAAGTAAAAAACATTTTAGCTCAAATACAAATCCACCAGATTTCAATCAATGGGATTACAATTGTGATTGCATAGTTGAATAAAACATATTAAACTTACGCACTGACTTCAGCAACATGTTCTCCCATGCCGACTAATCCAATCATCTAGGGTGGGGGGTGGGGGGGCGCGAAACCAATGATGTAGCAGAATGGCCATCTTCCCCTGATTCGGAGCTAGTGACACAGACACACCCCTTACTCAGCCTCCCGCATGTGACATAGAGTCGGTTGGAGATATAGCTGTGGCTGCATTAAGTAAGAATAAACGTGCAGGAGAACAATAGTGTTCCTTCCCGGAGCACTAATAACTACCGGGTATAACTAGTTCATACATCATTAGTAAGGTGTTAATTAATGAGGTATCAATGAAAGTGTAAAGTGTTTGTTAACAGTTTGCTGATTTAATTTATAACAATGCTTATTAGATAGTAAATAGGTAACTTACAAGCTGTTAATTAAGAAGTTATAAATGACTTTTTGAGTTATAAAATGATTAAAATGAGTTATAAATGAGATTTTTAACTATACCTTAAAAATTAGTAATAGATTATTGATAATAGTAATATTAGAGTATTGCTTAGTAAGTGCTCCAGGAAGCGGAGTACTATTGTTCTGCACGTTTCTGTCCTTTTATTATTATTCCACTTCCCTATCTTGCCACAAACCTTCAGCGCGCTGTATCTCGAAAATGGTTCAACACACACACACACACAAATGATACACCAAAATGTGCGGCTCAGCCCTGGCAAGTGTGCTCGGCTTTTTCACAACAAAAGCAAAAACCTTTGACTCGCGACAGTCAGCAAACTATCCAGAATCTGGACAAGTTATATAGAACTTTTGTTTGTGATACTCTCCCAGACGCGTTGGTGTATAAAAATCCAAATTTTGACCAAAATCCACAGAAAAATTTGAATTTTTCATCACGCAGGGGCCAAGAAGTCCTCCGACAGAGCAAAAGATCCCATAAGAAATGAATGGCAAAACGAGCAAATTCAAAAAAATCACCCTCAAACATTTGCTGTAAAGCCATACATTGACATAGAAACTTCATTTAAACTTCAAAACGCAGGAAAACTGCCTGCACCCAACAGCATGTTGATATCTCATATCGTTTTTCATCCAGGCCTTCTCAAAAATATGTGGGTTTGGCATTTTTGATGCAGCTACAGTGGGGAGAGACCAACTGTCAGAGTGTGGGATCACTGAAAAATCAGCTCTCATTTTTGTCTTTTCATGATGCTCCCAGCCACACCATAAGCAGTAGGCAAATTCTTTTTTCCAGTTTTGTCGGAAAATTTGTGCTCTTTCATGCAATGTAGGCCACACAAACACACACACTCACTCAGACTCTTTCTCATACATGCACACCCTCACAGAATGGTGTCTTGTGAGATGGGCAAACCAACGGGCACACATCCCGGAGCACTCTCAAAATTTCAGCATTCTGGAATTTTCTAGTTTATATATATTATTGGGACGTTATTCTAAAGTAGCAACTATTCCTCATATATTTACTGTTGGTAAATGAAGAATAGCTGCATGGGGAATAACATCCCCATGACAAATATAAGCTAATAACTAATACTTAACTAACATATTAACTCGGTCAATATGTTAACTCTGTTAACCATCTACTACAGCAAATGGGTGGAACAAGTTCAAGGTACAGAAATTTCAAATTTTTGTATCAAAACCTTGTTCCACCACAGGATTTTCTGTGTACTGTATGTTTAAAAAAAACACAGATGAAATGTTGGACATTGTGTTTAATGTATGGAAACACACATAATGAGCCATCACATGGCAGAACAGCAGTATACAACAGTTTACAAATCCATGAGGTTTGGGCACTTTTTGTGCTGAACACTGGAGAAACAAGATTTCTGAGGGTTGTTTAATGTCCATACATCACAGCAATGTCATTGATTATCCGTCTAATGACCCGTTGCGATGCTTACAGGCAAGCCACCCATGCTATTCAATAACGCTGAGATGTTCTGCCAGTTCCCTCTGAGTCTCCACACAATCTGTCATTCAATGGCAATTTGCATTACTGTCTAGATAATAGCGCTTGCTGCTTGCCTTCCATTTGTGTCTGAAGTGACTCTCATCAACAATGACAATCCGCTCACACCCACCAACGTACTGGCCTCTTGCTTGCTCGCAGTAGTGCACACATCTTGCAGCTTTTGAGCCATCTCAGAAAGGGTTGCAGAGCTTCCTCAGAGCTTCATCACTGATCATGTCCACTTGACGTAGACGCAGGCCTTGTGCAAATCTAATGTAATCTGTAAATCTGTGTAATCGCAAGCTTTACTACATAGTCTCCAGTTATTGTTTATGGCAGCATAGTTATACAGTATTTCTATGGAAATAAACACTTTTCATCATAGACAGACTAAATTCATATACCTATGCAACAGTTTTGAGGAAGACCTCTGTTAGATTTCAGTGGTTTTCAGCTTTTCCTAAGGTGAACTCCAATAGCTTTGGAAACACACCTTCACATTCACACCTTCCTGTTCACACCCCTGAAGCCCCTTTATGTCCTTAGATCCATAGAAACAAAGGTGACATCGACATTCCACATCTTCTCCAGACAACCCCTGCGGCTTGCCGGCCACTTCCAGCTATATCCTCCATTCACACACATGTTAATGGAGACCACCGAACAGCCACATTTACATACCTCACCTAACAGACACCCACAAATTGCACCTAAGCTGGGAAACCACTCCCCCCTCAAACAGGTACAAGAATGGAGAACCACCATAGTTTCTCCAGAGTTTTTACTTGAATGTTATGCTACATGATCTTGGATGCTTATCCTGTAATTGTTATATACAATCTCTTGTGAAACTCTCCAGTTGTTTATTTTGCACGACCGTTTGGACCAACCTTTAGAATTAAAGAATTCTTCTTCAAAACGGCTTTTCAAGTCTCTTCCTGAGTTTCCCATGCAACCACTAAAGGGAAATAGAATCTTCCATCCAGCATCGTGATCTGGATCAGAAAGATAGTTAATCCTTCAATCAGTGGTGAAACCCAAATCCACCGGAATCTTTCGCCTCAAACTTGCTGAACTTGCTGAATAAACATTTATGTCTAATTGATCTCTTCACTTTCCTCCCTCTGTGGTTATGGTGTTTGGAAACTCTGAAGATATATACAAATAAAGATAATAGTGACCTAACCCTAACCCTAACCCTAAGTGGCGCTGTTGTGCAATTGTGCCCCGTGCATTTTGTACAATTTTAAAACATGACATTTTTGTCCGTTCCCAATGTGCATGCCGAAAATAGTGAGTTTTCAAGCATGTTCAGGCTCCCAAAAAAGCGACTGCTTCGTTGCTCGGACCCTAATAATAATTAAAGCTGCAAGCAGCTGTAAGGGGGCCTTCGCGTTAACACTCGTCGGGGTTCTGGCAAGATTAATGAACTTTGTAGGCCATGCCAAGATTCTTCTCCTCTTTAACACATTTCGAAGAGGAATCTCTTCTGGGCTGAGCAGCATCGCTGTGATTCTGTGATAATGAACAGTCTCTCTACTATGGCTACTATGCGGCTAAACCTCTTAACATAGAGAAAAGCTTTTCTGAACTTTCAATTACAATACCGTTTAGGTGATGCTTACACAATATGAAGGTGACGGGATGAAATCTCTACGTGGACTCGAGCGATAAGTGATTTATGGAAACAGAAACATTTGACCATTGAAATCAAAATGGCCGACTTCCTGTCCATTTCTAACCATCAGTGCAAGAGACTTTTTTGTGCATCTGGACAAACTCTGTAAGCCTACAAATTTTCACCTTCCTACTCCACAAAAAGATTTATGGGGAGGGCTTTTTGAAAATTTCAAGGTGGCGCTATAGAGACATTTAGAAACACCCATTGACAAAGCCATTACCTGGCTGTTCAGGCATACAATGCAATCATGTTCAGCAATTTTGAAGCCTCTATGATGACGTGCCTGCCCTGAAGAGCATTTTGAAAAATTGATGACCAAACTTTGTCATGCGCTAGTGGCCACACCTTTTGACTTCAAAGAATTCTGTACATAAAATTTTCTCAGCTTGGTCCATAGATGATTTGCACCAAATCTGGAGCCGATTGGGTTAAGTCCCTCAGAGCAAATGTTTTTAAAATTAAAAAATTAAAATATAAAAATTGTCAGTTTATGGTCATCATGTCAAGAGACTTTTTTGTATATCTCTTTAGGATGCATTTCCATCCCAATTTTTATTTGCCTACAACAAAGTAAAAAAAAAAATCCCTATGGGGGTTGGTCAAAATTTCAAGGGGGTGCTACCTTTGCATTATGATCCCCCATGGGCTATGCCCTTATCAAGTGTCAGGGCTGTCTGTCCTCAATCAGTGTACCACTTTTCATGATGAATTGAGTTCCTTAAAGCCGTCACAAAGCCACTCGTAATACATGGAGAGGTATTGCTATTTGTTCCCGCCACACGGATACCATTGGTGTTAGGCTCACTGCATTTGCAATGTAGCTTCACAAACTTGGTCTGCATGTATTGCAAGTGGAATGAAGTACATGCGGTCAATTATGTCAGATTACTACATGTAATTGTAAAACCTGATGACTTCCTGTCACCACTAGGGAGCACCATGAGTGAGGTAGGAAGTTAATATATCAGGCTATTCAGGATGGAGCCCTCATCATGTCCAGCAAATTTCAAGGTGCCATGATGTGGGCATGAGAGCCGTTCAAAATGAAAGCGTGAAAAAAAAAATCACCAAATTTTGACACATTGTAGCAACCAGCCCTTTACCAACAGAAATTATTTTGACGAGTGTTGGTCATCATGGTCTCTGGATGATCTGTACCTAATTTGAAGTAAATCGGGCAAAAGCCCTAGGAACAGCTCCTTCAAAAAGAGAAAACAAACGTGTCAAAATGGCTGACTTCTTGTTAGGTGGGGGCTTCCAGAGGATTTTTTGTGTACCTCAGTATGTTTTATAAACCCACCAAGTTTCAAGCATTTAGGCAAAACTCAGAAGTGGGGCTTACAGTTTGAAAACTTCTATGTGGTGCTGCAATTTTGGCCCGTGCATTTTGAACGACTTTAAAATATTAAATTTCTAACCTGTCCCACTGTGCATGCCGAAAATGGTTCATTTTCAAGAATGTTCAGGCCCCCAAAAATACGTTCAGGAAGAATAATAGTAATAATCATAATAATAATAAAAAGAAACACTACAGATTTAAGAGGGTTCTTGCAACTTTGTTGCTCGGACCCTAAAAAGAAGAAAAAAAGAAGAAAAAAAAGAAGGAAACGTACATTTCCTTGTGTTGACTCACTACTTGTATGTTTCTTACACTAAATTTCTGTTTCACCACGTCATCCTGAGGAAGTCATCAAAAGATACAGGAAAGTCCTTAAGGCGTACAAAAAAGGAAGAAAGCTCAGTGTGGCATATCAAAAGGTCGGTGGCACATCGAAAGGTTGGTGTCAACACCGTCGTCGCCAAAGCCCCAATATGTGAGCTGGTGGTTGTAGACCCGAAGAAATACAAGGAGTTGCTGGTAGCTCATACACCACAGCAACGACTGCAGGACTTTGCAAAAAAAAGTGTTGAAGTGTTGGCCTTCAGTGATGTCCTACTTAGTCCAACTTGAATAGTAATCCCTCGTAATACCATCATTTTTGACACCACGGACGGAGAAATAATTAACAGAAATACACTTACGCACTCAATCACCGCACCTGTTCGTTGAGCTCTGGCATCCCCAAAATCTTTTAAAAGCACCGTAGCTTCCAAGTGTCCAGACATACTTTGGTATCTCGTTGCTACCTTGGTTAAACAATTTTTGCACATTCAGTGTAGCTCCAAACACTGAATGGATAACAGGTAGAGATTTTTAAAATGGGGGAAAAAATTATATAATATAAAAACCCTTGTAACAATTTTTTTCCCATAGTGGTGGGAGACAACATGCTGCTGTTGGAGCCCCGTGGATCCCCTAAGTAGCCTACGAAACCTATCAAAGCCTATGGTTTAGTTTTGGAAAAAAAAAAATTAAATCCTGTTTCTGCTCACTATATATCACTTGGAATATCAAGCATTTTGTGACCTGAAAGGAGATTTAGTTTTTGATAAAGCAAGGACATCGTAAAGTAATTAAAACTTGATGCTTCTAGGGTGAAAGCATACCTGCAATCGAGAAGGATGAAGAGACTGTGTCTGTCTTTTCAAGGAGCCCAGAGGTAATAATTGCATTTCAAATACCATTGTCGTGCAGTGAGGTGCTCTGGTACCGATAACGATCATAACGATCATAAATTTGACTTTAAGGAGTCTCAGCAAGGTGTTGTTGTGTAGTATCACATAGTAATGTTACACACCCTTTGTGGTGGCACCCAAAAGAGTTTCAGGCACTGAAACCTCGACTTGATCAGGGTGAAGGCCATCTCAATACGGGCCCTGGTGCGAGCATGTGCAACGTTTTATTTGTGCTGTGCGTCTGTCTGGGGATCCTGATACAGCATGAGATGAGGCAGGCCGGTGTATCCCCTGTCTCCCAACATAACTTGGAATGGAATATACACTCACCGGCCACTTTATTAGGTACACCATGCTAGTAACGGGTTGGACCCCCTTTTGCCTTCAGAACTGCCTCAATTCCTCGTGGCATAGATTCAACAAGGTGCTGGAAGCATTCCTCAGAAAGTTTGGTCCATATTGACATGATGGCATCACACAGTTGGCGCAGCTGCACATCCATGATGCGAATCTCCCGTTCCACCACATCCCAAAGATGCTCTATTGAATTGAGATCTGGTGACTGTGGAGGCCATTTGAGTACAGTGAACTCATTGTCATGTTCAAGAAACCAGTCTGAGATGATACCAGCTTTATGACATGGCGCATTATCCTGCTGAAAGTAGCCATCAGAAGTTGGGTACATTGTGGTCATAAAGGAATGGACATGGTCAGCAACAATACTCAGGTAGGCTGTGGCGTTGCAACGATGCTGAATTGGTACCAAGGGGCCTAAAGAGTGCCAAGAAAATATTCCCCACACCATCACACCACCACCACCAGCCTGAACCGTTGACACATGGCAGGATGGATCCATGCTTTCATGCTGTTGATGCCAAATTCTGACCCTACCATCCGAATGTCGCAGCAGAAATCGAGACTCATCAGACCAGGTAACATTTTTCCAACCTTCTATTGTCCAATTTCGATGAGTTTGTGCAAATTGTAGCCTCAGTTTCCTGTTCTTAGCTGAAAGGAGTGGCACCCGGAGTGGTCTTCTGCTGCTGTAGCCCATCTGCCTCAAAGTTGGACGTACTGTGCGTTCAGAGATGCTCTTCTGCCTACCTTGGTTGTAGCGGGTGGTTATTTGAGTCACTGTTGCCTTTCTATCAGCTCGAACCAGTCTGGCCATTCTCCTCTGACCTCTGGCATCAATAAGGCATTTCCGCCCACAGAACTGCCGCTCACTGGATATTTTTTCTTTTTCGGACCATTCTCTGTAAACCCTAGAGATGGTTGTGCGTGAAACTCCCAGTAGATCAGCAGTTTCTGAAATACTCAGACCAGCCCTTCTGGCACCAAAAACCATGCCACGTTCAAAGTCACTCAAATCACCTTTCTTCCCCATACTGATGCTCGGTTTGAACTGCAGGAGATTGTCTTGACCATGCCTACATGCCTAAATGCACTGAGTTGCCACCATGTGATTGGCCAATTAGAAATGAAGTGTTAATGAGCAGTTGAACAGGTGTACCTAATAAAGTGGCCGGTGAGTGTAGGCCTGGACAAAATTACAAGAAAAACACAAATTGACAAGGATCTGTTTGTAGCATTTAACATTTAGTTGTATTTAATAGTACAAGCCTACCTTCTTAAAGCAGCTAGGAAACTGAAGAGCCCTGAAATAGCCATGAATTATTCACAGAGGTGGGCCACTTTGCTTCCAAATTTGTTACCATGTTCTCTGCATCACAGATAATCTGAAAAATGGACAATGTATGTCATTAGACTGGAATAGTAGGCTTCAGGTGCGTCTAAACAGAGGGATCTGGGTGGCTTGAAACAATTAGTTACATTTGATTGAAGTCATGGCTCAAGATTTCAGTGCAACAGTGACATTTAGCACAATTTGTTTTGTAGTAGGCAGTGGGACTTACCGGCATATCAATGCTGTGCTGTGATTTTCAGTTAACCAAACTTGCCTCGGACGGACAATTGATGCACACAATTGCAGTCCAAAGTTCCAATGACATTTGGAAAAGCTATAAAAGTAAAATCAGACAGATTTGTCCCAAGACTTGTCCCTTACATGAACATTTTAAATGTTTATATATTAATTTTAAAATTAATAATAATTGCTTGATCTTACCTATGACTCCATAAAATGCCAATTTGTTGGCATGAATTCTCCTGTGGCCAGGGAAAGTTATAAATGAACTGCGAGTTAGACTATATGCACAGCGGTTGCTTTGCCAATGTTTTGTGAAGCCCCAACCAAAAAGTGCCACTGGGATAAAGCGACATGCTATGCACACAGCCTGTGGGACGGTTAGTGCATGATTACACCTTGTTCTGTGCACAGAGTGTGGATGATCACTTGGTGGATATAGGAGACGCCATCTCAGGAGAATCTGTATCTCTCATATAAGTGTATTACAACAGTCAGTGTTGTCACGTGTTGTCATTAAGTGGCAACTCAGCCTAAAAAGGCTGACAATTAGCCTAGTCCGGACATGGTGTCTGTTCCATAAAGCAGGCTAAGAAAAGTGGAGCTTAACATGCAACACCTGACTTGAGATGAGGCTTAAGTGGTTGCATCAAAGCCAAGTCATGTTCAACCAATCTCATTAATTCAAGCTAGGCTCAGCTAGCCAGATAAACTGTGCGTGCACATCATTCGTAAGCAGCGCAATGTAGTTGATCACAGATCAAACGGATTTACAATGAAAAAAGAGCGAGCACCAATATTTACTGCCTCAGAGCAGGTGCTTATTCTGGAGAGCTATGAAGAATTCAAACAGCTAATAACAAAAGAAAGGCTGATCAGGAAATTGTTGACAACACAAGTAAACCGATTGTCTAGTGTACACATGATGTTGCAGGATGGCAGGACCGGACCATTGGGGGTTATCAAGCTGAATAGTAGTGGGTGGGGTGCAGCTGCTATCAGTGTGTTTATACTGTTGTAACTGCTGTTACATGGACATAATCAAAACGGAAATTTAACTTGTCTCTCTGGCAATAAAAAGTCAAATGGTGTAATGGTCGGGCAAACACTACACACACTGCTAGGGGGTCCCACATCAGGCAGTGCTCCCCCCATTCCGGAGCTAGTATAGCGTCCAAGGTGTAGGGCTTCTAAAACTTCTCTTGTAGTAGACAAAGACTCAAGAACCGGCACAAGGTAACAGCACAACTCCGTTGATTACTTCAATTCCCAGCAGACACCAAGTTGGCTATGAGTTGTCTTCCACGTGTCCCCCCTTACTATAAGAAATGTCCACATTTCTATGTATACAAAAGAAGAATGAAACACCTAAAAAAACAACAAAAAACAAAGTGTATGAATGTGTATGTATACGTATAAACATACACATTGTTTATATGTATAAACAAATACAAATCATGTACTCATGGTAATTGAATGGGAAATGAACACAGGGTCAGCAGCAAAGGGCAACAAAGCACAAGCATTCAAGAAAAACACCTGTAAACCACTATCTGAATGCCCACTATCACCACATAGCAAGGGCAAAAATGATAATAATAAGATTACTACTGCTAATAATAAAACAAACAAAAACAGTAGCAAAATTATACCTAGGTAAACATAGATTTAATTCTTCATCTGCATAAAAAAAAACATCAAACCGGAAAATGTGAGCATGCAATAAACAGTCACTCCATCACATAGTCTCTAAAGCGTACTAAAGGTTGCAACGCCCTACCAACCTGGGAGAGTCTCAGCGTGGCATCAGTAGAACCGGATTCCCAGTCATGGCTCACATTAACTGACAACTCGAGTATGTCAGTTGTGATGGGTTGGAAAGGTCTCTCCGCCTGCATAGTTCCATGTTCCATGGCAACTTCCTCGTTTGGCAGGTATAACAATGTTTCTACTAAGTTCTCATGTCACTATGCATAGTTGCCCAATAACTCACTCCTGGCACGTGCCAAGACCCAGTCAAATGCAAAGTGAGCTGTCAAAGAGGTGCCATGCAGATGTCCCAAAACCTCCGGAACCAAGACAGTAGGGACCACAACCTGAGTCTCCTCAAACCCTGGCTGACACCCTTCAACCGCCATCTCGAGGGTCTCTGACCAGTCTCCAACCAGGACACAACTTGTCAATGTCTGTGTCATTCTGCTGGAGCTCCCTGATTTTGGAGCCATTGTGTCACAGGGTGTAGAGTAAAGTTTGGTCTCCATGACCCTGGGAGTCGGGGGGTGAAGGCCGGAGCTGTGGACAGTGTACACACTGTCCACATTCATAACTGTCTGGGTACCTGTGTCCACCAAAGTCTGGGCAGCACCAGGGGCTTTACAGCCCATCTGTCCTGTGCTCACATCAGGCCTACATAACAGGAAATATGCATTCGTGTGTTAGACCCCACTTTTGTTCACAATAGACCAGACATATTGGTCCAATTCCAGGGCCTAGCAACTGCAACGTCCGTCCTGTCAAAGTGAAAACAGGTGCAAACAGCAGTATTTAAATGAGGAGTTTGCACGTTGCCAGCCTTTCCATCATGGTGAGTGCTGAGGAAACGTGAAAGTGCAAGAATAAAATTGATTCCCTGGAGTTGTAAGTCTTTGTGGCTGAGGCAAACAAACACATCTGGCAGAATAAAGTAAAAAGTCTGATGCTCTTGATCATGGGCTACAGGTGACACAAGAGGTGTACAAGAGGTGCGAGCAGTTGCCAGTATGGCTTGTGCGCTCCACCGGGACACTCGGGCCATTGCTGCGCACACCAGGCAGCTAGTCAGCGCCGTGTCTGGCCTAACAATGGCCATACATTCACTGACCAGAGGAGTGGAAGCTACAGTGCAGGAAGTGGCTGGTTCTTCAATCAACATAAGAGCTGAGGGACTGGAGCAGTCAGGAACAGACGATGGTGGACCAGAGAGTGCAGGACCAGAGTGCATGCTGCGGAAAAGTGCTATTAATTATGTTTCAAAAACAACCAAAATATAGCCACAGAGTTGTCATATTGACAACAGTTAATATTTTGTTTGGATTTCAGATTTTCTTCTGTTTATTCTTGAATAATATACTTCTCACATTCAACAGGCGTAACATCTTATTTCTCTGTATCCGTTCTCTTTTTTTGGATGAAAATAAAACGCACCATAAACAGCTCACAGTAATAATAATAATCCTGATTTGAATTAGTTTTTTCTGCGTCGGATGTATTATATTATATATGGCAGGAAATCGGCCATCTTGATTTGAATTTTTGAAATTTAAAAACATCTCCAATGGGGTTAACTCCAATGGGGTTATCTCCGATGGGGCTTCAAATTTGGTACAAATTTTCAGCTTTCTCAAGCTGAGAAAATTTTATGTAAGTCAAGGGTGTGGCCACTAGTGCATGAAAAAATTTGGTTATTCGTCATCAATATTTCAAAATGCTCTTCCAGACAGGCACTTTGTCGTAAAAGTTTCAAAATTGCTGAACAGGATTGCATTGTATGCCTGAACAGCCAGGTAATGGCCTTGTCAATGGGCGTGGCCAAATGTCTCTATAGCGCCACCTTGAGATTTTCAAAAAGCCCTCCACATACAGCTTATTGTGGAGCAGAAAGATGAAAAATTGTAGGCTTGTACAGTTCATCAAGGCGCACAAAAATGTCTCTTGCACTGATGGTCAGAACTGGACAGGAAGTCAGCCATTTTGGTTTCAATGTTCAAGTGTCGCTATTTCAATACATTACGACATATTTATTATTTTGTCACCAGAGTCTGCCTAGAGACTTCATCGACTACATCAACTACTCAACATATTGTACAAGATCACCTTAATGGCATTGTGATCAAAAGTTCAGTTCCTTGCCTGTTAACGCCCCCCTTTGCCTGTTACTCCGTCAATTTGTGTATTATGGTCAAGCTTCGACTCAGTAGTATTTATTTAATGCACAGGTGCTGGAACCGGGGGTGCCAAGGGGGCCAATGACCCACCCACACACACACACTTTATGGCCCATCTGGTTGTGTTCAGACTGCGCTGACAGGCTGTGAGTGAGGGGCGTGTCTGTCACTAGGTCCAGGATGGGGGACTGGACTGCCCGGGACTGCCTCAATGTTGGACCTCCAAGCAGAGAGTGTGGTGTTTGCCCCGGCCAGTATAAACACACTGATAGCAGGTGCAGGCTTGTTTTTGTAGTTGTAATATTGCATCTTTTGATTTTGAATTTGAAGTGTTTTTGAATCTGAAGTGTTGACAAAGCAAAGTATTACTGACAGTCGAATGTGACATATTGTGTTGTCAGTTGTCTCATCGACTTGCCATGCAAAAAAGGGAGCAGACTGAACTTCATTTAAAATCTCATTGGTGACAGTGGCTGAAATTACACAAATTAAATCATTTTGTATGGTTTGGGACATGCCAGAAAACACAGATGATGACTGGAATTGTGTGGCTAGTACAGAATCATATTTGGATAATATTGCAATGAACTCCCTGTAATTACCTTTATTAGCAGATTCACTGCTCTCATCCTGTCCTGACGGACAGCTCCTGACTGCCAAGCAGTGAGGTGACATCAATAAGGTGATAAAGGAAGGCCCATTTCTTTTTTACTACTTCATTGTGTTTTGCCACCTGGATTTGAAGACCTTTATAAGCTTCATGTTTGCTTAGCCGTGCACATGCATTCATATGTTCATTGCTTATTTCATGTCTTTTATATGGCCTTGTGAAGTTGTGCAGGTCATCAAAACCAGACCACAAGACCAAATAAGAGATCTCTGAAGGGGTTTAATCAAGAGGCATGACCAACATTACAGGCTCCTTGTCACTGAACTTGCTGTTATCCAGTTGACCTTTACATACAAGGAGAGCTGAAAGGGATGGTTATTCTTCCCTACCTTTTTGACCAAGTTAATTTTATGTGTTGGTCTGCCCTGCTACTTGATTTTAATTTTCTCCTCAAAAGGGAAACTAGTAAATGGCTTCACCAAAACCAAATCAACAATGGTAAACATAAATAAATAAACAGTTAACTATAAAAAGTTAACAAGTTTTGGAACTAAGATCAAAACAGGAAACAAACATGATAACACTATCTTTAGTGTAATCACGTTAACAGCAATTCCAAGGAGACACAACTGGACACTTTAGCAATCCGCATGGGACTGAACTAGAAATCCAGCACGCAACACTGGTGCACAGGACCCCAGCCCAGATCCATCCACTGCTGTATGGCAGCCTAACCCCTGACTCGCCCCCGCCAATCGAACCTCAAAGTATTACCACCAATGACAGGGAGGGACTTAACCTCAACTGCCCCCTGACGACTCTACTGAGTGGACCCACAGGTGCCACAGCAGCCTGCACTGGGCCCACCACGCCAATGGGGCTGATGTTCACCCATGCAGTCCAGGGCACCGGTAGACCACTGGCACAATGGCACAAAAGAATGCACAGTTTGGCCACATGTTTACATGGTGAGTCATGTTTGATGGGTCTCCAGATCAGTGTTGCTGAGCTCCCCTAACATGCAGAGTGGTGATAAGGCTGGAATGGAGCAACCTAAGTGCAAAGACAGGTCTTCGCCAATCCAGAGCCAGAATTGGTGTACTAGCGTACATTCCCACATAGCATGCAGATATTGATAGCGTGTTTTCTTCACACTATGCATTGGACCCATCCTTTGCCCTGTATAACGTGTTCTCTAGAGAACTTGATATAGTATGAGCTGCAGATTGGGTTGGGTCACTTTGAAGGCATTAATGCAAATCTGCTTCCAGAATTCATGATTTGAAGTGAAGTAATGGTTATGTCTTCCTGCCATTTGGATGGGAGGCCCCTGTCTGAGAAGCCTTTAACTACCACCAAAGAAGGTGCTTTTCCTACATCACTGTGGAGGTAGGGGTCTGACTGACTGGTCAATGTTAAAAACTTACTGAAAACTTGCTGCAGCTTCATCTTAAGGTCTCAGGGTCTTAGGGGCCTCAAGGGGGGACACTCTTTGCTCAAGCTGCTACCTCTGACACCTGACTTTGAAAAAGGGTTGACAATGGATGGATGGATATCAGATCATTTCTCAATCACTTTAACTGGTAAAGAAAATGGTCAATGAAGTTCATTAAACACATACACTGTCCATGAAATGAAATCAGCTTCCGGATATCTGTCTCTCTCTTTCCCTCGCTTATTGCTCTCTTTGCTGTGCTCATTCATTCAATATGGTCAGTGTCAAGAGTTGAATAAAAGGATATGTCACTCTCAGCCTGGATGATTAAAATTGTTGTAACATTGATCGTCAACATTGTTGGGTCATCATAGATTATCAGTTATGGCACACAACATGATAATTCATATTATTAGACATTGATGCATTAAATTGCTTGGAACATTGAAAAATGCTTGTGATGCCAAGATCAGGCTAATATCAGGCTGAAATCAGGTAGTGTACATTTGGCATAAGGTCAGGAAGATAGATCAAGAAAAGGCGAGAGAGAGAAAAGGGGAGAGAGAGAGACAGAAAGGAAGAGAGACAGTGAAATAAGCCACAAATGTCTCTAGACCAGCTGTCACCTCTTCATACTTTTTTCATACTTTTTTCCTGGTAGGCCCTTATTTTTGGTAATAGCACCCCAAGTATACCACTGCTGTAACTGAATGACTTGTCCAGGCAGTTTGGTCCACATATGACTCATGAAAGCTGGACCTGGACTAAACAAACCTGGACTAAATAAAGGTGTGAAATTTTTCCACCACCCACAACCTTGCTCGGACCTTTGTCCCAGACTATATCATAGTGCCCCTAGGGTGAGGGTGAAGACCTTAGACATTTGAAAGTGGCTCAAAGTAGAAACACTAGCCGTCTGAGGAGATTCGGTGTGAATTTCACTGGTTCTGTCCCTATAGAACTCACTTGATAATATTAGTGCTATCAAAGATTGCCTTAGATTTTTGATTGGTTCCTGTACTGGAATGAGAAGAATGGGTTTATTTTTTTTTTCTTGAAATAGTTACTCTTATCAACAAGTTCTCAAAATTAAATGTGGTATCCTGGGAATCTGCTACAGTGCTATAATGGTTTGTTGTTGGTTGTGATACAAACAACTATGTAGCTTGAATTACTAATAAAAATATGAAACCATATGTACACCATGAACTGCTAATTTTAAATTAATAGCTGTCAGCATCTTCAATGTTGTAATACATCTTGAATTCCTTGAGATAAAAATAGATAATCCGTAACATAAACTTTGTCCTGAAAATAGAACTAGAGGAAATATCGCAGGCTTAAAGTAATCTGTATTTTTGTTCAGTAATTATATGCCTGCACATAAAGCGTGAACTGACACCAGACATGACTCGTTCGGATAACTGCACTGCCATTGCTCTTATATTGTTGCACACAACAACATGGATTAGTTATAAATCAATTTGTCTGAAGACATCTGAGCTGTTGTTGCCTAAGTTACTGATTTGTGTACCTGTGCTGCTGTAGAAGGCCAAGCGAGATGTGGTGTGGAACTTCTGGATGAGGAATTGTGATAAGGAGATGCGATCATCAGTGCTCAGGGACTCATCGCCACTCTTCCAGTACAACATCAGGTCCTCATCTGTGTAGGCATCTGCAAATCAATTAAATCATTTTATCATGATGTCATGATGTCGATCTCTCAAGCTTCATTCCCTCTATACCCCTGGAAATCTTTATAATAATAGAGTGAAGAGTATATGAGTTAAAACGAGTCAATATCTGTGGTCATGTTGCTTGAAAATCCTTGCTTGAAAATCCTCATTTGGTGGCTGACTGTGTCCATGTTCTGTGAAAGGTGAGTCACACACAGCACCCCTTCCTTACACACATACTGCTACATACACCTCCTGCAGCTGTGTCCAGCTCCACTTACACATATCAAAACCTCTCTCTCCATAACTTGGATTTGTGTGTCTTTTCAGTCCCAGTTTTTCTTCAGCTTGGTGTGTTCTTACTTCGGTTTTTGATTATTTATAACCAGATTCTGAAACGAGTTTCTGGTAAATGATATATGGATATTGGCCATTCTCCAATACCCAATATCATATGTTTCTTCTGGCTCCAAACTGCCAAGATGGCACCACCATGTGAGCCAGGCTCCTGGTTTCGAAAACAGCTCTTCACAAACCAGTGGGTGTTGTAATGGAGGGTTGGGGTTTGGTTCAGACACAGTGCTTTTTACCAGGCCAAAGTGTCTGGAGGTGCAGCAGCAAATGGTGGCCCACACCTCCTCCTCACATCGTGGTGTTGGCAACTCCAACCATTTTCCGCGAGTCACACCTAACCAGCTCTGGAGCATTACCTCGAGAGGACCTAGAAAGCAGTAGTACTACAGTGCTCCCTGATATTAAAGCTGCAGCTCCTGGCATACACAACAGAGTGCTCCAAGATGACATACATTATCAGACAATAACTTCCATGGCCGTCTGCGTACAGACTGCTCACAAGGAACAACTTTTCAATCCTCTCCAACACTTCCCTAGCAGTCTGAACCAATTGACAATTGATGAACCATGCTATCATCTTGTACCTGATTTCACTCTCCATCACTGCTTGATAAAATAAAAACAAGATTGACTAATGCCGAACACCTTCAGTCCACTCAAATAAATACAGCCTTTGTGATCCCCCACCTACTGAGGGATCCAATCTGGACCCTCCTTGTGGGGTTAGCTCTGCTGCTTTATAGTAAGAAAGCAGAGATGCCATCAAAGACTTTAGATTTCTTTTTGCATATATGGCTGGAAAGTGACCCTCCAGCTCAATCAGGAAGTTGGGGAAGTCTTCCTGGAGCCAAGTCCCTGTAAAAACCAGCAAGCCTGCCTTCAAAATAGACTCTTGCACTTGTGTGGAGCCCGTCCATTTTGCTCCTAGGAGAGCAAGTGTTTTTGAGGATCATGTCGGGCAGCAGTGGTCAACTGCCTCTCCAGTGGAGAGGCCTTCGGATCCCCTCACGTTGATTTTATCCCAACGTCCCCATATCACAAAGAAACAAGTTTGTTTGAGGGTGTTGGCGCCATGTTGGGACTGCTACATGGCCGGAAGAACTTATATGGTGCATGGACAGCAATGCATGTGAGTTTACAAATCACAGTCTAGGTCATACATTCCTGCTGCAGCCACCTGGAGATCAAAGCAGCCAGAGGCGCCTGCCAGGCGACCCCCCTTGGGGTCGGCGCACACTTTGCTCCCCGGACGTTAGGTTTCAAACCTGCCCGGGTGGCCGCTGGCGTGAAACCAGCGCGGCAATCACCCGCACCTAACCTGGTGACACAGGTTCCATAAAGAGCAGGGGGGTAAGGAGCCCTCTGGGAATAAAAGTCCAAGAAACCAGCTCCTCATTCTCTGCCGCCGCAACTCTGCCTCCATTCCTCCACCACGTCGACTCATCAGCTGACCAACCGGAGCTCCAGCCGCCGGACTTCGCCGCCGCTGACGCACAGGAGCCGCCGCAGTCCGACCGCTCTCCACAGCAGCCACAGGTGCCACAGCCGCTTCGAGCGCTGCACCACAGTCCTTTTCAGGACTAAAAGAGTTGATTTCTGCGTTTGATCCACCACCCGGTGATCAAACCCCGGTCCACCTGGACCGCGAGCAGACGGCAGCCAACTCCGCGGGGAGTCTGCCAACAGGATCACAGATCCTGAGAGGAGAAAGAAGTCAAAACGCCCATGCCAAGAGAGCACCAAGGGGCTGAGGCTCGTAACCTTACTGCACCAACCGATCCGTACCGGGAGAGGTGAGGCACGCCCGTGCAAGAAGAGCACCCAGGGTCTGAGCGCCTCATCCTCCTCCAACTTCGAAACCCACGCTGCAGCAGAGGCAGTGAGAGGGCCGAGTCTGCGCCGTCACGAGGACGCAAAGCACCAAGGAGCTACACTGAGCTGGACCACAGGACAGAATCGGGACCGCAACACGTGGGACACGTAAGGGCTCGATTCGGGCAGAGACTGTGACGCAGTAGCCCCTCTAAAGTATTGAAGCCTACATGAACTCTGTGTTGATGTATGACAGTGTAGGATGCACGGCTGAGTGAATCCATCTCTGACCGGCTCCTATTACTTTTTCGTCTTTGTTCTCGTGTGTCCGAGCGGACCACGTGATCACACGCACGCACACTCACCCATGCACACGCACACACCCGTGCGCACATACGTACACACACACACACACACACACACACACACACACACACACACACACACACACACAGATGCATGCTTGGTTTCCTTGTTTGTTTATTGCTTGTTCAGTCTGTCCAGTCAGGAATGCATGTTTGTTGTCAGAATAATAAATGGTCAACGATAACCTCAATGCACTAATTGTAAAATAGATGTGTCAAGTGTGATTGTTGTACTAAGAAGTGTGTAATTATTGAACCTGCACAACAGTTGCTAAATCCAGGTCAGTGCTCGGATCTTGCCTCCTTCAGAGAGACTCGAGGTAATTTGTAATTTGACTGATTTGATTTACTAGGCTAATTGGTTAACCAGATTATTGGTCCCTGTTTTACAGGGTGGTGATTAATAATTAATAATTCTAATAAATAATAAGCTAATAATCTAGGTTTACCTCCACTAGGTCCCAGTAGTTGGCACCCTGAGTGAGCTGCATAGCTGTCTCATCTCCAGCGGTGTAAGGCCAACTTAAAGGGGATCCTATTTTGAGTCGGTCCTAGCTTGATGGCTGGATCGTCCAAATACTTGACTATATTGGTTGACATAAAGTCCCAACAAATGGTGCCCCGTGGGAGGCCTGGAACATAGCAGTTGTGCAGAGTTCAATAATTATTCAACTTTGAATTTGATTTTAGAGAGTAAAACCCCAAAAATCACAATTTTCACTAACTACCACTAACAAAGCAGCAAAGCTCTCAGTGTGAAAGCTAAAAGCTGCAACGCTAAGACACATTGCAGACTAACTGTGTTACTGCATGCAAATAACTAACCAACTGTCTAAGTAACCTAGCTAAAATTAGGCTAGGGACCCTCTAAAACTGGTGAAGCGTCTCTTCTTGAGTACCCAGGCACTGCCACACAACACCATGAGTGACACAGGCAGGATGAGCACGGAGGAGCAGGCAGGAGGACCAGCAGCCTCTGAAACACCTGCAGCAGTAGAAGAGCGCCAGCTACAAACCCTGGTCCTGAGGATCGCACAGCTGTCCAAAGAGGACGTTGGCAACATCGACAACTACACAGCTGAAGACTGTGAGAACAAAATCCAGGAATGGCTGAGACGTGCTACAGCCCCGACAGAAAGGCTCTCAGTCCCCCGTGTGCTAGGTCAGCTGACCCTCCTTTACCACCGCAAATCTGAGGACCTGCGATAAGGGTTCCAGATCCGGGAAGGTCTCAACCGGGATCAGCTAAAAATAATTGCTTGCTTGGACAGGCAAATCCAAGAGCAACTGGAGAGAATTTCCCACCTGGAGAGTGAACTCCAGACCCAGAGGGATTCCTGTTCCCGCCTGAGAGAGGAGCTCCATGATCAACAGGGAGTAAATTCCAACCTCCGAGCAGAGGTCGCGGAGCAGAAGGAAGAGAATTCCTCCCTGCAGAGGGATGTTACACAACTCCGGCGTGATATGGAGGAACTACGCAGGATTACCCAAACGGAATTACGGCGACGAAAGGACGCCCAAGAGACTGAGGTGGAATTACCCAAACCTGAGCCCAAACGGGAAAGGGAGAAAACCACAGCTGATGGAGCATGAGACAGATTACTCCCACTGCAAAAAGAGGTCTTGCGACCAGTGGACAAAGGCGTGAAAACAGACTGTGAGAGCCTGTTTGACGACTCCTATGACTCCACGAGCGACAGCGACACCTCCTACCGAGACACTCCTGCCCCGACCCCAAAGAAAAAAAAGAATACAGTTCGTCGCGCACTCTCAGAAGCTGTGACAGAACGTCGCCCTCGCGAACGTGACTTGCGACTAAAACAGTTGGAGGCCATGGCCAAAGATGTTGAGCGCTTCAATCCTGCAGACAAAAAGACTACTGTGGATGACTACATCCGAGAGCTGGAGCATTGCTTGGGAGACTTACCAGAGCCCACAGAGAGAGAAAAGGTGAAGCTCATCTGGAAGACAACAAGCAGAGAAGTGCGCAGTTTCATCGAATCACAGCAGCTGTCGATCAGAGATGACTACGCCCGGCTATGCACAGCCCTACGGGAGGAGTATTCACCTTACTCCGACCCAGCGGCTGCCATGACTGCTGCCCTATCAGTACTCCAGAGGAAGAGTGAACCTCCCAAAGATTACCTCAAGCGCCTAAAGACTGCCTACTTCCAGGGGAGAAACACTCCAGGCCAAGAGGAGAACAAAAACTTCCAGTCGCTGTTCCTCCACAACCTGCACGAGTCAATCCGCACAGAGGTTACAATGCACTGTCGGATTAATAAACCCAACACCCGTGACATGAAAAAATACGCTCAGATGTTCTGGAAAACTAAGCTGCAGGGACACAGGAGACAAGAAGAAGAACCCAGAGTGTTGGCATCACAAGCTCCAGAGGCACACCACCTTGCCCTTGAAGGTGCAGAAACATCCCATCCAAGAAACTTTGGGGCAGCCACGTGACCTTATAACTCTCGACAAGTGTACAGTCCATCCCCATCTGGGGATGGACAAAGACAGTCATTGGAGGGGGGATGCACGACATGCCTGGCAGCAAGACAAGCAAAGAAAGCACCTGCACCAAGGCCACAAAGAGCAACCCAAACATTACCAAAAGCAAAGAAGACACGCTGACGGACAAAGTCCCCCTCCGAAAGAACATGATGCAGAATACCAGAGATTCCTGGAATGGAAGCAAAAGGAAGGAAAGGGGGGAGAGGAGCCAACACAAGCATGACTAGGCCGGGAACCTCCTCAGCCCTCAGCAAAAGTCCACTTTGTGGGCTGAGGAAGAGGACCAGGCGGCCCCCGGACATTCTCCACACCTCCTGGCCATCCTAAAGACTCTGAACCTCCTAAACTGACAATCATGGGCACCCTCACCTACAGAGAAAACGACAGACGTGTCTACACCTCTGTCCTGATAGGGGGGAACACCAAAGTCGATGCCCTTCTGGACTCTGGCTCTGAGATCAGCCTCATCAGCCCCCACTTGTCGGCAAGTGTGACCAAGTCAGGACTAGCCCAAGGCAGGCCGGTCATCACTGAACCCTGCAACATCAGCATCACCAGCTATACGCAGGATAAGTCCCCCATCACAGAATGCATGTGGATTGACCTCGCTTTCCAGCAGATGCCGCTGACTCACCCCATCTATGTGTGCGACCTCGACACTGAGCCACTCCTGATCGGGCAGGACTTACTGGACCGGCTGGCACCCCTCATTGACCTCTGGCGAGGATGTATCTGGGCCCAAGTACCAAAACCTAAACCTCTGGACTATGGTGGCAACTCACTGTCAGTGGACAGACGAGGAGCTGCAGAAGAAGGACTACGTGAACCAGGACCAGAACCTGCTCCCGTAAATCAACTCCAGACTCCCAAGCCACCACCTGGTTCGTTGCCCGAGCACTCGACCTACTGCCCTCATGTGGTCAGAGACATACAGCCGACTGGCTTGCCAAACCCAGACACCTCCGTTCCACTCCAGCCTGATGAGACAGCCACCAATCAGAGCCCTTGCAATGATGTGTGCCAACAGCAACTTGCCCCACTCACCTGGCGCCGTAACCAGCTCATGACAACAGAGCTGCGTCACAGCCTCCTCAAAACTACTGGAGAGTCCATATTCACAGTGGGGAAGGAACAAATCCTGTGTCATGTGAACATCGCCCCCAGATTGCTGACCATCATCCTGGCCCAACAGGATGAAAGAACCCTAACTCTGAGACCAGAGCAACAGACATCCTCTCAACTCTCCATCACCTTTCCCAATCCTAACAAGAGCCGAACACTACCACAGCCAAGGGGGGGCATCCTCACCCGACCAAGCCCCCTGGCAGATTCAGCTGAACCAGTCCCCAGACCTTCTGGAGATGATAAAGACAGCAGCCTCACCACAGTCTACACCAACCAGGAGTACGATGTAGGAAGTGAGATGCTCTGCCTCCTGTCTCTCCATCTCCACCAAGCAACATGGCTGGAGATAATGAAGAAGCTCCTACAAGTGGCGTACTGCTTCAGAACCTACAAGCCCAGGAAACCTCCTGACAAATGGCTCCCAACAAACCAGATGAAGCCCCTCAAGGCACTCAGCACTGGAGGAGCCTCGCTTGACAAGTGACCAAGAGGGTCCACCATAGTCAAAGCAACTAACCACTAACCATAACTCACCCATAACTCATCCATCTAACACTAACGCATATAATACCATACAGAACCCTGTACCTTATCTTTTTCTTATCTTCTCAGTTCTATTTGGAACAACTTTCTGATAGATCAAAACCTGCGTTAACTCTGCCCAATTGATGCCTTTACTGTCTACCATGCGTTGTTCTCCATGTTTCTAACCTGTCCAGTCTCCACGTCTCAACAACATAGGTCGAGGCCGAAAGAACTTATATGGTGCATGGACAGCAATGCATGTGAGTTTCAAATCACAGTCTAGGTCATAACTTCCTGCTGCAGCCACCTGGAGATCAAAGCAGCAAGAGGCGCCTGCCAGGCGACCCCCCTTGGGGTCTGCGCGCACTCTGCTCCCCGGACGTTAGGTTTCAAACCTGCCCGGGAACCTATTGGCCGCTGGCGTGAAACCAGTGCGCCAATCACCCACACCTAACCTGGTGACACGGGTCCCATAGACAGCAGGGGGGTAAGGAGCCCTATGGGGATAAAAGTCCAAGAAACCAGCTCCTCACCACAGGACAGAATCGGGACGGCAACACATGGGACACATAAGGGCTCGATTCGGGCAGAGACTGTGACGCAGTAGCACCTCTAAAGTATTGAGGCCTACATGAACTTTATGTTAATGTATGACAGTGTAGGACGCACGGCTGAGTGAATCCATCTCTGAACGGCTCCTATTACTTTTTCCTCTTTGTTCTCGTGTGTCTGAGCGGACCACGTGATCACACGTACGCGCACTCACCCGTGCACGCGCACACACCCGTGCGCGCATACGTACACACACACACATACACACACACACACACACACACACACACACACACAGATGCATGCTTGGTTTATTGTTTGTTGATTGTTTGTTCAGTCTGTCCAGTCAGGAATGCATGTTTGTTGTCAAATGGTCAACGATAACCTCAATGCACTAATTGTAAAATAGATGTGTCAAGTGTGATTGTTGTACTAAGAAGTGTGTAATTATTGAACCTGCACAACAGTTGCCAAATCCAGGTCAGTGCTCGGATCTTGCCTCCTTCAGAGAGACTAGAGGTAATTTGTAATTTGACTGATGTGATTTACTAGGCTAATTGGTTAACCAGATTATTGGTCCCTGTTTTACAGGGTGGTGCCCCGATTCATAATTAATAATTCTAATAAATAATAAGCTAATAATCTAGGTTTACCTACACTAGGTCCCAGTAGTTAGCACCCTGAGTGAGCTGCATAGCTGTCTCATCTCCAGCAGTGTAAGTTAGTAACTTAAAGGGGATCCTATTTTGAGTCGGTCCTAGCTTGATGGCTGGATCGTCCAAATACTTGACTATATTGGTTGACATAAAATCCCAACAGCCATATTTAATTTTCTTTCAATTTATCTTGTGAAATTACATTTTTTAGATTTGTTGGCAACTTTAAGTTATAGCTATTAATCAAATTTACTATTATCTATATCTAGATATCTACCTGATTAGACCTGAACACTTTAATTGATTTGTAACCCCTCCCTTTGATGTGGGCGGGTGATGCACCAGGCTTAAATAAGTTCATTCACAAATTGCTGGGCAGGTCAGAGTGTGGAAGGAAACAGTTTTTGATCACGTATCATAGTATCCACAGTACTTTGTACCTTTATTTTTTGCATTTTTATTTTTATTCTTTGGATTGAAAGTCAACCGGACTGTTAAATAAATTCTTTCAATTGTACTTAAACTCTCAATGTGTGTGTATATGGAATGTGTGTTGGAGAATTTACCAAAGATCAACGCATGAACTGGAAAGTTTACTGTTTTCCCCTAAATTTGAGGACACGGTGCAATAAAAGGATGGCGCATCATGAGTAATGAATGAATGAAAACACAGACAAACACAAGCTTCAAAGCTTTATTATTTGATCTTTGTGTGAATTAAACCTACTGTGGATACTTTGAATCACAATGTCTGATGTGGATGCCCAGAGTGCTGCAGAGGCGGAGAAACTTTTTAAATCACTCTCAGCAATGTGTAGGCGTAAACTTGGAGTATGCACTCGAAAAATGAAGGAAATTAAAGCCCTGCTTTCTGCAAATGATGATGTTGATATGGTGGAGCAGCTGATGAAGGACCTCATGGGACATATCAATCAATTTAAAGTAGCACATAAAGCAGTACAAGTTTTTCTGAATGATAAAGACAAGGAAAATGATCATGTGGATTGGTGTGCGCCACAAATTATGAACTTAAACTGTTTTATGAAAGGTTTTGGAACCTGGAAAGTGTATCAGCATAATTTACAAGCAACTGTGGACCAAAAAAGCAGCATTTCTAATGCTTCCAAGGCCTCCTCTAAATCCTCCTCCTCTGTGAAGACGACTGCAGCTGAAAATGCTGCATTGGAGGCTTGCTCCAAAGCTCTGCCCGCTTTGCATGCGTTGGTATTGAAATCCAAAATGGAGCAATTAGAACTAAAGGCACAGCTAGATGCTGCTGATGCGAAATGAAAAATGCTGGATGGAAATTCTGAGAATCACGGCGATGCAATGAATGCATATTTTGAAGAGAATAAACCTCGAACTGAACACTCTCTTGCTGAAGCATCCTGTTGCTGCCTGCCTTGCCCAAAACCCCACGTCAGAGAGCTGTAAGAAATACAGGGAGTGCAGAATTATAGGCAAGTTGTATTTTTGAGGATTAATTTTATTATTGAACAACAACCATGTTCTCAATGAACCCAAAATACTCATTAATATCAAAGCTGAATATTTTTGGGAGTTGGGGTGGGGCTTTTTTAGTTTTAGTTTTAGCCATTTTAGGAGGCTATCTGTGTGTACAGTTGACTATTACTGTGCATAATTATTAGGCAACTTAACAAAAAACATATATACCCATTTCAATTATTTATTTTCTCCAGGGAAACTAATATAACAGCTCAACATTCACAAATATACATTTCTAATGCACATTTCTGACATTCAAAAACAAATCAGTAACCAATATAGCCACCTTTATTTGCAAGGACACTCAAAAGCCTGCCATCCATGGATTCTGTCAGTGTTTTGGTCTGTCCACAATCAACATTGCGTGCAGCAGCAACCACAGCCTCCCAGACACTGGTCAGAGAGATGTACTGTTTTGTCATTAGTTTTTCTTCTCTTAGGCCCCTTCTTGCCAGCCACGCTGTGGAGTACTTGGATGCGTGTGACGGAGCATTGTCCTGCATGAAAATCATGTTTTTCTTGAAGGATGCAGACTTCTTCCTGTACCACTGCTTGAAGAAGGTGTCTTCCAGAAACTGACAGTAGGACTGGGAGTTGAGCTTGACTCCATCCTCAACCCGAAAAGGCCCCACAAGCTCATCTTTGATGATACCAGCCCACACCAGTACCCCACCTCCACCTTGCTGGCTAGCTTGCTGGCTAGCTTGATTGTTTGATGATCACGCTTCAGAAGCTTTGCAAATTTAAGAGTGCTGCATCCTTCTGCAAGATATCTCACTATTTTTGACTTTTCTGAGCCTGTCAAGTCCCTCTTCTGTCCCATTTTGCCAAAGGAAAGAAAGTTGCCTAATAATTATGCACAGTAATAGTCACCTGTACACACAAATATCCTCCTAAAATGGCTAAAACTAAAAAAGCCCCACTCCAACTCCCAAAAATATTCAGCTTTGATATTAGTGTGTCTTTTGGGTTCATTAAGATCATGGTTGTTGTTCAATGATAAAATTAATCCTCAAAAATACAACTTTCCTAATAATTCTGCACTCAAGAGGAGAGAAGGAAGCAGCTAAATAGTGCTCCGGGCGGGAGCACTGCTGTTCTTCTGCTTTGTTTGTTTGGCTCACGCCCCTGCTGCAGCTTGTATAGGAAGCCATTTCCGTCGGCCGTATCTCCAAAACGGTTGATCGCATACACACAAATGATACATCATAACGTGCGGCTCGGCCCCGGCCAATGTACTTGGCTCCTTCACGACAAAACGGCCACACCACCTTTGACTCACAACTGTCAGCAAACGATCCAGAATCTGGACAAGTTATAAAGAAGTTTTGTTCGTGAGAGTCTCCCGGACGCATTGGTGTATAACAGTCTAAAATTTGACCAAGATTGACCAAAAAACTTGACTTTTTGTCTCTGCAGGGGCCAAAAAGTGCTCCAAAAGAGCAGAAAAAAACAACAACAAACATTCACTGTAAAGCCATACGTTGGCCTAGAAACTTCATTTAAACTTCAAAATGCAGGAACATTTGTCCTCTCTGGTTGAACCCGACAGCGTGTTGATACCTTGTATCGCTTTTCATCATCATTTTTCTCTTTTCACGCTGCTCCCAGTCACACCGTAAGCAGTAGGTAAATTCTTTTTTCCAGTTTTGGAGGAAAATTTGTGCTCTCTCATGTGATGCTGTCCATAAACCTGTGTGCCTTATAAAATTTAAACAGCGAGCCTCAGAGTCAGCCCAGTGCAGCCCCTTTTCTCCATGAGCCTCCATTCATTTTCCGACCACAGTGATTTGCACTTCTACTCGCAACTGTGGCCTCGGTTTTTATAGTACATGCACCAAATCGCATCAGGGCGTTTCTGAGACTCTCCGGTGTGCTTATATTCCATACACATGCAAGCGTTGTCTCTGTAGAGCCAAGTGTTTAGCACGTAGGCAATTTCGCTTTTTCCCATAAGAATGAATGGGAAAAACAGAATCCCTCAAACAAACATCCGCTGCATCGCCATACTTTGACTTCATACTTCATACTTCATTTTAATTTCAAGAATTCAAAAATAGTCTGTTTGTGTACTGCGTTGCATGTTGATAAGTTGTCTCGTTTTTCAGCAGCAGCTTCTCAAACACACTTTGGTCAGAAAGACATAAACTGTGGGTCGGCAGGACCTTTCATCATGACAACCTTGGCTCACTCCCCTGCTGCAGCTCTATAGGGGGCCTGGATAGGAAGCCTCACCGTAAGAAATTAATGGGAAATAATAATGGGAAGCTACTTTCGGGCCTTGCCCCTCAATAGGGCTCTGCCAGGAGCCCCAACCAAACAATTGCACCTGAAATTGATGGGAAATAGTCCAAAGGCAGACAAAGTATTGCAAACCAACGGGCACACATCCTGGAGCACTCCCGGAGCAAATTTCAGCACGTTGGAATTTTCTAGTTACTATCTATTATCTATTATATTTACTGTACACAGTAAAGATAATCAGAAATTGTGGTAGGAACGCTCTGCTTCACTCAGTAGACTTACACAGGAAGACTCAGTCTTAACCTGAGTTGGTCTTCACCTTAAGGAGGGCTAAATTGAGGGTTGATGCTCCAGCACTATTTTCAATCAGTATTACACCAGCAGACATAAACTGGAGAGAACATCTCCTTTTAACCAGCAACAAAGATTGTTTATGTGGGCAGTATAGACCCCTGGAGTTGAATGAAATTAGAGAACAACTCAACTCAACTCAATCAAAAATACAGACCAATTAATGCACTCTAAAAGTGAAAAAGAGGCGACAGAAAAACACATATCTGTGATATCTGTGGCTAAGATTCCAGTGAGAGAAATAGATCATACATTAATACTGCATCCTCTTCTCCTGCATTAGATATGAGTTACTGTATGTATATGATAGAATATGATTTTTGTGCAGCCTCTTAAATCGGCAGTGTTTCTTTTTATAATTTTTTTTAGGCCGCAAAGAACACATTTTTGGGGGCCTCAACGTTCTTGAAAATGGACCATTTTCGGCACACACAACGGGATCAGCCAAAAAAAAAATGTGTGGAAAAAAAATGTGTTTGTGTTTGAGTGCATAATGTTGAAATGACTTTTAAAGATGCCTGTTGCTTTTAACATGTAAGTGTTAAGTCATTAGTTTGGGGTATAAGAGTACACTAAGGGCCTGATTTACTAAGATCCCAAATAAGGGGCGCTAAATTGCATGCTCCTGGTAAGATTTTGCGTGCTTCATTTGCGTGCGTTTTGCGGGTGATTTACTAAGGGAATTTGCTGCAGTGACAACAGGTGCAAACAGCAGTATGTAAAAGAAGAGTTTGCGTGCTGTCAGCCTTTCCATCATAGCAAGTGCAGAGGAAAGATCAAGAATAAATATGATTCCCTGGAGTTGGAAGTCCTCGTAGCTGAGGCAAACAACCGCATCTGGCAGGAGAAAGTAAAAAGTTTGCTGCTCTCGATCACGGGCGATTGCGCAAGAGGTGCGAGAAGCGGCCAGTATGGCTCGTGCACTCTGGTGGCACCGGTGCCTGCACACCGGGCAGCTGGTCAGCGCCATGTCCGGACCAGCGATGGCCATATAGTCACTGAGTAGAGGAGTGGCTGCGGTGCAGGCAGTGGCCGGTTCTTCCATCAGTCTAAGAACTGAGGGACTGGAGGGACTGGAGGGACTGGAGGGACTGAGGCAGGGAGGGACTGGAGGGACTGGAGGGGCTGGGGCAGGGAGGGACTGGGGGGACTGGAGCAGGCAGGAGAGAGAGGGAGGTGGAGGACCGGAGAGCGCAGGTGCCCACGCTGCGTAATAGTGCTGTTTAATTATGTGTTTGGTGCAAAAAACGACCAGGAAAACAGAGCCAGAGATGTCATACTGACAGGTTATTCTTGAAAAATATGTTTAATCACGTTCGCCATACGTAACATCTTATTTCCCTGTATCCTTTCGCTTTTTTGTGAATGAAAATAAAACGCACCATAAACAGCTCACAGAAAATAATTCAGAATCAAAATTCGTTTTCTGCAGCCATTGTGCATCAAACTGGGAGGTTTTGCACCTTCCTTTCAGACGTGTTAAATTTTGCCGCAAAAATAGTCACCGCGGGTTTGATAAATCGTTGTGCGTGTGCTAATATTTCCAATCTGCATATTCTCCTCCCAGGATTTTGCACGCACGCGCTGTAATGCCCCGTATTGCATATGCATTAAGGCCAAGGTACTAAATGGGCAGCGTGCGCTGTTTTGCTCACTTAGAGGACGCAATCCAATGTGCGCACCGTTAGTAAATCAGCTTGCACATTTTTTGTGGGTGACAGCGAGTTTGCACACATTTTTATACACGCAAAGCTTTAGTAGATCAGGCCCTAAAAGGTTTACGAACCCTAATAAAGAATACTTGGCTCCTGGCCATTTGGAGGAAGACAATTAAGATGCAGAATGACTGTAACAGCTGAGGAGCTCGGCTGTCTGCATCTAAACTTGTTTATGGCTTTTGTCATGGCTAAATACTGAGGACTCTGTTCTGGGAGCTCCTCCCCCACAACTCCGTTGTATGAGGTTCTGTGCACATCTTGGAATAAAACTACAGACTTCAGGATCCATCATTTGAGATTGGTGAAATCCTAGCCATAGTAGAGAGATCATTATCACAGAATTATTGGGATGTTGCTCAGCCCAGAAGAGATTCCTCTTCAAAATGTGTTAAAAAAGAAAAGAATCTTGGGATGGCCTACTAAGTTCATTAACACTGTGGTTGCCAGTACCCTGACGGCCGTTAATGTGAGGACCCGCTCACAGCTGCTTGTTTAAGCTTAAGTTCAAATTTAAATTTTAAAGTTTAAATTAAGTTTAAGTTTTCTCTCTTTAAGTTTTTTTTTCTCTTCACCTGCTGTGCTCCATCTGATTTCTGCTTTGCTTTGGGCATTTTGTTGCTGTTTGCTCCATTTTGTTGGTTTGTGCTTGTTGCCATTTACTTACTCCTGTCCACACGGCCGTGCAGTTTCTTAAACAGGCCCTTTTATGGGCATTGATGGGGCGGTTACCTATGTTAATCCTATGTTAATTAGATTAAACAGTCACGCTGTCTCAACTTAAGAAGAGATGGCATTCATCAATGTAGGAACACAGCTGCAAACAATTCTGAGGTTTAAGAACGCGTTGATGAATCTGATGTAGGTTTTCTTAAGAAACTTCTTAAGAACAACTTATGAAAGAATCTAAGGAGATTCTTAAGAAGATATTGGTGAATGAGGCCAAATGAGTATTGGTTTTACACAGGAACAAATTTACCATGCTCCAGCTTGACGATGATAGTAGTGTAGTTTTTTCTCTTCTACCTCACCCTCCCTCACTGTTGTATTCTTCGCATTCCCTTAATTAATTCAGTGTGTGATATAACCAGCAGTGTCCTCTTCATCATGTAACCTCTTCACCATGTTAATCTTATTTTGTCCTGCACTGATGAAAAACATGACCACCTCATGATTTTAAGATGCAGGAAGGAGCCATATACTCACAGCTCTCCAGCTCCAGGGAACAGGTCTGAGAATCCAGAGGGAAGCGGCTGAAGTCCATGTTGCAGGCTGCTGTCACAGTTACTCTGTTCGACAACAGAAACACACATATACATAGTGATATACATATAACATACATATAAAAACAGTCAAGTCACTGCAGACATTTATTAATGTCACTTAGAAACCAATTTCAACCACATAGTGATCTCCACATTACGTTTAATTTACTCCAGTCATGGACACTCATGGACATACAGAAGTTATGTACCATTGGTTTAATGCACTCATAGCAGCTTTTATCCTTTTTTTTTAATCAAATGACAAAAACAAAAAGAATAAGTATATAAAAAAAGGAAAGTTACTCTCTCCTTTTTCTTCCCCATTACTTGTTAAATACACATTTCTGCATTTCTGCAAGTTGTAGTTTTGTGGTTCAACTGACAGGTGTTTCTCTGTTTCCAGCTGTTCATCTGGGTAGAACTGGCTTGAGAGAGGGGTTTAATGAGAACCCACAGACAGGAGCCTGAAGGAACTCCTGTGTTTGTGAAGCTGGTTGTCTGGGCTAGAACAATACAATAGCACAATAAAAGCGCTGGAAAGAGAGCTGCTGTCTCATGTGGTGGTGTGTAGTGGGGAGTCTGCAACAATTGGCACCCAACGTGGGGCAGACACCAAGGAACAGCAGCTATGTAAGTGGGTGGAGAAGCATCGGGTGCTGATGGCAGCCAGTTTAAGACACCTGGCCACCTTCCAGGCTCAGGCAGGGCGGCAAACTGCCTTCCTGGATAGGGTGTTTGTGGCAGGGCTGGTACCAGTGATGTCAGAACCCTCTGCCTGAGTGGGCCAGTGCCGGGAGGACCACTGGCAGCAGTTCCGCTCCACCAGGTGGAGCCCTGTGGAGCAGCTGTCTAACAAAATGGAGCGGCTGAGTGGCTGCAGCAAGCCAGCTGGTCCTGGTGGAGCAGACCCATACCAAGGCCAGAGTCAGGGGCTGCTGGGCATGATCTCCTGACCAGGTGGCCATTGGGTAGGAGGACCGGGAAACCACTAGTGGGGAGCAACCAGCCACGAGGAGTGTTGCTCCCAGCCCATCAGGGTTTGGCCCACCCGGCCAAGTAGTTCAGGTTCCGGCCCTCTGACTTTCCATGGCATGGGGGTGGGGCTGCTGGGGGTGAGGCCAGCCTGGACACTTCCAGCCACAATACCCATAGGTGGTCTCGGCCACATGTTCTGACTCCCTCCCACAGTCTGAGAGGAAAATGCAGCGCACCAAGTGCACCGTGACCCTCGGGCAGGACTAGGAGGAGGCGGAGGACCAAGACCAGGAGGAGGAGGACTATAGCTGAAAAGAAGCTGCAAGGAGGAGTCGTCCTGCCAGAGAAGTTTCCCACAGAGTGCCCTAGCAGATCTCCTGACCAGGTGGCCGCTGGATAGAGGGACCAAAAAGGGAGGGAACCAAAAGTGGGAAGCAATCAGCTTCCCACTTTTGGGAAGCTAACCCTCCTCTCTTCTTTCCCTAACCAGTTGGTTAGGCCGGGTGACTCCCCAGCCTAGATAATCGCGCGGTGGGGAAATGTGGTTGTGGAATGGGCAATCACAGCCTCTTAGGAGACAGCCTCCCAGCCCCTCACCTTTGTCTGGTCCACCTCCACACACTGGTTTTCTTCTACCCACTTTCTTGTCTGTCCTTTAGATAGTTTCCCCATCTATGTTTCTGTCTGTTCCTCTCACTTACCTGTCTGCTCTTCATATCTGTCCATCCACATTATGTCCACAAGTCACAAGATCTGCCTCTCCTATCCCTCTCTCCCTGCTCGACTACACACCTACTGAGGATAAACCTCTGGTCGTTGGCAACTCCATTTTAAGAAATGTGACGCTAGAGGGTCCAGCGGCCATACTTTACAACTTTGAAGCCAGAGTAGGCAACGCTGAGTCAAAATTAAAGTTTCTGGCTAAGGCTAAGTATAAATATTGTAAAACTGTTATCCATGTTGACGCTTATAACCTGTGGTTACGCCAAATGGAGGTCACTAAAATTAGTATGGAGTCACTTCAATGGCCAAAACAATGTCGGACACCATAGTTTTCTCTGGCCCCCTGCCCAATCTTGCAAATGATGACATGTTTACCCGTACATCATCACTTAACCGCTAGTTATCCAGGTGGTGTCCGCAAATGGCATGGGCTTTATAAATAAATGGCAGAATTTCTGGAGTAGACAATGTCTCACTAGGAGGGACTGCATAAATCCCATGTTGGAAGGAGAAGCCCAAATCTCTAGCAACCTAGTGCATTCGTCCTCTCCCAGCCTGACTCAGAGTTGAGACCAGGAGTTGCAGTTTAACACACCTCTCTGCACTTCCCTCTATTCAGTTACGCACACACAACCCCATAGAAACTGTCTGTCATTTGACCGTCCAAGTTTAACAGCAGAGGAGCAACTCTTAACAACCTTATAAAAGCAGTCTGTTGGCTGCGGCGGGGAAGAACCGGAGTTGTCCACGCTGGGCGGTTCGCCTCTCCAGGTAGGCTGGCTCACCTATAATCCTTTGGCAACTTTCCTCTGGTCTCACAGCAGTAACTTTGCGCACAACTTGTTGTGCTCCCCTCCTCTGTTGGGGAGACTGTGCCTGTGCTCTGTGTTAGGTGGCCTGTAGTCCAGGTAACTTCCATTAATAATTTGTGCTAACTTTTATTGTGATTGGCAATTTTATGTACAATTTGCAGGCATGCTGTGGCTGGGCTGTGTGCTGCGGGGTTAGCGGGTCCTGCATCAAGCACACCAGTGTTGCTGCTGCTGTCTTGTCTGCTGATGCCTTGTTCACTGCTGTGTAGTTTGTCATTGTTTTAATGACCATTGTTTCCAGCAGACTCACGGTCCTGTGTGTTGCTAATTGCTGGTCTGCTGACCACTGCTAGGGCGTGGTGGCTTTGTATGATGTTTGCATTTTTGGATTGTGTTTGAATTAATTAATTGTTTCCTATGATTTGTCTTGTTTTTTTGCTTTGTTTTTTGTCTTTTTCTTTGCTTGTTTTTGTCTTTTTGTGTTCAAAGTGCTTTTTCTTCCTGGTTTAACATCCTCACTTAGCCCAGAGTTTAGGGGTTTTTTGCACCTATCGTGGAAGCATTATACCGCAACTAGTTGAACATTCAGTACTTTTTTTGTGCCTTTTAAAAGAAACTTATTTGTTTTATTTTTGAACTCGCATCTGTTGCCCCACTTGATCTTGGGGATTTCATCAAATTACAGGCTCTGTAATCTCAAGCAATCTATTTTTGTTGAGGTACAACAACAATAGATTATTTGAGATAGCACTGAGAATGCTGGTTAATAACTGTTTAGTAACTGGGTAAAGTTACTAATGACCTCTTGGTGGCATCTGACCAAGGTCTTGTTTGAGTACTTAGCTTGTTAGGTCTTAGTGCTGCTTTTGATACAGTTGACCACCAGATCTTACTGAGGAGACTGAAAAATCTACTTGGAATCAGAGGCACTGCTTTAGGTTGGTTCCAGTCCTATCTTTCAGACAGATATCAGTTTGTGTCAATAATAATCAATCTACCTAATCAAAGTCATTCATGGGGTTCTACAAGGATCTGTACTTGGTCCAATTCTATTCACTTTTGATATGCTCCCTCTAGGCGACATCGTCAGGAATTATTCAATAGATTTCCAGTGTTACTCTGACTATACCCAAATGAATCTATCAATCAAGCCGAGTGATTATATTAAGGCCTGGATGGCTTATAATTTCCTTCCTCTGAATTCTGAAGAAAAACGAGTTACTGTCCATGAGTCCAAAACACCTAAGAGATTGTATATCTGACTTCATAGCACTACAAAATAGACCTGTCATTTAGTTCTCACGTAAATCATATCTCAAGGACTGCCCACTTTCACCTCTGTATAATTGCTAAAATTAGGCGTATAGTCCCACTTCATGTAGCAGAACAGCTATTCCATGCCTTTGTTACTTCCAGGCTGGACTCCTGCAACTCTTTAATGGCTGGATGCTCCAATAGGTCGCTGAGAACTCTGCAGCTCATTCAGAACACAGCAGCTTGTGTCCTGACAAAGACTAGAAAGAGAGATCATATCTCCTCAGTTCTGTCCTCTTTGCACTAGCTACCTTTACCATATAGGATTCAGTTCTCAAAAGACTTCTCCTTATTTCTAAACCTTTTCATGGTCTGGCACCCTCCGATATTTCAGACCTGATAAAACCCGATCACCACACGAGGAAACTCCATTCTCTGAATGCAGGCCTACTTGTGGGTCTAAAGCCCTCTCCTGTGGAACCATCTACCAGTCTCAGTCTGGGAGGCAGACACCCTCTCTACCTTCAAGAGTAGATTAAAAGCCCTCCTTTTTGACAAAGCCAAAAACCCACACACCCTTGGTGGCCTGTTTGAGTTTAGCTTGACTGGGCTGGGCTTGTATCCTTCACCTCTTTCCTTGTCTGTATTCTTACTCCTTGTAAATACTCCCACTAAATTCAATAAGTCTATTAAATAATTATTATTGATTATTCAGCAGTCTCAGATAATAAAGCAATATTGTCGAATGACAGTTATTTTATCAAAAGAAACCATTGCAGAACAATTACAATAGGAGGTTTCCAAAAAGAAATTTCAAAGCCTTACACAATTACATTAACTCCATATTGGGTCGTAATTATTAATATTATGAGGAATATTATGAGGAATTTTGAAGAGAATGACCTTGGAGCTGTCTTAAACTTAACTTTAATGTTAAAATCATACCAGTGCCTCTGTTACTTTGACAAAATAAGTGTCTGCAGAGAAAAAGAAAACAATTCTGCTAGCAGTGTCACTTTCAATTTACATTGCAAGCACCACTTACCTCAGGCTGTAAAGGACATGTCCATCAGGAAAGACACGCAGCATTATGTTGTCGGTGGTGGTGTCGTGGATGAAGGACCTCTTGGAATGCACAAAGAAGACATCTGGCACCCAGATTTTCTTCACCAGGCGACCGTCAAACGTCATACTCTTGTTGGTGCTGCTGGTGAAGGACAGGCGCTCATCTTTCCAGTAGTGCCTCAGGTAGAGGGTCATAGTGAAGTCCTGGTGGAATTAAAATAAGTGTGTGTAATGGAGATATAGAAGCAAATAACAATGATCCATGTTCTGCGCTAACACAGTGATCATGACACTCATCAGAGTCATTTTGTTAAAACCAATGCACTGACAGGCCAAAAAAGTAACCTTGGGCAAGTTACTGAACCCCAAATTGGCCCTGATGCTGTGACAAGTCAAGAAATTGTATTTATATAGCATAATTAAAGACAACAGGAATTGATCCAAAGTGCTTCATGGTAAAGGAAAAAAAACATCATCATACATAAGATAATAGGAATATACAAGAAAACTAAACAGGATAAAAAGGTATAGTAGATAAATATGTACATGACATAAATAACAAAAAATTAAAGTAGAATAGGTACAAGAGAGAGGACATGAAAAAAATTCAAACTGAATGAAAGACAAAAAAAGGTCAGTCTTTAAAATGGATTTAAATCTATCCAAAGTGGAGCAGCACTTTAAATGGAGTGAAAGTCCCACAGCCTTGGAGCAGCAGCTGAAAAGGCACAGTTGCCTTTGGTCACGATGTCTGAGTAGGGAATTAATAGAAAGACCTGTTGTGAGGAGGACCTAGTGTTCTGTGGGGTCTCACTGTCTCTGATGAGACACAGCAAGTCTGTGACATATAATAGCGCGAATCCATCCATCCATCCATCCATCTTCTTCCGCTTATCCCGGGCCGGGTCGTGGGGTAGGGACGCCCAGACCTCCCTCTCCCTAGACACTTCCTCCAGCTCTTCCAGGAGGATCCAAAGGCATTCCCAGGCCAGATGGGTAATATAGTCACCCCAGCGTGTCCTGGATCTTCCTCTGAGTCTCCTCCCGGTGGGCCATGCCCGGAGCACCTCCTGAGGGAGGCGTCCAGGAGGCATCCGATACAGATGCCCGAGCCACCTCAGATGGCTCCTCTCGATGTGGAGGAGCAGCTTTTTCTTCTTTCGGTCATGACCCAAAGTTCATGACCATAGGTGAATGTCGGAGCGTAGATGCCTTTCGGCTCAGCTCTTTCTTCACCACAACAGACCGATACAGCGACCACACCGATCTGCCTGTCAATCTTGCACTCCATCCTTCCCTTACTCATGAACAAGACCCAGAGATACTTGAACTCCTCCACCTGAGGCAGGGACCTGAATGGGGCAAGCAACCTTTTCCGGTCGAGAACCATGGGCACAGACTTGGAGGTGCTGATTCTCATCCCAGCTGCTTCCCATTCAGTTGCAAACTGCCCCAGTGCATGCTGGAGGCCCTGGCTCGAGGGAGCTGATAAGACAACATCATCTGTAAAGAGCAGAGATGAAATCCCATTTCTCCCGAATCAGAGCCCCTCTGGCCCCCCTGCTGCGCCTAGAAATTCTGTCCATAAAAATAATGAACAGAACCTGTGACAAAGGGCAGCCCAGTCAGAGACCTACATGCACCGGGAACAGGTCTGAGTTATTGCCAGCAATGCGAACCAAGCTCCTGCACCTGTAATACAGGGACAGTAGGCAGTACTCTTGGAGTACCTCACACAGAACGCCACGAGGGACACCATCGAAAGTTTTCTCCAAGTCCCCAAAACATAAGTGGACATAAGTGAATCCTCGAGCACCCTCGACCCTCGAGCTGGGACGCGCTTCTATCTTGTTTGATTGATTTGATCTAATATCTGGTGCATGTCGACCCATACCTCTTCTCCCTATGGTCAAAAATGGCTTTTAACATCAGATTTACTCAATATAATGATGATCTATCAATGCATTGTTCTTCTAAACATTTAATGCAAATTTCAACAGTTTTATGTCTAAATGCTTCATGCGAGAGAATAACTGCAATAATTGCACTTAATGAAAACTCCAATGCATGGAGAAAGTAGCAACTTACAGTATAAGAGCCGCAGCAGCTTCATTACTTCATCTGCTCATGAGAAGTGTGTTTCCATAGTTGTTTCTGTTGTGTCTCAGCCCCGGTATTAGAGCTGGCTTCTGTTTCTCAACACCCTACTAACTATGTTAGCTTAAGCCTCATGCCTTATGCAGCCTGGTTTTCTTACCATATCAACCTCAGAGATGCTGTCCAAGCTCTCCACCTGAACATCCACGCCGACAGGGATTGCAGGACCTGAAAAACAAGAGCATATCATGGCATAATGCAATCATTAAATCTAGTTTGAGCCACGACAATAAATATAAATACCAGTTGTGAGAGTCATGAAATTGATGAATATTTAAGTTAATATAGAGTGAATGATGAATATTTAAGTTAATATAGAATTATTGTTCATTTCTGATGGCTTTTTTTCTGACCTAAAGAGGCCCAAAACACCCCGAAGACAAAAAAAATGTAAGAAACGCCAAAACTTGACCAAACAAACAAAAAGCAGAAAAACAAGTAAAAGAACTAATCAAATGATATGAGCAAATCTTTCTGCATGTAATAGGTGAAAACAAAATCAATGAAAATAAGAGAGATTTTGAAAGACAATCTTTCACCTGATATTGCAGTTGAGGGAGAAATTCTGTATTAAGTGAAGGGGTATATTAACTGTGCCAGACTCCAATATTCGTCTCCCCACCCTCTATTTTTGAAAATATGTGTTATATTTGTACCAGCCCATGTCAAAAGGGGATTCTTTTCATGATTTCGACATTTACCCTCTCACGCCTTCATGGAATCATATGTGACACCTGATAATAAATTATGTAACTTCACCATAACTGCATTTCATATCTCTTTACCATATGTCATGACCTCTGTGACCATGATGTAATAACATCAGCATTGTGTGTGACCCTCTCACATATCATTAATCAGAATGCATAAGGTGCATAGACAGATGTAAAGGCAAAAGGAAGATTTACAGGCGATTTGAACCACTTTGTGTCACTTATCTATCTAGTCTGTAATCCAAAGAGATTATCAGAGACGCTAAATGCTAGATTAGAGTCACTAAAGCTCCTCAAATGAGGGGTGGTGGAGGGATCTCAGTGTTTGGGATTATTCCTTACTCAGATGGAACAATGGCATGAAGTGTGCTGTACTTCTTGAAACATTGTGGCCAGTGAACCAACTAATGTTGAGCTTGTAATAGATTGTCATTTGTCCAGGGTCAAGAGGCTGCCGATTTGATATAGAAACTTTTAATAAATGAATAAATCATCTTTCAACTGGAGCCGTGATGAATGGTATGCTACCTTCAGCTAAAGCCTTTGTCAGTATACATATTCAGTGGTAATCACCATGCATCTGGAACCCCAGATGCATGTAGTTAAATAGCTACATAATTAAAAAAAATACTCAAATGCTTCATTCATTCATTCATTCATTCATTTATTTATTTATTTGTCTTACATAAATATATTTTTTAATGACATTTATTTCATGATGTATTTAGTCATTTCACAATGTATTTATTTATTTCACAGTTCAGTACTGTGGTGCTTCATGACTTAATTTTATTGTCAAACTTCCACTGTCAACCTATCAGAGTGAGTGGGTGGGGTTAATGCTGATCTAGTCTGATAAATTGAATTGGTCTAGTGTAGTATATCAAGAGAAGGAAGATGGAGGACCTTTTTGAACTTTATAGGGAGTTAGTAAGAGACATTTTAAATCTTGCAGAGGATGTAAAAACAGGAGCTGTGACCATATGGCAAGAAAACTGATTAATTTTTTTAAAGCTGTCTGACTTCTTCAACAGCTCCAGGCAAGATTTAGACATAATGTCTGACGCGTTGTCTCTAATACTATCTCAACATTCGGGCACATGGCAGGATCTCTTTTTCCACAGATTTAAATTTCATGCAAGGAACATTTTGTATTCCAATATAGAGCTGAATTGGCAGTCCAGAGTTATTGTCAACAAGTATAGAATGTTGCACATAGTTCTTTCCATCCATATAGTTCTGCCTTGTGAAGGTGAGGATTTAATCTTTTTAGATGAAATTGTAACCACTTACTGTGCCCTTACCAGTATGTGTGACAGCATCATTACTTGAAACACTTGACTCAAATGTATTTAATGATGATGAAAAGAAAACACTTGAAATGCATTTTTTTATGGTTTCACTGTGAGGTACATTGAAGGCATACATGTTGTGCAAGGATATAACCTTGTTACACAAAATTGTAACCATTTCTTGTCCCCTTACCAATGTTTGACAGTGTCATTACTTTGACTTGTGTTCACTAGCTCTGCATCAATCTATTATCAATCTGGGATCAATATGCAAGGAGATTGCAATCAAGATGCAAGATTGGCCCGCCCGCCCACTGACTTTTATGAGTGAATTTGACAGATAAAATGAATTCATGAAGCACTGCAGCACAAAACCATCAAATAGATACGTTGTAAAATAATTGAATAAATATTGAAATTGTTTTCAACTTCAACTTCAACTTTTATTTGTTTTAAGTGCCATATCATAACAGCTGTTATCTCAGAGCACTTTACAAGGAGAGCAACAATGTGTACATAGTGAAAAAACCCCTGTCCTTAGACCCTCGCAAAGGCTGAGGAACAACTCCCAAGAAAAACCCTGACAGGGAAAAAAGGGGAGAAACCTCAGGGTGAGAGACAGAGGAGGGGATCCTCACCCAGGACGGACAGGCGGGCACAAACAAAACATTATTGATGGCTAACAGTTCAGGATATAAATCAATGAATTGAATTGAATCAGTCCATAGTAGCAGGCAGGAGGAACCGCAGTGAGATGAGCCGGGTAGAGGTGGTCCTGGATCCAGCTCAGCGTTGATGGAAGTCGGGAGGGAAAATAAAAATAATAAAAATAAAATGAAAAATGAAAAATAAAAATAAGAATAAAAAGAAAATTAAGAATTAAAAATAAAATATTAATAAAAATTAAAATAAGAATAAATAAATAAATAAATAATAGAAATATATATATATATATATACATATATACATAAATAAAAATAAAAATAAAAATAAAAATAAATTGAAAGATAACAAAGGAGAGGGGGAGGAGAGGGAGGAAGAGGAGGAGATGGAAAACAGACGGGGAGAGGCCAAGAGGAAAGAGAGAAGCTAGAGGGAACGTGAACCTGATTCACACCCACAGAGAAGGCAGAGAAGATAGACCTCAATGTGCCGGGGACCTCCAGCAGACTCAACCTATAGCAGCTTATCTTGGATTTATCTGTAGGCTCTGTCAAAAAGGAGGGTTTTAAACCTACTCTTAAAGGTAGAGAGGGTGTCTGCCTCCCGGACTGAAACTGGTAAATGGTTCCATAACAGAGGGCCTTGGTAGCTGAAGGCTCTGGCTCCCCATCTAGACTTAGAGACTCTTGGAACCACAAGTAGGCCTGTATTCAGAGAACGAAGTCTCCTAGTGGGGCAATAGGGTTTTATCAGGTCTGAGATATAAGAGGGTGCCAGACCATGAAGACCTTTATAGACAAGGAGGAGGATTTTGAACTGGATCCTGAAAGGTACAGGAAGCCAGTGTAATGAGGCCAGAACAGGAGAGATGTGATCTCTCTTTCTAGTTTTAGTCTAGTTTTTTTAACAGAAAATTGGTATTTTAAGAATAAGAGCATTAATTGTGGAAATGGGGAAATTCCGTCATTACAACAGCAAATTGATTTCATAGGAAAGTATAATATAATAATATACAAATAAATAAACATGAAATAGAGCTAACAGTGTTGTAGAGTCTGACAGCGGCAGGAAGTAAAGAACTCTGGAATCTCTCTTTCACACAGTGAGGGCGAATCAGTCTGTCGCTGAAACTGCTTGCCAGAGTGGACAGAGTGTCCTGCAGGGGGAGAGACTCATGGTCCAGCATAGATTTGATTTTAGCCAGGACCCTTTTGTCCCCCACTTCCTGCACTGAGTCCAGAGGACAGCCCAGGACAGGGCTGGACTTCTTAATGAACTTCTTCCTCACAGCTTCTTCCTCTGCCTCTCTGTGATGCAGCAGACCACACCATACAAGATGGCAGACATTGCCACAGAGTAATATTGTAGAAGGTCTGCAGGAGTAGCCCCTCATTCCAAAAGGCTGCAGTCTCCTCAGGAATAAGAGCCTGCTCTGACCCTTCCTGTACAGTGCATCTGTGTTGTGAGTCCAGTGGAGTTTGGTAAGGGAGTCAGGTAAACACCCAGGTACAGTCCACTCACTCAATGTCTGTTCCCTGACCGTTCACCGGGGCAGGGGCGGTAGTCTGGCATCTGCGGAAGTCCACCACCATCTCCTTACTTACATTGAGGAGGAGATGGTTCTGCTCGCACCAGTCCAGAAAGTCCTGCGTCAGTCCTCTGCACTCTGCGTCATTGCCATTGGTGATAAGGCCGACAAGTGCAGAGTCATTAGAGAACTTCTAGGAAACGGCTGTCTGTGTTGTGTCTGAAGTCTGCAGTGTAGAGGGTGAAGAGGAAGGGGGGATAGTACTGTGCCCTGGGGGACCCCTACCCTGCAGGTATGGACATCAGACAGACAGTCCCGGGTTCTTACAAACTGAGGCCGGTTTGTGAGGTAGTCCAGGATCCACTCTACCATGTCAAAGCCGACCCCTGCCGTCTCCAGCTTGTCCCTCAGAAGCACCAGCTGTATGGTGTTGAATACACTGGAGAAGTCAAAGAATAAGATTGGCACCATGCAGCCGGGATTCTCCAGGTGAGAGAGAGAGTGCTGTGAAGCAGGCAGTTCACAGCGTTCTCCACACCTATGCCAGCACAGTAGGTGAACTGCAGCGGGTCCATCTCTGCGGCCACTATGGTGCAGAGGTGGCCCAAGACCAGTCTCTCTGTCTTCATTAGATGGGACTTGAGAGCAACTGGCCTAAAGCTGTTAGGGTCTTAAGCTTGAGGTGTCTTGGGCGCTGGCACCACGTAGGAGGTTTTCCAGAGCTGTGGTACCACCCTCAGCTTCAGGCTCAGGTTGAAGACATGCTCTCCACACTCCACACAGTGGAAAAGTGCTTGCAGCTGTGTAGTGGTGTGGAGTTGGGGTGAGACTGGGGTGTGAAGGACTGAGGGAGTGGGGCCAGGACCTGATGTTGGGACAGGGGTATGCAGCCGTGTGGGTGGAGATGATATTTGATTGAATCTTAAGAAATGTTGATTGAGATCATTCACCCAACGTAGGTCCCCCACAACCTGGAAATTAGGTGTTTTGAAACCTGAGATGGTCTTTAGGCTACTCCGTACCCCACTGACGTTCTGTTGTGATAATGCTGCTGATATTGCAGCTGATACGTCTTACTGTGCGTTGCACACCCTTCTAGAAGTATGGCTCTGAACCAGGCCCTTAAATGTTATTTTTTAAATATCTCCTCAACACTTTGAGCTAAGGGACTAAAATTTGACTATGTTCATTCAGGTCAAGTGCATCCATCATGCTGTTTTTCAGACTCCTACTACCTCTCGAAGTGCCTGAGATGGCCGCACACAATTGAATGAAAGGTCAAGGGTGACATGATGGCATCTCTCCAGCAAATGGCACCCCAGGGAACTGCCTATATTGCTTATGCCAAGAATCAGCCCTGCATACACTTTTTGAGCTATAAGAATGACATTTTAGAATGTTTATGGGGAAGTCAGAGGCGTCTTGAGAGAGAGGCAGGCAGAGTGGACACACACCCCAATCGTCATAGCTCAACAATCAAACTGATGTCCCTTCTGGTCCAGGCACTGCTGACAATGTGAATCGAATGTGAATGTGAATTCTCTTAGTATACTTTAGTAGACTTTAGATGTCAATTTGAACAGACTGTAACAAGACAATAAAATAATGTATATAAATTCTGTTACATTTCCAAAATGAAATGTATTTTATTATAAACTCACTTTACAATGATTTATAGTCTGCATACATTTTTTGGGAAACTCTGGAGACTACCTGAAGTAATGTCGTCCATTCAATTCCATGGTAACCCATCAAACACTTCATGGTGCAGGGGGCGGGTCCAGAGCAGATGTAGAGTGTCTGAGTCAGAGTCTGTTGAAATCCAATTTGTCCATTGTTATCGTTGTTGTTTTAATAGGGGTTGTCGAACTGCTCTGAAAGTTCCCATTATTAGTGCACCAGGAAGGAGCACTATTGTTCTTCTGTGTGTTTGTTCTTCTATAACTACAACAACGTTTTCTTATAGCCTCAGAATCAGCCCAACGCAGTGTCTTCTCTCCATAAGCCTCCATTCATTTTCCGACCGTGATCAAAGTTAAGATTTGCAATTCTACTTGCAACTGTGGCCTCAGTTTTCACAGCATACACACCAAATCGTATCAGGGCGTTCCTGAGACTGTCTTCGGCCTGGCGGTGTGCTCATATTCCAGATAGGTGCAAGTGTTGTCTTCCTAGAGCCAAATGTGAGCCAAAACACTTAGGGATTTTCATTTTTTCCCACAACAATAAATGGGAAAAACAGAACTCCTCAAACAAACATCTGTTACATTGCGATACTTTGACTTCGAAACTTCATTTTAATTTTAAAAATTAAAGAAACTTGTGGTTTGCTTGTATACTGGGTTGGATTTTGATACGTTGTATTTCGTTTTTCAGCAGCGCCTTCTCAAAGAACATGTGGTCCTCTGCTGACAGAGAGCCCTGCTGCAGCAGGCTCACAGATGACCTCACACACACAAACATTTCATCACTCACTTACTCACCCAGTCTCTCTCTCACACATACACACACTCCCAGAATGCTGTCTTGTGAGCAATCCAAAGGCAGACAAAGTGCAGTAAACCAATGGGCACACATCCCAGAGCACTCCCGAAATTTCAGCGCGCAGGAATTTTCTAGTTTTATGTGTTATGATTCTAGTTGGAAGTGGAAGTGTTGAGCTACAATAGCAAAAATACCCCGTGTTGAATATTTGATCACCTTTGACCATTTGAAGAGGGATTACAATGATTACTGCAACAGCCCTTCAGTCGTATTCAGCACATGCTTTAGGCCTGTCCAAAGACCTTCTTAGCATTATCATCAGTCAACCTTTTGTTTGTACTAAATGGGCTTCCACAAGAAGGGACACTTCATTGCTGAGCCTCAAAGGAGGAGCTTACCGGGCCATAGAGATGTTTTGGTGCACAGTCAGTTTTGCAACAGAATTATCTCTGGTCTATCAAGTTTTAAAATGTGAAGGTGGGCATAGTGGAAAAAAAATGAATGGCCAAAAATGGCTCTTCTTGTCTTGTCTTTGACTATAGATCATATACATTGTATTTCACTGCGTGGAGTTTGATTTACACTTACATTTATATGAATGGAACTTGCTGTATAGCCTCCAGGGTGAACAAAAGTGAAAATATATTAAACCAAATGAGTTATCCTCCATACTGGTATTGGAGCAGCTGCATTGCCAGCTCTTTAGTTTGATCCGCTTGCATTTCCAAACCAGTCAAACCAGTTGCATTTTCGGCTCTGTAAAGAATTAGTGTGACAATGGGAGACCAAAAGCCCATTAAGGGCTTCTTCTAAAATGCAGAACCACTAGACTTTGGAACTCCTTTGTCCATCATGCCATCTTGCTGTACAAACTCAGGAAATAGGGAGGACAAGGGAGAAGGAGTGGTTGAGTTCACTGTACTAACTATTTCAACATTTCAAGATTATGTAATGACTGTAATTCTTTCTCTTCAAATTGAGATTTGCAATGATAAACATGTGAAGATTGCATGTCAGGAGATATTGCTGTACTGGTATTGTTGCTCAACAGGAGCACAGCTTTAACTTTTTCTCATTCAACTAGAAATAATGACAAATAATTGGCACTTTCAGATCAGGTTGTTGTCGGTAAATGACTTTCACTTCGTGTTTACTTCGTATTTGTTGAAAAACGTTTTTTACATTGGACATTTTGTGCAATTTCGGATTTTAGTGAGGAATGCATGTCAAATCTGCCGCTACCTCTCAATGTGCAACACAACACAGTGGCTCAGGACGCATAAACACACAGCAGGCTATTTATGCAAGTTTGTCAGTGACTATCGATTTTTGACTGATTGATGAACATTGAATGACAGTTATTTCGTCACTCGTCGTTAAACTGCTCTCACTGCGCTGCTACTGTCACTGCGCTCAATCGTCCAGTAATTTCGTAGGAGCAGAGGTTGTGGAGGTGTCGGTCTGTGTGTTTAAAACAGGGGAGTAGGGGCTGAACATTATCACTGCTCCTCTTGGTGGATAAATGAGGCATTGCAGCCCGTTTTCACTCTGGCTGCTTTGGGGCGTTTCTTGTCAAGGCCGATGTGTTTGTATTGAGAAATGTTGACGATAAAAAACATAAAACACTTCCGGGCAGAGGATCCTCTGTTCTCCAATGAGATTCTCGCTTGCAGTGTGGTGTTGAGCAGTGACCCTGTCATTATTGCCGACGCAAGCATGCCCTAAACATCTCACTATGAGATGTTTAGGGGCATGGCTGGAGCTTCTGCCCTGGGCTTCTCTCACTGTTGCCATAAAAGACAATTCAAAAGCGAGAGCGTCGATTAACAGATGCCAGTTAACAAAGGTCAGTATGAGATGTACAGGAGCGTGACAAATAGTCTGTATTTAACATGCTGGGATGAGAATGGGTTGTCAGCAGCTGATCCCAGCTGCAGACCTTGCGCATACTGTCCACCCACATCGTAGATTGAGTTAAAATTAATCCAAATACAGAGTGACTTGAATAAAAATGAGACGAAAAAGAGATTAAACATTAATTTAGATTTAAAATTTAAAAAATGCTATGTCTGCTGGTTATGGCTTTGTTCTCCTCTGTAGTTTAGTCTCAACAAAAAGCACAAAAAGTTGAACATAAGACACTTGTCAACACGAAAGCTGAAGAAAAGTTAGAGAAATGCGCACAAAGTTAGGAAAAAGAGTATAAAATTAATAAAGAAGAAGGAGCTGTTGTAACAAGCACCCAGCGCTTGCCGGCACCATGGCAATGTCATTAATAAATTAATGACAAATGAATAACATCATCATTTCTTCATATGGCTGAGTCAGTGGTACTAGTAATTATTGGTTAGACTGTTTCTTACTGCCCCCTACTTTTTACCTTTTAGCCATTCTTAATCATATAATGGAGGATTTTGTGTATTTGAACTTAGTTAACTTGATGCACACAAATTCTCTTTGTCATTCCCAACAAATATACAGATGATATTATTATATAACTAATTCGATTTTATTCTCTGTGCCTTCTCTTTACGCAAGAGTGACATTACATGTTATTTTGTAGGGTGACGGCAGAGAGTTCTTGCTAATTTTCTTGCATAAGTCTGTGAATATGCAGCGACACAAGCCAGGCAGTGAGAAATGGCATTCATTCCTATTTATTGCCATTCTCTGCCAAATTGACTCAATACCATATCACTCTCTTAAAACCTTTTTCAATTACTTGATTACATGATTAATCTCTTACAGGAATAAAAGTCGTCTCAGCTGATATAAATTGAGGCTTTCATTTCATCTTTTCACAGATGTTACTGATGTGGCTGAATAATTAACAATAAAAAGTGCTTTATGGCAGTAGCTCAGATTTAGTTGTGAAATGAGCAGAAAAGTGAGCAGACAAGTCCCAGAATAGTAGTAAATTCCAGTCCTGAGATCTGATAATGATAATAGTTTCAACTGGCTGCAGTTACTGTGTAGTTAATAGCTGTATCTTCATCCATCCATTATCTTACCAGCTTTTTACGAACAGTTGCAGAATTCTCCTGTGTATCTCCTGTGGGCACACACAGCATTCAGTCTCACACCCTGAATACATGTATTTGAAATGTGGGAGGAGTGTACAACACCTTGAATTGTCAATTTAGACATGGGCTCATAAATATATGACATGTGAAGGCAGCAATCATGTATGCACTGCAGTGGGTGAGCCATGTCCCATGTCCCCACAGGTCAGCTAAAATTGAGATTCTTAAAACAATAGCTATTTTATAATGGGAGCTCTTCGGCTGAAGTTTGGCTGGAAAATTTCCATCATTGCAAACATCACACATTTCAGTTACGTATAAATCTCTCCACCTCTCCATCTCTCCTATGTATTTAAAGTTTAAAACCACATTAAGTCATTAGCTGTCCATTAAATTTCATATCATGTTTCATATCAGTAAAACATTCAGAATGTACCAAGGGTAGGGTATTTTTGAATGTTGAATTTTTGGATTCTGATTCCGATTCTGCTTTTCAAATCTGAGTCCTTTCAGTAAATTAAGAAAAAAATGTGGCAAAATACCTAAAATTCGATTTTTCATTCCAGACTGATTTCCAAAGTAACATCATTGATGCCAATGCACTTTTACTGCCAGTTTTGAATCTCTCTTGTTTCAGAGACTGTTCTTCAGTGTGGACAAAGTGTCATTTGCAGGGTAACAGCTGTCTGATGGCGTAACAGATTGATGCCTGTGCTAATCTAAGCTGTAAACAGGAGGAAGAGCTGCCAGCTTAATCTGCTCATCACTGCCTGAGCTGGGCCTGCTAGGATTCAGTTTACACCACTATCAAACTGTAGTCAGTCAGATGAAACCAACATCACCAGATGGTCACTGGGTGCTACAGACTGGTCTGTCCACCAACAAATGCACAAAGAGGAACCTGGGCTTTGCTGGGCCCTCAAAGATGGCACACATGTCTCTCCTTTCTAGGATAAAGCAAAATGACTCATTTCTATGGTTTGTGACTTTTAATGCAATCAGTCTTTTCTTGTGCCAATACACAAATCATGATACTCTATCCACAATTGACAGTGATAAATTTGGTTGGAAAAAATGCAAAGCAAGTCACAAAGTGGCCTATAAATCAATGGATTATATCAATTTACTTTCAATTTAGGAGTTTGATAAAATCTTTTTTTATTAAATCTCTGCGGTTCTGACATCAAACCAAGCAGAAGTCTCAGCTCTGATGTTTGGAGGAACGCATACCACGTTATTTGACTTTGCATGGGATGATATTCAAGCTCTTCATTCAATTCAAACTGTTTTCCAGAGCTTTAAACCCAATCAGAAATTGTTATAGCTTTTGGTGCGTTACAACAGTGCATCAATAGTCCTTTAACCTTTTCATCAAGACTAAAAGATTAGAGACTGGTCAGTGGCAAAGCTCCCAGAATAAGAGTACAGCAGGGAGCTGCTGGACACAACTCAGAGCTCTGTTGAAGACCATAAAATATAGACTTAACTACAGCAGTTTAACTTTCTGTTTCTTAAGGTCATATTACCTGTTAATTACTTTCACAATAAGCTCAACTGCCCTTTGAAGCCCAACCTGGCAGTTCAAGCTGCAGCACTAGATATTTCTGAATGCTTTTGGGGTGGTTTGTGTGTGTGTGTCCATGCATGTGTGCATGCATGTGTGTATGTGTGAGAAGAGGTGGTGGTGATGGTGGTGGTGGTGTGAGCAGTGGCGGGTGGGGGGGGTAGTCAAATACTGACATACTGACTGACATAACTCAACTCAATTTAACTTTATTTGTTTTATGAGATATGAGACTTCTGACATTTCCAACCCATTCTCATCCCAACGCGTCAAATACTGACTATTTGTCACGCCCTTAAACATTACATATGGATGCCGAAGGCAACCTTCCGCGTCTGTTTATTGATGCTCCGGGTTCTCCATTCACTCTCATGCAAACCCCAGCTCGGCTGACCGGGACGCTGAGAGCAGAGGCTCCAGCCAAGCCCCTAAACGTCAAAAATAAACGCGGAGGGTAAAAATCTGCGTCCGGATTTGACGCTCCGGGTTCTGCATTGACTCTCATGCAGACCCTGGCTCGGCTGACCGGGATGTTTCATGGAAAAAAAAGCTCTCTTGATATTTCATCTATAAATGTTATCTGCAGCATTACTCGGTCAATTAATTGAATTGGACTGGACCAGCAGACAGAAAGCAGGTAGAAAGGAGAGAGAGGAACATTGACAAGAAAGGTAACAGCAACAACAGCAGCAACAGCAGCAGCACTTCAGTAGATCAAAAAAAAAGACACGATAGTCAGCAAAATCAACAGCAGCAATTACAATATTTGTTTTGGCAGCAATAACACCAACAGCAATAACAATAATGAAAAAAATGAAATAGGCATTGAGTGCAGCAGCAGACACAAAGGCAACAGGATAGCAAGCTGATCTATAGTATGGTCAATGCATCACATCCCAAATAATTCTGAGAGCAGAGGCTCCAGCCAAGCCCCTAAACGTCAAATATAAACGCGGAGGGTAAAAATCCGCGTCTGGATTTGACGCTCCGGGTTCTGCATTGACTCTCATGCAGACCCCGGCTCGGCTGGCCGGGACGCTGAGAGCAGAGGCTCCAGCCAAGCCCCTAAACGTCAAATATAAATGCGGAGGGTAAAAATCCGTGTCCGGATTTGACGCTCCGGGTTCTGCATTGACTCTTATGCAGACCCCGGCTCGGCTGGCCGGGACGCTGCGAGCAGAGGCTCCAGCCGTCCATTCACTCCCATAATAACCCGGTCACGTGAAGCATGACGCCGCTCATTGAAGAACCGAGTATCCTCTGCCCGGAAGTGTTTTTCTCACTATTTTTTCACTATTTGTACACTTTGTCCCGAGAATATATCCACTGACACGTTAAACAAGGCCAATATTTGAAATACCTGGCTAAACATCTACGTAAATAATGTGAATTTATACTAAAACAACAATGATAACAATGGATAAATTGGATTTCAACAGACTGTTTACATCTACTCAGGACCCGCCCCCCCCGCGTGTGCGGCGTTACCATGGAAATGAAAGGACGGCGTTGCTTCAGGTAGTCTAGTCAGGGTTGCCCCAAAAAATGTATACAGACTTTAAATTATTGTAAACGTCAATTAAAATGATTTTAATTTTCAAACTGTAATAGAATTTCTAAACATTATTTTTATTTGATTTTTTATCATCTAAAGTCTATGCCATGAGACCTACAAAAGTCACCGAATTAATAGCAGCTACTGAAAGGGAAATACGCAAATAGAGAATTGTGTGCAATCGTCAGCAGTGACTGGATTAAATTATTGATTATGATAATTATTATTATTATTTGGTCGCTCTCCGTCTCACAGAGAGAGAGACAGACAGAGAGAGAGAGAAATATGTCATGTTTATACATATTTCTTTGAATATTGACTTGGTATATGAGAATCTCTGAGCTCTGATGAGAAGATTGAAAGATTGATGAGAGGAAGAAATTGTGATCAGGAACCTTGGAAGCTTATTATAGATTTTGGGGCCTGCTTGAACGGTGTTGCTTCTGACCTCCCCATAAACATTCTAAAATGTCATCCTCATTGCTCAAAAAATATATGGAGGACTGGTTCTTTCCATAAGTGTTATGGGCAGTCACATGGGGCGCCATCCGCTGGAGAGGTGCTGTCATGTCACCCTTGGCCTGTCATTCAATTGTGTATGGCCCTCTCAGACACTTTCCGAGGTAGTGGGAGCCTGAAACTCAGCATGATGGATGCTCTTGACCTACTATTAAACATAGTAAAATTTCATTTAGCTCAAAGTGTTGAGGAGTGGCTGATGAGAGGGTCTAAAAGCTATAGCCAACTAGACCATCAGATTCTGGAGGCCAATCTGGAGGAGATCTCTTTCTAAAGGTGCCGTGAATCTGACATTTCAGTATGTTGTAGGGGGGCCCTGGACAAGATGATATGTGTTGGTTTGGTCCTGATTGGAGCCATACTTTTCAAAGGGCGGGGCTTTGAACGTTCGCCATTTCCCACCTTTGAGGGCTCGCCACGGTCTCAAAAATAGACCAAATGGCCTGAAACTCAGTCTGCAGACCCCATAGTCGACCCGGAACAGACCCTCCAAGCCCCGCTTCCATAGACCCTTGGGGGCCCTTGGGGATGCAAAGTCGCTCTAGGAAGGTGCTATTAACTTGGAGGCAGCAGATCCTAATACAAGACCTTCTGACAAGTAACATAGTCAAAAACCAGGAGGAAATTCCAAGGGGAAGGTATTTTTCTCTTCCTCCTCCCTTTTGACTCAGGCACATTAGGACTACAAACAAAATGGCGGAGCAAATGAGTGTGTATTGCAATGTAGTTCATTTTTGGGTAAGGCTTCAGGGGGCTCAGAAAACCTGTGGTTATATATATTTCCAAGAAATATATATAACCACAACATATATATTTATTTAATGTGATACGGTACATTATGAATCATAAACATTTACATTTATTAGAACTAGTGTAAGAGTAGACACTGCATAGCCAGCTTGTCATGTACGGCACGGCTATGACGTCATGAAAAAGTGCGGCGTGGTGGCTGCTGGGAGTTGGAGTTGTGTCAGAGTGAAAAAGTAGTAAACCATAATAGTAACAGTAACAGTAACAGTAACAATAATAACAGTTGTGGGGATACCTCTCCAATAGTCTCGGTTCCTGAGTTTTTGGCAGTCATAAGAGCAGTTCAAGAAACCCTACACCTCGGACGCTTCATTAGTTTAGTTTCGATTCCTGCCTCAGTCTGCAAATAGTAAACACTCACATTGTGTCGCAGACTGAAGAGGGTGCATTCAAAGTCAAAATTGCTTCAGCAACATTTGAAAACCACTTCCTGTGCTTTTTTGTTTTATTTGTAAGAACTAACAAACAAAAGATCATATCCACTCACTGAAAGAATAAAAGGAGACTATAAGGAAGCGAATTTTGTCGGCACAAATGCGAAGCGAAACAACCCTTTCATTTCCAAGCACACCGCACACGCGATGGGGGCGGGTCCTAAGTAGATGTAAACAGTCTGTTGAAATCCAATTTATCCACTGTTATCATTGTTGTTTTAGTATAAATTCACATTATTAACGTAGATATTTAGCCAGGTATTTCAAATTTTGGCCTTGTTTAACGTGTCAGTGGATATATTCTCGGGACAAAGTGTACAAATAATGAGAAAATAGTGAGAAAAACACTTCCGGGCAGACGATACTCGGTTCTTCAATGAGACAGTAGTTAGCGGCGTCATGCTTCACGTGACCGGGTTATTATGGGAGTGAATGGACGGCTGGAGCCTCTGCTCTCAGCGTCCCGGCCAGCCGAGCTGGGGTCTGCATGAGAGTCAATGCAGAACCCGGAGCGTCAAATCCGGATGCAGATTTTTACCCTCCGCGTTTATATTTGATGTTTAGGGGCTTGGCTGGAGCCTCTGCTCTCAGCGTCCCGGCCAGCCGAGCCGGGGTCTGCATGAGAGTCAATGCAGAACCCGGAGCGTCAAATCCAGACGCGGATTTTTACCCTCCGCGTTTATATTTGACGTTTAGGGGCTTGGCTGGAGCCTCTGCTCTCAGAATTATTTGGGATGTGATGCATTGACCATACTATAGATCAGATTGCTATCATGTTGCCTTTGTGTCTGCTGCTGCACTCAATGCCTATTTCATTTTTTTCATTATTGTGTAGTGAAGCCAGCTCTGCTCCATAAACAAGCCTGCTACTCATCATCTGTCTTTATCTGCTCCATCAGACTCTGTCTCCCTTGACTGCCTTCATCAACCCCTGCTCCTCCGCTGCACCAGGACAAGCCCTGTGGAACAGCTGTCCCACTTTGCGGAGCAGCTGAGGAATGGTTCGACTACAAGCACAGCAACAGTGGCCCTTGGACTCAGGGCCTTGCTGTGTAGACTGCAGCTCCTGAGGACATCAGTCTGGGGTGTAGTGGTGTCTGCTAGACAGAGGGCACCCACATCGGAGGGACTGTGGTGGAAGTGGTCATGAGCTTCAGGTACCTGGGTATTCACAACTCTGACAACTTCACCTGGAGCACCAACACTTCCAGTCTGATTAGGAAGGCACAAAGTGAGCAACAATATGTACAGAGAAGTGATATAGTAAACAAACCCTGGCCTTAGACCCTCACAAAGGCTCCCAAGAAAAACCCTGAGAGGAAAAAAAAACAGGTCTAGAGGTGAACTCTAAGATGAGTTCATATTAGAAACAGTGCATGCAGCAGGAGGAGCCGTGGTGAGGGACAGAGTCTTGGATCCAACTCAGCATTTAAGGGTCTGGGAGCGGAGAAAGCACAAAGACTCCAGGGATGTGGGGGTCCCTGGTCAACTGCAAAATCATTGAATAAGAATAAAGAGGAGGAATGAGATGGAGGAGAGGTGAGGAGAGACAGGGAGGAGGTTGGGAAGACACTCATACGCGTCAGATACTCACAAAGTGAAAGGAGATGATAAGAGTTCAGTGTATTGGGGGGACCCTTGGGCTAAGCCTATAGCAGCTTATCTAGGACTTAAGGATTTCCTGTAGGCTTTGTCAAAAAGGAGCATTTTTAACCGACTTGTAGAGAGGGTGTCTGTCCCCCAGACTGAAACTGGTAGATGGTTCCACAAGAGGGCCTTGGTAGCTGAAGGCTCTGGCTTCAAATCTAGACTCAGAGATTCTTGGAACCACAAGTAAGCCTGCATTCAGAGAACGTAGTGTCCTAATGGGGTAGTAAGGTTTTAACAGGTCTGAAATATGAAGGAGCAATGAAGAGCTTTGTAGACAGGAAGGATTTTGAATGAATGTTCCTGTCATTATGGCACGTGCGCTCCGGTGGGACACTCGGGCCATTGCTGCACACACCAGCAGCTGGTCAGCGCCGTGTCTGGACCAGCGATGGCCACACAGTCACTGACTGGAGGAGTGGAAGCTGCGGTGCAGGCAGTGGCCGTTTCTTCCATTAGCCTAAGAGCTGAGGGACTGGAACAGGTAGGAACAGGAGATGGAGGACCCGGAGAGGGCAGGACCAGTGTGTAATAGTGCTGTTAATTATGTGTTTGGTGTAAAAACAACCAAGAAAACAGAGCCACAGAGATGTCATGTTGACTTCTTGATTCTTGAAAAATACATTTAATCACGTTCGCCATGCGTAACATCTAATTTCCCTGTATCCTTCCTCTTTTTTTTTAATGAAAATAAAACGCACCATAAACGGCTTACAGAAAATAACTCTGACACAAAATTCATTTTTTGCACCTTCCTTTCAGACATGTTAAATTTAGCCGCAAAAATAGTCACCGCAATCATGTTATCAAATCAGGTTTGATAAATTGTTTTGCGTGTGGTAATATTTACAATCTGCATATTCTCCTCCCAGTATTTTGCTCACACGATCAGGAACACCCCATATTGCATATGCAAAATGTATAAAAATACAATAGGAATACCTAACTGGTTTGCACCAACAACAGTAACCAATTTCACTTCACCTCATGTAAACATGTGTTGAGGATCCAACAAGTAAGGTTTACTGTCAGGGAGTTTGTCAGCCAATTTCAAAGTTAAGCAGTGGAGTCAGGATGGAATGAGGTGACACTCGTCTTAGCCTTCCAAAACAAACTGACAACACTGTGACATAACTGGTTATTCCATTATTATTTCATTGCCCTATCCATCCAGCAAAAAGGTCCAGCCATTCAGTAGCAGGAGGATACTGTCAAGCTGTGTAGTTAGTCTTTCCAATGCCTCAACTCTCCATGACGTCACCATTTGGTTTGTGAAGGCTATTCTTGAGTTTGGGTTACAGCCGCCATCTTGAATCTCTGGAGCCAAAAGAATCCATATTTAGATGAGAGAACAAACAAGGTAGTGACCAACCAACTTAACAAATAAAGTCTATGTGTCCAATGAATGTAACCCATGGTCTTGTCTCGTTCTGTAGCACCAGTGAGGGTCACCTGTACATCACTCTCAGTCAGACATTTCAATCAAATAGACCCACTCCTAATTATTCAAGTTTTAAGCTGTAAAATCTAATTAATCATGGAATCATTGTCAAATCAGATCACACTCAGAAACCTAACTGTTAAAATAAAAAAAAGAAAAAGAATTATTGAATGGGTATTTCATGATTGAAAATTATCCATCCATCATCCTGTCAGTAGGTGCTGATTTTTCCTTTGAGTGGAAAAACATGTGTGGTACTTGTGAGGGTGGAGCAGCGCAGCACAGGCTGGTGTGTGTGGATGAAGCCACCAGTGGACAATCATGCCTTAATGACTGTGTTTGCTCCCAGTAATTTACGTGGAAGGAGAGGTCTGTGCTGGGAAATTTGAGAGCTGGCGGTCCCGGGAAACCAGCTAAGCCAGGGCCGGGGGACTTTTTGCCTCATGTGTGTGGTGTGTGAGTGAGTTGTGTGTGTGTGTTAGGCAATAAAACGAGTAAGGAGGCCGCAACAGTGAACACTGTGTCAAGTTTGATCTCTGAGAAAGAGCCCTACACCCATTCATTTCTACAATGGTGCCCAACATGACTGAGGATGAATGGGGCAACGGCAGTGCTGGGCCAGATGATGGGCTAGCTAATGGAGATGCACCAGGACCAGGCTGAAGCAAACCAGAGGCAGGTGGAAGAGCTCCAGGTGCAGATGGAGGCTCTAGCGTGGTGCCTCACATAGGGCGGTGACACTCCGGCTCCCAACCCCACCCTATCTACCCTCCCGAAAGAGTTCCTGACCGATCAAGGCACCGCATTCATGTCACATACGCTAAAAGAGCCGTACAGGTTGCTGGACATCACGTCTGTTTCGTTTGTTCAGTTTTTCAGTGGCGAGGAGGAACTTTGCAGAGGTGAGGAGGGCAGTGCTGGACCAGCTTGGGCGAACTCCTGAAGACCAGCGCCACTGCTTCAGGGAGGCCAGGTTGGAACGGGGGGGGGGGTGCACATCATGTGTGATGGAGCAGCTCATCAGGGGGCTCCCCTGATCTACCAGGGACTGGGTGCACTGGCACCGGCTGGGAGGCCTGGAACAAGCTGTGGCTCAGGCTGAAGACCATCTGGCTGTGCACCCCGCTTCAGCACCCCTACCCGCACACTCGACAAGACCGATGCCGATGCCACGCAGGATTCCCATGGTGCCAGCTCCAGTTCGAGGGGGCACTGGTGACAGCAGCAAATTAAACCAAACTAACATCTCCTCTCCACCCTCCCAGATCTCTGTGGGCTGGAGAGCCAGGTCCGACCAGCCAAGGGAAGCTCAGATGCCTAGGCTGGGATGTTGGAGGTGCGGGCAGCTGGGTCAATTTAGCCGGGAGTGTCTGTTGATGGAAGTAGGACAGGTGGTCCGGCTGGACGGGCCGCCAACAGCCCTCCCCCATTCCAGAGGGACGCACGGAGTTATGGTAAGGATCCAGGGTACTATACACCAGGCGATGGATTCTGGCTGCATGCAGACATTAATTCACGAGAACCTGGTTCAACCTGGGGCTAAGGGTGCAGGGGGTGAGTTGGAGATTAGGTGTGTGCAAGGGGATATACATAGATACCCCATAACTGCGGTCCTCATTGTTGAGGAGGAGGGTTTGTCATGTCAGGGCTGCAGTTAATCCCCGCCTGACACACCCCTTCATTTTCGGAACTGATTGGTCGGGGTTCCTCGACTTGTTCAGTTCATGTACCTGGTCCTGAGGAATGGCAGGGAGCACAGTGTTGAGCATTGACCCGAGGTTTCCCAACGCTGTAACAGGAACCAGTTGCAGCGGCTCCGCGTGTGCTGGTAGTATGCCACACGGATGATTTTCCCCTGGAGCAGTTCAGCTCTACGCTCAGCCTTAGACCAAGTGATAAAAATTGATGGTCAGATGGTGGGTCAGTTGGGACACTCGCATTTGGCAAGGAGCGCACCCAATTACTTATTACTCGGACTGGGTCACGTATTGTGTCAGGAACGGAGAATTGTGGGAATATGGTCCAGAGCACAGGTGGTAGCATGTCTGTGGGTCAGGAGGGCTGACACCTCAGTCTCAGAGAGGGGGGTGAACAACGAAAGTGATGGAATCGTCAGGTTCTTTTTTTGGTTTTGTGCCATGTTCTCTCTGCAGCTTTTAAGGTGCTGCATAGTTCCCGGATGGTGTCGTTTTGCCATGGCTTGGGTGGGTGCGAGTGAGCACCCTTGGTGGACAGAGGACACAGGCTGTCCAGGCAGGATGATAGGGTGGAAGACAGGCACTCTGTGGCCTCATTTACCTTCAGAGAAGAAAAGGAGGCAAGTGTGGGTAAAGCAGGTGCCACTGCAGAAGAGAAGAGGGTGGGAGACAGATTGCAGAGATTGCGGCGGAATGATAAAAGAGAAGGTGGGGGTGACTGGAGTGATTTAAGCTGTATTTTGAAGTTAATAAAGAAGTGGTCAGAGACGTGCAGAGGTGTGACCGAGAGGCAGTCTGTGAAACAGTTGCGGGTGAGTTATTAGGCCGAGTTCTTTGCCAGCCCTGTGGGTGGGAGGGGTGCAGACTCGTGTTAGATCAAACTAGTTTATCAGAGACAGGACGTTGTCGGAGCTAGGACAATTTAGGTGAATATTCATGTCACCAAGAATGAGTAGTGGACACTCATGGTTGAGAATGGATGACAGAGGGATGTGAAATTCATCCATAAAGCCCCCTATTTGTCAGGGAGGTCAGTAGATTACAACTACTCCAAGATGGACTGGGGCAGACTCCTGAATAGGATGATACTCATATGAGGTGAAATTGTTTGGGGGTATTAGGGGGGTGAATTTCCAATTTTTGGAGATCAGGAGACCAGTCCCCCCTCCTCTACCCGTCAGACGGTAGGTGTAGTAGTTGGTTCAGAGTGCAGCTGGGGTGGCAGAATTTTCTGGTTTGATCCAGGTCTCAGTGAGAGCCAGGAGGCTGAGGGATTGCTGATAGGCATAAGCAGGAATGAAGTCAGCTTTGTTAACTGTAGATTGGCAGAGCCCAACAGAAAAGGAAGTCAGAGAGTAGGAGGTGGGAGAGGAAGGTGCTTGTAGGTTAGCTGGGTTTCTTTGCCTGCTGGAATAGTGAGGCATTCTATGAGTGCTGGAGACGACAGGAATGGTGAAACACATGGCTGTGACTAATAAGAGAGAGACGGTAATACGTGGCTAATAAGAGAGAGCAATACTCAGATTCGCTCAGCAGACCAGTGCAAGAAGACTCACTACCTCAGTCGATCTTCACCTGAGGAGGGCTGATACTTCCGCTGATGCTACAGAGATATTTCCTGAATAAATTATTGATAGTGCACGTGAGCTGGAGAGCAGGAAAGGAGTGTTTGTGGGGAAGGTCTTACCCACCCACCACGATCTAGATTGGGCTATTAATAGGTTTTGATTGTTTCGAAACTAGATTCTTAACACTGCGATTTCAACTTGGAAGAGAATGGGATGCAAAAACCTCTTAAAAAACATTTTGTGGTCTCTCACATAAGATGAGGATTGGAGCACACTGTTTTATTTAAGCTGACAAATTTTGTTTGAAGGGTCTCCATAAATTCAGTATTGTATAGTAAAGAGTCACTAAAGTGCCACCTGCGGAATTTGGGCTGCAACAATGATGGTTTGATATGACATTGGAGTGATCAGATATTAGTCTGCTTCACGAATCTGATCAAGCAGACTAGAAATAGTAAATATATAATCAATTCTAGACAGTGACTGATGAAGAGCTGAATAAAAACTATAGGCTTTGGTGTTATTGTTTCTAACTATTCCAAACATCCACCAAATTTAGCTCTGCAAAAAAACAATTTAAGGCCACAGTGGAGGAAGGAAAAGAATCAGAAGCTGGTGACCTATCCAACAAAGGGTTAACAGTTGCATTAAAGGAGAGCGGCGTATTTGATATGTCATTGAGAAAGTTTGCATCATAGTCGTTCGGAGAGTAGACTGATGCAAGAAGAACCTTCATGCTACTGACAGTAATGACAACATAAGCAAACCGGCCACTTGTGCTGTTCCCAGTTAAATGCACTGTTTCCTAGGCAGATCTTTTAACCAATACTACTACACCCTTGGAATTATTATTTGTGCAAAAAAAGGCTATAACTTTAAATTGCCTATTGCCTTGAAATCGATGAACATCCTCTTATTTTAAATGCGATTCTTGAATTAGCGCGACGTCTGCACTATTGTGGTGTAAGAACTGAAGGCACCGTGTTTGCTTAATGGGGCTGTTCAAGCCCCACATGTTCCAACTAAATATCTTCAGGTCAACCATAGCAAAGCTTTTTATCCAAGTGTCGGATAGCATAAACACAATGCCAGATAACCATGCACCTCCATGCCAGAGAAATCCACATTACTATAATAGTCCATGATGTCCTGCATGCTAAACTAAAATGTTAATGATCTGCCATAAAACATAAAAACACAGCAAACAATAAAGCTACGTACACAGAGTGAGGAAACCGCAAGGGAGTACAGATCTCTTTGGCTTGGTGGTAAAAAGGGAATAGCAAGAGAGATGAGATCTCCTATAGCAATGCGCTATCTACCTGTAACTCACAGATAAACAAACAAAGCAAATAAATAGACTAGTAACGGGCCGAAATAAGATCTGATGAAATAAGAGTCCACAACTTAAAGCACTGTAAAGTTTAACACAAAACCAGGAGGTGTAGTTACACCAGTGTGGTGTAATTGTCCCATATGCTAACTTTACCAGTTTTTGCCGAAAGGATAACAGTGGTTTTAGCATACCTGAGTGTCTATTTTCGTCAAGGCAGGTGCAAGAAAAAAAACAAAAAGGGTTGAGAAAGTTCATTTAGGAAGAGAGATCTTGTGGGGTTGGTTGTGGAGATGTAATATCCATGTTGTTTTCCAGTGAAAGGCCATCATCCTCATGCTGCAGGTTAGGGACGGTAGATTCCGATGTTGGTCAAAGGGATTGTAGGAACTGCTCGACCTCCTCTGAATTCAAGCACTCGTTGGCCGTATGTCACTTTAAGTATGGCTGGGAAGCGGAGGAAATACTGTATTCCTTGGGAGTTGAGTTTCTTTTTGACATTGGAGAATGCCTTCCTTTTCTTCGTGGTCTCCAGGCTGCAGTCAGGATAAAAGCTGATTCTGCTCTCACCATGCTGGAGGGATTCAGTGGCTCTTGCGGCCTTTAGAATTAGATGCCTGTCTCGATAGTTCAGCAGTTTAAAAATTTGTGTGCAATGTGTGTTGTTGCCTGTGCAAGAGTAGATGCGGTGGGCTCGCTCAATGCTAATCGGAGATTTAGCCAGCAGTGGGAGCCACTTTGGAACGTTAATCTCGGCATCACCTCCTTCAGCTCCTTCTTTCAAACCGACCAGGTGGAGATTGGAACGGCGACTTCAGTTCTCCATGTTGTAAGAATAATCCGGCCTGCTAGACACATCTGTGCTTGTGCCCTTCTCCATCCGAGAGGACATAACATTCTTCTATCTCAGAGGATGCCATAACACCCATATAAACATGTCATCAAGTTAAACACCAGCTTTCACTGAGCACATGACACTGGACAGAGATAGCGACCTGCGTATCTGACCTATGCCATGATGACCAGAACAGCGCTAACTCAGCTCACTTGCTTGCTCAACAGATAAAAAGCTATTGTATGCTCAGGGCTCAATCTGATTGAGATCCTGCGAGAACTCTGTCTCTCTGAGCCGCAGCGCTCACTCTACCTGTGACAAGAATAAACTCTTTGATTGAGACCAGACGACTACTTCAACCTTTCTTTGAAACAACCAACAAAAGAACCCAACCAACAATGTCAGCTATCTTAGAGGAGAGTTCAGCTATTGTTGCTTGTAGGCCACGCACATTAGCTTTGTCAGAGCGAGCTGAGGATTGAATATGATGACATCTCATCTCCAGTCATTCAATGAATTGTTCATGTTGATTAATCTGGTGGTCAATGGATTAGATTTTGTCAGTGGTTGTCTCAAGTTGAATTTTTAGTTCATTTATCTGTGGTGTCAACATGCCTTTTATAGCTTCTCCAGCGGATGTCTTGACTAGCTCTTGGAGCTCTAGCCTTTTCTCACTAAGAGCTAGTTTAGCTGCAGCCAGCATTCTTTGAATTCTTTCCTCGACATCACTGACGTTACTTTGAACTTCTTTTTAGTGAGTGAACGATCTTCCTCCCGCTCACCGTTTACTAATTTTGTCTTCCTTGACATAACAGACAACTTGGCACTATATATCAGAGTTGGCTGTCAGAAAATCATGAAATTAGGCGGATTGCAAGCGGAGCTCAGGTTTTAGCCTTGCATCGCCATGTGCAGGTCATGTGATCTTCCAAAACTTGTTCATCTCAAGGCTGGGGTATACAGGGCAGCAACAGACCTCCTCCATACTTAAGTGGTGGCTCTGCTGAGCTCTGTAATGTTCCATGCCAACGCAGGGGGCAGTGCAAGTCTGTACCCCTGAAGTGGACAAAGAAGAACATTGTCTTAAAAAAGGGAGACCATCATAGACATATGTAATAAACTATGTAACTATATTTATCTATAGGTGACTTTGAGCTCTGTTTTCTCTGTAGGTTGGCTGTTATCCAGGTTTTTATGGTATGGGAGCATATGAGACGGGGCCCAGAGTGGATGGTTAGCTGGGTATCGTCAACATGCATCATTTGTTATTTTGATGAGGGTGGTAGAGACCACAGTACAGGACACCGAAGTACAGAGGTGATCAGTCCTCTGTAGACTGATTGCAGGGGTTCAAGAGGGGCTCATATGTGGACATGAACACACAAACTAGAACAAGGAGCACTAGAAAAAACAAAGACCACAAGACAGAACCAGAAACACAAGCAAACTAACCAGTGATCAGTGGTAGAACGAGACTCAAATGTGACACAAGGGAAAGGGCAAGTGACCAGACATGTGGGGGGTTAGGCTATCAAAATAAAACTGTAAATGACAAGACAAAACCCCAACACAAGACAAACTTCACCACGGTATGACAGAAACAGGCAGGACTATGACAGCTGAAGAGGAATTAGGAAGGGTGGGAGGGGTGAAAGTGTTTACATGGGTTTGTGGGCGGAAACAGCCAGTGTACGATTTGCGATTTGAGGACAATTTGAGGGTAGCTCCAGAGTGAATACAATAATCTGGAAATGGATGAAACCCACTAGCAAGCAGGGGCAGCTTGACAGCTTAGCTATAGATGGTAACAGCTGATAGGTGACAAGCCTTTGCTCCAGACCACTGATCCTGGAGTCTGTGAGTCACACAAAAGTATCAGAAGTAATTGTAATCAGATTGAAGCTTCATCGAAACCCAGGGAACTTCAAGCAAACAGAGCAAAATAGACTTCAACAGCCCAGATGAGAATCAGCAACATGGAATGAGAGAAAATGACAGCTGTCAAACAAGTTTGTTGTTTTGGCGTGGTTATGGCCAGCAATTTCTGTAATAAAGCAAAGGTTTTTTGTGGGGGATCCACACGGATCAACTCTGTGCCATCAGCAGGAACTTTTGGCAGTTGAAATATAAAAGAAATACTATTAAACATGTTTCTCATATTCTCATAATATTATGACTTCATTCTTTGTGAACTTTTTTTTCTCAATGTGGCTCTGATAGAATACCTTCACACAATTTCCTTTGTTTTAATCTTTTTTAATCTGGTGTTTCAGTTTATCTTCACCAAAATCAACTAATGTTTTGGAACTGGAAACAAACATCTGTTCCTTTTCTGTTTAATGAGAAACTGTGAAAGAGTAAAATTCCAAGACTGGCATGGTTGGAAAGTAATAGTAATGGTTTTCAAAGCAACCTAGTGTTTCTATGTTCCTTAAAATGTATTATTTCTCTTTTTCACCCACTTCACTTGCATTTAGCTCACAAGGTTTACACTTGCATCGGGGGAAGTTGAAATAAAAGTAGATCAATTTGAAGTAGACATGCTTTTCCATTTGTCATGCTGCAGCACTATGGTTGCCCTGCTGTAGCTCTGTAAACTGTCTGTGATGGGATTGGCTGACAGTGCACGTTATAAATACAAAACTCTCTGATCTATATACACCCAAAACAGGGTGCTTGCCATCTCCATTGTTCACCCAAATATATTGATCTGTCCTAGATTTTTCTAGGTCAAATAATTTTAACTCAGACTCTGACCTCCATACATTCTGTGTTACTGGATTTTTTTATGAGATTCAGCCACAGTCATTTTTACTAAATAAAGTGGCTTGAAAGGAATGGGTGAAGGGTATATTAAAGTAACAACCTCACCTCTGACTTTGTGACCTCTGATAAATCCACAGCACTGCTAAGCCACCACATTTTCTGAAAAGCATGCATTGACTCTGGTATGCAGAGGTTAACAGATCATAGCATGACTTGCTCCAAGTCCATACATAAAATGATCTGGCTGACAGGCTTTCACCCTATTTGCCTTCAGTGTGGATTAACAACAAGCTTAATGTGCCATCTTTTTGAGGATTAAGAGTAATAATACAGCCACACGTTAGCTACACTCATCCTGGTCCACTGAAATAGATGTAGAATAGGACTTCACCCACATCTTCCTAAGTCTGTATACAATGCCATGAAAGGACGTGTTTGAGTCGTTCTTAGCTTGAGAAGATCTTCACTGATCCAGCTGTCAGGGAAATTTATACCCTTCCTATCGAAATATTACGACACTGAATGTGCGCTATAGCTGCAGTACTCTGGTGCAAGAAAATTAATTATTATACCTGTATTCCTGTAGCTACATAAATACAATGAATCATCATTCATAAAGTTTTATACATAATAGTACACTTAAACACACACACACACACACTCAGACACACTTATATATATGTTTACATATACTCCATGCTAGTCAGGTACACAGCAATACAATACAGCAATACATTGTTGGGAGTCTCTATGGGTGTGAGGACTGCCTGGTTTTTAAGACACTCTTTTCCGTGAACAACAGGGAAACAAACTATTCATTACAGAGACTAAACAGATCTCTGCCTACCCTCAAGAATTTCTGTTATTCTCCATAACCTCAGGTAACTGTGAACCAAACACTTAACAGACCTCACAACTACACTCAGGAACACTGCTTCAAAGGCTTCTCTCTAGAGAACGACATCCCTACTATCATTGTAAAATTCTACTGATATGATCAGATCACATGTTAGATTATTTAATCACGTAAAAATGAAATTCACCATTGGTGTACAGAGTTAGATCTGGATGAGGACGAGGTTGTCTTGACTAACAACTCAATGGTAATCATGCACCTCTTTACACACAAAGCTTAACACTGAGCATTATGAAGGTACAACAATTTTTTTTCACTTTGCAGTAACTTCATTTTCAGTTAATACTTCTTGAGGCAGAAATTAAAAATAAATAATAAATTAATTCTCACGAATACAAAATTTATTTGTATTTGTGGGTCCATGCAAAAATTGACACCTACCTCCAAATGCTGGCCTCATGGTGAAGTCATGATCCTCTACTTTGAGCAGATGCTCTGTCTTTACTTTGCGAGACTTTGTTACATCTGGAGGCTTCTTTGCTAGGGATCTGCAGGGAGATGACATTCCGTTTTAGCATAGTGCCCTGAAAAAACAGGATCTGATGCAACCCAGTCATACAAAGATACGTTCCTACAACAGAGTAAAAGGGTAAGTGATCTTTCTCCACATAGAAGTGTTTCCACAAAATTACAAAAAAACAACTGAAATAAATCATGTTATCACAACTTGCTACTGTATGTATAAAAATGCATGCCAATGCACCTTTCATAAAACTGTGTTTGTATCCTTAATAGAATGCAGTGCAATGCTATGATTGCCTTAGGAGTAAAGTGTGAACAGTTGCTACGTGGGGGCTGCCACTAACAATTATTTTAATAATCAATTGATGATGATTGATTATTTTTCCAATAAATCAATTAGTTGGATTCAATTTCCACCTAGCTGCTCAGCTGAGGTTCTGAGCAGCTGTAAAATGTGACGTCACCTGACTACCTGCCACTGATTAGTCATTGAGTGTTTTCATTACAGAATGCTGTGACACAAACCAAACAGTTTGAAACACCAACTACAAAGCAACTTGTTTCATGCAAGATCACTGGAATTGCAATGACTTAATGACACCTAGCTAGTTAGCAAAAAGTGCTACATCCATGCTCTGCCTGAAATGCTCTGCTGGAAGCATCCTAAGAGAACAACTAGAACATTGTGGAAACTCTCAATAAGGGGCAGCGCAGGGCGCTTGTTCCCCCTCATCTATTCGATTTTCCCAATTGCATGTAAACTGGGACAAGGACATAATTGTGATGAAAAGCAATGTGGACCACATGCTGAGTTAAATCACCTCACAGGGCATGCCCACACATACATAAACAACTGGGAACGGGGCAGATTGTCCCTCCAGTCTATTTGGGTTTCATATGTTGGAATGCAGCATGAATGATGCAATGGACTGATAATAGATAGATAGATAGATAGATCCCAAAGATAGATAATCCCAAACTGGGAAATTACAGTTAGAATTATGTTAATTTCCAATCTCTATCTATTAATCGACACTGTCTTAGGTTGTACTGCTGGGTTTCATCCTGGTGATGCTCTGCCAGGCCTCTACTGCAACAGTCTTCAGTTCCTGCATGTCACTTTAGTTTTGTCTTCAACAAGTTAAATGCATACTCTGCAGGTGATTGACTTGGCAATTGCATGACATTTCACTTCTTTTTACGGTATGCTTCGGGTCATTGTCCATCTACACTGTGAAGTGCTGTCCAAAGAGTTCTGAATTTGGGTTCAGAACTGATTCTGAGCTCTCTGAATTTGGCTGAATATGGGCAGATAATATTGCCTGAAACACTTCAGAATTCATCCTGCTGGTTTTATTAGCAGTCATCAATTAACACAGGGGAACCAGTTCCATTGGCATCCATACATGCCAACGCACCCTAACGCACTACTACCACCATGCATTACTGATAAATGTTATTGTTATGTTAAGTAAGTTAAGTTAAGTTAAGTTAAGTATCATGAGCAGTTCCTTTCCTTCTCCATACTCCTTTCTTCTAATCACTCTGGTACAAATTGATCTTTGTCTCATCTGTCCATTGGATGGTTTTCCAGAACTGTATTGGTTTTTTTAGATGTTGTTTGGCAAATTCTAATCTGATCTTCCTGTTTTCGATGCTCAAGAATGGCTTAGGTCTTGTGGTGAACCCTCTGGATCCACTATGGTGCAGTCTTCTCTTTATTGTTGACTTGGACACAGATACGTCTACCTCCTGGAGACTGTTCTTGATCTGTCCAACTGTTGTGAAGGGATTTTTCTTCACCAGGGAAAGTATTCTTCTGTCATCCACTACAGTTGTTTTCCATCGTCTTCCGAGTCTTTTGTTGTTGTTTTTTCCTTTTAATAATATTCCAAACAGTTGACTTGGCCACACCTAGCTTTTAGCTATTTGTCAGAGGGATTTGTTTTTATTTTTCGGCCTAATGATGGCTTACTTCACTGATAGTGACAGCTCTTTTTTTTGTTGTCATATGTTTGATTGGTAGAATGCTCCACCTGTGTATGACACCATACCAGCATATAATCTGTGTGCTGCTGACCTCCACTGCTAGCGTCACCTCCGTGGTTTGTCTTATCCTTTCTTGTTTCTTTCTTTCCTCCACAGGTGTGAAACCCATCCTTAATTTACGGTGTGTAGGTTAAGCGTGAATGTTTATTTCTGAGCATTGATATATTCATTTCACTTCTAACATCATACTGAAGGTCTCTGTAGTCTTATTCAAGACAGTTACACCACATCAATACTCTCAACTCTCTTGCCCCATTAAAAACCACATCAGTCTCCTTTTCCATCTCCGCCCCCTGGTTCACTCCTGAGCTTCATATCATGAAGGTGCAAGGACAGTTACAATGTTTACATGGGAAACAGGTCCCTCAATCTACCAACACATGTACAACAGTCACATCTTACATTATAGGAACTCCATTGCCAGCACCAAAATTCACTATAACTCTAGCTTAATCACTGCCATCAAGGTAACTAAATCATTATTCACCCTGCTAAACATCACCCAACAGCATGACTCTCTCCCCCTTTCCTGTATACAACCTCCTTCTGCAATTCCATCATGTCCTTCTTCATTGTAAAAATGAAAGACATCAACAGCTTGGATCAATCTCTCACCTCAACAATTCTGCCACCTTCCACTAACTCATTCTACTCCCTCCAGCTCCCTGCTCTTTCTGATATCACAGAACTCATCCAGAAATCCAAGCCATCCACCTGTCAACTCGACCCCCTACCTAGTCCGTATGTTAAATTTGGAACTGTTCCTATATCCTCAAACTGTCGTCATTTCTCCAATCTGGCTTTCATCGCCAAGATCCTGAAAAAAACTTACACTTGTCACTTACACCACAATAACCAATACAAACAATTCCACTCCGGTTTACACTCACTTCATAACACCAAGTGGCTCTCCTCAAAAGCACCATTGAACTCCTCTTGGAACTTGATTCTGGACTCCTCACCATCCTCTGTCAATCTGTCAGACCAGCCTCCTCAAAATACTTTCCTCCATTAGCATCTCCCATACTGCATTAGATTGGTTCACAGGTTACCTCTGCAGTCGCACTCGGTTCATCCAACTCAAGGCCTTCAAATCCAGCCCCTGCCTCGTCTATTCTTTCCAGGGCTCTGCCCTGGGACCCCTTCTTTTCATCATCTATCTCCTTCCCCTCTGTAACATCTACCAGAAATTTTTTATGCTGATGACACCCAGCTCTACATCCTGAGCTCTTCCATTTCACCTCCCTCCAAGTTAAGACCATTTTAAGGTTTCTTTTAATTTATCCTGGGAAATCTAATTTGTTAATTTTGTTGGTAACCTGAAAAAGAAAAATGATTAAGTTCTTATCATATTTAGATATTAACTGATTAGGCCTGAGCACACTTTGCTTTACCTCAGAGTGAACCTGTGTGATTTGTAACCCCTCTCTTTGATGTGGGTGGGTGATGCACCAGATGTTCTTCAGAAAGTTTCAAAGAACAACTCTGTGCAAGGAGGGGATTGAAACTTGTATCTTCGTGACGACGTTGACCCCATTGCTAGATATGACTCAGTTTTCTGAAAGGTGTGATAGATTTGTTACAAAAAGAAACAAAAGCAAAAACACAAAACAAATGTGCTCAGAGTGGTCACGGTGACATCAATTTCGTTGCTCGGACCCTAATGATAAAAATCAAATCTAAATCTAAATTCAACAATTACCAAATGATCTTGCCCAGCCTTTCACTCAAGTATGTACAGGTCAAGGTCAGTCCTTTATGGCTCGCGGGAGCTAGCTTATCAGTATCTGTAGTAATAGATGAAGTACTTTATTTACTTATATGGTTACAAAATAAAACTCTTACTAAAATTAATTAATTAATAAAATTAATTAATTAGCAGCAGCACCCACATATTGCACATCTATTCTGCAAACAATTAAACTCAATAGCAAAAACAGCAAATCTTTTTTAAGCAATGGCTGACACCACAAGTCAGGATAAAGTACAGAAAAAAAATCTCTAAAGTCTTAATCAACAATTCACTCTCTACACCACTTTTGAAAGATTTTTTGTCTCGAAAACCCACATGTAAATCTTTGATGGTTTAAGAGATGAGGGTTGACATTTGACAATGTTGCCATTAGCACTATCTCTCTGATGCCAAACTGGTAGCAGGTATAAATAGAAATATTCGAGCCAGTATATTCAGCCACCACTTTAACTCTTCACCAGGCCAATGGATCTTCTTTTCCATCCATAGTAGGAGTCATCAAGGAGTTGTTCAGCTCAGCAGTAACGGCATCCTTCAACAGGGTGGCAACTTCTTCAACCACTTTGGTCCATTACGTCCAGTAAGCATCACTTCCTGCTGACTGCCGACAGACCTGCTTCAGCTTCTGCTCTATCCCTACTCCTATCCTTCGTGTCTTTTCTTTGATTTCCCACCATTTAAATATCCTGTGAGTGCCACAGGAGCACTCTGTCCTGTTTTCGAGTTCTGATCCCTCCCCGACACGCTTCCTACACCACTCCTAGGGCCTGATTTACTAAGATCCCAGATAAGGGGTGCTAAATTGCGTGCTCCTGGTAAGATTTTGCGTGCTTGGTTTGTGTGTGTTTTCCGGGTGATTCTCTAAGGGAAATTGCCACAGGTGCAAATAGCAGTATACAAATAAGGAGCGCTGTCAGCCTTCCATCATAGTGAGTGCAGAGGAAAGCGCGAGAATAAATACGACTATTTGGAGTTGGAAGTCCTTGTAGCAAACACATCTGGCAGAACAAAGTAAACATTTTGCTGCTCTCGATCACGGGCTACCAGTGATTGCACAAGAGGTGTGAGCTGTGGCCAGTATGGCCAGTTTGGCTTGTGCGCTCCAATGGGACACTCTGGACACCGGGCAGCTGGTCAGCGCCATGTCTGGACCAGCGATGGCCATACAGTCACTGAGTGGAAGGAGTGGAAGCTGCGGTGCAGGCAGTGGCCGGCTCTTCCATCAGCCAAAGAGCTGAGGGACTGGAGCAGGCAGGAGAGAGAGGGAGGTGGAGGACCGGAGAGCGCAGGACCAGTGTCCACGCTGCATGATAGTGCTGTTAATTATGTGCTTGGCGTAAAAAACAACCAAGAAAACAGAGACATGTCATATTGACAGCGGTTATTCCTGAAAAATATGTTTTATCATGTTCACCATGTGTAACATCTCATTTCCCTGTATATTTTCTCTTTCTTTTGAAGGAAAATAAAACGCACCATAAACAGCTCACAGCAAATAATTCTGAATCAAAATTCGTTTTCTGCAGCCATTGTGTGTAAAACTGGGAGGATTTGCAACTCCCTTTCAGACGTTTTCAATTTTGCCGCAATAATACCCCAATCATTTCCGAATTTGATAAATTGTTTTGCGTGTGCTAACATTTCCAATCTGTAGAATCTCCTCCCAGTATTTTGCTCACATGATCAGGAACCCTCCATATTGCATAAGCATTATGGCCAATGTGCTAAATGCCCAGCCCGTGCTGTTTTCCTTATTTTACACACGTTTTTATACATGCAAAGCTTTAGTAAATCTCTGTACTAAGCTCTGCACGGTGGAAACAAAACTGACAGCCTTAGTTAGCAAGCGGCCATTAGCCCTCGCGAAGCCACTTAGCTCAGCTCCCCTTAGCTCAACCCCAGCCTCTCCTGAGCAGGTAGGAACACAGGAACGCTGGGTGACTGTCAAAGGGAAGCATAATTCTCAGCCAAATTCCACTGAGGCCCACCTACCACTTCCCACTTCCAATAGGTTCTCCCCGTTCAGCAACACACCCGCAGAGAAAAAACCGCCGGTCATTGGCGACTCTATTTTATGAAATATGAAGTTAGCAAGTCCAGCGGCCATAGTCTCCATCCCGGGGGCCTGAGTGGGTGATGTTGAGTCCAAATTAAAGCTGCTGGCTTTTTTGTCTAGAAAACCAACATGTAAATCTTTGATGGTTTAAGAGATGAGGGTTGACATTTGACATTGTTGCCATTAGCACTATCTCTCTGATGCCAAACTGGTAGCAGATATAAATAGGAATATTCGAGCCAGTATATTCAGCCACCACTTCAACTCTTCACCAGGCCAATGGATCTTCTTTTCCATTGGCTAAGCATAAATATAATAAAATCATTATCCACGTCGGCGCTAATGACCAAATGGGGGTTACGCCAAATGGAATTCACTAAAATTAGAGTGAAGTCGGTGTGTTCAATGGCCAAAACAATGTTGGACACCGTAGTTTTCCCTGACCCCCTGCCCAATCTGGCAAGTGATGACATGTTTAGCCGTACATCATCCGTACGTCACCCATTGGTTTGTGAAGGACGCAAATGTAGCGGCTGCCATTCCTCGTAATGGAGCCAGCAGAAACCAAAAGGAGGGGGTTCGAGTGACGGATATAACTTTTCACCTCCATCCTCCTCAACACACCCACTGATGCATACACTCCGTACTTGATATCGGAGAATAACACGGCCATATGAATGAGGTAAACACAGTCTGTTCGTCCAATTAATGTGACTGACGCTCTCTCCTCTGTGAGGCTCCCCTGTCAGCCAAATGGACACGCCCATATTCATTCATTTCTTTAAGCTCTGATATCTTATTAATCATGGAATTATTTGCAAATTGACCTCCATATTACAGGCTGGCACATGAAAGTTTAGCTGTTGAAGCTGGTGTGACTTTTTATTAAATTATTGAAGGAGAATTTCATGTTTGAAAATGGAGACTGTCTGTCCCCCGACTGTCCAACTTCAACAGCAATTTAACAACAATTTAACAACCTTATAAAAATCAGGAGCTCCTCGGTCACTTCTAAGGACAGGAGCTTTAAATGTGGATTACTTAATATCCGCTCCCTGTCTTCCAAAGCCATTCTTGTACATGAATTAATCTCTGACAACGACATTGATGTGCCAATCTTGGCTTTGTGAAGGTGACTATGTTCACCTAAATGAGGCCTCTCCTCCCAGCCACATTAATTACCATGTCCCTTGATGCTCTAACCGTGGAGGTGGGGTGGCAGCCGTCTTTGGACATAGTTTATTAATTACCCCTAAACCTAATTTTGTTTATAATTCATTTGAAAGCCTTATCATCAGCTTGTGTTACCAAAGCTTGAAGACACAGCTTGTCCTACTCGTCGTAGTGTATCGAGGTCCGGGCGCAGATTTTCTGTCTGAATTTCCTGAATTTCTTTCAAACTTAGTTCTCAAAAATGAGAAAATCATCAGTGAGAAAATTATCATCTGTGACTTCAATATTCATGTAGATGTAGTCAGTGATAGCTGCCGTACAGCACACACCTCTATTGTCAAGTCCATTGGCATCTGTCAGCATGTGCATGAACCTACACACTGCTTCAATCACACCCTGGACCTTGTTCTAATTTATGGTGTTGAAATTAAACACCTGACCATTTCTCCCCCTAACCCAGTGATATCTGACCACTCTTTAATCACTTTTGACTTCCTTCTATCCAGTCATGTAAAAAAGAATAGCAGTATATACACAAGACACTTAACTAACAGTGTCTTAGCAATCTTTAAGGAAGCTCTTCCCTTGTCTCTGGAAGCTACATCACCTCTCTGCTATGAAATCCTGAGTCCCTCCATCATTGATCGCCTTGCTGATAGCTTTGTTAGCTCCCTACATGAAACCCTTGACTTGGTTGCACCCCTAACAAAAAAGATTAAATCTAGAACCAGATCGGCCCCCTGGTATACACCAGAAACTCGCCACCTAAAGCAACTATCACGTTAAATAGAGAGGAAATGGCACTTGACCAAAAAAAACAATATTTTTCTGTAAAGATAGTCTGAAAACATATATACTCTGTGTAATGCCAGAGCCCGATACTGGTCCTCTCTAATTAAGGAAAATAAGCATAACCCAAGTTTCTTTTCAGCACTATAGCCAGGCTGACGCAGAGAATCTCAGTAACAGAGTAACTCCACTGAGCAGTGCATTCCCACAGATCTCAGCAGCTCTGACTTTATGAATTTCTTCAATAACAAAATTATAAAGATCAGACAGTTAATTGACAACCACCTAGCATCTATTGCAATTAATCTAACCCCTATTGCCGCTATTTTGGATACAGCTTGAGATACAGACAGGTCACTATCTTCATTTGAGCCCATTGACCTACTCTAAATCATCGACCTACCTCCTAGACCCAGTTCCCACTAAGCTGTTTAAGGAAGTGTTGCTTTTAATTGCCACTTCTTTTCTTGAGTTTATCAACCTGTCCCTAACAACAGGTTATGTTCGTCTTAAGTTTAAAGTTCCCTCGATCCAGGAACTTAAGCGATCTTATCCTAACCCTCCAATCTTATCTTCATCTCAAAAATCCTTTGCCAACCAGCTCTGTGAGCACCTTAATAACAATAGTTTATTTGAGTTCTTCCAGTCTGGTTTTAGAATGAATCATAGCACTGAGATAAAATAAAGTCACTGGTTAAAGTCACTACTGACTTCTTAATGGCGTCTGACCATGGTCTTGTTTAAGTGCTTATCTTGTTAGATCTCCACCACCAGATCTTACAAAGGAGACTGTAATATCAAATTGCAATCAGGAGCACTGCTTTAGACTGGTTCCAGTCCAATCTTTCAGACTTATATCATTTTGTTTGTGTCAATGATAACCAATCTCCATGCACTAAAGTCAGCCATGGGGTTCCACAAGGATCTGTCCTCGGTCCAATTCTTTTCTCTTTATATATGCTCCGCCTAGGTGATATCATCAGGAGTCATTCTATAGATTTCCACTGTTACGCTGCTGACACTCATATTATATCTACCTATCAAGCCATATGAACACAATAGTCTACAGCAGCTTCAATCCTGCCTTGATGACATTAAGACCTGGATGACCAATAATTTCCTCCTTCTGAAGTTAGAGTGGAGTTACTGCTCATAGGTCCACAACAGCTCATGTCCTGACTAAAACTAGAGACAGAGATCATATCTCTCCTGTTCTGACCTCCTTGCACTGGCTTCCTGTGCCATTCAGGATTCAGTTCAAAATCCTTCTCCTTGTCTAAAAAGCTCTTCATAGTCTGGCACCCTCTTCTATTTTAGACCTGATCAAACCCTATTGCCCCAGTAGGACGTTCTCTGAATGCAGGCCTAAGCAGCAACACACCTGACTTGACTCTTTCAATTAGCTGACCTCAACCTTCAGAAAGCTGATTGGTCAGACTGTGTGCTGTGGACTGGCTGGAACAAAAACCTGTAACCACTCAGCCCTTTGTGGAGTCGGTTTGACACATGGGCCTTAAATCCTAGATAAGAAGCTATAGGTTGAGTCTGCCGGAGGGTCCCTGGCACATTGAGCACTATATTCTCAGTTCTCTCTGTGGGGTGGACAACTTCTTCCTCTCCTTTTCTATTCCATGACTATGCAGGACTGACACATGGACTGTGCCTTTCTTCCCTCCCAGATTCCATAGATGCTGAGCTGGATCCAGGACTCCGTCCCTAAACCCAGCTCTTCCCACTGCGGCCCTTTCCGCTTTCTACTCTGGACCGATTCAACTTCTAATAGATCTATATTCTAAGCTGTTAGTCATCAGTACATTTATCTCTCTGTACTGTCTTGCTTGTGCCTGCCTGTCCTGGGTGAGGACCCCCTCCTCTGTCTCTCACCCTGAGGTTTCTTACTTTTGTTTCTTACCCCTGTCAGGGTTTTTTTCTTGGGAGTTGTTTCTGACCCTTTGCAAGGGTCTAAGGACTGGGGTTTTTTACTATGTACATAATGTTGCTCTCTTTGAAAAGTGCCTTAAGATAACGGCTATTATGAACTGGCACTTAAAATAAATAAAGTTGAGTTAAGTTGAAAGTTGAGGGTAGTAGAAAAGCCTTGCTCTTGAAGAAGCTCTGCCTCTGCCACTGCAGTACAAGCCTTTTCTCCTGCAAAATACAGAGATAAGAGTTTTGCAGTCTTGTGCGATTTGGACCAATTGGACAGTCTATATATGTTAACATTCAAAAATGCAAATCATTGATTAAAAATATCACTTGTTTTGATGTTGCATTTTGAGTTACTAATCTATGCAAAGAACAACAAGGTACCTTTTGTGCCATCTCCCTTCTTTTTTTGATGTCTGGAACATTCTCTGCACTACGTAGTCAGTCTTGAGTCTAGGATCAAGGAAATAAGTAATGTCCAATAGCTGCTGCAGGGCTGGGCTGCTGTATTGATCTTCAATGTAGCCAAGAGCTCTAGATTTGTTTTCCTTGGTAAGGTCTGTGTTCTCATCATTTTCATTTTCAGAGTCAATGTTCGCAGGAGATGGAGAGCTCTCCTGGCAGGTCATTCAGAACACAGCAGCTTGTGTCCTGACCAAAACTAAAAAGAGAGATGATATATATCCAGTTCTGTCGCCTTTGCACTCACTTCCTGTATCATTAAGTATTCAGTTCAAAATCCTTCTTCCTGTCAATAAAGCTCTGCATGGTCTGGCACCCTCCTATATTTCAGACCTGATAAAACCCTACTAACCCACTAGGACAATCTGTTATCTGGATGCAGGCCTACTTGTGATTTCAAGAATATCTAGATTTGGAGCAAGAACCTTGAGCTACCTAAGCCCATCTACCAGTCTCAGTCCAGGAGGCAGACACCCTCTCTACCCTCAAGAGTGGTTGAAATCCCTTCTTTTTGACAAGAATAGAGGGTTTTCTGACTTAAATCCTAGATAAGCTGCTATAGGTTGAGACTGCTGGGGGTCCCCCCGGTACATTGAGCTTTTTCTTCTCCATTCTCCTTCTCCTATCATCCTCCTTTGTGACATGTTTTTTTCACCCTCCTCCCTGTCTCTCCTCAGCTATCCTCCATCTCCCTCCTGCACTCTATTCTTATTCAATGATTGTGCAAGAGTAACTTATTGGACCAGGGACCCCATGTCCCTGGAGTCCTTGTACTTTCTCCCCTCCCGGACTCTATAGATGCTGAGTTGGATCTAGGACTCTGTCCCTCACTATGGCTCTTCCTGCTATGGTGACTCTTCCTGCCTGCTTGCACTGTTTCTTATATAGACACATCTTTTTTGCCTTGAGTTGTAATTTACAAAATGCACAGTAAAATGAAGATACAGCTTGATTGTTCTGCTCGACCACGTATCAGTAGTTGTGGCACAATATTCCACATTTATCATGTCAGTTACCACTTTTTCATAAAACTCTGTGTACAGCTGTGGGATGGCAACCTGGTTGAAGTAGGAGCAAGGGGTAATCCCATATCTTCTGTCAAGTGTGTTCAATCCATCTTTGGTGACCATGTTAGCAGACACCATGGGCCTGATTTACTAAAGCTTTGCGTGTATAATGCATGTACAAACTCGCTGTCACCCACAAAAAAATGTGCAAGCCGATTTACTAACAGTACACACAGTGGATTGTGTCTTCGAAATGAGCAAAACAGTGCACGCTGGCCATTTAGCACCTTGGGCTTCATACATATGCAATATGGGGCATTCCTGCTCATGCATACAAAATCCTGGGAGGAGAATATGCAGACTGGAAATATTAGCACACGCAAAATTATTTATGAAACCCAGAAACAATTGCAGTGACTATTTTAGGGGCTAAATTTAATACGTCTGAAAGAAAGGTGCAAATCCTTCTCACGCACAATGGCTGCTGTCACCGTGGCCAGGACGTGGTCGATAGCAGCAGACTGTTTACTTTGTTCTGCAAGATATGTTTGTTTGCCTCAGCCACAAGGATTTCCAGCTTCACAGAAACACATGTCGTAATCTTACATAATTGACCACATCAACTTCATTGCACTTGTAATACATGTAGAACAAGTTGGTGAAGCTCCATTACAAATGCAGTGAAGCTACCCCTAATGGTACCTGTGTGGCAGGGCCCAAATGCAAAAGTAGCGCCCCTTGAAATTTTGACCAATTCTCATATGACATTTTACTTTGTTGTAGGCAAATAAGATTGGTGTGCAAATTAATCCTAAAGAGATGTACAAAACAGTCTCTTGACATGATGACCATAACCTGAAAGGAACTCTGAAACGAATTTTGAAAACATCTCTGATGGGGTTAATCCTATTGGCTTCAAATTTGGTACAAATCATTTATGGACGAAACTGAGAAAATGTTGTTGGACATAATTGCATTAAACACTCACTGGCCAAAACTTAATTTCTAATCAGCCAATCAGCCAATCACATGCGGCCTAAAGTGCATTTAGGCATGTAGACATGGTCAAGACAATCTCCTGCAGTTCAAACCGAGCATCAGTATGGGGAAGAAAGGTGATTTGAGTGACTTTGAACGTGGCATGGTTGTTGGTGCCAGAAGGCCTGGTCTGGGTATTTCAGAAACTGCTGATCTACTGGGATTTTCACGCACAACCATCTCTAGGGTTTACAGAGAATGGTTCGAAAAAGAAAAAATATCCAGTGAGCGGCAGTTCTGTGGGTGGAAATGCCTTGTTGATGCCAGAGGTCAGAGGAGAATGGCCTCCACAGTCAACAGATCTCAATCCAATAGAGCATCTTTGGGATGTGGTGGAACGGGAGATTCGCATCATGGATGTGCAGCCGAGAAATCTGCGCCAACTGTGTGATGCCATCATGTCAATATGGACCAAACTCTAGCATGGTGTACCTATTAAAGTGGCCGGTGAGTGTATACCTGAATAGCCAGGGAATGGCCTTGTCAATGGGTGTTGCTATTTGTCTCTATCGGACCACCTTGAAATTTTCAATCATTCCTCCCCATAACGCTTTTTATGGAGTAGAAAGATGGAACTTTGTAGGCTTATGAAGTTTGTCCAGATGCACAAAAAAGTCTCTTGCACTGATGGTCAGAACTGGACAGCAAGTCGGCCATTTTGATTTCAATAGTTCAATTTCATACATCACAGCTGCTTGGAGGTTTAATTACTCTAACTATTCTTCCCATTAGTAAAATGGGCAGGTCTATCCACCGTGTGAGTTCATCCTCAATCTCCTTCAGCAGTGGTGCATAATTTCACTGTGAGAGTTCTGACACCCATCTGCAGTGGTGGGGGAGGGGGCTTTGGAGATTGTTATTAACAAAAAGGAAAAAAGTTTTGGGAGTTCTCAGATACGGCTGAGAAGTTGTCTATGGTTCAGCCAGCCAATGGTTCAATGAATACAAGGAAAAGGGGTGGAGAGAGTGGACAGCCCTGTCTTGTTCCCCTGCAGGATGAACCTTGTGGTCTGATTGTCCTTATTGCGGCACAGTTGAACTGTACCCCACTTGCGGTTCTGGTTGCACACCACAGTTACTACTCTCGCTCTTCTCCAGCGCTCACCTTTTTTCCTTTCCAACCATGGTCTCCGGATTCCCCGGGACCCCGGTGGTTGGCCGTGGCAGATGCACAAAGAAGTTGTCCCCGCACTCTCCGCCTACCACCGGTGAAATTACCCTCTCCAACCGATTCACCCTCCTCTCACCAAAAGCGTCACAGCCCAGTGACAGCCCTAAAAATCCCAGACATAACTAGTACTAGGCCTAAGAAGTGCATTTCTGCTCCAATAAACTGTGCAAACCTCAATAATTTAATTACTATTAGTCCAGTAAATAGCCCACCAAATAGTGAAGCCCCTCTGTTAATAAAAATGGCCCTTTTAAATGTCACATCAGTCACTAGCAAATCATTTCTTATAAATGTCCCTATAAACACCCACTGCTTAGATTTTACCCTGCTCAATGAAACCTGGTTGGATGATAATGGTACTTTTTGTCTTTTGTCTGCAAAGAAGTCTCCCTTGGTGAATTTCTATCTTTTGAACACCTCACTATATCTTTACACAATAAAATCTTTCTCATAACTGTTTATCGTCCACCAAAGTCCTGAAATTGATTTATGATAGAATTTTCTCAGCTCTTATCCAAGGTCTCCATTAAGTACGGCTGCAATGTCATATGTTGTGGAAACTGACCCAGATGCCATAAATTTCAATAGTCTATTTGCGTCTTTGAATTCTCTCAGTATGTCCATGGATCAACCCACAACAAAGGTCACCCTCTTGACCTTATCATCTCCAAAGCACTTAACGTTACTCCCCCTTATTATGGACATAGCTTTCTCGGATCATTGCTGCATCTTCTTTGGAGTATTTGCCAACCCTGTGCAACAGAATCATTCTCAAGCGCTTAAAAAACACATTATTAATAACAATACAGCTGAAAACCTTCAAAAAATAATAAATGGGTTGTTCATCACCTCACCATATACAGCCGGAGATCCTGTAGAAAACTTCACCAAGATATCAAGAACACATTTGAAGCTGTTGCACCAGTCAAAATTAGCCGGGTAGGGAAACAAAAAGCTCCCTGGAGAATATGCAGTTGTCAGGGAGTTAAAGCGAAAGCGCTGCCAAGCAGAAAGACAGTGGAGACAAACAAAACGTAGGGTTCACAATGACATCTATAAAGCAAAACTGACTGAATACAATAGGGTAATTAAACAGGGTAATTAAATGTTTCTCTAGGATCATAGATGTGGACAAATCTACCATCCACCATCCCATCGGAAATGCAGTCCACTGAAAAATGCCAACTATTTGCTTTGTTTTTCAAGAAACAAAAGCCACTATTAGACAAGGAATTAGTACAGCTAGGTCGAAAATTAAAAGTGCACTTCCTTTTAAAAATTTGTCCTGCACCTTGATGCACTTCGACTGCCTAGATGTAATAGCATTAGGAAGTATAGTTACTCAGCTCAGGTCCTCCACCTGCTTCCTGCATCCCTTACCAACCAAATTCTTGAAAACAGTCCTCAACTGCTTAGCACCGGAGCTCTTCGATATCATAAACTGGTCTCTTCAATCAGGCATCTTCCCTACATCACTTAAGACAGCCGTCATCAAACCGCTCCTAAAAAAGAACAACATGGATCCATGTGTTATTGCTAATTACAGGCCTATTTCAAACCTACCATTCCTTAGCAAAACACTTGAAAAAATAGTTTACATTCAGTTAAAAAACTTCAAATTTTAGACAAATTTCAGTGTGGCTTTGGCCCCCACCATAGCACTGAGATAGCACTCATTAAAGCAGATCTGCACATGAATACAGATTCAAAAATTTTTCTTGTATATTGTATATCACTTGACCTTGCTGCTTTTGATACAGTAGATCATGAAATACAACTGCCTTGAGAGGTGGGTTGGCCTTTCCGGCCCAATTCTGTGCTGGTTTAAATCCTATTTACAGGGTCGGCAAGTCTTTGTATCGATTGGGGAGTCTGTATCACAGATGAAGGACGTAACATGCGGGATCCCGCAAGGATCAATTCTCAGCCCACTTCTATTTAATCTTTACATGCTTCCACTCTCTGAAGTCATGGGCAAATATAAATTACTATAACTATGCAGATGACACACAGCTCTACATCGCTCTACTTCCTAATGACCTGTCTCCCTTACAGTCCCTCATCCATTGCATTAAGGATATCAACCAACCAATATCAGACAACTTTTTACAGCTTAATAATGATAAAACCCAAATACTTGTCTTTGGTGCTCAGGTTCATCGGAATAGAATTGAAACTCACCTAAAAACCCTTTCTCTGAGCTGCAATATGGAAGCAAAACATCTAGGTGTGATAATTGATAGTAATCTGGACTTTAAATGTCTTGTCAAGTACATTACAAGATCAACATTTTACCATCTAAAAAATATATCTAAATTAAGAGGCTTCCTGTCAACTGCGGACTCAAAGAAGTTGATCCATGCATTCATATCAAGCAGAATAGATTACTGCAATGGCCTGTTCACTGGACTCCCAAACTCAAGTATTCATAGATTAAATTTAATTTAAAATGCAGTAGCTTGTGTTCTCACCAGAACAAAGAGATCTCATCACATCACACTAGTCCTCAAATGACTGCACTGGTTACCTGTGAAAACAAAGATTGACTTGCTCCTCCTCCTAGTTTACAAAGCTTTACATAGCCTCGCACCTCAGTACTTAACAGACATGCTAGCAAACTACACCCCATCCAGACTGCTCAGATCCACAATGAGTCAGAGGCTAATCATACCTCGGAGTAACACAATGCAGGGTGGGGCTGCTTTGAGGACCTTTGCACCATGCGTCTGGAACAACCTGCCTGACACAGTTAAACAGGCTACATCAGCGACCTTCAACAACCTCATAAAAATCAGGAGTTCCTCAGTCACTTCTCAGGACAGGAGCATTAAATGTGGATTACTTAATATCCGCTCCCTGTCTTCCAAAGCCTTGTAAATGAATTAATCTCTGACAACAACATTGATATGTTGTGTCTCACTAAAACTTGGCTTTGTGAGGGTGACTATGTTAGCCTAAATGAGGCTTCTCCTCCCAGCCATATTAATTATCATGTCCCTCAATGTTCTGGCCATGGAGGTGGGATGGCAGCCGTCTTTGATTGTAGTCTGTTAATTACTCCAACACCTAACATTGATTATAATTCATTTGAAAGCCATATCATCAGTTTGTGTCACCAAAGCTGGAAGACACAGCCCCTCCTACTTGTCGTAGTGTATCTGGCTAAAGAATTTCTTTCAAACCTAGTTCTCAAAACTGACAAAATCATTATCATCGGTGACTTCAATATTCATGTAGATGTAGTGAGTGATAGCTTCAGTACAGCATTCACCTCTATAGTCGAGTCCATTGGCTTCTGCCAGCATGTGCATGAACCCACACACTGCTTCAACCACACCCTTGGCCTTGTTCTATCTTATGGTGTTGAAATTAAACACCTGACCGTTTCCCCCCTTAACCCACTTATTTCCGACCACTCTTTAATTACTTTCAACTTCGTTCTAGCCGGTTATGTGCGAAAGAATAGCAGCATATATACACGACACTTAACTGACAGCGTCTTATCAAACTTATCAAGCTATCCCCCTGTCTCTTGTTGCTGCATCATCTCTCTGCCACGATAGCCTGAGTCCCTCCCTCATTGATCACCTTACTGATAGCTTTGTTACCTCCCTTCGCGAGACTCTTGACTCGGCTGCACCCTTAACAAAAAAGATTATCTCTAGACCAAGATCTGCCCCCTGGTTTACTCCAGAAACTCGCCACCTAAAGCAGCTAGCACGCAAATTAGAGAGCAAATGGCGTTCAACCAAAAACACTAGTATTTTTCTAACCTGGAAAGATAGTCTGAAGACTTACAGGCTGGCTCTGTGTAATGCCAGAGCCAGATACTACTCCTCTCTAATTGAGGAAAATAAGCATAACCCTAGGTTTCTGTTTAGCACTGTACCCAGGCTGACTCAGAGTAATAACAGCAGTGTGTCCCTACACATCTCAGCAGTGGTGAATTTATGGACTACTTTAACAACAAAATTACAAAGATTAGACAAACAATTACGACCCACTCAGCATGTACGGCTATTAATCTACCCCCTGTTGCAGCTTTTCAGATAACAGATGGGGATATAACCAGGTCACTATCTTCATTTGACCCCATTGATCTGCATCAGCTGACCACTATCATCTCCTCCTCTAAATCATCGACCTGCCTCCTTGACCCAATTCCGACCAAGTTGTTAAAGGAAGTGCTGCCTTTAATCGCCACCTCCTTACTTGACCTCATCAATCTGTCCCTAACAACAGGTTACGTTCCTCTTACGTTCAAAGTTGGAATAATCAAACCCCTCCTTAAGAAACCGTCCCTTGATCCAGGAACTCTAGCAAACTACAGGCCGATCTCTAATCTTATCTTGATCTCAAAAATCCTTGAGAAAATCATTGCCAACCAGCTCTGTGAACACCTTAATAACAATAGTTTATTTGAATCCTTCCAGTCTGGTTTTAGAATGAATCATAGCACTGAGACTGCACTGGTTAACGTCACCAATGACCTCTTAATGGCATCTGACCATGGTCTTGTTTCAGTGCTTGTCTTGTTAGATCTCAGTGCTGCTTTGATACAGTTGACCACCAGATCTTACTAAGGAGACTGGAATATCAGCTTGGAATCAGAGGCACTGCCCTAGACTGGTTCTGGTCCTATCTTTCAGACCGATATCAGTTTGTTTGTGTCAACGACAACCAATCTCCACGTACTAAAGTCAGCCACGGGGTTCCACAAGGATCTGTGCTCGGTCCAGTTCTTTTCTCTTTATATATGCTCCGTCTGGGTGATATCATCAGGAGTCACTCTATAGACTTCCACTGTTACGCTGACGACACTCAATTATATCTATCTATCAAGCCGGGTGAGCACAACCATCTACAGCAGCTTCAGTCCTGCCTTGATGACATTAAGGCCTGAATGACTAATAATTTCCTCCTTCTGAACTCTGAAAAAACAGAGTTACTGCTCATAGGTCCAAAACACCGACCTGAATCCATATCTGATGCCATAGCATTACAAAGTAGTTTGGTGACTCCTTCTGCCACCACTGTAAAGAACCTAGGTGTTACTTTTGATCAAGACCTGTCTTTTAGCTCTCACATAAAATTTATCTCACGGACTGCCTACTTCCACCTCCGCAATATTGCAAAAATAAGACACCTATTCCCTCCCCATGCAGCGGAACAGCTGGTCCATGCCTTTGTTATTTCCAGGCTGGACTACTGCAACTCTTTACTGGCTGGAAGCTCCAATAGGTCGCTGAGAACTCTGCAGCTCATTCAGAATGCGGCAGCTCGTGTCCTGACTAAAACTAGAAAGAGAGACCACATCTCTCCTGTTCTGGCCTCATTGCACTGGCTTCCTCAGGATGCAATTCAAAATCCTTCTCCTTGTCTATAAAGGTCTTCATGGTCTGGCACCCTCTTATATCTCAGACCTGATAAAACCCTATTGCCCCACTAGGACACTTCGTTCTCTGAATACAGACCTACTTGTGGTTCCACGAATCTCCAAGTCTAGATGGGGAGCCAGAGCCTTCAGCTATCAAGGCCCTCTGTTATGGAACCATCTACCAGTTTCAGTCCGGGAGGCAGACAACCTCTCTACCTTTAAGAGTAGGTTAAAAACCGTCCTTTTTGACAGAGCCTACAGATAAATCCAAGATAAGCTGCTATAGGTTGAGTCTGCTGGGGGTCCCCGGCACATTGATCTCTACCTTCTCTGCCTTCTCTGTGGGTGTGAATCAGGTTCACGTTCCCTCTAGCTTCTCTCTCTCCTCTTGGCCTCTCCCCAACTGTTTTCCATCTCCTCCTCTTCCTCCCTCTCCTCCTCCACCACTACTTACTCTCCTTTTTATTTCTCAATTTTTAATTATTTTTTATGTTTTATTTTAATTTTTAATTTATTTTTATTAATTATATTTTTTCCCTCCCGGGTTCCATCAACACTGAGCTGGATCTAGGACTCCGTCCCTCTACCCGGCTCTTCTCACTGCAGTTCCACCTGCCTTCTACTCTGGACTGATTCAATTCATTGATTTATTTATATCCTGAACTGTTAGCCATCAGTACTGTTTTGCTTGTGCCCGCCTGTCCGTCCTGGGTGAGGATCCCCTCCTCTGTCTCTCACCCTGAGGTTTCTCCATTTTTTTTCCCTGTCAGGGTTTTTCTTGGGAGTTGTTCCTCAGCCTTTGCGAGGGTCTAAGGACAGGGGTTTTTTCACTATGTACACATTGTTGCTCTCCTTGTAAAGTGCTCTGAGATAACAGCTGTTATGATATGGCACAAATAAAGTTGAAGTTGAAGTTGACCATGTTCAAGAATCAGCTAAAAACAGTCCTTTTTTCAACCATGTATCAATAACCCCAATTCACCCTTTTCTTAGTGTCATGATGATGTGATGTCCTCTGTGTTGCCCTGACTGCATGGGACTAGCATGTCACTCCAGGGACCACAGGGGTCCCCGGAATTTCTGTTCTTTCTCCCCTCCTAAGCCCCATGGAGGCCGCGAGGCCTCCCCTCGGTCCCGTCTTCATCTGTCGCTGATGTTACTTGTAACCTATTTGTTGTAAACTGTTCCATTTGTCTGTCTGTCATGTCTGTGTATGCCTGCCCATCCTAGATGCATTACCTGCTACTTACCTGTCCGTTGCCTGTCATGTCTCTCTATGCCTGCCCATCCTAGATGCCATTTATGTGCTACCTATGTGCTGTAAATTACTCTGTTTGTCTGTCCTCTGTCTGTAATGTGCATTCTGCTTATTGTAAACTGTTCTGTTTTTTCCCTCCTGCTGGTCCTGGTTGAGGATCCCCTCCTCTGTCTGTCACCCTGCGGTTTCTTCCTTTTTTTTCCCCTTTGAGGGTTTTCTTGGGAGTTGTTCCTCAGCCGATGTGAGGGCATATAAGGCAGGGGTGTCTATCTTTTCCACCTAACTTACTACAGTAACCACTGTAAAGCACATTGAGTTTGCTTTGTCCATGAAATGTCATTAATAAATAAAGATTGATTGATTGAACTGTTTAGGATTATTATCCAAGATATGAAGCCTTCCACAAATTCAAATTTTTACAGTGTAGACAGGAGGAACTTTTTCTGCATCTGCACTGTTATTGAGTTCAGGTCATAGGTTTTTAAGTTAAAAAGTCTGCCTGTGTTGTTTGATGAGATAGATAGAGCAACTTTTTTTTGTTTCCTCAGTTTCAGAGACTTCCATTTGTTCCTGTGCTGCTCCAGCTGAAGCTTTGATTTTTGGTTTGTGCCAGCGATTGCTGTAATTTTTTGTCTTTTTCCCTCAGCCTTTTGCTGTGTGGTGATTTTTCGTTTTACCATTTTCCAGTATTAACTGTGACTTTTTGTTCTTGGAGATTCACCCCAGCCTTTAGCTCCATGGCTCTTTTTGTTTTTTGCTTCAGCGTTAGCTGTGAATTTTGTTTGGACTTGTGTGTCCTCTTTCAGAGATTTGCCAAGCCGTCCCAGCTCAACTGAGAAAAGCTGTATTTTCCTGGTCTGTTTTCTGCACTACTGGGTCCACCTGTTTCCGGCCTTGATGCACAACAAGTCTGAACTGTGTGTATTATGTCGGGGGTTATCTTTTCGAGCCGTCTAGCTAAGACTTTGCAGATCAGCTGGAAGTATTAGCACTGAACTCCGTAATAACACTGGAGGAAACATTCATTAGGAGAGGCAGCTATTGGCTAGAGAGAGGATGACATTTCTTTACATAAATAGAGAGGGATACTTTTGTCTGGGTGGGGATGTGTTGCAGTGGTGGAAAAAACTTTCACTGCCCTCAGCATTCACAAAGAGCTACTTGTCCATATCTGTACACGTGTAATATTTGAATCTTTTTCTGAATTCAATATCTCACCAAAGCCAAACTTTTTCACTGTCATGACTGTTATTTTTACAGCAATAGCAGAAAGAGTTTACATTTTTTTATCTATAAATACAGGTAAAACAGGTTAATTTATTTCTCAACCATATTGCACTATGCCTCATTATTAATTGTGAGCCAGGGGTTAAGTGTCAGTTTTGGTAAATAAATTGAATAAATAAATTGAAATTGTGTTTAATCGCACTGTGATGCAGTGTGATTGGTAGTTGCTGTTGGTGTTGTATAAAGGCTGTATTGGGTGTATTGAAGTTTTGTCAGGCCATAGACTGAGCTTGATTTGTGCCAAAAGTAATAACAAAACTTTTAAAATGGTGAACAAAACTCATCGAATAATATAAAATATTGGTTTCATTTCTTTTTATAATGCATTATTTTTCTCACGGTTCCCTCTGCTTTTCTCTCTCCACTCAGACTTTTGCTCTCACAATCAGCTTTCTGGTCTTGCTGCAGCTCATTCTCATTTTCTCGCAGTTTTGGCGCAAACTTCTCATGTGGGCAGGCCTATTCAGCAGAGCATCTCTATTGGCAAATCCAAAGAATTCCTTCGAAGTGATTCTGAGATTGTTTTATTTAACCTTTATACAGACTGTTGTGACCTTTGCTATTCAGTGTTGGGGGGGGGGTGGCCAATCAACAATCATATTCTGCCAAAACAGAATATGCCGGATAAGATTACAAAACTTGGTAGGAAAATAACTGGATAAGAGGTGGAAAGTATCACACAGATCTCTGATGAATATATCCTTAATCTTGCTTTGAAGATACTGGATGATCCATCCCACCCCCTCTTCACTGTGTACTCCCCTACCCCCTCAGGACTCCATTACAGATTGCCGCAGGTGGAACTCAGACAGGTAGACTTGTATGTACTTTCTTCTTATCTTATTTATTGAATAAAGAAGAAAGAAATGAAGATTTCTTTGTTATTCAATGTATGATTGTGCAAGTCTGTGTGTTCATGTGTTGTTTTTTTAAGTAATGGCTCCTAAATGCAAGACAAATTCCCCATTGGTGCAATAAAGGTTTTCATTCAAACTAAGTTTTGTTTGCAATTTAAAAGGTTTTCTTTGCAATTTCACAGGTTTTGTTTGTTACTGGGACAAATCTAACTTCATAACGATCCAGCCAGTTTCCGCACTTTTCCAGCAGCATCAATCATTGCCTTTGCCTCGGTGATGACCCACACTGCCACTAGAGGTCTTTATTTTGTGTTGTTTGCTTCAGGGTCTTAAACCACAGGTGGATGTCATTCCCTAGGAAAACTCAGCCTCTGTCAGTCTGCCAGGGTCCGGCTCCAGCCCACTAATCACCTACTGCTGCAAGTCCGACCCACCCCCAGCCTGGGGGTCTGAATTGGAATGTGGGTTAGCGTTTGGCTTTGGTCTTGTGATTATTATTTCTATCATTGTCACTCTCTCTAAATGATGAATCAATAAATTTGTTAGTTCAATGACAAACAAACTCTGAGTAGCTTATTCATCTCAGCAGGAAAGGTAAATGAAGGTAAACAGAAGGTAAACAGAAAAGAAGCTGTAAATAAAGTTACTCTCCAATCTGGTTGCCGAGGACCAGACTGTGGAGTTACTTTACTTTACTACTCAAAAGCCAGTATTTCCCAAGAAGATCTTAAACTATTTGAAAAACAGAGCAACAGTACCTTAACTGTAACAATATGAGCCTTGTACTGTATAGATTCAAATGCAAAGATTTCAAACACAGTCAGGAGTAACTGGTGCTACGCCATTTCCCAGCATCCTGAGCCAATGACACTCACACTGATGCTTCACTTACGTGCCATGCTTCTGGGCCTCTACAGTGCCTGTCCATCGCCGCACCCGGTGTCCTTGTCTACGGCATTCTCCGGTAACGACCAGACATAGGAGTAAAAGCAGAGGTTTGGTCACATAAGGCATCCTGATGGCGCAAATCCACAAGTGACTGCTCTGAAAGCCCACAGCAGGCAAGTCATTCCAACAGGGTGCAGCTGCAAGCACATCTTTCCCCTCAACACAAAGTCGCTCCCGTGGGCATAGCACTGAAGCCTCTGAGCGCAGGCTGCAGGAGGGGAGCGGGTCTGTGTGTGTATGTGTGTGTATGTGTGTGTATGTGTGTATGTATGTGTGTGTGTGTGTGTGTGTGTGTGTGTGTGTGTGTGTGTGTGTGTGTGTGTGTGTGTGTTGGGGGTTGGGGGGCAGGCTGTGTGTAATAATCTTCGTGTTTGTCTGTTGTGTATAGTGCTGTCCGCATTTGCCACGAGAGAAGGAGAGAGAGAACATCTGTAGGCTTTCTGTTTACACACGCTCCTGCACGCACACACGCAGGCACGCATGCACGGATTGTTTGCAGCCTGGTATGGCACAACAGCACAGGCAGATTATTTCTGTACCTCTTGTGATAAAAAAAACCCATCACAGTTGTCATGCATCGCTCTTCTAAGGCACGCGGTGGAGCAATTTGAACTAGAAAATTCCGGTGTGGAAATGTTAGTGGTGCCACTGGAATATGTTGCCAGCCTGCCGTATATTAATATTTTTCAAATACTTAAAACAAGCTATATAAAAATAAAGAGTTCTGTCTAAAACTCTTTTAATGAAACAAAAATGTAAATAAACTTTGAAGAAAAAAATACTAGCATCCTTTTTTTAGCATTAAAAAATTCTTGAATATCCCTGATTTATTGTTGGGAGGCACTTAAAAGCAAGCATCTAAAACAGTGAAAAGACATATACATTAGGTTAAGATTGCATTGTGAGGAAATATAGGGAAATGACAGAGGACAGAAATTTTGAATTTAATGGAATTACAGTAACCTCTTATAGCTACCCTATGCTCATCCAAGGAGAGGGATGAGTGAAGACTCCTCCCTTGCCACCCCTTGGCAAGGGAGGTGTTCAAAGCCATTGACGGTACTCAAGTTGTAATGTTGCATAATTGTTTCTTAGATACATCATGTTTCAGTGAAAACCCAGGTGAAAGATACCTCTTGAGCCAATATCTCACTTCCTGAATGCAGGGGTGTGGCAGCCCTTGCTGGTCAGGTTCCCTGATTTCCTGAAAGTATGGATAGCTGAGATTAGATTGGAGGGGTTGGGATTGAAGATATTGAAGACATTTCTGATAGAACTATCAGCAGTGGAACTTGTGGAGGGTTGGGCCTGTTGTCTTGGCAGTACATCTGGGAGGAGTTGCAGATACCAGTATTAAATCAATTGACATATCTCAAAACTACCCATTTTCTTATTTAGAAGTAAGAGATCTTCCTCTGGGTCTCCTCCTGGTGGGACATGCCCAGAACGCCTCCCTAGGGAGGCCTCCAGGAGGCATCCGATACAGATGCCTGAGCCACCTTCAGCTGGCTCCTCTCGATGTGGAGGAGCAGTGGCTCTACTCCGAGCTCCACCCCGGGTGACAGAGTTCCTCACTCTATTTTCCTTTCCTTTCCCCCGTCGAGAACCATGGCCTCGGACTTGGAGGTGCTGATTCTCATCCCAGCTGCTTCAAACTCGGCTGCAGACCGCCCCAGTGCATACTGGAGGTCCTGGCTCGAGGGAGCCCATGAGACAACATCATCTGCAAAGAGCAGAGATGAAATCCCATGACTCCCGAACCGGACCCCCTCTGGTTGCGTCTATAAATTGTCAGTACCTGTCAGCTGTCCCAGGAGTCCCCCGAGCCAACCAAACAGCCGCACCTACAATGGAGGTGGAGAACGTGGTCCACTCGGACTCCATGTCCCCAGCCTCCCTCGGGATCTGGTCAAAGCTCTCCCTGGAGATGGGAGTTGAAGACCTCCCTGACAGTGGATTCTGTCAGGTGTTCCCAGCAGACCCTCACAATGCGCTCGGGTCTGCCAAGTTTGTCCAGCTTCCTCCCCTACCAGCGGATAACTCACAACCAGATGGTGATCGGTTGACAGCTCAGCCCCTCTCTTTACCCGAGTGTCCAAGACATCAACATTATTTGTTTTTTCAACTTCATAATGCAAGTTAAAACAAAAAAACATTAAATATCAATAATATAAGAACTTTCCTTAGCTAGTTGAACAACCACATGTTTCTGCATTACTGTAATTCAGTTTTGAGTTAAAAGTTTCAGATTTCAAGTTAAGAGGTTTTAAATTTCATATTTGCTACAATTTAGATGGTACATGACAGAACACACTGAATTCTTGCATTTGTCCAAAAATACAGGATTTATTGGGTAACAGTAAAACATGACTCTAAGCGCAAACATTGGAATCATATACATTGTTAATATGCCACCCAACTAGCACACTCGCACAAGTGTGTCTCATAAAAACACTAATAAATGACACAAAGTGAGGTGACCGCTTCTTTAAAACTTCAATATAAAAAAAAGAGCTGAACATTTTGAAAAATTGACCACACATTGATATCTTATTGTTTACATATGATATGCAAGAAGTTTATTTTGAAGTCCATGGACTCTTGGTGAGCACTGGTCTGGTTTAATGCTCATGATGACCTTCTGAAGGAACTCAAAGGTGTACCTCATATTTCGTGGGTACTCAAGATTAAGGCAGTGGATGGCTCCAAGTAGCATGGCAAAGCCAGTGGGCACATCTCTGATGTTGTGTAGGATGATCTTCTCCTCTACTACCACAGCAACATTAAAGACTTGCAAAGGAAATGCATCATGCAGAGGGCCTACATGGCCAATCAGCAGTCCAACCCCCATCCCTCTCATGACCACATCGAGAGTTTCACCACGAACCTGAAGAAATATAGAAAAATACACATCTCAAAGTTTAAAACATCGCTGCCAATCTAATAAATAAAGGCGAGTGAGTGAGTGAATAAATAATGGAACTGTGGTATCAACCAATGATAAATAAAATCACTCCTGCAAATGTAATAAAACATGTACTGAACTTGATTGACAATGTAATAAAAAACATTAATGTGAGAACTTGACCAACAATACAATATGTCCTTACAGATAGCCTTATACCTGTGGGACTCAATAATGCATTTTCAAAAATACAACACCACCTGACAGTGTTTGATGCTTTAATGTTACGTTGTAACGTAACGTTGAATTTGAAATGAAAGAGCATAATGTGGAAACTGATTACATTATTGGGTGCTACAGGTACAAGACACACAGACATATATATATATACACACACACACACACACACACACACACACACAGAGCTTTGGGTGTAGTCTGAATTGTGTAAAAATGGTGCCTTACCTCACACATCCTGATGACGGTGGAGGAATCGTCTGAAAGGTAGCATGGGAGACAGTAGGGCAGCTGTTCTCTGGTTCTGATTTGTGTCCTACAGAGACAGGCAACAGTAGGTGAATGCAATACACAAAGCTAGAATCATAATCTTTGATAAGAAATGTTTATACATTACATACCTCCTTTTTAAGACAATCCAGTCTGCTGCTCAGGGCCAACCTCCTCCCCAATGCAGCAGCTGCTCTGACCAGTTGTAGAAGACTGGGCACCAAGGCATCGAGTCGACCCAGAAAGAACTCCAGCAGTTCTTTGGCAACGATTCTGCAGAACTCTGCGATTAAGTGAACCAGATGGACAACAGAATAGCAAAGGAAAGGGCATAAGTGAGTAAAAAAGAGCTGCAGAAACAGAAATACAAAGAAATAAAAAATTAATTAATTAATTAATGCAACAAAGAGTACATGTATTATAGCTACATGAATGCTCAAATAAAGGATTTATGCTGTACTCAGTTTCGATTACCTGTCGCTCACTGAACAATGCAGCCAATCTGTCCATGACAGCAGAGATAAGCGGTTCATCACCAATGATCTCCTGTTGAATGTTGTGGTCATCAATTCATCCAAGCCCTGTAAATCTGGATGTCTGTTCTGAAACTCGAGAAGCATGTTCTCACAATCTTCCTCTGATTTAAATTTGTCTCTCAGGTGGGTGCTCTGCACCCCGTTTTCACTCAAACATGCTGCCCACAGATGCCACACACTGGTGGCACACACATTAAAACTCTCCTGTTTCTTTTTATTAGGGGCAGAGCAACTAAGTTGCGGGAACCCTAGTAAAACTCTCCTGTTTCTTTTTTTTAAATTATTATTAGGGTCTGAGCAACAAAGTTGCATATTGCATTGTAAGCCTGAACAGCCAGGTAATGGCCTAGTCAATGGGTGTGGCTAAATGTCTCGACTGCGCCGACTAGAAATTTTCAAATGACCCTCCACATAAGGGTTTTTATAAAGTAGAACGATGAAACTTTGTATTTTTACAGACTTTGTCCAGACACTCAAAAAAGTATCTTGTCCCAATGGTCAAAACTAAACAGAAATAAATTAATTTTAAATCAAAAGCTCTTCATGGGGGTGCTGTAAAATAAAGCATTGAATTCCTCGATGTCCGTGAACGCAGCACAGTCACGTGACACTTGCCAACACGGCCAATGCGGCTAACAGCCGAGTGCTTCTTAGTAGTGTTGGGAAGACCGACTCTTTTTACTGACTCGGATCTTTTACTCTTGATCAGTAAATTGAACGAATCTTGAACTAATCATTTCGTTCATTTTGCAGGAGGTGGCGCTGTAGCCCTCTAATGGGCGTTGTAAAGGCCGCAGTTCTCAAAACACTACTGAAGACTATTAAGCTGACAAAGTATAATACACAAAATGTTACAAGCAGTTCAAACCATGTGAAACTTAAGACAGCAAAAACACATCACAAATAAGTTGTGCATCCTCTCTGCCATTGTTTAACACCGAGACAGTGAGGAGATCCAAGAATGGACGTACTGCAGAGGCAAATGAACGAGTCGTAACAAATGAACTGGTCGGTACAAATGAACTGGTCTGAAGAAATGAACTGGTCCCGGCAAATGAACCGGTCTTTAGGAATAAACTGGTCTGACGAAATGAACTGGTCGTGGCAAATGAACTGGTCTTTAGGAATTAACTGGTCTGACGAAATGAACTGGTCTGAAGGAACGAACTGGTCGGGACAAATGAACTGGTCTGAAGGAATTAACTGGTAGGGACAAATGAACTGGTCTGAAGGAATGAACTGGTCTGAAGAAATGAACGGATCGTAACAAATGAACTGGTCTGAAGAAATGAACGGATCGTAACAAATGAACTGGTCTGAAGAAATGAACGGGTCGGGTGAGCTAGAGCAAGATCCGCGAACCAGACAAATAAACGGATCAGATGAACTACAAGAACGGGTCTTTGCAACCCAAGCTGCCTGTTAAATGTGAATGATCCAATGAACAAGCATGAAAAAGACCCGTTAAGTCTGAGCTGCCTGTCAGCTGACATCTGGTAGAGTGAATGTAAAACTCATTTTGACAGTTATTGAGACTATTAAAACAAAAAGTTACATTTAATAAGAAAAAAATATTTACATGGTGCATTTTCTCTGTCCAAAATGTGGCATTATTATGATTACTACTACTATTATTACTATTACTATTATGATTATTATGGTGATGTGATGGTGATGATGATGTTATGTTATTATTTTATGGCAGAGTATAACACAATCAACATATTGATATAATTTTCAAAAATATTTATTTATAAACACACTTTACACAATACATTATACACATCTACAAGAACTGAAAACCACAAATTCTGACTTCATGAATGAATAACTTATGTCGGGTGTCACATTATAAATGAATGAATGTCAGATATCAGACATCACTCGTTTCCTGATTTGCCTCAGCCCGCTCCCAGTATCGGAGCTACAGCTGTCACGTGACAAATGAACGAAGACCTGAGGATCCACTGATGAGTGAGTCGGGAACGAATCTTTTCTGTTTTCGGTCCTGCTGACAGAGCTTATGCAGCTGCGTGCCATGTGGCGAAAGAAGGAACTGCATGAACATGAACGAATCACTCACTGAGAAGACTCATTACTCCCGAGTCATTTGAAAGATTCGTTCATTACGAACGAATCGCTCACGAATGACACATCACTACTTCTTAGTCAAAAATTTAGACTCATGCGCAGTGTTTTGAAGTGATGAAACGTTCATCTTACACCAAATAGTTTGCTAGTTTCTGCTGTTTGCTCGCCATCCATCTCAACAAGAATACCCGGCTAACAATGTACTACAAGTTTAACGTGAGTTAAACTATCTACCACACATATTTCATTTTCACTGCAGCATTATACTAATTGTGACTGCAATAATAACTTCAACTTCAACTTCAACTTTATTTGTTTTAAGTGCCATATCATAACAGCTGTTATCTCAGAGCACTTTACAAGGAGAGCCTGTCTTTAGACCCTCTGAGGAACAACTCCCAAGAAAAACCCTGACAGGGAAAAAAAGGGGAGAAACCTCAGGGTGAGAGACAGAGGAGGGGATCCTCATTCAGGACGGACAGGCCGGCACAAGCAAAACAGTACTGATGGCTAACAGTTCAGGATATAAATAAATCAATGAATTGAATCTGTCCATAGTAACAGGCAGGAGGAACCGCAGTGAGATGAGCCGGGTAGAGGTGGTCCTAGATCCAGCTCAGTGTTGATGGAACCCGGGAGGTAAAAAATAAAAATAATAAAAAAATAAAATGAGAAATAAAATGAAAAATAAGAATAAAAAGAAAATTAAAAATCAAGAATTTAAAAAAGAAATAATGAAAATAAAATAAAAATAAAAATAAATAAAAATTGAAAGATAAAAAGGAGAGGAAGGAGTGGTGGAGGAGGAGAGAGAGGAAGAGGAGGAGATGGAAAACAGACGGGGAGAGGCCAAGAGGAGAGAGAGAAGCTCGAGGGAACGTGAACCTGATTCACACCCACAGAGAAGGCAGAGAAGATAGAGCTCAATGTGCCGGGGACCCCCAGCAGACTCAACCTATAGCAGCTTATCTTGGATTTATCAGTAGGCTCTGTCAAAAAGAGGGCATAACAGAGGGCCTTGGTAGCTGAAGGATCTGGCTCCCCATCTAGACTTAGAGATTCGTGGAACCACCAGTAGGCCTGTATTCAGAGAACGAAGTGTCCTCGTGGGGCAATAGGGTTTTATCAGGTCTGAGAGGATGCCAGACCATGAAGACCTTTATAGACAAGGAGAAGGATTTTGAATTGCATCCTGAAAGGAACAGGAAGCCAGTGCAATGAGGCCAGAACAGGAGAGATGTGGTCTCTCTTTCTAGTTTTAGTCAGGACACGAGCTGCCGCGTTCTGAATGAGCTGCAGAGTTCTCAGCGACCTATTGGAGCATCCAGCCAGAAAGAGTTGCAGTAGTCCAGCCTGGAAGTAACAAAGGCATGGACCAGCTGTTCTGCTGCATGGGGAGGGAGTAGGCATCTTATTTTTGCATTTTTGCGGAGGTGGAAGTAGGCCGTCCGTGATATAAATTTTATGTGGGAGCTAAGACAGGTCTTGATCAAAACTAACACCTAGGTTCTTTACAGTGGTGGCAGAAGGAGTCGCCAAACCACCTTGTAATGCTATGGCATCAGATATGGAGTCACGTAGGTGTTTTGGACCTATGATCAGTAACTCTGTTTTTTCAGAGTTCAGAAGGAGGAAATTATTTGTCATCCAGGCCTTAATGTCATCAAGGCAGGACTGAGGCTGCTGTAGACGGTTGTGCTCGCCCGGCTTGATAGATAGATATAATTGGGTGTCGTCAGCGTAACAGTGGAAGTCTATAGAGTGACTCCTGATGATATCACCTAGAGGGAGCATATATAAAGAGAAAAGAACTGGACCGAGGACAGATCCTTGTGGAACCCCGTGGCTGACTTTAGTACGTGGAGATTGGTTGTCGTTGACACAAACAAACTGATATCGGTCTGAAAGATAGGACCGGAACCAGTCTAGGGCAGTGCCTCTGATTCCAAGCTGATATTCCAGTCTCCTTTGTAAGATCTGGTGGTCAACCGTATCAAAAGCAGCACTGAGATCTAACAAGACAAGCACTGAAACAAGACCATGGTCAGATGACATTAAGAGGTTGTCAGTGACTTTAACCAGCGCAGTCTCAGTGCCATGATTCATTCTAAAACCAGACTGGAAGGATTCAAATAAGGTATTGTCATTAAGGTGTTCACAGAGCTGGTTGGCAATGATTTTCTCAAGGATTTTTGAGATGAAGATAAGATTAGAGATCGGTCTGTAATTTGCTAGAGTTCCTGGATCAAGGGACGGTTTCTTAAGGAGGGGTTTGATTATTCCAACTTAAGAACGTAAGAGGAACGTAACCTGTATTTAGGGACAGGTTGATGAGGTCAAGTAGGAGGTGGCGATTAAAGGCAACACTTCCTTTAACAACTTGGTCGGAATTGGGTCAAGGAGACAGGTCGATGATTTAGAGGAGGAGATGATAGTGGTCAGCTGATGCAGGTCAATGGGGTCAAATGAAGATAGTGACCTGGTTATATCCCCATCTGTCATCTGAAAAGCTGCAACAGGGGGTAGATTTATCGCCATGCATGCTGAGTGGGTCGTAATTGTTTGTCTAATATTTGTAATTTTGTTGTTAAAGTAGTCCATAAATTCACCACTGCTGAGATGTGTAGGGACACACTGCTCAGTGGAGTTATGACTCTGAGTCAGCCTGGCTACAGTGCTGAACAGAAACCTGGGGTTATGCTTATTTTCCTCAACTAGAGAGGAGTAGTATCTGGCTCTGGCATGACACAGAGCCAGCCTGTAAGTCTTCAGACTATCTTTCCAGGTAAGAAAAATACTAGTGTTTTTGGTTGAACGCCAATTTGCGTGCTAGCTGCTTTAGGTGGCGAGTGTCTGGAGTAAACCAGGGGGCGGATCTTGGTCTAGAGATAATCTTTTTTGTTAGGGGGGCCGAGTCAAGAGTCTTGTGAAGGGAGGTAACAAAGCTATCAGTAAGGTGATCAATGAGGGAGAGACTCAGGCTTTCATAGCAGAGAGGGGATGCAGTACCAAGAGACAGGGGGATAGCTTCCTTAAAGTTTGATAAGACACTGTCAGTTAAGTGTTGTGTATATATACTGCTATTATTTCGCACACAACCGACTAGAAGGAAGTTGAAAGTAATTAAAGAGTGGTCGGAAATAAGTGGGTTAAGGGGGGGAAAGGTCCAGGGTGTGAATGAAGCAGTGTGTGGGTTCATGCACATGCTGGCAGAAGCCAATGGACTCGACTATAGAGGTGAATGCTGTACTGCAGCTATCACTGACCACATCTACATGAATATTGAAGTCACCGATGATAATGATTTTGTCAGTTTTGAGAACTAGGTTTGAATGAAATTCTGGAAATTCAGACAGAAAATCTGAATAGGGGCCTGGGGCCCGATACACTACGACAAGCAGGAGGGGCTGTGTCTTCCAGCTTTGGTGACACAAGCTGATAATGAGGCTTTCAAATGAATTATAATCAATATTAGGTTTCGGAGTAATTAACAGACTACGATCAAAGACGGCTGCCACCCCACCTCCACAGCTGGAACATCAAGGGATATGATAATTAATATGGCTGGGAGGAGAAGCCTCATTTAGGCTAACATAGTCACCCTGACAAAGCCAAGTTTCAGTGAGACACAACACATCAATGTTCTTGTCAGAGATTAATTCATTAACAAGAATGGCTTCGTTAACACTAATGCTCTTAGCCAGGTTACTATAGAGTTGGGCTGCTCCTTCCAACGTGGGGTGGATGCAGTCCCCCCTAATGAGACCAGGTCTACCCCAGAAAGTTTGCCAATTGTTTACAAAGCCCACTTCATTTGCGGGACACCACCTCAATAACCAGCGGTTAAATGATGATGTACGGCTAAACATGTCATCACTTGCCAGGTTGGGGAGGGGGGCGGAGAAAGCTACGGTGTCCGACAATGTTTTAGCCATTGAACACACCGATTCCACATAAATTTTTGTGACCTCCGATTGACGTAACCGCAGGTGATTAGCGCCGACGTGGATAATGATTCTACTATATTTGTGTTTAGCCAGCAGCTTTAATTTGGACTTAATGTCGCCCGCTCTGGCCCCCGGGATGCAGTCTATGGCCGCTGGACTCGCTAACTTCACATTCCGTAAGATAGAGTCGCCAATGACCAGAGATTTATCCTTGGTGGGTGTGTCGCCGAGCGGGGAGAACCTGTTGGAAGTGGGAAGCGTTAGGTGGGCCTCGGTGGACTTTGGCTGAGAGCTACGCTTCCCTCTGACTACTATGGCTTCCACAGTGCGGAGCCGGGCTTCCAAATCGCTAAGCCTCACCAATAAACTACAGTGCTTACACGTATCACCCTCGCTAAAGGAGGCAGGGGAATAGCTAAACATGTGGCACACTGAGCAGGAGAGAGGGACAGGAGAAGCAGAAGGGGAAGCAATTTCTAACCGGGCTAATGCTAATAGTTAGCGCTAAGGGAGCAAGGGTGATAGAAAGACTAGGAGTGGCGTAGGAAGCGGGTCAGAGAGAGAGCAGGACCCGAGGAACAGGATAGAGTGCTCGAGTGACACACACAGGGTAATTCAGTGGGAAATCAAAGAAAAGACCCAAAAGATAGGAGTCGGGATAGAGCTGAGACTGAAGCGGTGCTGTCGGCAGTCAGCAGGAAGTGAGCAAAATTGGCAAAGTAACAATGAACATGTATGCTAATGTGTGTCAGGTTCAACTTTCATTTTCTTACCTGTACAATGTATCTGTAAAGTTACTGCAGTAAAATAACAGACTGCATGTAGAGCATTACTATAGAGTTCATTACTATAGGTTCATAATCACTGAATCACAGGTACACTGCTCAGTCCAAAATAGAATCCTCTTCAAAGTCAGTTAAAAGAGAGAAGCCTTGAAGTGCCGAGGACATTTTTGACCCTGCGGTTGCCCATACCCCAATGTGCAAAATTGCTCGGACCTGCTCACAGCTGCTTGCAACTTTAATTATTATTATTATTCTTTGTAGGAAATGAAGAACGCATTTTTTGGGGCCTGAACATACTTGAAAATGCATCATTTCCGGCTCACACATTGGAATTGGCCAAAAATGTTTTATTTTAAAGCCATTCAAAATGAACAGGGCAAAAATGTGAAATAGCGCCATCTAGAAAGCTTGAAATAGCAAGCCCCACTTCTGAAATTCACGTAAATGCATGAAACTTGGTGGGTTTGTAGAACATACTGAAGCACACAAAAAATCCTCCTGAAGCCCCGCCCTCAACCCAACAGGAAGTCGGCCATTTTTACTAGAACTAAATTTTAGCAGAACTAAATTGCCACTAGATTCGTCTAGTTCTGTTCTACTACAAATTCTGTTTAACTACAAATAAAATAGGGTCTAGCTAAGCAGTAATAGATACACTACAATACACTACAATAACTCTAAACAATAAGGGATTTATAAGGGTTTTATTTATAAGATAGATAGATAGATAGATAGATAGATAGATAGATAGATAGATAGATAGATAGATAGATAGATAGATAGAAGGATGGATGGATGGATGGATGGATGGATGGATGGATGGATGGATGGATATACATACAATACAATACAATGCAATAAAACAATGGCATAAAATAATGAAATAAATGGAAGTCCAGAATGAAGTCCAGAATAACAAAGGGCACTTAAGAACGCAAGACAAGTAAGTAGGTAAGTGCAGTGCAGCAACAGGATAATGGTAATGTAGTAATATATAAACAATAAATGCATCTATACCTATATATAGTGATAAAAATAGTAACAGTAGAACTACAGTATAGTGGTAATATCATGATAACAGTTGTATATTATTAACCGTAGCAGCAACGGTATATGATATATGATAATGGTATAATAATAGTACTAGTACTAGTATGATAATATAACAGCTTGATAATGACAATAGCAATAACAAAAAGAAAAAATCGTGATAACAGCGTGTAATATGTAGTTTCAATGTGAAATGCTATGTATACAATAGAAATTATGTGATGATATGAGAAAATGATCTGATGACATAAGAAAAACAAATATTGTATAAAAGTGATTTATAGAGACACAAGTGCAATTAAAGTCTGTACAAAGTGACGAATACGTCGAAACAGCATCTCACCATTGTGCGTTGTGTGGATGCACGGAACAGTGTAAAAATAAATGTAAATAATTCTTCTAAAAACAACGCTTAAAAAAATACTTAAAAAAAACCTAAAAAAAACAGCAAAAGGCACCTGCTAGTATGGCGCCATCCTGCTGTCACTGGTGTGGTAGGATTTGACACAACATCATCTTGATATTGACCTGTTATAAATAGTGTGCACAAGACAAGAGAACAAGAGCCATTTACAGGAACTTCATTGTGATAACAAGATATTTCAAACTCTTCGGACCTAAGTGACAAAACTATGCAGACTGAAAATGAAGGTGTTGAATGAAATTCCATATCAGTCTCATTCAGAAAATGATCATGTGTTTTCTTTGGCTGATGTGTTTTTATTTAGTTTTCTTAAAAACTAATTGCTCATATAATCTTTTTTGTTGTTTTAAAGAGAAACTACATTTGTGAATTTTAATGTTTGCTTAGGATTTGCTTGTTGAATTGATTCTCAGATTGGAGATTTTATATATTGTACAGATGTAGATATCTTGAAAAGATGTATTTGAGATGTATTTCATGTGGTTATGTGGATAACGTGTCTTAAATTGGGATGCTGTGGTACTGTGATAGTTTTAGCAACACCTCACTTAGAGAGGAGCCGTTTAGGGAAAAGGTAACCAAGCCTCGGGAACACAGAGTTCGGATCAATGAGGAGAAGGTAGTCCTATTTCTCTTTACAACCCTTGGTGTAGGAAAGCTGATGCTCAGAGTAAAGTATTTGTGAGAAATATATGTAAATGATACACTGTCATCTTGTAAGCAGAGTCAAGAAAGTTATGAGGCATGCATAGAGAGATGCTGCAAAATAGATTTGCATAACTGCCTTGGATGGTAGGGTTGTGTTCTTAACATAATCATTCTGTACTAATATACCAGCTAAGGGTGCAGATGGGCACTGCCCTGGGTTGGGTATTCTTTGGTGAAGGATCATTGATCTCAAGGTGCCTGTTTCTCCGTTATCAGTCAGTGTAGCTTCAAAGTGCACATCCCATGTTTCCAATGGTGATCTTCGGGGTTAAACCTACAAAGAAAATATTGTCACCAAATGTTTATCAGTTCAAGATGGAAGCATGCACAGTCGCAGCGGCCTGAGGGTTTGTGCTACTTGTGCACCTTTTTGTATGCACCCTTTTGTATGTTTGCCTACTCTTTGTGACATAGCCATGTAACAGCAACCCAGTCTACAGCAATCTAAAGAACATGGGATTCAATCTACAGAACACTGGATCTCAGGCAAAAAATGGCCATCCCCAGCATCCTCAATGCTACAGTCGAGCTAGCAGGCCACACCATTCACTGCCTTGACCAGACTGAAGCCTCAAGTGAGAGCATAGGATGGGACTCTGTTTATGTGCTTGAGAATTGGCGCTTGGACACCCACTGCGCCCCACACCTAGTGGTCATGTCTGTCCAGTGCTGACCTACTACCTGCCACGGGAGCTGACAGCAGCCACAGGTGGAAAGAGGGGAAAGACATGAAGTGCTGAAGCCAGCAGGAGTAACAATCAGGTAAAAAGCGGTGGAGAGAAAAGGGCAGTTACAGGTGAACTAGGTCAGAGCAGACAGTGCTCTCTACAGCACTACCAGAGCTTCCTGAGGAGGGGCATCAAACGGACAAAATAGAGGGATACCTGACAGACAATAATCCGTGCCAAAAGTGAAAGGGCACCCAGGCCCTAACCAACTAACCAACCTGGCCCTAACCAAAGGCAACACACATATACATACAGTACACACACACTACATATCGCGGAGCCACTTGGAGAACAAATAAAGCTATGTGAGGATGTTCTTCAGAAAGATCTCAGCGTTCCACACCATCACCAAACAGTCGGAGCTGCGGATCCCTCTCCCCACCTGCAATTGAATTAAAAAACTTCCCAAAGAGCACCCCCACAATCTGTGAGACTCAGGACGCAACAATCCTCCTCAATCACACTCAGCACTGGTGCACCTCAAGTCCATGGACCACTCCTGGATTGAGAACACTAAGACCCTGGTCAAGAAGGCTCAGCAGTCGCAACATTCCCTGTAGCCGCATCCTCAGAAAGAACAATCTGGACACATTGTTGCTGCTGATTGCACAAACTTGTGTTTGTGCAACATTTTGTTTATGTTTTTGTGTAAGAATGCATCAACTTTTTAATACTGGCATTAAATTATTGCTGTATCACAAAGCACTATCTTGATGTTTGTAACTGGCTTAATATGACACAGTCCCGCTCACAATACGATATTTTTCACCAGTGGCCACTGTATGCCTCATTGATGATGAAACAGTTTGACTGGGCCTCATGGGATATCTAGCAGAGGAGCAGCCATCAACTCATGTAGCACAGTCTCATAGATCAGGGCTGGACAGAGAAATTGTGGCTACATGTGCCTGAGTGTCTGAGAGTGACCATATTTCAGTATGAGGACAGACTGGAAATCCCAGATAGGGAGCACTCAGGCAGCAAAGGCTGGATTATAACTCTGAACATCAAATCATCTTATGTAACACATTGCAGTGCAGACCACTGCCACCAGCAGCTGTTATGTAATACACTGTTGACCTGGCAAGGAAGCGACATGTCCACACATTTGCAAGACACACATGCTCGCAGCTGTAAATAAATTATGTTTAACCGGGTATATAGAAAGGCTGGTGGGTTATGTTAATATGTACAATCCAATGCAATATTTAGCATGAATTGTATGCAAATTATCGTATTTATAGAAAAAAATACTAATCAAAAACAAAAACAAAAACAAATATCCTTTATACCTGTCTGAGGACCTTTGATAAGACAAGATTCAGCTCTCGCTGATTTGGCACCAGCAGGCATAAGCTGGGTTTTACTCTTACTTATGGATATGAGACGCTATGGATGTGAAGAAACTACTTTAAATTCTATTTTAGTCTCCACTGTCAGTTATTACAAACTAAACAAATTAAGGTTGACCTCCATGAGAGCTATCAACTTTAGCTCCTTTTAGCATGACTTCAAAGGCTTAAGGTGTATTTCAAGAGTTAATGGTCTCTAATATTAAGAACTAATTAATAATTGGTAATATTTAAATATTTATTAATATAGATATTTCAATTGGTTCTCGAGGCTTTAGGCTTTTGATTAACGTGTTATTTGAGCATCTGAGTGGTTGTGTATTTCCTCCAGAGTCAATAGCATAACTAGAACATTAGGTGCTTTATCTGAATCACATTTCACACTCCCTTCCCTCTCTAGTGCACATGCCTGTCAAGTCTGTGGCTCTAGAGCATGGTTAATGCTTCTCTGCTACATGGAGCCTCTGCATTAATGCATACCCTTCGCATTGCCTGACCTGCACCTCCTACCCCCGACTGTGAGTCATGTCAAGGCTATGGTTGGTCCACTGTACAACACTGTTTCAGGCATTTTGCTTTCGTAGTTTGTTCATTTAGCTAGACCTGTCACAGTTCTCACCAGTTAACTTGTTCTTTTTCTGATGTTGGTACCTTCCAGTACTTCTCCATGTCCCGCACATGTTTATCTTTTGATTGATCGACGACAAAACACCAAACTAGAATTTGGATGTGTATTTCCTGTATAATAACAGTAGATATTACTCACAAACAAGCTTGGCTCATCTCACATAGACACTTTCTCCCACTGAATGCATGAGGCAAGAGACCAAGTATAAATAAAATAAAAACTTCTGAGATTTATAATTACAGAAAGAATACACTTCACATGATAACACTAGAAATTACACACATATCACAAATGAAGTTTGGCTCATCTCACATGAATGCCTGTTTTATCATCCAAAATATTTAGTCACGATACGCGAAGGAAACCTAAACCCATACATTACTTACTGCTCCACAGACACATTGAGAAGCACACTTTTCTGGCAATCATTCAATCAAACCGAGAGCAACATACCTTCTCCCACTGAGTGCAGGAGGCAAGAGCCCGCTAATACCTCCAACTCCAGTACTCTTTGCCGTGCTGGGAGAATCTCTTTTTCTTTTTCTGATTTACACACTTATAACTCACGATTAAGAGCAAAAAATTTTCACAGAATGCTACAGTGTGCTTCTGAATAAATACTAACGTGTCTTTCCCAGTAGTTAGATAATCAGACTTTAACCATCTGCAAGTTACCCATAGCAGTGCTATTACCTCCTGGCAAAATTAGACTGATATCTAGTGTAACAACATTTCACTGTTACATCTGCACTTCTCTTTGTGTGGTTCTTTGCTCATCTGCTCTCTTGACCTATCCGCAGGCAGCGAGGTTGCTTGTTACAGTACTTAGAGTCACCTGTGTCAAGGCCTAGTTGCCAGATTATCACAGCACCTCAGCTTTGACTCTCTTTACTGTTTATTTGGATCTACATCTTGTTTTTGGTTTCTCTGTGAGTTTTTGGATTTTTCCACCTATGGTGTTGTCAAGAAAATTCTCCTTGGTAAAAGAGGTTACTTGACACATGGCTGAAATCACACGACGTAAATTTAATCTTGACCAACCAATGCAACAAAGCACACAGAGTATGTCCAGCAACCTGCAGCAGCTTGTCACAGTGTTCGAAGTCTCGATGTTCACACAGTCTTTTTCCCTCAAGGAGGTCTCCTCCTGGAAGTATCTTTCAGTGGTTGGTCACTGATTTATGTCATCATCCTCAAGGGTCTGGTTCCTCTTCATCATAATGACTTTACTCCAGATCTCTGTTGTTCTCATCACCTCTTAAACTGAGCAGACAACTCAGTATTGTTTGTTTAATAGTTTAAACTATTAAATTTATTTGTTTATAGTTTGTGTAAGGATTAATGGCATTCAGAAAAAAATGTAATGTTAAAAGGTTGCGTGATCTGACACTCCTTGAGTTACTTATGGGAAGACAGATGCCAACTCCTTGTATGCACATACTAAATCTACATAGAAAATATGTAGAAAAGATGTGTTTCTTTCAGGCAAAGGCAAGAAGAATGGAAGAAGAATCTTGGAGTCAGTCAGATGTAGGAGTCCAAGATTAATTAGGAAAAGAGATAAACCAAAGCATTGTGAGAACTAGGGTGGAAGTAGCTGTAGGGAACTCAGCTAGGCTACCCTGACAAAAGAAGCTAATTGGAAGGCATATGGTTCTGACTCGTCAGCATTGAAGGTTGCAGATCCATGGGCAGGAAGGAATTTATGGTTCCAACAGATTACACATTCAGTAAGGTCAGAGAAGGAGTTGAATTATCCATGTTTGGTACCATCACCAGAGACGTGGTCTTCAGTTTTGGAGACAGTTTTGCAGAACCACTATCCGGTAATTGTCACTTGTATGTTTTGTCATAGTTGCTGTATCAACAGAATTCAGAAGGAGGTTGGTGAATTTGTTTAAACCTAGACAAGATTGTGCTTTGTTGAAAAATTTGCTGTACATGAACTGGCTTGATCAGCATGAAATTATGGTAACAGCAGTTCCTGAGGCAATGGAAGTGACATCTGCAAAGGCAAAGGCAAGATATTGTTTCTGCTCAAATAATAAATATTATGGGCCAGGAATGTTTATGGGTATATTAGGACATAGTAATTATATGACGGCTCCAGACTAATTCTCTTTCATGTAAATTCTGTCAAAACGGCTCTCTTGATGGTGAAGGTTGCCGACCCCTGCTTTAGGGCATATAAAGGATGCCCTTGGTCCTTCAAAGGAAGCTGGATGTTCTGCAACCTGCATTTTGAATATTTAATTTTAATTGTAAGGTTTCAATGTTTATTTCAGGTATTAGGAATGAAAGGTCAGGAATGAAATGTTTGTTTTGTCTATAAAGATACTGGTGTTTTTCTTTTTTCCCTTCTTAAAGGATAAAGATTGTGATGTTCTGAGAGATGAATAACAAACTAAAGGTGAAGACTAATAGATCCTGAAGAACAAGGGAATGTTAAACTTTGAACGATGGAGGATGCTAAAAGTCGACACTGCAGAGGAGCTCCAGCGTACTTCATCATCATGTTCTTTTGAATTGTCCTCTGTTAAGTTATAATTTGTGATATTAGCAAAAAAAATCTTATATTGCATGTTGTTATGAAGTAAATATAAATGGGAGGTTCTGTTATTTTCTTGAATGTTTAGGGATAGAAAATATAGGCAGGGAAAGGTTCATTGGAGGGTCCTATGGGTCGACTAGCCCGAATTTGGACATTTTTTATTTTATTTTCTGAGGTTTCCATATGTGTTTAAGTAAAAATTTATAAAACAGTGTTATTAACTAGGAGTGCTATATGTGGTCGCCTAAAGCAGAGAGGCCATGAGAGAATTTTCCTGTCTCTTGAATAGATATTAAGGAAAGATAGCTGCCTGATGGGTTTTTTGATCTCACACTCCATGAGTATTATGTTTTAAATATGTATGAGGAAGAAGTTGATATTTTTTGTGAAATGTTAATGTAAATATTTGTCTTTTGTTTTTCTTTGTGTGTGTGTGTGTGTGCATGTGAAGCCAGCAGCTCCATATATGGGATGGGGTTTTATTAGGAGTTGCTTGTAGGGAGAACTGTCAAATAAGGAAATGTCTCATGGTCAGCTGTAACCAAGTGGCCTTGGACGTCAATGACCTTTCTACCAACTAAAGAACAGAAGAGTATTTTAGTCTTAGGCTGAAGACTATATAATGTGTAAGCTTGGAGCTACCAGAGGATATTTGGCTGATCCTCTCCATACCATGGTGCTTGTTTGATGCTGTTCTTCTTTGCAATAAACCCTCCTATTTGCAAGTGAAGACAGTGTCAGCGGAGTCTCCTTCATTATCTTTGACATCATCTTCAACAACATCATCTCTTAAGAAACAACACAGGGAATTCTAATAAAGCTCAGTTACAATACGATTCTGGTTTCATGTTGCTCTTGAGTCCACCAAACAACCCTGACACCCTAATGTCTTGCACATATTGACTCATACTGTACATCCTCTCACTATGGCCAAAACTGGTTTAAGACATCAAATTAGGATAGGATTAGAATCAACTGTGAAGACATGTAATAAATACCACACTTTACATCAGGGGAGAATACTATGGTTGGGTGGTTCATGCACCCAGAGCTTAACAGGTGACACTAACAACATGCAGTCTAACATGTTGAACAATAACTGGAGATAAAACTGGAGTAACACATCAATTCAAACATAACATAGCCTAATTTGGCAAAAATAATGATACGTGATTGGGGGACGTAACCGTTTCCCAGTAAATCACTAGATCAGATTGGTCGGTAGATGGCAATGTGGTTCCATGAAAGTAGCCATGGATAAACAGCCAATTCCTTCCTAGGGTAAGCAAGCATGCAAAATCTTACCAGGAGCATGCAATTTAGGGCCCCTTATCTGGGATCTTAGTAAATCAGGCCCTTAGTTGGAATAGGCTCAAGGAGGGAGGTCGATGATTTAGAGATAATAGTAGTCAGCTGATGTAGGTCAATGGGGACAAGTAAAGATTGTGACCTATCTGGATTACCATCTGTATCCTACATAGTTGCAATAGGGTATACATTACTTGCAGTTGATGCCAGGTGGTTGTTGACCACTTGTCTGATTGTTATAACTTTGTTATTGAAGAAATGCATGAATTTACAGCTTCTGAGATGTAGGAGGATACACTGCTCAGTGGAGTTATGATTGAGTAAGTCTGGCTACAGTGCTAAAAATGAGCCTGGGGTTATCTTTATTTTCTTCAATTACAGAGGTATAGTATATGTGTCTGGCATTACACAGAGTTTCCCTATATGTTTTCAGACTCTTTCCAGATCAGAAAAAGATTGTTGTTTTTCGCCAAGCGGTATTTCCTCTCTAGTTTATGTAATATCTGCTTTAAGCTGCAAGTTTCCGGTGTGTACCAGAAAGCTGACCTCTTTATAGATATGTGGAACTTTCATTCACGAGGTGGGCTTGTCAGTGAAGACAACACGTAGATGAGGTGGGAGAGGCTTACTTTTATTTTTCACCAGGGAACAGCTCTTAAGGATGGCCTGGCCGGGTGCTCAAACAAAACGTTAAACAAACATACAGGTGCAGCTGGTGCAGCAATCCCCTTCTCCTACAGCTGACGCCCAAACCACACCTGCACACCACCGGATGCAGTTATCTTTGTAAGGGGTGCAACAGAATTGAGTGTATTGTGAAGAGAGCCTACAAAGCTGTCAGCAAAAGGATCAAGGGTTCAACAATGGTCAGATACGATTAGGTTGGGGGAGAGATGGTCAGGTGTTTGATATTGACATAATTTTCATTTTATTTTCCCTAGTCTTATGTACATGCCTAGGCTTATGTACATGCCTGGGCTTATGTACATGCTGACAGAAGCCAGTGGATTCTACAACAAAGACGAATGCATTCTGCACCTATCACTGACATCGCATTGACATTGCATATAAATGAAGGAAGGTATCCCCAGCAATAGTTATTTTATCGGTTTTGAGGACAAAGCTTGAGAGAAACTCAAGAGATTCAGATAAGAAATGTGAATGAGGCCAGGAGTTCGGTACACTCCAAAAGTAGCACTGGTTGTTGTGTCTACCAGCTTTGGTGCGACAAGCTGATGACAAGGCTTTCAAATGAATTATAACTGTAGAGGGAAAAAATATCTGAGGTGAGGTTAAAAAAAAAAAACGACAATAAGCTTCTACAATTGCAAGAATTTATTATAAAATTGAACAACCAACAGGTTGTGCAATGAGGGACATGATGATTCGTGTGGCTGGCTGGAAAGGCCTCATTTAGGTTAATATAATGACCATCATATTGCTAGGTTTCTGAAGGACACAACACAAGAACAATGAACTCGACGTCCAACTCAGTTACTTCAGCTACTTCCTCTGTCCAAAAAACTTTTTAAAACTAATAGTAGTCAATGCTCCGAAATTTCTATTGAGCAGAAAGAAAGCAAAAAAATTGTGGATGCATTCCTCACTGTACCTATGTATAACACTACTGACATTGCACTATACACTAAAACCATATTCCTCTGCGCTGCACATCTGGGTCTTTCTGGCCGGGAAACTACCTCCGGACCACTCCTATGCTCCAACTACACCACTAGAGGGCAATGGCGATGGCCAAAAACAAACTAACATAAAAATTAACATAAAAATATTAATATTCTGATATTGCTAATTTAGCTGATTGCATAAGTGCATGCGCAGGGTTCCGCCGCATCCTAGAAAACCTGGAAAATGATTGACCAATTTTCCAGTCATGGAAAACATGGAAAAAGAGAAAAAGACATCAAATATCTTGAAAATTCTTCAAGTTGTCCTGGAAAGTTATTTGTCCTCCCCCTGCTCTGTGAGTGAATGCGAATGGGTCAAAAGATATGCACATGCATGTCTGTTGTCACCTTATCTTCTGGGCAACATACACAGAGCCCTCCTCCGGTTGGACAAGCTCTACCACAGGCTGAAAATGTTCTAGAAAAGTCCTGGAAAATAATTTCTGGTTGGAGTGGGAACTCTGATGCATTTGGATACATTTATTGTGCTGTCCATCATGGACAATGATTAACACCCTCTCTATCACACAGTAGAAAGACAATGGCTGCCGCAACTTTGCTGCCGAAGGAACAGATACAGGAAATCTTTCCTGCCACATGCCATCACACTGTACAACAACAGCTAAACCTCACTTTATATGTTTGCACACCCAATTTCCTGCTCTATCATCTCAAATCCTGGCAGCCATTTTATTTTACATTTTATGTAATACCTGGCAGCGATTTAAATTACATTTTACATATTAATTATCACTTAATTAGCACTTCATGAGCACTATTGTTCTTCTTCTGTTTGTTCTTCTTCATCTCATCTCCCCAGCTCGAAAACGCTTCATCACACACACACAAATTATATATCAAAATGTGCGGCTCGGGCCCCCGGCAGACCCGGCTGCAGAAGCACATCAAAGGGGGGGCATTACAATTTTTCAGGGGGGAACACTTTTTCAATGTCCGTTTTATTTGCCTCAGGTTGAAATCCTCCAAAACACACACACACACACACACACACACACACACACTGCAACCTGTTTCACACTCCAAAATGACTGCAATGCATTTTTGTCATAAGGATATGCAAATCATATTAAATTCAAAATGTAAATATAGCACAATGTTCTTTAAACTAAGATATATTCACAAGAAATCGCACACCATGGTATTAAGCAATTCATTGATGTTCCCTCCATCTCCTCTCATGTTCTCTCCCTCATCCTCTCCATGCTCTCCTGTGTCCTTACTCCTGGACGTCCCTTCCTCATTCTACATAAAGAACTAAATGTTAATATCCCTAATATTTCACAAGTGTCGAAATATTTTATGTAAATTTTGAACAAGCCTCTATAGGCTTGATTTTGGTGTATAACCATTCTTTTATTGTTTTTTAATCTGCTATTAATAATTTCACATATATTATTTTATTGCATTTTATTGTCCTCATTTGTATTATTTTCGCGTTTCTGAAAGTAGTAACAGAGAGTTGATACAGGGAATTTTCTCAACTGAATACAAGGTTTTAAGTTCCAACAAATAGCCTTCAGCCACATAAATAAACATATCAACTCAACTCAATTTTATTTGTTTTAAGTGCCATTTCATCTCATTTATCTTAGGGCACTTTACAAAGAGAGCAACAATATGTACATCGTGAAAAAAAACCCTGTCCTTAGACACTCGCAAAGGCTGAGGAAAAACTCCCAAGAAAAACCCTGACAGAGGAGGAGATCCTCACCCAGGACGGACAGGCGGGCACAAGAAAAACAGTACTGATAGCTCACAGTTCAGAATATAAATAAATCAAAAGTTGAATCAGTCCAGAGTAGAAGAGAAAGCTGGAGGAACCGCAGTGGGAAACTGGGTAGGGGGACAGATTCCTGGACACAGCTCAGCATCTATGGAATCTGGAAGGGGAAAAAGGCACAGACACTCCATATGTTAGTCCTGCATAGTCACGGAATCAGAAAGGAGAAGAATAAATGGTGGAGGAGGAGAAGGAGGAGGAGGAGGAGGAGCAGGAGGAGGAGCAGGAGGTGGAGATCAGACAGAGAGAGACCAAGAGGAGAGGGAGAAGCTAGAGGGAACGTGAACCCGATTCACACCCACAGAGAGAGCACAGAAGATAGAGCTCAGTGTGCTGGGGACCCCCGGCAGACTCAACCTATAGCAGCTTATCTAGGATTTATGGTATATCTGTAGGCTCAGTCAAAAAGGAGGGTTTTTAACCCACTTTTGAAGATAGAGCAGGTGTCTGCCTCCCAGAATGAAACTGGTAGATGGTTCCACAGCAGGTTGGTAGCAGAAGGCTCTTGCTCCAAATCTAGACTAGAGATCTAGAGATTCTTAGAACCACAAGTATGCCTTTAGAGAACAGAGTGTCCTAGTGGAGCAATAGGGTTTCATCAGGTCTGAAATATAGAGGGTATAAGAGGGTGCCAGACCATGAAGACCTTAATAGACAAGGAGAAGGATTTTGAACTAAATCCTAAATGGTACAGGAAGCCAGTGCAAGGGGGCCGAACTGGAGAGATATGATCTCTCTTTCTAGTTTTAGTCAGGACACAAACTGCCGTGTTCTGAATGAGCTGCAGAGTTCTCAGGAACCTATTGGAGCTTCCAGCCAGTAGAGAGTTGCAGTAGTCCAGCCTGGAAGTAACAAAGTAGGTGCCTTATTTTTGCGATATTACCGAGGTGCAAGTAGGCAGTAAATAAAAATTTTGACATAAAATAAACATACATTTTACATGAGAGCTAAAAGACAGGTCTTGCTCAAAGCCAACACTTAGGTTCTTTACAGTGGTGGCAGAAGGAGTAGCAAAACTACTTTGTAATGCTATGGCAGATATGGAGTCACATAGGTTTTGGACCTATGAGCAGTAACTCTGTTTTTTCAGAGTTCAGAAGGAGGAAATAAATTGTCGTCCAGGCCTTAATGTCATCAAGGCAGGACTGAAGCTGCTGTAAACGGTTGAGCTCACCCGTCTTTAAAAAGATATAATTGAGTGTCGTCAGCGTAACAGTGGAAATCTATAGAATAACTACTGATGATATCACCTAGAGGGAGCATATATGCAGAGAAAAGAACTGGACCAAGCACAGATCCTTGTGGAACCCCGTGGCTAACTTTAGTACATGGAGATTGGTTATCATTGACACATACAAAATGATGTCAGTCTGAAAGATATGACCAGAACCAGTCTAACGCAGTGCCTCTGATTTCAAGTTGATATTCCAGTCTCCTTAGTAAGATCTGGTGGTCAACTGTATCAAAAGCAGCACTGAGATCTAACAAGACAAGCACTGAAACAAGACCATGGTCAGATGCCATTAAGAGGTCATTAGTGGCTTTTACCAGTGCAATCTCAGTGCCATGATTCATTCTAAAACCAGACTGGACGGACTCAAATAAACTATTATTAAGGTGTTATTAAGGTGTTCACAGAGCTGGTTGGCAATGATTTTCTCAAGGATTTTTGAGATGAAGATAAGATTGAAGATCAGCCTGTAGTTTTCTAGAGTTCCTGGATCAAGGGATTTCTTAAGGAGGGGTTTGATCATTGCAACTTTGAACTTAAGAGGAACATAACCTGTTGTTAGGGACAGGTTGATAAGGTCAAGAAAAGATGTAAAAGATGATATAAGGGAGACCTCAGTCTACCTGAGGGGAAGAGAGAGGAGAGACACATGCTTGCTGTGAGGCTGTGTATATTACTTGGCTGGAGTGTACTAGAGAGTAGAGCCAGCTCTTGTTTTGCTTTGGTTTGCTTTTTGCATTGTTTCTTTTTGGTTCCTGCCACCGCTTTTTGTACTGGGTGAATAAAGAAGTTTGATTTTACCTCTGCTGCCTACTCGTCCTCCGTCAACTGTCCAGCTGCCATTCCCACAGTTGGGGTGACCGCTCGTTACCTCACAGATGATATGAGCTCTTTAAAGCCGTCAAAAAGCCACTTGTAAAACATAGGGCGGGATATTCATGTCCGCCACACTGGTACCATTGGTGGTAGCTTCACTGCCTTTGTAATGTAGCCTCACCAACTTGTTCTGCATGTATTATAAGTGGAATGAAGTTGATGTGGTCAATTATGTAGGATTACTACATGTAAGTGATTACTTCCAGTCACCACCGGGGAGCACCATGAGTGAGGTTAGAAGTTAATCTATCAGGCTATTCAGGGTGGAGCCCTCATCATGTCGAGCAAGTTTCAAGCTGCCATGATCAAGTATGTGGGCATGAGAGCTGTTTAAATTGAAAGAGCGTGAAAGAGCGTGAAAAAAAAATTGACACATCATGAAAAAAAAACACCCCATTTTGACACATCGTAGCAACCATGCCCTTTGACCTACAGAAATTCTTTTGACGAGTGTTGGTCACCGTTGTCTGTGGATGATCTGTACCTTATATGAAGTCAATCGGGCAAAAGGGAAAACATACAATTTTGGCATCTTGGTATTTAGGCAAGACGTGGGGTTCAAAATTTTTTAGGTGGCGCTGATGCGCAATTCTGCCCTGTGCATTTTCAGCGATATTTGTACATGAAAATTTTTGGCCGGCTGTGAGTGGCTCCAAGCAATTGCACACATTGTGGTATGGGCAACCGCAGGGTTAATATATGTCCTATAGGTAAGAAAACTAAAGTTCAACCTGACACAACATTAGCATTAATTAATTTGCCAGCAAATATACTGTCAGAATACATTTTGAAACATGAAACTGTATTTTTGCAGTTACAATTAGTATAACACTGCAATGAAAATTGAATATATGCGTGATTTTCAATTATGGAGTCGCTGTGGATTGTCATCTGTTTGTCACATAGACAGACAGACAGACAGACAGACAGACAGACAGACAGACAGACAGACAGACAGACAGACAGACAGATAGATAGCCGCGGTCTATGTGGAAGCACCTTAAAGCTGTAACATACCTTTGATCATCTTTGACACCTCCTCCTTCGTGTTGTATGACCCACATACAGCCAAAAGAAGGATCCAGCATGGCTGCCTTCAGATACAGTGGGTCAGAGAACGGCAATGGCTGGCAATCAGATGATGAGTTTTCTGCCCTCTTCACATTTACGAAAATCCCCTTGAACCTCCTTTGAAGAGATGTCTGCAAGGAATGTCTGTGTGTCACTGTTTCTTTGTTTGTTTGTCTGTTCCACGCATAACTCACGAACCCCTTATCCCATTGATCTCAAATTTGGAGGGCGTCATCCTAATGTTACGCGTGTGTGCAGTGCGGAGTTTCATGTTATTTGGGCTAGACATGCCAAAGATATCAGTCAAACTAGCTTCGCTTGCGTTTCCTCTGCTCTGCTGTTTTGGAACTGTTCGGACGCTTTCGGATATATTTGTTGCGGACAAACTCCCGCCATACCGGACAGTTCCAGAAGTGTATACAAAACACATAATACATACATACGTACACATCTTCCACGGGCACTGCACTAGTAGTCAAAAAAGGACAACTAGTTCAAATTTTGTTTGCAGTTGTTTTTCTTCCCTTCTTGTCCTTATGTTATGTTAAATCTAATTTCTAGCTTTCTTTGACCATACGTGTTTGCATCAATGAGCTTAAACACCAAAACCGCCATAGAGTCTGAAAATAAAGTTCTGTTGTTACAGCTAACTTAGTTAGCACTAACATTAGCGTTGCTTGCAGCTTATTAGCCTACTACTTTTTGTTTTTTAGCTAACGTAAAAAAACATATCAAGCCACTAGCCTAGTAGTCTTTGTTGTAGTAGTCTCAGATATCAGCAGCCAAGCAGCAAAATTATAATTGTTAATTCATCTAGCGTTAACCTGAGTTACATCATGTGACTCACCTTTCTTTATGAGCTGTCCTGAAATGTCTGATGAAAATCGATGTCGTGCTTGCAGTATCAGTAACTTTAACACTGCAGATGTTGTATGTCGCTCCTCTTTCATTTGGTGTTGTCTGATAGTCTTTGAATCCAAAATGTATAATTTTTGGGATGGTATTGGTCTGAGAGCTCTACATCTCTCCAGTCGATCACGCACTTAACTCATGCAGGCACGTCACATTGGGAGGAGGTGGGGTTGCCAGGTTTGCTGATATGCAGCAGGTCAGGAGCACCCACGCACAATAGATATCGATCTAATAATTTATTTGTTAATTTTTTTTAAAAACAAGACATGTTTTAACAAGACAGGTTTTTGTCATGTGACTTGCCAAGTCACATGACAAAAGTCAAGTCAAGTCATACGTCAGGAAAAGCAAGTCAAAGTCAAGTCAAGTCTTTTCTTAAGGTTGATCAAAAAAGTCACAAGTCACAAATCTGGTGACTCAAGTCAGACTCGAGTCAAGTCATGGACTCGAGTCAAGTCATGGACTTGAGTCCCCCCATCTCTGATTCGCACACACAGGGCCAGAGAGAGAAAGATAGACCGTAGTAGACATCGCTTTTGACCCAGTAGCACCCCACCCCAAATAATGAATTCAAAATATAGTCACCATAAATATGAATATATCATTTATTATATATGTTTACGATTGTCAGCCTCTTTTAAGACGATCTCTTCTCCTCCAGGGGCAGAGACTTTTACTGCCCCCCCCCTGTGGTCGGGAGGAACATTACAGAGGTGATGCAGAACCATGCTGGAGGCTCAGTCTGCACCACGCAGCAGGCTCAGACGCTAGCACTGAAGCATACTGAGGCCTTTGGAGTGGCTGGAAAGGGCTGGACTTACAGACAGCACAGGCGGCACTGATCGTGGCAGCTCAAGAACAGGCCCTAAGTGCAATACTCAACTCAACTTTGTTTTAAGTGCCAGTTCATAACAGACTTTATCTCAAGGCACTTCACAATGTTAGCAACAATATGTACATTGTAAAAAACCCCTGTTCTAAGACCCTTGCAAAGGCTAAGGTACGACTCCCAAGAAAAACCCTGACAGGGAAAAAAGGAAGAAACCTCAGGGTGAGAGGAGTAGTATGTGGCTCTGGCATTTACACAGACCCAGCCTGTATGTTTTGACTATCTTTCCAGGTCTGAAAAATATTGTTGTTTTTGGTGCCATTTCCTCTCTAATTTATGTGCTAGCTTCTTTAAGTGGGGAGTTTCCGGTGTATACCAGGGAGCCGGTCTTGTTCTAGATGTAATCTTTTTTGTTTCTTCTTTTGGGTGCAACTGAATTGAGAGTTCCATGAAGCCTACAAAGCTATCAGTAAGGTGAATGTGGGAGGGACTTGGGATTTCATAACAGAGAGGTGATGTAGCACCGAGAGGAATCGCTTTGTTAAAGTTTACTAAGACACGGTCAATCAAGTGACTTGTGTATATACTGCTTTTCTTTTCCACATCACCGGCTAGAAGAAAGTCAAAAGCGATAACTGGATTTGGGGGAGAATCGGTCAGGTGTTTAATTTTGACACCATAAGTTAGAACAAGGTCCAGGGTCTGATTAAAGCAGTTTGTGAGTTAGTGCATGTCACACCAGGATATAGAGAGGACTCAGATGCAGAGCGAGGGTACAGTGAAGGGATTTATTGCCAACTTTGTCTCTTCGGAGAGTGACAAACAAAACGGCAATCAAAATTTACACTTGTGTCTCCAGAGGAGCTCATGGCTTAAGACTAACTATTCTAACTTCTCAACTTCTCAACTCTGACTAAACTAAAAATCACTCCACATGGACAAAAAACAATAATAAAAAACGTTTCGCCACACAGTGGGAAGGAAACAAAACAGGAAGTCACTCTCTAGGAGGAAGAACTCTTTCCTCAAATCAACTACTCTAAATCAGAAACTCCTGGCTAAATCATACAACATAAAACACTCCCAAAGGAGGAAAAATAAAATCTTTCTATTACTCAGAACTAAGGCTAAACAAGAGTGCTCCAAAAGGAAGAAAACTATGGACTTGACTATAGAGGTGAATACTGTACTGCAGCTATCATTGACTGCATCTACATGAATATTGAAGTCCCCAACAATAACGATTTGATCAGGTTTGAGGATTAAGTTTGAGAGAAACTCAGGAAATTCAGATAGAAAATCTGAATAAGGGCCTGGAGCCTGATATCCTACAAAAAGTAGGACAGGTAGTTGTGTCTTCCAGCTTTGGTGAGACAAGCTGATGACAAGGCTTTCAATTGAATCATAACTAATATTTGGTTTAGGGATAATTAATAGACAATGGCTGCCTCCCCATCTCCACAGCCAGAGGCTCGAGGGGCATATAAAGGTCTGTCTCCCAAGGAGCAGTCTGCAAAGATGCTCCTGAGACAGTCAAGCACATAGTGGCAGGGTCCAAGATATTAGCTGGGTTAGTGTACATGGAGAGGCACAACCAAGTGGCTGGAATAGTGTGCAGGAACATTTCTGCTCAGTATGAAATATAAGCACCCAAATCCCAATGAGCTGTTTCACAGAAGGTGACTGAGAAAAGTAGGGCTAAGGTTCTTTGGGAATTCAGCTTCCAGACAGACAAACAGCTCCTGGCAAACCAACTGAAAATATTGGTGGTGGACAAAGTGCAGAAGAAGGCAGGTGTAATAGATGTGGCAATACCAACTGATGCGAACATTTGAAAGAAGGATGTAAAAAGGTTGAAAAGTACCAAGGGTTGAAGGAACAGCTGGAACAGATGTGGAAGGTCAACTTGAGTGTGGTCAGTGTGGACAGTCCCCTATTCGGCCACTGAGTCCCCCAAACTGTCCTCAAAAATGTGATTTGAATGGGAAAGAACATCTCCAGTAGTGATCTGAGCTGAGCCAGTAGCTCCATCTCTCTCTGTTATTGGTTTAGCTTTGTAGCTGGTCTCTCCCCATTGGTGGTGGCCACATTTTCACTGTGTCCTTCAGCTTATTTTAGACAGGTCATTGTCAAACCCTTTTCCTGGAACACAGGGCAGACACCAAGTCATCAACTCACCACCCTCCTTTTTGTTTGTCTTCTTCACCATAGAGATACAAAAAAACACTTGAGTGGACAAGGCATTGCCCGGCAGTACCAGAAAACAGCTGGTGTCGCCGCCATCTTATGTAGGTGAACCTGTGCTCGGCAGCCAATGTAAATGAATGGAGAGCGAGCCCATCTCCGTCAAAAATTGTACTGGGAAAATATCCACTGACACGTTAAACAAGGCTAATATTTGAAATGACTGTCTACGTAAATCATATGAATTGATACTAAAACAACAATGATTTCAACAGACTCTGTTTGATGGGTTTCCATGGAAACAGGTGGATGACACTGCCTCAGGTAGTCTACAGGGTTTCCCCAAAAACTGTATACAGACTTTAAATCAATGTATAGTAATTGTCTATTAAAATTAATTAAATTTTCAAAATGTAATAGACTTGTCCTGGGATTGGTTCGACTGCCACCCTGTTCACACTGCACCTGACCCCAGTCATTCGCCCTGCAGGAAGTGGGTCCACATGGTGTCAGAGAAGATGGAGATATGCCACGTGGCTCCTTTGGGCTGTGCCTGACCAGGCTTGGTGACAGACCCAGCCACCAGGCTCTCGCTGACGGGGCCTCCATCCAGGCCTGGCTCCAGACGTCGGCCCCGGGCTTCCTCCAGGCAGGGTCCCATTTTCCTCCTTGATTTTCTTCATGGGGTCCTCTGAACCATTCTTAGTTTGGCCCCTCGCCTGAGGCCAGTTTGCCTTGGGTGACCCTACCAGGAGTACATGACTCCCAACAACATAGCTCTCAAGGTCTTAAGGGCATAAAAACCTCTCCACCGTGATAAGGTGATGGTTCCCAGAGAGGAAGAGTGAGGGAAAGATGGAGCGTAAGATTGACAGGTGGATTGGTGCAGTGGCCATAGTAATGCAATCGCCGTATCGGTCGTGGGGAAGAAAGAGCTGAGCCAAAAAGCGAAGCTCTCGATTTACCGGTCATTCTACGTTACTACCTTCTCCTATAGTCATGAACTTTGGGTCATGACCAAAAGAATGAGATCCCAGATACAAGCGCCCGAAATTAGTTTTCTCCGCAGGGTGGCGGGGCACTACCTTAAAGATAGGGTGAAGAGCTCTGTCACCCAGAGGGAGCTCAGAGTAGAGCCACTGTTTCTCCACATCGAGAGGAGCCAGCTGAGGTGGCTTGGGCATCTGTATCAGATACCCCCTGGACACCTTCCCCAGGAGGTGTTCCAGGCATGTCCCACTGGGAGGAGTCCCGAGGAAGACCCAGGACATGCTGGAGTGACTATGTCACCTGCCTGGCCTGGGAACGCCTTGGGATCCTCCTGGAATAGCGGGGGATGTCCGGAGAGAGGGAAGTCTGGGAGTTCCTACTCAGACTGCTGCCCCTGCGACCCGGCCCCGGATAAGTGGAAGAAGATGGATGGATAGATGGAAATGTAATAGAATTTATAAACATTATTTTATTGTTTTGTCACCTTCTTTTCTCAAAATGATTCCATTTGAGAAACGGAAATCAGAAGAAATCTGTTGTTATCGCCAGTTTTTTGTTTTTTCATCTCAAGTGAAAAGTGCAAGATATCTAACCGCGCAGCGCCGTGCAAACAAAAGACAAAGAGAAACCCTGCCAACCCTCTTCGAAGAAAGAATGTGCTTGACCATTTACAAAGAAAATTTAAAACCTCCCCTTTAGTATTAAATTCATGTTATTATATTGAAACATGGCGCAGCTCATAACTTGTGCACCTACTAAGGAGACAGCAAAGTTCGGCTGCTGCTGCCCTCCAGGCTGCACGACCTTAATCGGCATTTAATTACCCTGAGACAATTAACTTCTTGGTTGTGTGAGGAGTTTTTATGCTGCTCTCTTGCTCCCTCTCTCTTTTTTCTCTCCCATTCAGATTGGGGATATTTTCTGGGACAGTTTTAACCAGGGGACAGGGCGGCAGATCAGAGACTGTCCCATCTGACGAGACTTCTGGCCAGTCTTGGGAATCCAGATCAGCTCGCGATTGGCTGTTGCTGCGGTCGCCATTTCTCATTTGTGTAAAGTTGAACTACTCTCAACTTTCTGGTTGCTCAAGCTGCTCAAGTTGCATTGCTCGTTGCCGCTATCAACCCAAACGCCCCTGGTCACCACTGTAGATTGAAAATGATTGGCAGCTTGTCGCTCTCAATATGAATCCTTCATCAACGTGAGTCCACCACTATACTTTTGGACATGCTATATAGCAAGAACAAATGTTTCAGAGAGTGAGAAATTAAAAGTGTTTCCAGTGAGGGGGAGGGATAGATTTAATAACTGAACATTTATGGTTGCATTTTTTGTCTTAAGTTGAGCACTGCAAAAGCAGCATTTATTAAATTTCAAGCACTGTTAACAAAGTAAAAGGAATCAGCCAATTGTCTGAATTTGACTAGATCATTTAATTTCACTTCAGCACAAATCTTTGACAGTACAAATACAGCTGATACTGACTCAAGCGTGGAGCACATTAATGCAAAAACACAATATTTCAAGGGGACACTTTCGAATAAGATGCTTATAAGGCATTATAAACCTTAAGTAACACTCAGTCAACAAGGAACTAAAAATGACCAAAACACAGATATTTGTAAAGGATTAGGAAATACTTTGTTAATATTGACTATATGATTAAATAAATCAACATTTTTAAACATTTAAATGTTTATAACCAGCATGTGTGATTAAAATGAAAAGTCACACAGGCACTAACTAAAATATGGATAAATCACCCACCAATGTGTTAAATTAACACTTAACACTAAAATAGCACCATGGGACTACATTGAAAGTACTGAATGTCACAAAATACAAAATAAAAAGAGAAGTGAATACCTCTACAGGCCATGTTGAAAGAAAATCAAATCATATGCTCACAAATGAAGGTTCACCTTAGTTCTATATCCACTCTGAGGAATCACACAGAATCATACAGGAATAAAGTCAAATACAGTCTGGACAATCACACCATGGGTCTATAACTTGACTGGGGGCGCGTATAAGTCGTAACCTACAGGTCAGAAAAACACAAGTCACAGGTTGCTTGGAACACGCCATAAGTCTTCACCCAATGAGGATCCTCCCGTGGTGTTCATGAGAAATGTAGGGTACAGGGAAAATGACCACCAACAGAGGTGTAGGGATAATGTCTTCACCTTTCGTCACTGGAAATCACCTTCCAGCTCTTGCAGCTTGCAGTTAGAGCTTGTCCACATAAATGGTACATGAGGCGTTCACACTAACGTGGACTGAGCTGCAACTGTAGAATCAAAATCAATGAAATGATCATTCTGAAAGGTCTGTGCTGAAATTGCCCAAAACCTTTTGGTTTCCGGGTCAGCTGTGACAGTCATAGTGAACATGCAAAGAGTGTGGATTCATATATAGTCACTCAGGTCAACTGTGTGAAGGAGGGACATTTACTTAATCAGTGGAATGAATCCAGCTGCATGCAGTGGAATGGGCCTCTAGCTGGTGCTCTGGGGAGAAAGAAGACAGCAGAAAATAACATGACACAAAACAGGGATCCCACCAAGCACTAAAGTAACTAGGTTCCATGGGCAGTCACACAGCCCCTCAGCTTTCTGCATTCTCACTGTTCCTCAGTCTGTCCAGCTCCTCCTCCAGCCGGCTGATCCGCTGCAGCAGTTTCTTTCTGTCCCGCTGCACCCTCAGCTCCATTTGCTGCTCCACCTCCACTACCTTCCTCTCATACCAACGCTCAAGCTGAGTTGATACGGTCTCAAAAAAACGCTGTGTCACCTGAAAGATACAGTACAATTCTTATTTCATTCAGCTCTCAAAGGAGCAGGTAAAGATCTTGGAAATATGTATTAATTCTGAGGTTGAGTCTAATGATGGAGAAATTACCTATGCTAATCATTACAGTAAATGTCATACAATTTTAATATTTATTATTTAATATTTATTGAGTTACAAATATCAAGTTTATGATCATGTGCTTGTATCAACATCAGTAATCACTAAGACATCAGTATTGTAATTTAGGCTTTTCTAAAATGTTCTTAGAACTTTTCTAAGATTCTACATCCTAACCCACACAAATGTATTATTTTTATATTAATAATCAATTTCTAATTGTGTGTGTGTGCATGCATGTTTTAGCATGTATGTATGTATGTATGTATGTATGTATGCATGTATGTATGCATGTATGCATGTATGCATGTATGCATGTATGTATGTATGTATGTATGTATGTTTGCATGCATGCATGTATGTATGTATGTATGTATGTATGTATGTATGTATGTATGTATGTATGTATGTATGTATGTATGTATGCATGTATGTATGTATGTATCTATGTATGTATGTATGTCTGAATGTGTGCATGTATGCTGCCAGAACAGCCACACAAACATTTGGAAAACATGTTTAAATACAACCAAAGAATCTTTCAGTTTTGACTAAACTGAAAAAGAGAGAGAGCCTGTTGAATTTGAATTTGAATGAGGATTAACATCTATGAAATGCAGCTGACCTCACCTCTTTTGCATGCAGTTTGTTCCTCTCCTGGCTGAAGGTGGGCTCCATGGGGTGGTCAATGAAGAGCTCCAGCATGTGGGTGCTCTCAGTGTGTATTCCAGCATGCCTGCAGGTGCCCTGCAGCTCCCCATGTGTGCTGTGCTGCAGGTCATAGGGCCGCTCCTGCTGTAGAACCAGCTCAGACAACTCACTGATACTGGACTGGGTGCTGCTGGAGAAAACCTCCCCACACACATGTAGCGGAGCTGTGTTGGGATTGTCCTGCACTGTCGCAGGGTGCCACAAGGAATCAGCAGAGTCCATCAGAAGGCCAAAAGGGCTCTTCACAGGCCAGGGAAACAAGGCTGTGTTCTCATAGTCATCTGGTTAGAGACATGTTGAAGGGGACACAGAATTATAAACTTTTTTTATTTGCTTTGTTGAAAACTTATCTTAAGAGACTTAACAAATAAACACCATAGATAGACAAACAACAACAAGGTCAACAAATTCCACATTAAGAAGTTGTATGTGAAAACTGCCTTTCATCCTGGGCCAATAGGTGGTATAGGCAGTATAGGCAAATGCTAGGTGCCCTGATCATCAAAAGGGGTGCTACACTGCCTGCACTCCTTTTGGTACTGTCCCTCCCTGACTTTTTAGGGAAGTTTTCCAGACTGTTGGTCCATCTTTCCTTGCCGGCATCAATAGCAGTCTGTCCTCACGAGTGGTCCATTGTTATTTTAAACATGCTATTGTGCATCCTCTACGAAAGACACCTGGGCTGGACCCCTGCCTTCCTTTCTAAAATCTTTGAAAATTTTGTCTACTAACAGTTTTTTTTACAAAGTATTCTTGATATTTTCCAATCTGGTTTTAAAATTTTGCCCCGCACAGAATCAGCACAGAGTTTTTGACAACATCTTTTTAGTCACTGACTGTAGTCACTGTGTTGTCCTTGTGCTTCTAGATTGGACAGCAGCATTTGATACTGTAAGTCCATAAAATCCTGATTGCTCATTTGGAGCAGTGGGTGGGAATTAGTGGCACACCACTGGAATGGTTCAGGTTGTACCTGTCCCATCAAACCTTCTCTGTTAACCTTGATGACTTTGTGTCCTCCACTCCACCGCTCCTTTCTCATGTGGGGAACCACAGGGCTCAGTTCTTGGCCCTCTTTTATTTTCCCTCCATCTACTCCCCCTTGGCGCAATTCACAGGAAACATGGCATCCTTTACCATTGCTATGAGGAGTCAAATTTACATCCCCCTCAAAAAGTCAGAGCCCTCTGTCAAACCACTCCTAGAATGTCTGCATGACATCAAAGCCTGAATGTCTGCCACTATTCTAATTTTGAATGAAATGAAGATGGAGGTCATGGTCCTTGGTGCCTCCTGAGTGTCCTCAGAGTCTTCAGAGCTTTGGTGGATAGTGGATCTATGGCATGCACTGTAAGTGAGACAGACTTCTACCATATATGACCTGACTATCTGTTTTTGGATGTGAAGTGATCATCCCTGTTTTAGTTGTGCCAGGCCAAGCTGATGATACAATTCTGGGTAACAATGCTATCCAGTGGCTGATCTCACAGGTGAAAGACAAAGCTAATGTCCAAATGGTAACATCTTCAGTGAGTAATACTTTGGACAATGGGACAGTGTCTCACAAAATCAGCATGGCTAAGCTCAAAAGATGTGTGAATCTACAACCCATGTCTGAACATTTATTCTGGGCTAAGCTGGTAGTGCCTGATGGTTCTGCAGTGGACAACACAGTCGTTATTGAGCCCACTCAATGCAAATGTGGACCTGCACAAATCCTAGTGGGGTTAGGGTTAGGGTTAGGAGGGTGGGGTGATGGATGGTGTAAAAGGAATAATTGATAAAAATGGAAAATTTTAAATTGTAATGTCTCAGTGGCTGTGAAGCACTCCTTAGTTTTTTTCAGTTTTTGTTCATGTTCCTGTATTGATTTGGCTATTGATTTGATTGACTGGCTATTGATGGTAAAGTTTTACACAGCCATCAAGGCAGCTGCAGCTGTGTGCAGCTTCACTCAGGCCAAGGTAAGATCTTTATCTGTTGGTATTTTTACCACTTCCCATTTCCAATAGGTTCTGCCCCGCTCAGCGACATACCCACTGAGGATAAACATCTGGTCATTGGTGATTCTATTGAAAGGAATGTGATGTTAGCAAGTCCAGCGGACATATTCTGCATCTTGGGGGCCAGAATGGGCGACTAATTACCTGCGGTTACGACTAATTACCTGCAGTTACACCAAACGAAGGTCACTAAAATTACTGTAGAGTCTGGCCTCCTGTCCAATCTGGGAAATGATGACATGTTTAGCCATACATCATCATTTCACTGCTGGTTATTGAGGTGGTGTCCTGCAAATGGAGTGGGCTTTGTAGACAATTGGCAAACTTTCTGAGGTAGACCTGGTCTCATTAGGATGGACTGCATCCATCCCACGTTGGAAGGAGCAGCCCAACTCTCCCGCAACCTGGCCAGGTGCATTAGTCCTCCCCCACCCTACTCAGAGTTGAGCCCAGTAGGCAGAGTCGCTGTTTAACTCACTTATCTGCACGTCCCTCTATTCAGTTACGCACACAAAACCCCATAGAGACTGTGTCTGTCCCCCAACCATCCAAATTTAACAGTAGAGGAGGAAATGTGGATTACTTTCTTACTTAATATCCACTAGCCCTCTTCCAAAGCCATTCTTGTTAATGAATCAATCTCTGCATTGAAGTGTTGTTTCAGAAACCTGGCATACTGTTAACACATTAATTACCCTTTGTTCCTAAATGCTCTGGCCGTGGAGGTGGGGAGGCAGCCATCTTTGACCGTAGTCTATGAATTAACATCTGAAAACCTTGTCATCGGCTTGTCTCTCCAAAGCTGGAAGACAAAATTACCTGTCTTACTTGTTGTAGCGGGCTCTCGGCCCTTATTGAGATTTGAGTCCTGTGTTTCCTGTGTTTCTGCATTGTATGCCTGAACAGCCAGGTAATGGCCTTGTCAATGGGCGTGGCAAATGTCTTCATAGCGCCACCTTGGAATTTTCAAAAACCCCTCCCCATAAAGCTTTTTGTGGGGTAGAAAGATGAAAATTTGTAGGCTTATACAGTTTATCAAGACACACAAAAAGTCTCTTGAACTGATGGTCAGAACTGGACAGGAAGTCGGCCATATTGGGTTTCTCTCAAGCTTAGTCCTCAAAACTGATAAAATCATTATTGTTGGGGACTGTATTCATGTAGAAGTAGTCAGTGATAGCTGCTGTACAGCATTCACCTCTATAGATGAGTCGAGTGGCTTCTGTCTGCATGTGCATGAACTTCTGACTTTCTTCTAGCCCGGCATGTGAAAAAACTTCTTGCCCGGCATATGAAAACACTTGACTGACAGTGTCTTAGCAAACTTTAAAGAAGCTATTCCTCTGTCTCTCAGTGCTACATCTACACCTTGCTGATAGCTTCTTAGGCTCTCTTCATAAAACACTCGATTTGGTTGCACCACCAACAAAAAAGATTATATCTAGGACAAAATGTTCCCCTGGCATATACCAGAAACTTGCCATTTAAAGCAGCTAGCATGTAGATTAGAGAGAAAATGGTGCTTGACCAAAAACAACAATATTTTTCAGACCTGGAAAGATAGCCTGAAAACACAAAGGGCAGCTCTGGGTAACGCCAGAGCCAGATACTACTCCTCTCTGATTGAAATCCACTGATCAGTGTATTGCCACACATTTCAGCAGCTGTGACTTCATGAGATTTTTCAATAACAAAATTATGACAATCAAATAAGCAATTACGAACCAGCACTAGCATCAAGTGCAATTAATTTACCTCCTATTGCAGCTATTCATGATACAGTTGGAAATACAGATATGTCGCTATCTTCATTTGTCCCCATTGACTTGCATCAGCTTATGTGGAAGTAGTCAACTGTGTTCTGTGTTCATTTGTAATGATTTCAGATCTTTCAGATTTTCAGTTAAATGCAAGAACAGTAAAACCTGCGCATTAATAACCTCACCAGGCAGATGCTATCGCTGCACTTGGTGGTAATGTGTTTTTTTCCACAATGGACTTGACCCCTGGGTTTTATAATGTTCAACTTCATTAAGATGCCAAAAAATGCACAGCATTCTCTTCCTCATTTGGTCTCCATGAATATAACAGGACGACCCAAGGACTGACCAACCCAACAGCCCTGCCACATTCATGCAAATGATGATGTCAATTTTGGGGGATGAAAATCTCACAAGCCTGTTATGTTACCATATGTCCAATGTCTTCATAGCGCCACCTTGGAATTTTCAAAAACCCCTCCCCATAAAGCTTTTTGTGGGGTAGAAAGATGAAAATTTGTAGGCTTATACAGTTTATCAAGACACACAAAAAAGTCTCTTGAACTGATGGTCAGAACTGGACAGGAAGTCGGCCATACTGGTTTGAACGTTCAAGTGTTGCAATTTCAATACATCACTTGTCACCCGAGTCCGCCTAGAGATTTCATCCCATCAACTACTCAACATGTTGTATAAGATCACCTTCATGGCATTGTGATCAAAAGTTCAGAAAAGATTGTCTCTATGTCAAGGGGTGTAGCCGCATGGTGGCCAAAGTAGAGAGATGGTTCATTAACTTAATCACAGGGATACTGCTCAGGCTAGAAGAGATTCCTCTTCAAAATGAAAAAAGGATTCTTGAGATGGCCTAGGAACTACATTTACCCAGCGGTTGCTAGTACCCCGACAGGCGCACAGGTGAGGACCCGCTCACAGCTGCTTGCAGCTTTAATTATTATCACACTTTCTTTCCGAATGGGAGTCTATGACAGCCCATTGAACTGCATGGTAAAAGATGTGAAAATTGGCACAGCATCACCATTAATTTGACAGAGTTATGTGGCGACACTCAACATCGTTTAGCGCCACCAACAGCTTAAAGTTCTAGGTACGGTTCAAGAGGTATGTTTGTGTATGTAACTTTAGAACCACTTGTCAACAAAGCACCATTGAAATCCTTGGACCAAAATGAGTTCACAATGCCCCATGATAGATTTTCTGCTGTCTTTGATTTTGCTGAAAGTGGAACAAAATTTTCAGCACTCGCAAATTTTGTCCTATTCTCACGAAAATTGTCACACATTACATAAAGACCAATCCACTTATTGCCATTTTGAATCTGTTTGCCTGCCATGGCCAATCAAAATCAGTGGCAAAACCACCATTTTGTATATATCTCAGGAAGGCTCATATCTCGGCTCATATCTCTGGAATGCTTTGGTGCAATGAAACCAAATTTTGTTTGTCACTTCAAGACCCTTTCCTAATCTTGCAGAATCAATTCGGTGTCATTCAGCCACAAGGGATCGCTGTAATTACACGACTTTGTGCCTTGCCCCACATTGCTTCATGCGTCAAGGCCAGCACAAGCTTCCGCGGCTTTGGCGAGCTTGGCCACGCGGCTCGGGTGGTTATTTGAGTCACTGTTGCCTTTCTATCAGCTCGAACCAGTCTGGCCATTCTCCTCTGACCTCTGGCATCAACAACGCATTTCCGCCCACAGAACTGCCACTCACTGGATATTTTTTCTCTTTCGGACCATTCTCTGCAAACCCTAGAGATGGTTGTGCGTGAAAATCCCAGTAGATCAGCAGTTTCTGAAATACTCAGACCAGCCCTTCTGGCACCAACAACCATGCCACGTTCAAAGTCACTCAAATCACCTTTCTTCCCCATACTGATACTCGGTTTGAACTGCAGGAGATTGTCTTGACCATGTTTACATGCGTAAATGTACTGAGTTGCCGCCATGTGATTGGCTGATTAGAAATTAAGTGTTAACGAGCAGTTGTACCGACAGGTGTACCTAATAAAGTGGCCGGTGAGTGTATATATACATATTTAATAATAATACAATTTAAATTTGCACTGAAATCAGTGTTGTTCAATAGCATTGCTAGCAGCAGTAATAACTGAAATGTGAGAGCAGTTTCTGGCGTACCTGGTGATCTGTCCACCTTCATTTCAAAGTATTTCCCATTCTCCAGGTTCTCTGGCTGGAGGATCCCTGGGCTGTGCCTGGACTTGGTGGGTAAGATGTTAACATAGGTGGCCAATGAGGTACTGCTATCTGCAGAAAGCACTGACAGCAGGGGGAGCGACTCAAGCTCTGTGTCTGCCTCAGACTGCTCCAATGAGGGTGAGGGAAGCAGTTTGTAGTACTGTCTCCGGGCTGGGACATGAACTTCCACCTCTCGCAGCTGGGACATACACCACTTCTTCAGCTTGTTACTTACTGCATCCTGGGTCACAGAGGAAACAAAGCTCCTATTTACGAGGGAACACTCACACAGCTACTAGTTTTAATTTGTATTCCATGATAATTGACAAACTGATTGGGGCGTTATGTATTCTTTTGCCTGTATGACGAACACAGGGTGTGGATTTCTGGTTAAGTATTTTAACTTCATTTTGGAGAGCAAAAACAAAATAAAAAATCATAAGCTATTTGGTTAAATAAAAGGGGAGTTTATTAGGAATTGGGAAACTAAAGAGAAAACTGGCAGAAAAACATAATGTGAGGGGCAAAAGGGACAGAAATGGACCACATGGACCACACCAAAACCCAATAGCGTACACACAAGGGCTAAGTTAACTCAATAGCAGAATGGTCAGGGACGGAAACAGATAAAAAACCAGGGCAGAGACACAATATATTAGCACAGAAACACAGGGTTGATCAGGGAGGGCAGGATGGTATGGAGAGCTTTACAATTCTGAATTTGATTTTATACAGACAATATGTATGGTCAATTCACATGATTAACTCTCATGATGCATTTGCTGAAGAGAACTAAATACCAATAAAAAGTAACTAGTACCTGTGCCAAAAGAGTTTCCTCTCTTCCCTGGGCAGCTTTCTGCTCCATCTTGAACAACATATTCTTCCTCTCTGCTTCTGCTCTCTCTTGATTCAGCATGTCCAGTACTTTAATCTGTAGATGGTAAGTGGTAAGTGGACTGGCTCTTCCACACAGAACGTGTTACAGCCACCCACATATGCAATGGTTTACTGTAAGTGCAGAAAAATTGCAATTTAAACTTGAATCACAGAACTCGAACTGAAATCATCTTCTAATTCAGCTGAAATAGAAATTATTTTTTTCTAAATAAAATATAGTTAGTCATTTCTTTTTATTTCTTATTTTCAAGTTTTGTTCTTTGAAAAACAGACACTATCACAGCTTGCATCTGCATGTGAAAAAATGTGAAAATTATTTATAAGACAGTGTAAAGGGTACATCAGGACCCTGACATCAGACTTTGAACATCCAGATAAACACTGGAAGAGTAACAGAGATCAGTGCAGACCTGGTGTCGGGTCCTGTGTTCCATCTTGCCCAAGCTGCTGTTGACCTGCTCCTGGATGCTGAGGATGTGCAGTCTCATTTCCTCCTGGGTGACCTTCAGCTGACCCTCAAGCTTCTTGTACAGGGGCTTACAGCAGCATCCATTAACCTTTGCCTGAGGAGGATTACAACTGTACTTTTATGAGGAAGTGCTGTATAGAAACCAAATTCTCTCATTGAAAAAAAATGCTCCATTCACCTGTCTAATGTTGCCATCCTTGTCCCGGTACAGTGTGTACAGCTGATACATTTTTTCATTCTGAACAGAAAAGTCATCAACACCCGCATGCAGCAAATTCTTTTCAATGTGGAGATTGTTCTTCCCTTTCCTCTGTTCATCTTCTTTTCCAGCCTGCAAAAGAGTGAAGGTACCAGAACACAAGATACTCCCAAAAATCCATCCTGATAAATAAATTCCTTCAGAGCTTATCCTTATGACAGACAGGCTAATTAAAATATCAAAGGATGATTTCAATAATGCAACAACTAAAATTCATTGCTCCTTTTCTGTGTCAGATCCACAGACTTTAGTTCTGAAAGTACCCTGAAACACTGTGTGCATGAGCTTTGCCCTATCCCTGTGGGCTGTAATATAAATCTGTTCCCTTACTGTGCTCTCCTTGTGACTGCTTTTGGGGTTGCTGATGGCAGCTGGGGTCTTGCGGTAACGCTGCTTCTGCTGCTGAAGTGGAGCCACGGTTACAGCACTGTTCTCCATGTGATCGCTGCAGGAGGTCTCGGCAATCAGAGAGTTGTTATTCTGCTCAAGATGCACAGACAGGACAGGCTAGTAAAGAGTACAGAGAAAACTGCAGCTATTGAGACAACAGTTACAATTATTCTTCCACCCATCCAGGTACCAGCTTTGTACCCACTGGTGTCACAGGGGTTTGTTGGTGGCTATCTCTAACGTACACAGGTGGATTGCAAGGAATATGTCCATCAAAGGCACATGCACCACCCACTCTCCCATCTCTCTCACGTATAAACAATTTAGATTTCCCAGTAGAACACATGTTTTTTGATTGTGGAAGTTAATCAAAGGACCCGGCAAATTTACAAGTATAAACAAGGAGAACAGGCAAACTCCATAGAGAGCACTATTTGCCTATCCACAACGCCACCAACAAAGTTCGAAATTTAAAAGCTTAAGCAAATGCAATTAAATCACTAGTCTTAATTACTCACAAAGCTTATCTCCCACATGCTGTACAGAATCATTATTTTGGGTATTTTCTTACTTTGTTGGGTAGGATTTTGACTCTGGCGATGAGCTTGCTCCTTTCTCTTTGTTTTTTAATTGTTCTTCCTCGCAAGAAAAAATGGGCCTGAAGGTGAGAACCAGGAGTACACATTACCAAAGGAAAATGGCACACCATATAAACAGTTGTTTAACAGCTGACTGCTGCCAATACGGCTGTGAACTGTGTGAACATTCTAAAGCAGAAAATGCAAATGTAAATGTAGCACCCCATTCCTATGATAAACTTATGGGGTGATTTTGGGTTCTTTCTTTTTTCTCAGCTATTTTAAATGCATTAATAGTCCCCTGAACATCACAAAAAAAGCAATGACCTATTGTTATCTGAAACGAGACTGGAAAATGTTTAAATTTAACACAATTGAACATATACCATAGTACCTTGACTTTCACCTTGAAAACCTTGAAACACCTTTCAGAGCTTAAAGAAATGAATGAATATGGGCGCATCCATTTGGCTGACCTCGTTCATATGGCCATATTATTCTCCAATATCCAGTATGAATCGTATGGATCAGTGGGTGTGTTGAGGAGGACGGAGGTGAAAAGTTATATCCGTCACTCATTCCCCCACACTACCCGCCCTTTGGTTTCTGCTGGCTCCATTGCAAGGAATTGCAGCCACTGGCAACTCAAAGTCCTGGCTTCATTCATGTCCTTCGCAAACCAATGGCTGACGTTATGGAGAGTTGGGGCTTGACCAAATTGGTGGAAAATACAAGGACGGTAGAACTTTGGTAAATATTACAAAAGTAATTTACTTGCCTTCATTTCATTAATATAGTCATTCACATATCACAAAGTTCATTAACTAAATATCCTGGTGTATTCATTCCTATCCATGCTCCCTTCCCGCTGTCCAACTGCAGAGCATGATGGGATACAGGGCTCCAGCTAGTAACCATCCGATGTACACTAGGAATCAAGGTGCATACATTAAGTGCCCTTAATCTCATTCACTAGACATTCGGACACGACTTAAAATGGCGTCCACCCGTTTAAGGGCCCTATGTAGGGGTTAGGGAGTGGTTTCGGACACAGCCTACTTCTTCCTTCTCTCTCCTTCCCGGAACTTCTTCTCCTCCTGAAGCTTCTCTCCTTTTCCCCAATCAACCTTTTTTTTCATAGCTTTATTTAATGTCAATTGTACAAACATATTGGCGTGGAATATTGTACAAAATTACAAGGTAACAGACAAGTTTCGAGAGAACATCCATAGGAAAAGAAATTAATAGAGAAAGAAAAAATATATAATGAGGGGCTAGTGGGTTCAGCAAGGTTGAGTTCCGCTAATAATCTACACAGTTTCCCTGCATTTTTTTTCCCCATATATTTTAAAGATTCAAGAAAATATGAAAATTGGGCTTTAATTTCAAATATCTATTTTTATGAATAAAACATGTACAGAGAATAATAAATATATTAATAGCAAAGTTGTGCGACAACTCATTTACAGATATACCATATAAAACATTTTTTTAGAGCAGTGAAACTGGGCAATTTAGGGAACAGCCAATTATACAAATCTTCCCAGAAGGCATTAGCAAACCTCATAAATCATAAAATACATTTTCAGTTGTTGCTTTAATGAAGTGTTCCGCAAGTATTAGCTTTGGGTACCAAAAATCTAAGCATCTGAGATTTTTTTATTTATTAAGTCTGCTGTCCTCTTTCTTCTATAAACAGACACTATGATGCATAAAACAAGGAACCTGAGGTAATACTGTAAATGACATTAAGCATTGAGCCTGAAAGTGCTGAAAATGATTGAAACACCTTCTCCAAAGGTAGGCTCAAATATCTGGGAGAGAGAGGCATATAACATGTTGCTCTTTATAAACTCTCTAATCTAGCGTCACCCTGTTGTCTGATGACCCTGTTGACACCCTGCGGCCTGGACTTGCTCCATCTTCGGCCACGCATTAGCACAAGCTTTGCCGGAATCTTGTTTGACGTGAATGCCCATGTCTTTGCAGATTTTACTTTACTTGGGCAGCTTCCCGAATTCATTCTGGTGATGTCTCATGGTGAAATGCATGATGACTTGGCGGTGGTTCCCCTCCGCTCTTCTCCTAAGGCGGTCAGCGGTGTCAACCATGCTTTCCATTGATGAAGCCCACTGTGGCGCAATCTTAGACAGGATTTCCATGATAATGTCTCATTTGTGTTCATCATCTTTGTCTCTAAGGCCATGTATTTTGAGGTTCCAGCGCCTCTTGTACCTGTCCAGCACTGTTATCCTTTTCATTTTTTAGCTCCTGATTTTCTTTGATAAGACGAGCCATTTCTTTCTTCACTGCTTGAATCTTTTCTTTGCACTCTTAAAACTCTGCTGCACTTGTCTTGACAGTTTTGAAGATTTTCAACTTCAACTTTGTTTTAAGTGCCATTTCATAACCCCTGTCCCTGTCCCCATGTTAGCCACCATAACAGAGTTTTTTCTTAGCTGAGCACCGAAAGCATCCATCTTTTAAGTTAGCTTGTCTATAGTCTTGACAATGGCTTTGTTTGAGACTGCAAACAGTTCTTGAGGGGTTTTTACTTTTGTGGGTGGCGTACCACTTTTCTTTGGAGTGCTAGGAGGGTCTTTTCTCTTCCACACACCTGAGGCTGCTACTTCCATCTCTGCCTAAGCTCACTCAGGTCAGCTTTGTCCAAGGCTGTAGCTGCAGCGAGCCTAGCTTGCCATTTTCCGGTCGGCTTGTGGGCTCAAAAGTACTTTCTACTGTACTTAAAGGTGGGGCAAAGTTACCAAAACATTCACTTAAGCGTCTGTTCAAGTCTGACTGAAAATGTGTAACTTTTGTCATAATTTTTGGGCTGTGGTGTGAGAGCTTAGAAACGGCAGCTTGTCCAATCTGCCACATTCCCCCCAATCAACAACTGGTAGCTCCAATGGACCACACCCATAACCAATCAATGCTCCTGTCTATTATGCATTATTAAACAACATAAAGGAACTTTTTTTCTAATTACCTGCATTTATATAACCCCTAGTTTGGCAGCAGGACTACATACATTTTTGTCTAGGCCAGGTTATTTTGATAACCACAAATTGGTTCTGGCAGTTAATCTAGGAAGCAACAGCAAATGTTACTCTTTCTGACTGACTCCCTGCACTGACTCGTGACTGCTTAAATTTGTCTCTCATATTTATCATGACCCTTTTAATGGTTCAGGACTGTTCTCTAGTTGTAACCAGACACACAAGCTGCTTTACCAAACACAACCAGTCCGATGCTTCTTTGGGGATACTACACCCCCAGGTAAATTGAGTCACTCACCACAGTCCCTAGAGTTGGATGAGTGGGCCCAAGCCTTTTGTAGCCCACCCAGCCGCTGAACTAATCTGGAGCCCCCTCGCTTAGCATTATCTTAGTTGCCAAAATACGGTGGTTCCAGCTAGCATGTTGTTGCAAAAGTTGATCAAATAACTCAAGATTTTTTAGAATGATTTCTTGTGACCTTCACATTCATGTTGAGTACAAATATCAATACAAATGAAAATGAATGGTTTTACTAAACCAATTTAATTCCAGGACTATTTACCAGCAAAGCACCTCTTCCAGACGCAAGGACACCACGCAGCAGTTGGGGTGCTTTGCCAGGGCAAAGAATCTTGAGTTATTAGATTCACTTTTGCAACACTTCCGAGTTCGAACCAGGGGGTCTCCAGATTAGGACAACAGATGGGCGGGCTACAAAACGCTTTGGCCCACTCATCCAACTCTACGGACTGTGGTGAGTGACTCAATTTACCTGGGGGTGGAGTATCCCTTTAAGTCTGGTGTCAATACAGCTCAACGAAACCACATAAGAGAGAGCATTTCTCTAGAGATCATTTCTCTCTTTGTAGCTTAATGTAGCACTTGAAATAATTCAGCCTATTTGAAATAGGGTGTTGTGAATCAAATCTCGAATCTCTAAGTCTAGATGGGGAGCCAGAGCCTTCAGCTACCAAGGCCCTCTGTTATGGAACCATCTACCAGTTTCAGTCCGGGAGGCAGACACCCTCTCTACCTTTAAGAGTAGGTTAAAAACCCTCCTTTTTGACAGAGCCTACAGATAAATCCAAGATAAGCTGCTATAGGTTGAGTCTGCTGGGGGTCTCCGGCACATTGAGCTCTATCATCTCTGCCTTCTCTGTGGGTGTGAATCAGGTTCACACTCCCTCTAGCTTCTCTCTCTCCTCCTGGCCTCTCCCCGTCTGTTTTCCATCTCCTCCTCTTCCTCCCTTTCCTCCCCCTCTCCTTTTTATCTTTCAATTTTTATTTATTTTTATTTTTTATTCTTATTTTAATTTTATTAATATTTTATTTTTTAATTCTTAATTTTCTTTTAATTCTTATTTTTATTTTTCATTTTATTTTTTCATTTTATTTTTATTATTTTTATTTTTCCCTCCCGGCTTCCATCAACGCTGAGCTGGATCCAGGACCACCTCTACCCGGCTCATCTCACTGCAGTTCCTCCTGCCTGCTACTATGGACTGATTCAATTCAATTCATTGATTTATTTATATCCTGAACTGTTCCATCAATAATGTTTTGCTTGTGCCCGCCTGTCCGTCCTGGGTGAGGATCCCCTCCTCTGTCTCTCACCCTGAGGTTTCTCCCCTTTTTTTCCCTGTCAGGGTTTTTCTTGGGAGTTGTTCCTCAGCCATTGCGAGGGTCTAAGGACAGGGGTTTTTTCACTATGTACACATTGTTGCTCTCCTTGTAAAGTGCTCTGAGATAACAGCTGTTGTGATATGGCACTTAAAACAAATAAAAGTTGAAGTTGAAGTTGAAGTTGAAAAGAATTTACAGATTGATTGTGTTTTTGCTTTCTTTTTTTCCCCACATGTACCTGTAAACATAAATATGCAGCTTTTAAAGCATTTTTACATTTATTCAAAGTAAAGAATTATTCAAACTCTTTATCCCATAAAACTCTTTGTCCCATAAAAATAAAAAACAGCAACAACTACAACCAGAAAATTCCAGTGCACTGAAATTTCGAGTGCGCTCCGGGATGTGTGCCCATTGGTTTGCACGTCTCACAAGATAGCATTCTGGGAGTGCATGCATGTATGAGAGAGAGACTGAGTGAGCGTGTGTGTGTGTTTGCATGAAGTGTTTGTGTGTCTGTGAGGTCATCTGTGAGCTTGCTGCAGCAGGAGGCTCTCTGTCAGCAGAGAAGCAGACGCAAGGCACTTGACCTTGGCTTGACTTGACCTGCTTTTTGAGAAGGTGCTGCTGAGAACGATCCAACTTTTCAACATGCAACTCAGTACACAAACAGACCACAAGTTTCTTTAGTTTTTGAAATTATTCTGGGTCAGATTCCTTCGATGCAAATTCCAAGGTGGTATTGTGGCTCAATTATCTCTATTTTCCCTGCCCCCCCCCCCCCCCCCCCCCCCCCCCCCTACTTCATGTTGTCAGACTATTCTGCAAGTTTGGCAGTAATCAGGCCTGGGCTCGTGAAATTTAACTGCTCGTGAAATTTTACAGCTTAAAAAACATGCGGATCACATATGTAAATCCCAACCTTAACTCAGTAACTATTGAAGGGTATGACCACAGACACCAACCTGCGGAGCTCTGGCTATGAGCAGAGCCATATCTTTGTGGTTGTTGTCTCTTGCCTTGTCAAGGGCCGTTTTACCTTCCTGAATGCAGAGACAGAAACAAAACAGTTTCACATGAGAGTATGGAATTGCATGTAATGTAGGAAATGCTTACACTGCACTGCCATGGACAACTCATTAAAGGGGAAAATCTGCTGTAATGGGGGCATCAGCTTTGGCTTGAATGTTCAGACAAAGCGTGGTGATGACACAGAGGGGATGACACACTGTCTGACGGACTACCTGAACCTAACTGTTCCTGTCAGAACTGTCCCCTGTTACCCTAATAACAAGCCATGGGTAACGTGGGAAGTTAAAGCTGTCCACAATAGGAAGAAGGCCGCATTCAGCAGTAAAGACAGGGAGGCCATGAAGGCAGCACAGAAGGAGGTGAAACATTCTGCGAGGGAAACTAAAGATAGCTAGAGGGGAAAAGTGGAGCAGAAGCCGAAGGACAGCAGAAGGACAACAACATGAGGGAAGTCTGGGAAGGAGTGAGGACCATCACAGGTCACAACACAATGACCAGAACCATAGAGGGGACAATAGAAAGAGCGAATGAACTGAACAACATCAGTTCAACCAACCCCTGTTCCCCCAACACCAGACCCCACCGCCACCCTCAGCCACATATCCTGCTTCCTTCCTCACACCTCCCAGACACCACAACACCCCTGTCTCAACACAACCGCTCATCCGTCCTCCTCCATCTCAACAGAAACTCACTTCACAGAGCATATCAGTGAACAGCTGAGGAAGCCACAGCCCAGGAAAGCTGCAGGCCCGGACAAAGTGTCTCCAAGACTCCTGAAGACCCGTGCTGCAGAATTGGGGAAACCATTACAGCGGATTTTTAACCTTAGGATGCAGCTAGGGAGAGTGTCCACCCTTTGGAAGACATCATACACGTTCCAGTCCTGAAGAAGAACCGGCCCAGAGAGCTGAATTACTTCTGACCGGTGGCACTATCACATCTTATGAAGACACTGGAGCGGCTGTTCCTCAACCTTCTCAGACGCCTGGCTCAACATGCCCAGGACAGCTTGAATGTTGGTGTAAATGATGCCATCCTCTACCTGCTAGACCAAGCTCACTCCCATCTGGATAAAGGAAGTGGCACAGTGAGGATTCTTTTCCTGGACTTCTCTAGTGCCACTAATACCATCCAGCCCCCCATGCTCTGGGACAAACTGAGCAGGATGAGAGTGAACCCCCACCTAGTAGACTGGATCTCCGACTATCTCATTGACAGACCACAGTACGTCAGGCTGAAGGACACTACGTTTGACATGGCGGTCAGCAGTACTTGAGCCCCCCACGGAACAAAGATAGCCCCTCTCCTCTGTACTCACCCTGTACACCTCGGACTTCTGTTATAACTTGGAGCTGTGTAGCTGTGTACAGAGGTATGCAGATGACACAGCCATTGTTGGGTGCATGATGGAGTCCTGATAGAGGGAGCTGAGGTGGAGATTGTGGACTCCTACAAATACCTTGGGCTGTGGCTGGACAACAAACTGGAGTAGATAACACACACCAGCCATCTGTGTGGAAAGACACAGGCTGTACTTCCTAAGGAGACTGCGGTATTTCAATCTGCAGCAAGCTGCTGAGGATGTTTTACCAGTCTGTGGTTGCCAGTGTTCTCTTTTACACTGTGGTATGTTGGAGGGGCAACATATCCAAGAAGGACACTTCCAGACAGGATTAACTGGTCAGGCGGGCCAGCTCTGTGGTTGGCATGAAATTGGACTCTCTGGTGACGATGGCAGAGATGAGGACACTGGACAAACTGCAGGACATTATGGACAATACCAGCCATCCTCTTTACACCATCATTAACAACCAGAGGAGACTGTGAGAGACCGCGTCTTCCAAAATGCAGATCCGCCAGACTTAAAAACTCCTTTGTCCATAATGCCATCACGCTCTACAACTCCTCACTTGGGGGGAGGAGGAAATGGAGAGGACAGAGGGGAAGGAGTGGAAGCCAATGTGTGGAAAGACAATCTATAGTGCAATTAATTTAAACTTAGATATTACTGTTCATTAGAATTACCATTTATTATTAAGATCTTTGACAATCAACTATGTTAATTATTATTATTTATTCATTATTATACTGTTTGTCAGAAACTTTATTGTAAATTGATTGATTCGTGTATACTTATATTTTATATATTCTGTGTATCATTATTTATTTTATCTGTTTATCATTGATTTTATTGTCTATAGTTTACTCTCTATTATATATATCTTATATAATCTTTTATCCTATGGGAAATGTAACTTAATATGTATATTAATTATTATCTATTATCTATTATATTTACTGTTTGACTACTTTATTATTTACTTTACTATTTACCATTTTATTACCACACTGTTTATACTGTTTATCATTATTTTTCTATTTTATATATTATATATATAATATCTCTAGGGTTCTATTGTTCACTAACGTACGCTACTGTAAATGTAAATTTCCCTCAGGGAGCCATCCCAAAGAGATTGATAAAAGAAAGTCTAGGTTGATGGTAATGTGGTAGGAAGCAGAACTTACACAGTTCCTAGTGGTCCCATCAATACCAGCATCCAGTAAAAGCTGAGCTGTCCTCTTATGGTTCAGAGCTGCAGCCACATGCAGAGCTGTGTCCCCTTTCTACAGACACACACACACAAAATTCAAGGACACAGGAAGAATCATGTAGTGGGGCAAATAAACATCCTACAATGTAAAATTTGTCTACAAGCATGAAAAATAAGGAGCCAGAACAGTCACTAAAGGAATTAGGTCCTCACATTTGCCTCCGTCGAGGCTCTGGCAACTGAGGAGTTAATCCAGCTCATAGGAAAAATCCTTATGGGGATTGGTCAAAAATTCTAGGGGGTGCTACTTTTGGCCACCCCATCGGCTATGCCCTATCAAGTGTCTGAGCTCTCCCACCTTAATCAGTGTACCAATTTTCATGATTGGTAGATATTGGTTCCTGAAAGCCATCACAAAGCCACTCGTAATACATGGCGAGAGCTCCCCATTCATTCCTGCCACACAGATTGATGGTAGCCTCACTGCATTCATAATGAAGCTTAACCAAGTTGTTCTGCATGTATTACAAGTGGAATGAAGTTGATGTGGTCAGTTATGTAGGATGACTACATGTAAGTGTAAAACCTGTAAAACCACTGGGGAGCGCAATAAGTGAGATGGGAGATCAATATATCAGGTTATTCAGGATGGAGACCTCATCATGTCCAGCAAGTTTCAAGGTGCCATGATCAAGTATGTGGGCGTGAGAGCCATTCAAGTGAAAGAGCGGAAAAAAAAGCATTCACTAAATTTTGACGCATTGTAGCAACCACACCCTTTAACCTACAGAAATTCTTTTGACGGGTATTGGTCATCTGGATGATCTGTACCTAATTTGAGGTCAATCAGGCAAAAGCCCTAGAAACAGCCCTTCAAGAAAAAAAAACAACCATGTCAAAATGACCAAAGTCCTGTTCAGTTGATGGCGTGTCTTCAAGAGGATTTTTTGTGCACCTCAGTATGTTCTTTAAATCCACCAAGTTTCATGCATTTAGGAAAAATTCAGAAGTGGGGCTTGCCGCTTGAAAATTTTTGGGTGTGCTATTGCATAATTTTCCCCGTGCATTTTGAATGACTTTAAAATATGACGTTTTTGGTCGGTCCCAATGTGCATGCTGAAAATGGTGCGTTTTCAAGTGTTCAGGCCCCAAAATATGCATTCTTTGCGGCCTTAAAATAATAATAATAATAATAAAAACAAATAGTGGTTTAATAGGGTTCTCGCAACTTTATTGCTCAGATCCTAAAAAAAAACACTACAGATACAGAAGGGTTCTTGCAACTTAGTTGCTCGGATCCCCAAAAATAAGGAGGGTAAGGAACATGAAACAATGGTAGAAACACAAGAAGCACCGGTGAAAAGGTAATAAATGAGGCACAAGAAGAATGGTGAGCTTACCTCAGGGAGAACACTAGGAACTGGAGGACCATGAAGGGGCACTACACACAAGGGACTTGGAACATGGAAACATGGAACTTGACTGAAGCACAGAGAATACACAAGGTAGAACGAGGAGTCTAAGTAACAGGGAGCACAAACAAACCAAAATGCACTAGCACAAGGGAGACACAGACTTTTAAGCACCAGTGATTGAGGGAGAACGAGACTTAGGTGTGACACAAGGGAAAGGGCAAGTGACCTGACACAAGAAGAGTTAGGCTTTCAAAATAAAACAGGCAATAACAAGACAAACTCAGCACAAGACGAACCACACCACGTTGTGACAGAACAAGACAGGACTATGACACAGACAAGAATAAATGCACACAAAATGGTTCACAAATGTACACAAAACTTACAAATATGAATTTGATGAATTTGATGAAAGATGCAAATACTTTTACATGCATGCATGAATTCCTATTACATATATAAAAGAAAATGTGTTGGTTTTTTCTTTTGTATTCCTTTTTTATCAAATGAAACATTTCTATGTGGACTGAAAATGTTTGGAATCATCAAATAAATCCTTTTATGTGCATTTATTCTTGTCTGTGAGCATTTATTACTTTTGAGACTGATCTGGCTCCATATTCAACTGTCTGTGAAGTCTTACGATGAGAACTGTGGTATGCTGTACCTGGTTTCTCAGTGTCAGAGAGCACAAAGAGCCCAGAAGCATCTTCACCAGGTTCACATTGTTATAACAAGCTGCCACATGCAAACACGTGTCTCCCACCTGAAAACACAACTGAGTGCTTAGTTAAAGTGTTTTGGGGCATTTTTTTCAGAGTTGTTGTGCTGCTAGCTCACATTGTTTTTGGTGTCTGGCGTGGATCCTCCCAGTAACAGCAGGTGAGCAGTCTGAGCATGAGCGTTCTGACATGCTAAGTGGAGTGCTGTGTTACCTGCCTGCACAATGCACAATATCATACATGCACAATGGAGATACCACAGAATATGTACAGCTTTGCACTGTAGTTACAGTTTGGTTTTGTAATGGAATGCGACTGAAGAGTTTCTCTGTGTCCCATTGCTCCAACATTTTACCACTGCCTCTATTTAGTTCATTAGTGCTAATTTGAATTGAATTGCTCAATCCCATAGGATGATTAATTGGAATTCAAATCGGAAATGGAATACCTAAAAAAGGGATTAAAAAAAGGTATTTTGTTTATCAAAATACAGTGAAGAAATCTTTTGATAGACTTAAGCTTCTTTTTCCACTGTGTGCTGTGTCTCTTGATTTTTTCATGTTTAGATTCTTATTTGTCTTGGCAGCAGCTGTTCATTGCTAAGCTGTTGTGGCCCATGAAAAGACAAGATTAAACTGTTTTGGAAACAGGTGTTATTTTTTGTCTGTGATTTGTAAAAACTGTAGTACCCCACCTTGTTCCTGATGTGTACGTTAGCTTGTGTCTTCAGCAGCAATTTGACACAGTGAGAGAAACCATGCCATGACACCTCATGCAGGGCAGTATTGCCTTCCTGCAGTAATGACAGACAAAATAGTCATCATGAATCAATAACCATTCTGTGTGCATGTGTCTGTCTGTGAGTGTGTGTGTGCTGCTCACTCTATCCTGCAGGTCCACAGCGCAGCCTCCTTTAATTAGAGCTGCCATACCGTCACTGTTGCCTACCCTGGCTGCTTGATGCAGGGCTGTTTGCTGTCCTGGTCCAGGGCAAGGGGGTGGACGCTCTAGCACCAGAGGCTGCCCACTCATCTCTGCTGATACACATGCGCACACACACACACACACACACACACACACACACACACACACACACACACCCACACCCACACACACACACACACACGTGAACCAGGCAAACAGTGGACTGTCATTCTACATGGACTAAAAGGGGTTTCTGGTTATTTTTAAATGAAAAAGAATAGAATAGAAAGTTTAGCTTAAAGGCTGTTTACCATATTATTACTTGAAAAGTGCATTCTAATCTTTTTGGAAAAATATTGCAAAGGGTCTTGCCTCCTTGAGCAATCTCAAACTATCAACCTCCAAATATTGCAATGACACTGCCTGCAGCCATTGTTTCACCTAATGAGTCTGTGCATTGCCATGCCTTTTTTTATTCTTTCAACAATGGATAATTTAACTTGAATGCTTTCAACATTTAAACCTTTTCCTTTGATACATTTACAATCTTAAATCATCACATCCTTTGGAGTTATGTAATAAAAACTAATGATCAGAAGCAACTTTGCTTTTCACAGAAAAATTGACCTTGATCTGGGATTAACAGTATAATTAATGATTCTCAATAATATTTGAAATCTGATTATATAAGTGAAGTTTTAATTTTCACTTCTGTTATTAGGGTCCAAGCAACAAAGTTGCGAGAACCCTATTGCAACTTTACTTTCTTTTTATTATAATACTTGGTAATAGTAAAAATCGCTTTTTGGGGGGCCTGCACATGTTCAAAAACTAGCTTCTCTCTAACACACATCATGCCATGGATTTGTTTTATACTTGATCTCAATAATCTTAAGCGCTTCTTTATTTTGGAGTGTGAATGTCACTCCTTACTGTCTAATGGGACATTTATTTAGATCTAAAATTGAGGCGACTTGCTTGTCATTCCGTAAAATGTCCAAATCCACAATTAAACTGCATAAACTCGCAAAGAAAGGTGCAGCGTGAAAATGGGTTGCATTCAATCATAGGGATTGGTTTGGGTGTTACATGAATTAGAACAGTTCCAGTGTTATCTCTCATTCCGCTTACATGCCAGGCGGACTGGTACTTTGCTGTTTTGATAACTGGGACAGATATGTGATCACTGTCTACTCCACAACATCTTATGGCTTATCTTGCCTGATATTTTCTGGCACATTTTTCGACACCAATTTGGGGACGCTACTACTCTGCACCTGTTGTTAAAAACACCCAAAGAGTTATAGTCATTAAAACTCAGGTAATTCTTAAATGCTTGGAAAGAAATTTTAATTAGAAATTAAAGCTGCAAGCAGCTGTGAGCGGGTCCTCGCATTAACGCCCGTCAGGGTTCTGGCAACTGCAGGGTTAATGAACTTTGAAGGCCATCCCAAGATACTTCCCTTTTTTAACACATTTTGAAAAGGAATCTCTTCTGGGCTGAGCAGCATCCCTGTAATTCTGTGACAATGAACGGTCTCTCTACTATGGCTACCATATAGCTGAACCTCTTGACATAGAGAAAAGCTTTTCTGAACTTTCAATTCCAATGCCATACACAATATGAAGGTGATGGGATGAAATCTCAAGGTGGACTCGAGTGATAAGTGATTAATGGAAACAGAAATATTTGACCATTGAAATGAAAATCGCTAACTTCCTGTACATTTCTGACCATCAGTGCAAGAGCCTTTTTTGTACATCTAGAGTAGACAAACTCTTTAAGCCTACGAATTTTCATCTTCCTACTCCACAAAAAGCTTTATGGGGAGGGGTTTTTGGAAATTGTGTGTAGCTGAATGTAGCTTGAATGTAGTTTCGCCAACTTGTTCTGCATGTGTTACAAGTGGAATGAAGTTGATGTGGTCAATTATGTAGGAGTACTACATGTAAGTGTAAAACCTGATCACTTCCTGTCACCACTGGGGAGCGCCATGAGTGAGGTAGGAAGTTAATATGTCAGGCTATTCAGGATGGAGCCCTCATCATGTCCAGCAAGTTTCAAGGTGCCATGATCAAGTATGTGGGCGTGACAGCCGTTCAAAATGAAAAAGAGTGAAAAAAAAATCGCCAAATTTTGACCAACACGCCCTTTGGTGTGGTTGGTCACCATGGTCTCTGGATGATCTGTTCCTAATTTGAAGTCAATTGGGCAAAAGCCCTAAGAACAGCTCCTTCTAAAAGAGTAAGCAAACAAGTCTTCAGACTTCAAGAGGATTTCTTGTGCCCCTCAGTAACTTCTATCAACCCACCATGTTTCATGCATTTAGACGAAACTCAGAAGTGAGGCTCGCAATTTGAATTTTTCAAGGTGGCGCTATTGTGAAATTTTACCTCATGCATTTTTAACAACTTTAAAATATGACATTTTTGGCCAATCCCAATGTGCGTGCCAAAAGTAGTGCATTGTGAGCGAGTCCGAGCATTTGCGCCCGTCGGGGTACGGCCAACCGTAGGGTTACTATAGGTCCTAGGCCACCCCAAGGCTCCTCTTTTTTTAGCCCACTTTGAAGAGGAATGTTAATTAAGTTAGTTAATGTGAATGTTAATTTCTCAGCAAATACACTGTCAAAATACTTTTTGCAAAATAGATAGATAGATAGATAGCTAGATAGATAGATAGATAGATAGACAGACAGACAGACAGACAGACAGACAGACAGACAGACAGACAGACAGACAGACAGACAGACAGACAGACAGACAGACAGATAGATCGATAGATAGATAGATAGATAGATAGATAGATAGATAGATAGATAGATAGATACTTTATTGTTATTTGTGCTTTAAATAAATCTGTTGTTTATTATGAAAGACTGATTCATTGCTTGAGTTTATTGAAAAATACATGAGAAGAGGCCCTTGAAAAAATAATGTCATATTAAATTGCAATATTGAGAAAAAAATTACCTTACTTTCCAAAATCATTCAGCCCTTGTAGATAAATAGATAGATAGTTCCACGTAGATATGAACAAAAGTAAATACAATGAAACTGGAGCTTAGCTCATTGCATTAAGGTTACAACTAATTTCATGTATAGGTAATTGACTATTGTAATAATGACCACCACAACTGTTTTTGTTGAAAGACAACCTTCTCCTAGGTATATATTTATACTAATGGAAATCAAAAATGTAAAAGGTATGAGTTTCCCCTTCTCGTTAAATATAAAATGACAAAACAGCAATATAGCTAAAACAATTTCAGGTTTCCAAAAAAACCCTTGTATTCAGTACCTCCTATTGAAATATTATATCCATTTCTCTTACCGTAAGTGATTTTAACTTGCAATATTTTTCCAATGTGGGCCCACAGACCTAGGCATAGATGACACACTGATTGATCACCATTGTCACAGACAGACAGACAGACAGACAGACAGACAGACAGACAGACAGACAGATAGATAGATAGATAGATAGATAGATAGATAGATAGATAGATAGATAGATAGATAGATAGATAGATAGATAGATAGATAGATAGATGGATAGATTGATAGATGGATAGATAGATAGATAGATAGATAGATAGATAGATAGATAGATAGATAGATAGATAGATAGATAGATAGATAGATAGATAGATAGATAGATAGATAGATAGATAGATAGATAGATAGATAGATAGATAGATAGATAGATAGATAGATAGATAGCACAGAAACAATGTAAACTTAATAAATGCTTGCAACAAACCATTATTTAGACTTGAAGCTGTAAATCAATTGAAAGCTTTGATACTTTAAGAATCTGTATAAGCGTGAGAAAGGTTTACAGTATTTTTTCACCCCACAGCTGAAGTAAGTATACCTGACAGTCCACATCTCTGTTGAAGCCTCGATAGATACATCCACAAAGGTGTCTGTAGGCTTGCATAAAGTCTCTATTTTCTTCAGTCATTTCATGTATTCGGCGCACACAAATGGCTTTGTTTAAAATGTCTTCATCACATGCTTTTCCTGATGCCATGTCACTAATGTCCCACACAGGATCCTGTCATAAATGAGTCCCCTGTCTGTGTTTTCTGCTCTATGCATGTCATCTTATTCATGCCTTTATCAATATCCCAACTTTCTCTGAGAATGCCATCTCTACAAAAAGATCAAACTCCTCAAATATAAGGGACGAAGTTATGAATCCATGTCTCAGATGGAGACATGGATGCAAACAGCCATGCTATACCAAAAAAATGACAGCACCCACCAACAGAAAATGGACTGTTAGATGTTTATTTTTGACATATCCACAACTTGTGATGATGTTCTGCCTTATTTTTGCTAAATGAATTGTTGATATTGTGTTGTATACATCAGTCATGGATTACAAAGGCACTTTATAAACTGTAATAATCTACTGTATGCTTGCTTGTCTCACTTATGTATTGAGATATAGAAATAGCAATGTTGCTGTTACAATTCTCAACCAAAGTTTCATCAAAATGAGGGTGGTGAGAGGTTTTATATTTATTAACTAAATAACAAACAAAACATGCACAAGGTGGTGGGCTCAAGTCAGTCATCATTAATGTGTGGATGTTGTTTGTGTGAGATGTTCTGAGTAATGTGTGCCATGTTAAAATCATAGAAAATATGTGCCCTGAATGGGAGCTCTGTCTCTGTCTCTCCTCATGTGTGCCAGTAGCAGGACCACACACAGGAAATGAAAGTAATAATGAAAGTAATTGTGATTAAATGTGCACATGTCTGAGCAAAAGTGGACGTTATGTCCCCGTATTTAAACACTCACCTTGCGGATCTGGTGAGTGATGTGTCCTGAACTGCTGACCGACAGTAACCTGGATCCTTACGCTAACCGACTGTAATGAGTGGACACACCCGGATCTGTAAGGAGAGGGGATTCAGAGTCACACCAGGTGTAACGCAAGCACGCACATGAGTTCAATAAATTCGTTTTATATGGGCATATCCACGGAAGATTTTATTTTATCCACAGAAGACATCATGTGATGTTAATGTTTTTGGACAACATAGTGTTAGGGCAATGTACAGATAATTACATTTGGTGGTGATCCAGGAACATTAATAATTAATAATAGGCTAGGCTATAATCGAAATGATAGGTTAATTACATAAATGCCTTTGGGCGTTTCTCTCTCCAAATTGTGTCAGTGGACATAGGCTCTGGTTGCCATGGTAATTTGATCAGCCCCTCACCTTTAACCTTGATAATTGACCAGTCCTACTCAGGGAAGGTGTCACCCCCATGACCCCCCATCACCCCTATACATTTACTTTTAGGCTACATGTACCCCATCCACCATTAGATTCTCTGGACACCGAGTGAGGCGACAAGAGATGGAATAAGCAGCGAAGGGATTAAAAACTGAGCAGTCGCATTAAAACTAATGTTTGGATGCATTTTGACAAGGTGGAGCCAACACAGGCGAGATGTCATATTTGCAAGAATATAATATCAACTCATGGAGGCAGCACTTCCAACATACGGAGGCATTTAAAAAATAAACACCCCACTGTACTTTTGGAAGACACCCGTGGAGGGGCAGATGCAGCCGAAACAGCAACAACAACTGCAGTAGCAACAGTTGCAGCAGGAACATCAACATCTGGATCCATGGCAGTAACAAGCGGAGGTTCAGGTGCAGGCACCTCAGGCCCAACTACAGCTACACCAGCACCACAAAGCAGAAGGCGGCAGACACAAACGTCCATGGGAGCGTTTATGACACGACCCATTCAGGGACTACAGCAGGGTAAAGTCGATGAAGCGCTCGTGAAAATGATAGCAATGGATTTCCAACCATTTTCAATGGTTGAAGATAAGGGCTTCAAAGTTTTTGTGCAAGTGTTATAGCCGTCGTATGTCTTGTCCAGTGGGACAACAATTTCCAAAGGACTGCTGCCCAACCTCTATCAGCGGATCAAATCTGATCTTCAACAGGTAATACAAACAGCCTCTGCCTCACCACAAACTGCTGGATGTCATATATATATATATATATCAATGGGCATTATATATGCATATGCATTTTTGAATTGAATGATAAACAGGTGGGAGGTAATGACAGGTCATAAGTAACAGTAAATAGTAAAGTAATGGTAAAGTAGTAGGAAAACAGTAAATATATTAGTAATAGTAATTAACATATGTATTAAATAACATCCATTTTAGACTCCGTAAGCAGTAAAAAATTATTTTTAAAAAAGCCATCCCTTTGACAATGTCTATAATCCCATGATTGAAGAGTGAGACAATTAAAACAAAAAGTCAATATGTTGATATAATGTAAAATGTATTTAAAAACACATTTTACAAAATACAATATACACATCTACAAAAACTTTACACCGATTAATTATGATATCATGAATAAATAATTTATGTCAGATGTCACTTGACAATCAATGTCAATGATATCTGACATCACTCGTTTCTTTATTCGTCTCTTAGCCCACAACCCCGTAGCCGAGCTTCAGCTGTCATGTTTACAGCTCGCCACACAGCCTGAGTGGTCTGGCTGTGACAAAAGAACGAGGACCTGAGGACCGACACATAGTTGAGTGAGTTGTGAATTAATCATTTCTGTTTCTGGTCCAGCTGACTGAGCTTATTCAGCTGCCTGCCATGTGGCGAGAGAAGGAACGGTATGAAAATGAACGAATCCCTCACTGAGAGGACACATTCCTCCCTCGTCATATGAAAGATGAGTTCATAATTAACAAATCGCTCACGAATGACACATCACTATAAGCGTCACTTACTACTACACAGCACTGCGACTGCTGCTACTCTCTCTCTGTTTTTCATGTCTATTCCTTGATTTTCCACCATTGTGTCACCTGAGCACTCTGTCCTGTTTTGGCTCCTGCACTCTCTTTGACCTGCGTCCTACACCACTTCTAGTGTCTTGTATCACTCTTGCTCCAGTTAGCATTAGGATTATCATTAGCGATGGCTTCCCCTTCTGCCATTATCTTGTCGGGTCCATTGATGACCACCTTAAAACAGACATCCAAGTGCCTCTCCTTCAGTCTGTTGCAGAGGTGTCTTAAACATAGTTCGAATTACGGGGGATATTGGGGGGTATGATATCCTCCATTGAAGACCCAGTACCCCCCAAAGAGACAGAAATACCACTTCTAGGGGTTCAGGTCATTTTTCTGATATTGTGAAAATATCAGAAAAATACCACAAAATATCTGACATTTGGGCACATGCCAGAGGGGCCACAGCACTGAGAATGGCCATTGCACCCCCGTAACTGCGCTGCTGTGGCCCACTCTCATACACGCACTTTGTGCCTTTGTTGTCTTAAACATCACTCAATTAAAAATCCCACTCTAGAAACGTTTACAGTAGAGAATGGGCCTGAGGCAGTAGCAACACCCCCCCCGGTCTGAAGAACGCACGCACGCGCTTTTCATCTCAGTCCGTCACTGTTGGGGGGTATGATAGCCCCCATTGAAGACCCAGTACCCCCCATATATGGGGGGTAATTTGTACACTGACCTTAAACAAAACGATTCATGCATTAAGTACTATTTATTCTGATGTAGACATGAAGAGCGATAGTGATAATCATTTATTACAATTTTGAGTGAAAAGAAGAGCCTATCCACATTTGCACAGGGGCTGTGAGGGTTCTGCAGATACACGCCAATGAAGCACCTCCTCCAATGATATGGTCTGAATAAAAGCAGAGTCAAAACAAAGTTGGAATTATTCAGTAAAACCAGGTTGTTGTGGTGGTGATACAGTTAAATTGATTGAGCCGATGCTTGTCAAACCCACTGTCTCTGTGTTTTTGAGAAGATCTAGAAAGATGAATAAGAAGAAATAATAAGAAAGATGCTCCTAATGTCTTGGAAAGGGCTGTTGCCTTGCCGACTTATCTTCTGCTGCATTCTGACAGTCTCCGGAAATGTCCTGACCCTCACTATCGCCAGTCCCTGCTTGTGAACTACTTTCAGACACAATTCCCACATATTGTCACTACCGTGAATTATTATCTTTTAACTACCCGTTACATGAATTTGTCTGCACTGTTTCACCTGGACTTTTGACTCTCTTCCTCGCAAGGTCGCTTTTATAAGTAGTGGCTGATTTTCCCTGCCAATCTGCAACGCCAAAAACCATTAACATTAGTCTGATATGGAGGAAACCTTTGTTTAATAAACACAACATGTTAGGATGAAAAGAAAAGCTATATTTACCTGCTTGAACAGCCAGGGAAAATCAGGACGTCGGTAGCAAACAAACTGGAAAACTTCGATTAGATCTGCTTCTTTTTCGGTAGTTACTTTAGCTGTGTCTGACACAAGCGGAGAAGGTAGACTTAATCGCACGCGGATGGATGACCGATGCACTGGGGTGGGAGTGCGGTCGGCTCCGAGGACGGCAGGGAGTGGAATACCTGGAGCTGGAGCAGGAGGTCGAGGCGAGAGCAGCGGCAGATCCAAACGCTGAGGAATGTCGAAGGCAGCTCAAGCAACAGGCGACCGGAGAAAGGCAGGACGGAGTCAGGACAGGAAAACGCTGGCAGAACAGAACTGGAACATGTGCTGGAAGGTCAGGCAATGAACACTGACAATCTGGCAAGGAAGGTGGGTCTGAGAGGAATGAATGAACCCGGATAATGACAGCAGCAAAGAGTGTGATAGGTTGAACAGAAAGAACCAGGAGGCAGGACTAGGAGGAAGGAATTGAGAGGAAAGAACCAGTGAGAGTGACTGAAAGTGTGAAGAATGTGACAGTGTCCAGTGCACTGCTGTTGATACAACGCCTCCATAGTGGCGCAACACTGCTGGGGGGCGGCAAAAAATTAGCTGAAGGCGGCCACCACACAATTTTGAACGCAGGAAAAACCCTGTGATGTACACTTCATTTCTATTGCTTCTTGAAAAAGAGAAGCCTTCCGTTCCTTCCCTCTAAGTTCTCAGCCCTGATCAGCTCTGAGAGATAATCTGCTACTGTGATGGAAGCCCATAAGATTATCCTTCTCCCAGCTCTTTTTTGACATGTAGAAAGCTGACTGAGTGAGAGAGAAAAGAAGAGCAGGGCAGTAGTACTAGTAAACGTTGATTTTATGGATCTGAACTACTTTGAGCTGCTCATTAATGTGATTCAGTTCACATGAGTTACTTAAATCACTTGAGTCAATGACTGCCCCCCAATCCTGTTTTATCGACAACAAAATGAAACCAAAAAATGCAAAATATGCAAAAATGTTGTACTGGATATTGAAAATCCATGCAAAAATGTGTCAATGCAATATATTATATAAATTAAATTATTAATAAAAATAATACATGTACATACTTATAATACACATAATAATGTTACTATAGTTTATTGTTGTTTTGCTAAGAATAAAATATGCTGCATTTTTGGTGTTTTTGGTGAGTCCTCTGACTCAAACTATTACAATTATCTATAAACAATATTACAGTTACTATGAACAATTATCTGTGTTTATAGTGAATCAGCTTTATGTCCACTGACTTAACTTGCCTTGATAAAAATTCATACTTTTGCGTGTTCCATCATCAATAACTAAATACCATCTTTAGTTGCAATAAATTCGACTAGTGATAAAACTTCAATGTTATCTACATCTAGTTCCCAAGCTTTATATGCACTCGAAAGGGTTGAAGAGCAACATTCAATGACCTTGTGTATGTTGTCATACATCGGAATAACAAGAGGTTAAACAATAATGCTAAAGGAAAATATCCAGTTTCATACAATTTACCTTCTCCATAGCGCCTGTGGATAGTACTACCAATATTGGCCAAAAGGAGCATCCATTGAAAATCCCAAAAAGCCTTTCAGAGGGTTGGTTGCTGTGTTTGTGATGTGTAAGAGGATGATGATGTGAGTAGCACAGACATGCTACTCATTGTGTGAAGCAGTGCTGGGGGGTGACAGCTGTTGTGCTGCATGACAGCTTAGAGAGAAAGAGAGCAAGAGAGGAAGAGAGAGAGAGTGAGTGAGAGAAACAGAGAGAAAGAGAGAGAATGGGAGTAGTGTATATCTACAGTAATACCTTTATCCCCCCATTTGCTTGTGCAAACAGTGATGTTGCAAGGTTTTGCATGCTAATGTCTGTCAGCTGACAGTCTGTGCAAGTCACAGTCACATACACATACATGCTCTCCTACATGAAAATAAAATGGATTCAATGAGGATTAGGATCACAAAAGCCACATGAAACCTCTAAGCTTTACTGGGAAGGCTGACATTTAAAATATAATCATTTGTTGGTTTAATGGTGGGGAGGATTATTGTTGACCATGTCCATCCCTCAGTGACCACATTTTCTGATGGTTCCTTTCAGCAGGTGTACAGTCCAAGATAACGGAGAAGAATTTGTCTCTTATGAGTCACAACTGTCTCAAGAATCTTGTCTGAATTTGTCTGACAGTGGCTGAACTTTTCACATCTCATTTTGTGTATGCTAACTAAGGTAATGAGCATGTGATGTCTAATGAGTTTTGCTAATAATTCAAGTTTCCATCATCTGGTTGAAGAGTTTATATGATGTGAGCCTATTACTTGCTGCTACTGCTTGAGGTTTAGTGGCTCTTAAACCTAGGTAGCTCAATGTGTTCCCTGTCGAAAATGGTCATAGGACCACAGTCATTTCAGAAGTTACCTTAAACTCAAGGTTCAGGGAAAAAAATAGGGGATGATCAGGTCTCTGAATACCCTTAGGTTAAAGCCACGCCTAATAGGGGAGAGTGGGGTAAGATGAGCCACTTTTTAGTCATGTTGTCCTGGAGGTAAGGAAAAATGACACAGAAATAGAATGAAATAGAACATATACCTTTATTTTAGCATGTCTCCTATCAAATGAAATTATCAGAATGCATCTCTGACGAGGCTGCCCAAAATAATGATTTCTCAAAAAAAAAAGTGCTCCTGTGGCTCAACTTGACCCAGATTAGGGGTAAATTCAACCAAGTCAGTGGGTAAATTGAGCCATCTGGGGGTAAACTGACCATCTGCGTTTTAAAATGTAAACCTGAGCATATTGCGCTAACAACCCATTTTAACAGTTTTGAACTTGTGAGAGCAAACCACCAGTTAGTTTAAAACACCCCACCAGTTGGTTTCAAAACCATTCAACCATCAAAACAACTACTTAATATTCCAGCTGTCAAGGTTGCAGGGGAATATGAACTGTTGCTCCCTCCTTGCCGTTCCTCCAGCCTTTTGAGGTTGAGGTACTGTAGCTTTTCCTTTTCCTTTTACCTTTTCCTTGAATGCAAAGGTGGGTTTCTTACTGTTAGTGATCCCTCAGATTCTTCTCAGATTCTTCTGAAAAATCTGGCTTGTCACCCGCAACGCAGTCAACCAAGCCAGTGTAATGGTAGCTCCCGCATTTGGATGCAAATTTTACGATGACAAAGTCACCAACTACCAGATCTAAGACATCTGGTTCACTTCTTTCATCACTGGCTCAGAGGTGTCATCAAATGGGATGGCAACATCACTCTCCTCAGAGCTACTTTCCACTGTGATTTTCATCTTGATTTGTTTCCTCTTCAGCTGTCCTTGTTCTTTGATGGTTCTTTCTATTTTGCCTTTCTGTTTGTCCTCTCTTCATGGGCACGTTCGATTGCTTTTCAGGTGTATCAGTCAGGATTCTTGTCTTCAATTTCAACTTCAACTTTATTTGTTTTTAGTGCCATTTCATAACAGCCATTATCTCAAGGCACAAGAGAAGAGAGCAAAGAGAGCAACAGTTTGTACAAAGTGAAAAACCCCTGTCCTTAGACCCTCGCAAAGGCTGAGAACAACTCCCAAGAAAAAACCCTGACAGGGAAAAAAACAGGAAGAAACCTCAGGGTGAGAGACAGAGGAGGGGGTCCTCACCCAGGACGGACAAACGGACACAAGCAAAACAGTACCGATGGCTACACAGTTTAGAATAAAGGTAAATAAGAAGTTGAATCAGTCCAGGGTAGGAAGCGGGAAGAATCGCAGCGGGAAGAGTCAGGTTGAGGGACGGAGTCCTGGATACAGTTCAGCATCTATGGATTCTGGGAGGGAAAAGAGGCACAGACACTCCGGGGACACGCAGTCCCTGGTCCATATCTTAGTCCTGCATAGTCACGGAATAGGAAAGGAGAGGGAGAAGTGGAGGAGGAGGAGGACAGATGGGGAGAGTCCAAGAGGAGAGTGAGAGGGAACGAGAACTAGGGGAAACGTGAACCCGATTAAGAGCCACAGAGAAAGCGGAGAAGACAGAGCTCAATGTGCCGGGCACCCTCGGCAGACTCAACCTAAAGCAGCTTATCTAGGATTTATGGAAAAGGGAGGGTTTTTAACCTACTCTTGAAGATAGAGAAGGTGTCTGCCTCCCGGACTGAAACTGACAAACACACCAAACCAGTTGAGTATACTCAAGTGAAATACCATTTTATATGTCAGAGACTTAAATGAATTTAAATGCCTGATGTCGGGGTATGTTGAACCAACTGGCTCAATTTACCCCATAGCCTTTGGCTCACTTTGCCCTATAGCCACCATTTTGGAAAAAAACAAGCTCGCTTAGAAATTTAGGCTAATCTTTAGTTAAGTCATTCACATGATTTTATGTTTAACATATCATTTTAGACTTAAAAAAATTTGCCATAATTTGCCATAATTTGACATAACAGTCATTTTACCTGATATGCAGAAAATTTACTTACTAAAAAAGAGTTTTTTGTGTAAAAAAAAGTACTTACTCCTTCTCCCATGTGGTTTTCTGCATCGCAGCAAGATGAAAATGAATAGTGCTTCCTGAATTTGTGGTCACATGACAAAACATGTGCATGGTTACCTAGATGCAAGGGATGGGTCAACTTACCCACTGGCTCATCTTATCTTACTCTCCCCTACGCCACACAAAACTTGTCCTATAGGTATTCTCATGTAGCAAAGCTTCAAAACAAAGAAAAATAAAAAAACAAACAAACAAACAAAATAAAACAAAAAAAACTTTCCATTCGTGTCCTAACATGTCAATCAGCTACATAGTGTGCATGCGGATCACTGCGAGCCAAGGCGTCAGTGTGTGGTGAGGGGAAAACATGTAAACGGGACGCAGATGAGATGGATAGACAGTTGGTAATGGTAATGGTACCAGCAGAACTGTGTTCTGAACTAACTCAACCACCTCTTCTGAGCCAGCTGACTCAGATTCAGGTAGGATTGCAGGTTACAACACTGAAGGCCTCTCATCACTGGAAGGTTCTGCGCAGTACCTTTTACTCAACAAATCAGATTTTGAAGTCATATCATCACCACAGTCACAGTCTTCCGGATCAGACTTCTCACTAACCAAAGACAGGTAACTTGCATCAACATCCTGGCTCCTATCCATCTTATCCATCCACTGCCAGTGGCAAAAAACGGGGACTTAACATATGAGTCATACAGTCAATAACCCCTAGGTTGTTCAAAACCTGCTTAAACAAAATATCCTCATGCAATCTAGGTATGTGCCTGAACATCAAGAAAGATGTTCATGAATGGTGGAATCGTACACAAATGTGAGACTTTGGATTTGTTTTGGCCACTGATGTTTTTTTGCAGGGGCTAAAAACATGTTGCCCAGAGTGCATTTGACCCACTCTGTACCCCCACTGCTCATAGGGGGGTTAGGCTGTTGTATGAGATTTTGCCATAGCAGCCAGTTGAAGAAGCTCTGCAATCAATTTGCTCTCAAAATTGGTGCCCTGGTCAGCATGTATCCTGTCAGGAAAACCATAAACACAAAACACACTGCCCCCGGAGCTTTTTGGCGACTTACTTTGTGGTCTGATTGGTACAAAAAAATGCATGGGAAAGCTTTGTGAAGTGGTCGGGGACCATGAGGACATCCACAGAGTGGTGTTTGTTAATCTCTGCTGACAAGAAATCTAACTCCATCGGTGGAAAGCTCTTGATGCTCTCTAGAGATGCATGAGCAGCAGATTCTGGCGACTTCCTCAACACACATCGCTGACAGTATCTGAGATATTCCATCACATCCCTTTCCATTTCAGGCTAATAAAATCACTGCCTTATGACTTGCCAGATTGTGAATGCCCAATAATGCATTTTCTATAGACTAGAAAATTGACTGGCCACAAAACATGACTCTGGACCCGACACCATCAAACCAGTCAGAGTGTGTTCTGCCGTCTTTGATTTTGCTGAAAGTGAAACAAAATTTTCAGCGCTTGCAAACTTTGTCCGATTCTCACGAAAATTGTCACACATTACATAAGGACCAATCCACTTATTGCCATTTTGAATCTGTTTGCCTGCTATGGCCAATCAAAATCAGTGGCAAAGCCACCATTTTGTATATATCTCAGGAAGGCACATATCTCGGCTCATATCTCTGGAATGCTTTGGCGCAATGAAACCAAATTTTGTTTGTCACAAGACTCTTTCCTAATCTTGCAGAATCAATTTGGTGTCATTCAGCCACAAGGTGTCGCTGTAATTACACGACTTTGTGCCTTGCCACACATTGCTTGATGCGTCAAGGCCGGCACAAGCTTCCGCGGCTTTGCGTAGCTCAAAAGTTCAGACCTCGCCGCTTTTGGTTCCGTCTGCACAGTCAAACTGGCCACACCAGTAGGCGGAGTCCGGGGGTTAAAGCCCCGCAGACAACCAGGAAGAGCCTTCAGACGAAAGACTTGTTAAGGACTTAAAAACTTGTTAAAGACTTAAAAGGACTGTGGTGCAGCGTGCGTGCACACACACACACACACACACACACACATTTATACACGTGTACATACATACGCACATCTACACTAACCTATACACACGCACACACAGATGCATGCTTGTTTATTGTTATTGTGTCTGTTCAATCTATGTCTAGTTATTAATGCATGTTCATGTTGCATTTTAGAATAGTTAATGGTCAATAATAGCCTTAACGCACTAATTGTAATATTAATGTGTTATTAAAGTGTGATTATTGTACCAAAAAGTGTGTAATTATTGAAACTGCGCAACAGTTGCTAAATCCAGGTCAGTGCTCAGATCTCACCTTCTTCAGATTAATACTAGAGGTAATTTGTAATTTGACTGATCGGTTTGGTTGGTTTACCTGGTTACTGGTCCCTGGTTTACAGGGTGGTGCCCCGACTAAAAATAATTAAATAAATAAGATAGCCTAGGTTCTCTTCCCCCAGATTCCTGTAGTTGGCACGCTGCGTGAGCTGCATTTCAGCGATGACAGAGCAACTTAAAGGCCCTATTTTGAGTCGGTTCTAGATTGGTGATGGGACCGTCCAAATAGTCTTTTAGAATAGTTGTCATAGTCATAACACACACCAAGGGTCTTCCTCACTACTAAAGAGACTGGAATATTGACTTGGAATCAGGGGCACTGCGTTAGACTGGTTCCGATCCTATCTGTCAGACTGATATCAGTTTGTGCGTGTCAATGATAACCAATCTCCACACACTAAAGTCAGTCAAAGGGTTCTAAAATGATCTGTGCTTGGTCCAATTCTGTTCATTTTATATATGCTCCCTCTAGGTGACATCATAAGGACTCATTCAATAGATTTCCACGGCTACGCTGACGACACTCACTTATATCTTCTTATAGACGGGTGAGCACAATCATCTACAGCAGCTTCAATCATGCTTTGATGACATTAAGGCCTGGATGACCCATGATTTCCTCCTTCTGAACTTTGAAAATAACGAGTAACTGCTCTTCTATAGAATACTCTTCATGGTCTGGCACCCTCTTATATTTCAGGCCTGATTATTGACCTATTGCCCCACTAGGACACTCTGTTCTCTAAATGCAGGCCTCCTTGTGGTTCCAAGAATATCTAAGTCTAGATTGGGAGAGATCCCATAGATGAGTTGGATCCAGGACTCCCTCCCTCAAACTTGCTCTTCCTGCTGCATGCACTTTTCTACTGTAGACTGATTCGACTTCTGATCTTTATTCTGTTAGCCATCAGTACATGTATCTCTCTGTACTTTCTTGGTTGTGCCCGCCTGTCTGTCCTGGGTGAGGTTTCTCCCTTTTTTTTTTCCTGACAGGGTTTTTTCTTGGGAGTGAGTCCTCAGCCTTTGCAAGGGTCTAAGGACAGGGTGTTTTTTACTGTTTTGTTTTTTTTTACTGCTATGAACTGGCACTTAAAACAAAGTTGAGTTGAGTTCAAAACTAAAGGAATTATCTTTGATCCATAGTAGCTGCCCATGATCCACTAATTATTAGTAATAGCAAAAAAAAACAAAATCTCATCATCATCTTTAAAATATTTTGGCATTTACATGACAGTTTATTAAAATGGAATGTACATGTTGAACATATGTGTGCCAAACTCAGTCAGAGACTACTTTTCCTCAGGAGATTCAGGCTGACTGGAGTAAAACAACATTATGTCATTATTCCAAAAGGTGGTGCTTTAAAGTCTAATCAGGTATGGAATGACACTCTAGTTCAGCCAACTCACTGTACAATTAAAAGCCTCTGTAAGTAAAATAGTGAAAGAAGCGATGAAGGTGATTAGCAGGAAAAGTTCTCCAACCCTCCAGTCTATCTTTGAAAGTGCTGTTGTGAATTGGGCTCTTAAAATCTTAGATGACCCTTCCCATGCTCTACATTCAGAATATGAGCTATTACCTCCTGGGAGAAGGTAAAGAGCGATGGCCCATGAATCTATTTGCTTTAAACTTTCCTTTCCTCCAACCTGAATAACTTAAACAATAAGACTTAGAGAGAATTAGTGAGTAAATTGAGAGAAAGTAATAGAGAAGTAGAGAGCAAATTAATAGAGCAGCACCGACCAATCACTTTCATGTTCATGTCAGTTTCAGTTTGTGGGGTTTGTTGGTTGGTTAGCAAAATAACTCGAATGAAAATGACTCCTCAGATCCAGAATTGTGGCAAATGCAGATGAGTTTTTATCACTGTACAGCGGAGACAGAAGCCCACAGAGGTTGCAAATTTTTTTCCGATGAGCAGCTCACAGAGCAAGGTTTTATCCACATACATCTGACAGTAACACTTGAGACAAAAGGTGGAGGACACTTGGTTGAGTACCCGAGGGCTGACAGACCTCAGGAAGTATAACAACAGAGCCAAGCCTGGCTGCAGCATAATCAAAAGATAGATGCGTGAACAGGAGGGAGAGATGGCTTGAAGATTGGCTTCAGGATGTCTCTGTTTAAATCTACATAGAGGGGATTTATCAGGTTTCTTCTTCTCTGTTTGACCATTGGACTGGGGATGGTAACCGGACGAGAGGCTAACTGAAGCTCCAATACTCAAACAAAACTCCAGAAATGAGACGTGAACTGAGGAACCCGGTCAGAAACAGTCTCACAGAGTGCCATGAAGACGGCTCTTTGGCTGAGGGAAGAGCCTTTAGAGGGAAAAAAATGACAGCATTTGCTGAATCTATCAACGATAATCCAATTGTAATCCAGTTACGAAGTCCAAGGAGACATGAGACCAAGGACGACAAGGAACAGGAGGTGGATGCAACAACCCTGCCGGGGCCTGGTTAGATGTCTTCTGTTGTCTCGCAGCCACATAGTCCCTAACATCCTTGTTTAAAGATGGCCACCAGAACCTCTGCGGGACAGCCAAAATAGATCGCCACAAACCTGGATGACAAAACAACTTAGAATCATGCACCCACCGCAAAATCCCCGCCCGAAATTCAGGAGGCACAAACAGTTTACCCTCAGAACAGGAACCTGGTACCTCCGTCCTCTCCAAAGCCTAAAGCACCTTTTGTTCCACCCCCCAGGTGACACCACCCACAACCAGTAAAGAAGGAAGGATAGTGTCACTCTCCTTATTAGAAATCGCCTCCTCCTCAAATGCCCTGGAGAGAGCATCAGCCTTCATATTTCTAGAACTGGGATGATATGACAGCACAAAAAGCCGCTGAGAGAAAATGGCACAGGGATGGAGCTTGTTACCATCTTTAGAGCACTGGGAGAGGACAGCTCCGACTCCTACATCGGAGGCATCGACCTTGAGGATGAACTGGAGTGTCGGATCAGGTAGGATAAGAATGGGAGCGTGAACATGGCCTTCAACTTGCGGAAAGTTGACTCCGCCTCCCATGACCAATGAATCTCTTTGGTGAAGTCAAGCAGTGAGACGAGCCACGACCCGACTGTAGTTACAGATTAAGCATCTGTAGAAGTTTGCAAACCCCAGAAATCTCTGGAGCTGCTCTCTGTCTGTGGGACGAGGCCATTCACCGACTGACACCTCCTTGAGCTCTTTGCTTGATAATGTTCCCTAAAAATGAGACAGATCTGACATGGAACTCACACTTCTACGCTTTGACAAATAGCGAATTTTCCCAAAGCTTCTGCAACACCTGCTTCACATGATTAATATGTTCTTCATGAGTCTGTGAAAAAATCAGAATATCGTCCAGGTAGACTCAGCGCTCACAGGTTCCAGCTCTGAGATAGGAGAAACTAAACACTGGCGTTGACAATTCCTCCCCCACTCAGTGATCTCCCCAGTCTCCCACTAAAGAACTGGGTTATGTTCCCGTAACCACGTGAACCCACAAGATTTCCACGTACTGTTAACCTAAGCATTCCTGTCTGCTCAGAGACTTTGGCCAGTAAATGACCGTCTAATGCAAGGGTCGGAACAGTGCCTTTAAGCTTCTTGAGGGACACATTTAATTGATGCACCAATTCCCTGTCAATAAAATTTGCTTCGGCACCAGAATCAACTAAGAGTGCCAGAACTAAACCGAATCTTGACAGAACTCCACCCTCGAACGCCACAGAGTTGGATCACGCGATGGACCGGAGACCCGGGCGACTCATCATCAGCTGGTCTCCGGCGCCCCCACCTTATACTCTGGGAATTGTTCGGAGTCTGTTCTATCACAGTGTCAGGACCCGGTTGTTCAGGATTGTCTCTGTAAAAGTCCTGAATAAGTTCTGGGTCTAAGATGTGTCGGGAGGGCACCCAGGATCTCTCCTCAGGGCTGTAACCCTCCCAATCCACCAGATAGTCGAAACCCCTGCCGTGGCATTGGGACCGGACAATCCGGTTCACTATGAAAGCTTCACCCCCCTTATCCTGCCTGGCAGTGGAGCAGTGGGAGGGATGGGTACTAGTGGACTTGACTTCACTGGTTTGATGCGGAAGACATGAATGTTGGGATGAATGCGCATGGACGCCGGTAACTGAAGCCAAACTGCCACAGGGTTGATCTCCTTATCCACAGGAAAAGGACCGATGAATCGTGGAGCCAGCTTTTTAAACTCCATCTTTAAGGGTATGTCTCTGGAAGAGAGCCACACCATCTGCCCCCTCTTGTAGACAGGAGCAGGGGATGCACATTTGCATTTAGAATTTGCACCACCTGGCTCTTCTGGATCCTGGCCCACACAGCCTTCCAGGTCCGATGACAGCGATGGATGAAGGCTTGGACCGATGGAGACTCAGCCTCCCTCTCCTGGGTCTCAAAAAGAGGGGCTGATAGCCCATCGAACCCTGGAATGGGGAAATGCCGGTGGATGATGAGACCTGCGAGTTGTGAGTGTATTCTACCCAGTCCAGCGTCGATGCCCATGAAGAGGAGTTTGACAAACACAAACATCACAGCAGCTTCTCCATTTCCTGATTCATCCTCTCAGTTTGGCATTAGACTGGGATGATAGCCAGAAGACTGACTGAGGCTCTGATGCATTTACAAAACTCCTTCCAGAATTGAGACGTGACACAATAGTGAAAATAGTTTTAAATCCCTTGGAGGAAGGCAGACCAGTGACAAAATCCAGGGAAATATGGGACCAGGGACGACGTGGAACCGGCAGGGGACATAAGAAACCAGCAGGGGCACGAGTAGAAGACTTCTGCTGGCCGCACACCCTGCAAGCAGTCACATAGTCCTTCAAGTCTCTGCTCATGGTTGGCCACCAAAACCTCTAAGCAATAGCTGCCACGGAAAGTCGATGGCCAGGGTGGCAGAACATCTTGAAATCGTGACCCCAACGCAGAACCTCTGACTGAAGAGTTGGAGGCACAAAAAGTCCCCCTTCCGGGCAAGAGTCTGGAACGTCAGCTCCCTCTTAAGCCTGGAGCCCCTTTTGCTCCACTCTCCGCTCTGGAGAGAGCATCAGGCTTAATATTCCGGGATCCTGGACGATAAGATAAGGAAAAGTGAAACCAGTCAAAAAATAGCAACCAGCATACCTGTCTGAAGTTCAGTCTCAGGGCTGTGCACAGGTACTCCAAGTTCTTGTGGTCTGTCCACGCAATGAAGGGCTCACAAGTGTCCTCCAGCAAATGACGCTACTCTTCGAGCGCCGTCTTCACTGCAGTTTCTCTCCGCTGGAGAGAATCCCAGAGAGAAAAGGCGCAGGGATGTATTTTGTTATGCTCGGACCACTGCGACAAAACTGCTCCTACTCCGATCACAGAAGCGTCCACCTCCGCCACAAACCGCCTGGACTGATCAGGTAACACCAGAAAAACCTTCTCTTGGAGGAAGTGAGCCCAGTGAGAGGTGCAGCCACCAGCCTGTCGTTCCGGATGAACCGCCGATAGAAATTGCCGAATCCCAGGAATCTCAGGAGCTGGTTTCTATCTTCTGGCCAGTCGTTCACATGAGCAACTTTAGCAGGGTCCATGCGGACAGCTCCTTTATCAATTGTACTACCACCAATAGTCAGTCTTAGAATCTAGGTGATCTCAGAAACCTCTGCCAGCAAGTGACCATCCAGGGCACGAGCTGGAACAGCGCCTTCTAGCCACTCTAGGCGGACTCCAAGCTGGATTACTAGCTCACGGTCAATAAAGCTAGCCTCTGCCCCAGAATCCACCAGCAAGACTAGTGCTTCGTAGTCTCTGACTCTATAAAGCCATGAAGCATTAACCGGTTAGTCACAGAGGGTTTTATGACATTTCAGCTCGTCGGTTCCCCCTGAACTACCGATGAACCCTGTCTTTTACTGGACACATTGCAGCATAATGCACAGAACCCCGACAGCAAAGACATAGCCCCGCTTTTCGCCTGCGTTCTTTCTCTTCCGATTTCAGAGTCGAGCAACCAATGACCATTGGTTCCGGTTCCGGTTCGAGACTGCCTGCCACTTGCTCCAGGATTCTATTCCTGACCTGGAAGGGAATCCAGTTAGCATTGCGAGCTAATCTATGGGCCTGAATACGAGTATCTATTCTAACAGTTAATTCAATTATCTCATCAAGTGTGGTGGTAACCTCGTGGGATACTAACTCATCCAGAATATAATCACTTAGGCCAGTAAGATATTGCTCAACCCTAGCTGCCATATTTCAGCCGGAACGGGCAGCCCTGATCCAGAACTCAATGGAGTAGTCAGCTACTGTCTGGTTAGCCTGCTTGAAAGGCGCCTTCAAAACTGAAAACTTTTTGGCTCTCAGCAGAGAATCTCTCATAGGAGATCACGATCCCACTCTGCAGTTCCCCATGCACGTGCCCCACCTGCTAGGTGGCTGATAACATATACCTTAGTAGCTTCAGCTGCGAACGTGACTGGTTACAGGGCGAAAAGCAACGAGCAGTTGCACACTCTTGGTCACCACTGAAGCGTTCCAGACCCTCTAGGCACCTTCAGGATTAGCCACTGCTCCCCTAGCCTTATCTTGTGGTTGTCCCAGGCCTTCAAGCCTCTGAGCTAAAGCCATACAAACTATCAACCGTACTACCCAACGGAAGACCCAAAAGCACACTCAGAATAGAGATGAAGTTAATTTGTTTATTAACAAAGTAACAACACAAATAATCCTGGAGCCAATTGGCCGTCGCAGGAACAAGAAACCTCGACAAGAAAATCTCTCTAACTAAACTACAGATATAAACCTGTGGCAATAGGCCTCTGCAGGTCACTAAGCTAAACTAGAAAAAGACTCCGGGAGACTCTTAGTGCTGTCTCTCTCTGGCAGAGAGAGACAGCACACTTCCCCTTTCCGGGTTACCTGGTCCAGGTGCTGCAGACACTCTGCATGTTTCTCTCCTCCGCTGGTGCACATTTAGATCCGACAGCACAGACTCCAAATGTCCCTCTTCTCTCCTCCTGGTGCATAAATTGCACCACGCTAAGGGGTATGTAATGTTTGTTCTGAACCGTCATCACCGGTTCTGTTCATTATTTTCATGGACAGAATTTCTGGGCACAGCAGGGGGCCAGAGGGGGTCCGGTTCGGGAGTCATGGGACTTCATCTCTGCTCTTTGCAGATGATTATGTCTTATTGGCTCCCTTGAGCCAGGACCTCCAGCATGCACTGGGGCAGTTTGCAGCTGAATGTGAAGCATCTGGGATGAGAATCAGCACCTCCAAGTCCGAGGCCATGGTTCTTGACTGGAGAAATGTGGCTTGCCCCCTTCAGGTCAGTGGAGAGTCCCTGCCTCAGGTGGAGTGGAGTTCAAGTATCTCAGGGTCTTGTTCATGAGTGAGGGAAGGATGGAGCGAGAGATCATCAGGCAGATCGCTGTATCGGTCCGTTGTGGTGAAGAAAGAGTTGAAAGGTGAAGCTCTCAATTTACCGGTCAATCTACGTTCCTACGCGGAAGAAGATGGATGGATGGATGGATAATTTTGGGAGGTTATTTTGATTTTCTATTTGAGCTTGTTTGTCCAATTTCAGTTTAAATAATATTTTGATTTGTTATATTTTGAGTATTTTGTCAAAATATTGTTAGGTTTTGGACCACTCAATTTTAGGGTAAATTCCCACTGTTTTACTATTTATGAAATAAACTTTTGTATACTTTTTCTAATTGGAAACACATCTCTAGCCTTTTCAGTAAAACAAACTTTTCTTTAATTTTTTTTTTTTTCTGGGTTAAACCCTGGGGTGGTGTTGTCGGTTTTGGTAATTCTTCTGATTTTGAGTAACTATAAATGTACTCCCTTACTCACCACACAAAGAAGCAAGAAAACAAGAACACGAACAAAACCAAAGGCCAAAAACAGAAACAAAATCTGGTCAAAGGGTAAACCAACACAGACAGGAATCAAGATGGTCAGGGCAGGAACAAGCACGAGACGAGCTGAACAGGAGGCACGGAGAGTTGCAGGCAACGGTCTGGCAACTGACTCACAGCACAGGTGGGTTTAAGTACCTGGCTGATGAGTCAGCTGACTTTGTTGAGCCTGCTACGTAAAACGGGCCCCAGGGACTGCTAGAGAGTGTACACGCACGCTCTTGTCGAAGACTGAATCAGGCTCTGATGGTGATACAGCTTTTGGCACCACTTCTCAACAAGTTTGTTCACTGTTGCGACAAAAACAAAAACTTACAACTTGGCATCTTTGCCTAAGGAGCACAGACCTAACTGAAGCAATGCAAACCATATTGTATCAGTATGACATGACAGATTGTGAAAGTTATCAAGTCAATCGGTACCATGCATGTGATGTTGTGAGTTAACATTTGTAACATCATGATGACAATGGATTATGAGGCATTATCCACCGCAGTGCCCTCTTAAACACCTCACTTTTGGCCCATACCCCTAAAAATACAAACAGGAATTCCCTCTCTTGTTTATATCCACATTCTACTACATTTTTACCGTTTTTTACTTGACTTCTACCTATTTTCCATAACTGTCTATGTCAGTTATAAGGATTGTTATAAGGATGAAATAGTTTTAGGAGTTTCTAAACATGGTTGTGTCTGCCATTGCTGTTTGAAATTGGTGATTCTACCATCAAAACTCAGCTGAGAATATTCCCATTTGTTGTTTCAGTTGATTAACCCAAAGACACATATACGTGGATACCGCATCAAACGTTAAAGGAAGTGTGAGTGCAAAACCAAATGGTTTGATTTGTAAAAGATTGTCACATATAGCTACGATACAGGGTGTTTTGATTTTTTTAAAAATACAATACCCTACACTTAAGCTCCAGACTCTGCCTCTCACTCCAGCATAGCTATTTAAACAGTGTGAGGAAGACGAGCTACTGATACATCGGAAGATGGAAAGATGCCGGACTTCTATTTGGTGTATGGATACTCTAATGAGCACTGCTTAGAAACCAGATCTCATGGGTATGTATATGTATATAACAATAATAATACAATAAGAATACCAATACCAGGTACCAGTATATGATATAAACATATAAATAATATTAAACAATCACAACAACATATAAAATAATATATAACATAATAACAATAAAAATATACTGTTGTACTATCATACTACGGCTCATAATATAATAATTATATAATTGTACTGAACTGCAGTGTATAGCCTCAAGCAATGTGCCTGAACACATCTTTTATGGGTTCTATTATGTTATCTTTTTCTTCTCCTTATATCTGTCTATCTGTGTCTGTCTGACTAGATATCTAACGAGGGTGACTAAATTAAGCCACTTTCTGGTTAATCAGTCACAACAATTAGAAAAAGCAATTCATGATTCTTAATTGTGCTTTCATTGCAGATCAGGATTGTTGTTTATATTTTTGTGTTGAATCAATGTAATAAGATGTAGTTCACCTCTGACCATTTCTCAAACATCAGTTGCCTGACATTTTTAAATGTCAGGTAAACTGGGCGGCCTGTGCAGCCAATAGTCCAACATAAAAAAATTATGTATTTATTATCTGTGATTCTTCAGATAAGGGACAAAACATGTCAGAGGGATAAAGCTAATTTTTGTGGTTAAAAATGTATATAAAATGTCACATGATTATCGTCAATAAAAGAACAAATACAGAATTGTACTATAAAATATGATTTTAAGGTTTTTTACACATACGTTTCATTTTTCATGGCTCTTGTCCGAGAGCAGTTTTCATAATTTCAAAATACTTAAATAATTGCTTAAAGTAAAATTAAACAAACATAGCTATTGTCAAAGTTTTGTAAATATTTATTCAAACTGTATTAAATATATAATATACAATACAATTGAAGAAACATTTTGATGTACTTTTTAAGTTATTTAAGTTATGTCCAGATCTTATGTCAACATCATTTTTCTAAAAATACAAAAAAGGCATTATTGTGGCCAACACACACTTAAAGGAAGCCTTAACCATTTCCTGTGTGGTACACATACCATGAGGGCACAGCTCTTTTAAGATCTTTTTTCCTTCAATACATCTTTTTGAAAGCATTCAGTGTAGTATCATAGTGTATCAACACCATAATTGCTAGAATTCAAGGTTTATTTGACTTTTTTTTAATAGAAACTTGAATAAAGTTTATTGTTGCGGCCACAAGCAACTGTTGATAAAAGAAGATATACATATATATTACATATGTGATTTATATATTGACCTGGGAGACTGCAGCATCAGAAGGCCAACACCTTGTGAAACCGTAATATATGAACATGTTTTGGAAATATTTTATTAAATCTTGACATTTTGACAGAGGTGGGCTCGCTCTCCATGCATTTACTTCGACTGCCGAGCACTGTTTCACCTACGCAAGATGGCGCCAGGATTGCCGTGACGTGTGCGGGGTGTGTCCACTCTCGTGTTTTTTTCTATCTCGATGTTCCCCAGCTGAACACGTCGGCGCCGCAGATACTTCCTGCTCTGACAGCAACCGATGAAGCTGCAGCTGCCTTTCAGCCATCCTCCACATCCACCAACATAAACTCAGGACCGGCACTTTAGGCGAGGAGATGGTGGAGACTCCATCTGGCTGTCTGTTCCAAGACATAAAGTATGAGGACATCCAAGTTGAAGCGGTAAATTCACGAGCATCTGACGACTCCACACAGGCTGAACTATTCTCTGTGCTGTGTCCCAGTAGTAGACTGTGACTGGCTGCGGCTGTATTTTCTTCTGGAGCTGGGCCAGGGTTTGAGCCAAGCAGGGCCCGCTAACTATCGACCGTCCGCTGTGCTCTGGTGGAGCAGTCTACAAGTTATTTCCTGAAATATTTGATTGTGGAAAACATAAACGGATTTAATCAAAGCAAGGCCCCAGTTTTGCAAAAGGTAGACACTGCTGTGAACATTCAATTTTTGTGTTTAATGTTCTTAAGCGGATTCACTTGTGTCCTGCTTGCTGTGGCCACATTAGCCCATGGGGGACGGTTGTCATGCTGGAAGCTCTGCTATAACAAGGTCCTGTAACAAATGAAAAGAATGAAATAGCGACTACAATTACGTGACGTTCCAGGAAACCAGTATGCAACGCGTTGGTCTTTCTGAAATGTAAAGCTTCGCATCTTGTCTTTGCAGTCCTTGGAAATGAACTGTATTTTGGGTTTGGGGCTTTGAAACAGTTTGAAATAAAATAGTTTAAGGCAATAATAGATTATACGATGGATCGTGAAATTAATAATATGCTATACCACTGTTATTGTAAAGAGCTAAAAAGTCCTGAGACTGTTTTTCTAGTCTTTGAGTAGATCAGTCACTTGAAGGGCTATACAGACTGTGTAACAAGCCCCCATTCTGTATTGTAATTGGCATGGCTGCACTTCTAAAAACACTCAAAACCAATATTGTTATAAATAAGAGAAATTGTATTTTATTACATTTATTGAAAGTATTTTGTTGTCACATTGCCTCTCCCTAGGCTGTTGGCAGAGGGACATTTGGAGTGGTCTTCAAGGCCATATGGAAAGGAAAGGATGTAGCAATAAAGACCATTGAGAGTGAAAATGAAAGGAATGCATTTCTCGTGGAGGTACTGTGAATACCTGTGTTGTCCCATGTGAAACTGAACCTTGTGTTGTGCTTGACAAGTCTCATTCCTTGAAGAAGTCTGTGATTGCTTGTTTTAGAGAGAAGAAAACTGTCTCATGTACCTCATGAGAAGGAGAGTAATTTGTCAGCGATTAAGTCTGCTTATCTGACATAAGGGTTTCTAAAGGCTGCTGACTTTCCAATATAGTTATTTAACAAGATCAGATTTTTATTATTAAGCCATTGATTTTTATGCTATTATTAAGCTATTGATTTTATTTATTAAGCATTTCTCAAATGTTTTTTGAGATGAAGATGATTTTATGAGATGTATTTCTTGGTATTGCTTCATTCCTGATGGCTTCCGGTACAACTCAGAATCTACTGTACGCACCCAACATATCTTGACATGTATACATACTCTATATGTAGGCAGACAGACAGAGCAGCATAAATATATTGGTTAATATCATCCTTGTAATATGTGCTTTGTAATATGTGTTTTGTGCACAGCTCCGCCAGCTCTCCCGGGTGAATCACCCCAACATTGTTAAGTTGTATGGCTCCTGTGACAATCCAGTAAGTAGACAGCACCCAACAGTGTTAGGCAATCGGTTTGCATACATTTGCGTATTTGGAATTCTTCTTTCAAAAATGTAGTCGATTAAATGTATGGGTTTCCTTTTCTTTGGACAAACCACACTCTTGATCTCAAATTAAGTTTATTTGAGAGTATTTATAGATATTTTTAGTGCCTGTCACTTGAAAGCAAGGTGAGGTAGTTCAAGGTGAAAATGAGGAAATCTGTATGGTGTGTGGCAGTTAAGGACATCCACAACATCTGGTAATAAAAGTTATGTCAGTATTTCATTTGCAATGTAAGCTGCACATACAATAATAATCTCTGCATATGGTTTATGTAAGGTTATAGAACTGCACTTGCAGGGTAGATACTGCTGTGAATCAGGAAATGCTTGGACACACGTCCCATTGGATTGAATGAGAAAGTCTTTCCAAACTACATGTTCCCATCTCTCTATTATCTCACCTGTTTTTCAGTCTTCAGTTTATTTTGTTGCAGTGGCTGCAGAAACAATGGGCCCATTAGTTTGTCCAGCATGGACTGACTAGTTGATTTTGGCTCTGAAACTTATTTTATCTGTGACATAATTTATTAAACATGCACAAAAAAGTCAGAAAATGTTTGTTTCACTGATCATATCTTTGTTGTAACAATGCTTCTTGGCAACATATCTTGGAAACCCAGTTTATAAACCTTTGAAATGGCGCCACATTTGTAAGGTAGATGCTTGTGTGGAATGGGCAGCAGAGCCGGGCATAGATAGATTTATTTATTGATATTGCACATTCCCATACAACAAAACGTCCCGTGTTAGCATTTGAAAAAATACTCATAAAAAACACTGAACCCTAATAAATAAATAAACATAAAAACATATCAAATGTAGTGTGCAGTCCACATCAGACTTCCAACAAGGGCTTTCACTGCCCTAGGGAAGAAGCTGTTCCGCAGTCTCTCTGTTCTTGTCCAGTCTGTGAGCCTGCTAGAGGGGAGGGTGTTGAAGAGGCATTGTCCAGGGTGTGTGCTGTCTGACTTTTACAGACAGATTTTTACAGCTCTGTTCCTCAGGCGGGCTAAGTAGATATGTTAGAGATGGGGAGAGGGCTCCAGTAAATCTTATGAGTTGTCTTGAAAATTTACAGCAGATATCTCCTGCACTCGAAAGAACCACACCATCATGCTCAACATGCTCTCCATGGTGCAGTGGTCGAAGTTGATAAGGACATTCTGTGATAACCCAGTTTTCCTGAGGGTGTGCAGAAAGATGAGTGTTTGCTGGGTCTTTTTAGTATGTGGGTTGTGAAAAATGCCATATCTTCTCTGCCACTGCCAAACAGCCTATATTGCTGTCTCAACCCTATCAAACTCATGGGATCAGCTTTGGCATGCTGTTTGTGACAGAGGGACCAGCACAACCACATTGGCTGAAGAGGCCATGCTTGCTGAAGAAGGGGATGACATCCCATAGCAGTGTTTGGCCAGGCTGGTAACCAGTATGAGGAGGAGATGCCAGGCTGTTGTGGCTATGCATGATTCTTCCGCACACTACTGAGGCTCCTGTTTATTACATGAACAAATTGTTAAATTGCCAGTGTGCCTTGTTTCTTCAAACTTCAATAATCTAATCAAACCCCAAACAAGGGACAATGACAGAAAAAGCTGTCATTGGCACTGGCAGAGAAGCTTGGACACATTTTTCATTGGTGCCACCAACATAGTCATCCCTGCTATCCATCCCACAAACGCATGTTCCTTACAAATCTGGCACCATTTAAAAGGGTGATAACAGGGTCTCCATGCGTGTAAAATGTATTTCCAAGAAGCATTGTTAGAACAAAGACAAACACAAATTTCATTACTTTTTGTGCTATGTTTAGCACAAATGTTATATTAATTTAGAAACCAGTGTCAAAATCTGTGTTGTGTTGCATCGCTGACTGGGGCCACATTAAACTAGACAGCCTATCAGTGGGAGCATAGAAGGCACCTGCAGTGTATACATTTACTGCAATGATCTGAAGCCACTGCAACTGGGCTCTCTTGCATGAATGTTCATTCCAGGAAATAGCCAAGAAAAACGGAAATGAAATTGGCTGCTCCTAATTAAAAAAAAAGACTGATCAAAAAAGACTTTGATTTCTGTTCAACATTTAGCTGTCAAAAGTTTCTATTTGATTTTGCAATCATTATTTTTTCCTTAAATATGGTTAATGGTTGTAGTTAAGGAGACAGTGAGATCAGATAAAAGAGGAATATTGGTGGTTTTGTGTCAAACAGAGAACATCAATTAATAATTGCTCCTATGTTATCTTAAATAGGGACCGCTTTTCATGTAGGTTGCTACGATTTATGTTCTCAGGTCTGTCTCGTCATGGAGTATGCAGAGTGTGGTTCTTTATATAACCGTAAGTGTCTGTACTAAAATTAATCCATCATCCTACCTGCTTTATACCCAGTGGTATAACCTTAGTCATGAATTAACTCAAACATGCGTGTACTGGAGAAAACCCACCAGCACATCGGCGGGTGGGGTGGGGGGGCTTTTTGCTGTGAGGCAACAACACTAATCACTCACCCTCCTTGTGGGCAGCTTTATACATGCATACTTACATATAAAAATATGTGTATATATATATATATATATATATATATATATATATATATATATGTGTGTGTGTGTGTGAGTGTGTGTGCGTGTGTGTGAGAACATGATTATGGTAATTTTTTATGGTGGTATTCCAGGTAGAATATTATACCAAAATAGATGATGTATACATATAAAAACATTTTGCACCGAGAACCTGGAAACAGTAGTGCCATGGATAGGCGATACTTGTTAAAATCATACTCCCATAATCATAAGTGAAATATTATCTCATGTTTTGCTTCACACTTGAAGTCTTGCACAGTGCAGACCCTCAGCCCCACTACACAGCAGCCCATGGTATGAGCTGGTGTCTGCAGTGTGCCCAGGGAGTTGCCTATCTGCACGCTATGAAGCCAAGGGCCTTGATTCACAGGGACCTCAAACCACCAAAGTAAGACCCTAAAGCAGAATTGGCGAAAGTCGGAATCCTTCCTCTTGCGCTCCAGTCATATACTCTGGTTGGACCAGACTGAAATTGCTCAACAACTGCTGGAATTAAATTTTGCACAGGCATTTATGGTCTTCATTAACCAAAATTTGTATGGACAGTGATTCCCAGACTTTCTCATGCTTTTTTACCTTTGTGCTGTGTTCATCTCTGCCCTACCTCAGTCTGCTTCTTGTGGCTCGTGGCACTGTGCTGAAGATATGTGACTTTGGAACGGCGTGTGATATTCACACCTACATGACCAACAATAAAGGCAGTGCAGCATGGATGGCACCGGAGGTGTTTGAAGGTGAGCCACAGACATCACTTCTCAGGTAGAGGATAAAGCAACGATAGATAGCAATACTAATCAAACACTCCCTGCAAGATTTTTTTTTAATTTGACTGATGTATGTTTTACTTGAATCCATGTACATACTTAATATACTGCATATATTCCCAGATCTGACCAGTCAGGGGGGCAGGTGGATTATGATACCCCTTTTAAAATTTTTTGCTGCTGGGGGCGGTCAGCCCCAGACATATATATATATATATATGTATATATATATGTTTGTGTGTGTGTGTGTGTGTGTGTATATATGTATATGCATATATGTATGTATTTATATATATATATGTATGTATATGTATGTACACACACACATACACACACACACACACTCTATTGTTGGAATAGGTTGAGAAGCCTGTACTGTGCACCTTAAACTACTTCTTAAATTTGATCTGCAAGTCCAAAATCTGGTCCTCCCACAATTTACGAAGCTCAGCAGGTTTCCCCGAGATTGTTTTGAGCCATAAAAGCTTTTGCTGACATCTCTCTCTCTCTCTCTCTCTCTCTCTCTCTCTCTCTCTCTCTCTCTCTCTCTCTCTCTCTCTCTCTCTCTCTCTCTCTCTCTCTCTCTGTATATATATTTGTATATATGTGTGTGCGTGTGTATATATATATATATATATATATATATATATATACACACAGACACACACACACTCACACACCTATATATATTTCCACTTATACATTTCTTTTGAGTGTACAGGTGCTTACGGATGAGGTCTGTCTTGCATACTTAATCGAAAAAGATCTGTAGAATTTGATTTTGATTTGGCTCATGGCTTAATCGTTGAGCTGCATTTTTCCTGCATTCTGCTGGTAGTGAGTTCACAGTTCTGGATGCATTAAATAGAACTTTGGTATGACCTCAGGCAGTAACTACAGTGAAAAGTGTGACGTCTTCAGCTGGGGAATCATTCTGTGGGAAGTCATCACACGCAAGAAACCCTTTGACGAGATTGGCGGTTCTGCATTTTGTATCATGTGGGCTGTCCACAGAGGTGAGCAAAATTCTGTACCAACTTAAAACAGCTTCTCTTGTGATGTCATCATGTCATTTCTGTTTTTTATTTTTGCATTTGGTTTTCACTTTGTTTATAGCACTGGATCAAATAACAAATAATTGTCAGTGGCAATCCTAGGCCGATTACTAGTGCCAGTACTTTCAATGAGATTTCCCTTTGTGCTTTAAGGTGCTTATCACAACTTAAACTCTATTGGCGTAGGTTGAAAAGCCTCTTCTGTGCACCTTAAACTACTTCTGGTCTTACATTTGATCTGCAAGTCTGAGACTTACTTTGTCTCCCTCTGCTGTTCAAAGAATGAACTGAAGGCTTCTGAATATTACATTGTCTTTCTCATGATGGCATGTTATTAACTGTGATCCAGGCACACGGCCTCCTCTGATCAAAGGCCTTCCTGAGCCCATAGAGACTCTGATGACCCGCTGCTGGGACAAAGAGCCCAGTCAGAGACCGTCCATGGAGGAGGTCAGGAACACTATGAGCTGCCTTATGAAGGTATTAACTCTCAATGGCTCATAAAACTGAATTTTCCATTTTGATCTTTCTGCTCATTTACACACTAAACAAAAAAAAATCAAGCTAGAATTGAAGAACCCATTAAGACAGCAGCCAGGTGAGAGGATTAACAAAAAGATTCCAGAACTGGATGTAATTACTTGCCCTGCTTAAATCAGTGTTATCAGTTGTCCTTCCACAACCAACATAACACATCAACAATCAGATATGATAACTTTTACACTAAGCACATTATGTTGGTCTGTTATTCCAGTCTTCTATAGCAGGGTTGAGATGTCATCGTGTTGTGGGCAAGATGAACAAGATGAACTTCATTCACCCTCGAAAGAGCTAAAAATTCTACAAAAGAACATCACATTCGCAAAACACAATGTGGTATACATACACAATTCACATTCACAATAACATTCATAAGTAATCAGCAAAAATGGTAACAAAGCAAAATAAGCTAACAAACCAGAAATAATTTAACAAAATAACAATTGTTGTTAATATAATTTACATTAATATTGATCCTAATTAATAATGATATGAGTATTAATGTCAAGTCAAGTAAAGTCAAGACAGGAAGCTTAACATTTAAGTTTTTCAGTCCATCCAGGATGCAGCACAGGGAGAGATGTCCACAGTCCACAATGCTCTTCACCCACCTCATTGCATCTGTAACAGTAAACTGTTAATGTCAGTGAAATAATGATTCTTAGAATGTAGCATCACATTACACATCACATTTTAATGAGCAGGTAATTTCTCTTGTACAAGAAGGTCTGTTCAAGCAGTTTTTCGGTCTGAAATTTCCCCAAGAATACAAATAACAGGTCAAAATAATGCCTTTCTGAGCAGGGCTTGGAGCTGGGGCACACCAGGTACATCGCAACATGAGGGGGGTGTCGCAACAAAGTGAGCAGCTGGAGAGAGCACACAGAGAGACTTTGGACCGTAGACCGAGGCAGCGGATCACATTTTGATCATTTGACCTGCCTCTCAGGAACATCAGCCTAGAACACGTCTCAGAACATGGAGATGAGCATCCACAACATGACTCCATTTCCTCCCTTTCCGGAGTTTGGAACAGAAAATAAAATTACATAGTAATAGAATGCATCAGACTCGGTGTGATAGGTCTCCGTGCGTATTGATTTTTGTCAGAATACAGATATGAAAAAACCCAAGTAAAAAAAATGCAAGTGGTGTGCAAAGGCTTTTACCCTCATGATTACGCCACCTTCATTGTAATCGGCCTCACACCCTAGTAGCATGCAGGGTGTCCCAAACACAAATACCAACTGGTAGTCGTCCCAGAATATATTTTCATCGTAAATGCAAATGTAGAAAATGGGCTTTCTTAGAATCAGACATCAAAAACCATGTCGCATTGTTATGAACAGTTAGAATAAAATTTGGTGTGTTTGGATGTTCTAGTACTTCCCAGGCTCTGATGAACCACTCAATCTTCCTCACCAGTCTTCAGCCACAAGCATAGGTTTGTATCAGCCACAGTTTTACAGATGACCATGAAAACATTTTTGTGCTGACCAGCTGGATCCATTTGTCTTGAATGTATCATGTGCCATTATTGGTCTTTGCTGTCCTCAGGTTCTGATGTTGACTGTACCATCAGCAGCAACCGGAGTGATGACCACACAGAACACAGAAACTTTATGGGCAGGGATGAAACTCTGAAAAGCTTTGAGGCAAGATTTCCACTACAGTTCAAGTCCTCAAAGGTAATTATGCCTAAACCTTTTCTAAGTTTTGAAATGTATAGGCTTGCTGTAATGCCACCATCAGGACAACTCTCTTGTGCTTCAAGTTGAGGACATCTGGCACGGGACTGAACCTTTTTGAAAAGTTTGGGCAGAGTTCTCATGTGGAAATGTTGCATAAGCTGACACTCAATCCCGCAGCCTTCCACACCAAGAACCAGTCTTTTCCGCGCTGAGGTATTTGGCTAGTGGAAATGGCACATGTAGCTTCACAAATTAAAAAGCCAGTCAGTCACCTGTCCCTAGTCAGCTGTTTGCAGTCAGATTTCAAAAGGCTGTCAAAAATACAGTTATTAAAACAAAAATCATAAAATGCACCAATTTCATCTAGACATGGAGATGTTGGTCATTTGTTTTTAAAAAACAATTTATTGGCTCCATATGTTAAAACTGATATTTAAAAATGCCATTTTTGCATTTACTTCAATTGTTTGCATGACAGCAAAATTCAAAATACTGTAAAAAAACATATCAGTTTTTCAAATAAAATTACGATATTTATACCTACCATGTCTCCAAATTTTATTTTATTTTTTTGATACTGAAAATGTGTTCAGCAAAAATTTCCAAGTATATATTTAAGCATTTAGAGGCAAACATTTTGGTGCACTTTAGCCTCATCTCTCAAAAAAATCAAAAAACTGTGTATCAAGTTTGGTGTCAGTTGAGCAAAAATTGTCTAAAGAGATAGGTTTAATAAGATTTTGAAAAAAAACAGTGATGGGCTTCATAATTTACAATCGGTTTAACTATACTAACGTTTTAAAACGTAGTATTTCCTTCGAGAAAAAAGAAGTAAGAAAGACAAATGCAGCAAAACAAGCAAGGTCCTGGCAGCTTAGGCTGTCCAGCCCCTAATATTACTTATTCACAGTCACAGTTGATTCAGTCAGTCACAGTTGCAAGACAGTTCAGAATTGTACTTTCAGAACTGTGTTTTAAAGCCAATCATATCATTTCATGTTTCTTTCTTCCCTTCAGATGGCTACATTGCGTGCTGGTTTGTCCAGGGTATCCACCACAGACAGCCAATCAGGATGCTCTCAGAGCCCCTCCCACTGCACCAGTCCTTTCACCACCAACAGCCAATCAGAGCTGAGGATGACTTTTAGTTCCACAGGTACACACATACCTTGCAATTTACATGAAAAGGACCACCGGCAGGGAGAATATAGGAATTACAATGCAACTACTAGCAACAGTCAACAATGTCATCGTTGTAAATGTTATTTACACAGATAAGTATTGAAATGTCAGACTTCTATCACCACTCACACACAGCAGCATACTTTCCATTTTGACTGACTGCATTACCATGCTAACGCATAACTACATTAAATTTTCTAGACTAAATTTTCCTCAATTAGAGGTGGGTCGATAAAAACAGTCAGATCAGATGTTGGAAAGATGTTGGAAATTATTTAACCATCTGATCTTAGATATAAGTGAGTTGAAAGTAAACACCAGTACCAGTGTCTCAACCCTTTTGCATTTTCATTATCTGGAATCTGTTGTTGTGTGTAATGTTGAACTGCCTATTACATACCACTGATTGGCATTACAGGCCAACTGACAAATTTATTATATCTGTGCAGGTGAGTATGATTTCTGCTGATGTTTTCCACTGACAATTACCCATGTGTGTATGTGTGTTAAGCTACCAATGGTCTTGACACCTCCTACCTGGCCTACCTGAATCTGGATCACCAGTTACAAGTAAGCTTAAGAGATATGTGCATCACTGACATTGGTGTTAATAAAACTAATACAGTAATTCTGACCTTTCTTAAGTCTGTCTATTGATGCATTAATCTACATGCGACCTACACCATTTACAATGGTGTAAAATAAAATGTAGTATGGCTCAGAATGTTGTTTTTTTCTGCTTTAGAATATGGTCACTGATAACACATCCACATTATGAAAATGTGAATACATCATAGCTCTATTTCAAAGCATTAATTGTTGTTGGTATAGGATTTGATTGGCTGCTTTTCAGGTTCAGCACAATCTTTTCTTTCATCTGTGGACTTCCACTGAATTGCCTTCAGGTCTTGGTGTTAATCTTGATATTAACTTAAATGTGTGTTTCAGCCTCTGCCTCCATATCGAAACTCTAAAGAGTCCATGGCCATGTTTGAGCAGCACATCAGGATGGCTCAGGAATACCTTAAAGTCCAATCAGATATTGCCCATCTTGTCCAAAGGAAGTAAGCAATGCACAATTTTTTCCTGGGCATTATTCTGATTTTGTTTTATTGAATTGTTGATTTTAGCTCCAAAGCTTTGTTACGATATAATTCTTCAGCTAAATATAAACTGCCATGCCAAATTGTCCATGCAAAGGTCAGATTTCTTTACCCAAGAACATTTTGTAATATCTAGATGTATATAGTGCGAAGACTTCAGAAAGAGATGTGTGCTGTTTATGATCAAATCTGTTCAAAGACTGGTAAATTATGGACATGCAGACAAAGAATGGTTCTTTTTCATCCCTGCTGGCAGTGCTTAAAGTACTGCGCATGTGTAGTCAAAGCATGTATCCCAATAATACCATGTTGAATTGGAGGAAAAAGGCTCCACCTACAGCCACTTATGGGCAATCTGTCAAACACACCAACCCAAGAAGAACCTTCGTCAGCCCCAACAGTCAGCATGTGCATCCAGGCCTTTAGATGAAGAGGGTATAATAGGCGTGTTTCCACTATGCTAGTTCTGGTACTTTTTGGGGGGGAGGTACTTCTGACCAGGCCGCGATTTGGCCTGGTCCTCTCAGGCGTCGTGTCTCCATTACACTAATGACCTTGTAAGAACCTAGCAATGACGTCACCAGATCACATCCGAAAATCGCTCAAACAAAGCAGCAGCAGAGGAGGAAATCACAACGAGACTAAACACGGACACGTACGAAGTTGGGATGTTTGTCGTGTTTGTGCTGTTGCTTTACACAGTCATGGTATCAGAGATAGAGGACAAAGAGCGACGTTGAAGGGTAAGCTTACTTTCATGAAGCTTTCATGAAGCAGTTCTGCTGCCAAGATCTGCTGATGTCATTTGCGACAACCAATCTGCGCGATTTAGCCACTCGTACCACCCAGCGACTCTACCGGGCCGTTCTCGAGTACCTACCCTTGAGCAGGTACTCCGTTGGTTGCTGTAAAAGTTCCTGAAACCAGCCCTGTCAGAACGGCCCGGTCAGTGGAGACATGCGCATAGCGCAAAGTTGCTGTGAAACGGCCCGGAAGTTCCGATAGTGGAAGCATGCCTAATGACTGACTGGGGTCAGTCTGACAAGTTCAGGACCCAGTTGCAGGGGAATCTTCTTTCATGTCTAAACAGCCTCTGTATGTTCTACCAGCATGTCTGAAAAGGCAACAGCACAGGTATCAAATCGGCATGTGGCTACAACCTCACCGCTCAGTGACATTCAGTTCCACGTTGTAGTGCTTTTATCTCGAGCAAGGGTTTGATAAAAGAAACTGTGATGGGCTGACACCATTCTCTGTTCAGACAGGAGCTGGTGTCTGAACTGGAGCTGGACCAGATGGAGCAGCAGAACATGTCCCGCCTCCTCCAGGAGCACAGCAAGCTGCTTGAGGACAATGGAAACCTGTCCAGCTGCTGCCAGGGTTTAAAGAGCAAGCTTAGTCTCATCAGGAGTCAGAACCAGCACCACAGCTAGGCCCAGGCAACTTGCTGTATTTAATCCGCCCTTCTATGTGTTTCCTGTCTTTGCCCGATAAGGGTAATTGGCCACAAAGTAGGACTGCTCCTTGTCCTGAGAATATCAAGTTTTTTATTCAACAGAAAGCAGTGTTTCAAAATAACATGGATTGAGATTTTAAGTTTGCAGTGTCAATCCACCAAAAGTACTTTGCTGTGTGCAATCAAACAAACTATAATGAAAAGGCAGCTCTCTACAGATGTTAATATATGTCAATACATGTGTGGAAGAGTTGTCTCTGTTGGCACTGTTGAATTACCAAGGGGAATTTATGGGAATTTTTGGGCATTCTAACTTGCACTTTCCTCTACTGTAAAGATCGGAATAGTTGAACTCAATGCAACAAATACAATTCAATATATTTACATGTACTGCTAAACCAAGCTATGCTTATAACTCAGTATAACTCAATTATTATGAGTGTCTCATTGTAATTCTGTCTTGGCATAATTTGCATGCAATGGGGAACGTCGAATAGTTGACAGGAACATGTCCTCCTTAACAATGTGTGGTGATATGCAATACCGTTCAGCAAGTCAGTATGGACTCCTTTTCTTTGCTTCCCATTCATGTATATTTTATATTCAACTGGTTGTTTTTTTTCCTGGCTTTGTCTACCTTCTGTTTCTTAGTCTGTGATGGACTTTTCTTGTAAAAACATTTTATGGGATCAAATGTAATGCGTGCAAACATGCACTGACCAATCTCAAATAGATTATGCCATATACATGCTGGTTTCTTTTGGAGAAGTACGACCATAAATTGCATATTTCAAGCTCACCTCAAGCTCACCTCAATATGGGTGAGATCACCACAAAATGACTGCCATGACATCATCTCATATGGACAGAAACCACTAAATTGTTCTTTAAAACCAAAATTGGAACACAGAGTAGCAAAACAATTTAATAGTGCTGTGACATCAGATATAGAATCGATTTAGAATCATATAGGTGTTTTGGACCTATGAGCAGTAACTTTTTAAGAGCTTATAAGAGAGAGATTATAGGTCATCCAGGCCTCAACATCATCAAAGCTGGATTTAAGCTGCTGTAGATGATTGTGTTCACTTGGCTTGATTGATAAATATAATTGGGTGTTGTAAGAGCAGTGGAAATCTATTGAATGATTCCTGATGCTATTATCGAGTGTCTAGTGTAACAGTGGAAATCTATTGAATGATTCCCGATGTTATTATCTAGAGGAAGCATATATAAAGTGAAGAGAACTGGACCAAGCACAGATCCTTGTCGGACCCCATGAATGACTTTTGTGCAAGGAGATAATCATTAACACAGACAAACTGATATTGGTCTGAGAGATAGGACTGAAACTAATCCAACGCAATGCCTCTGTTTCCAAGTAGATTATCCTGTCTCCTGGTGGTCAATTGTATAAGAAAGCAGCAGGTCGGACGCCATTAAGAGATTTTAACCGGTGTAGTCTGTGCTATGATTCATTCTAAAACTGAACTAGATCTCAAATAAGCTAATGCTATTAACGTATTCACAGAGCTGGTTGGCAATGACATTCTCTAAAACTTTTGAGATTAAGATTGGATCGAAGATGGGCCTGTAGTTTGCTAAAATTCCCGGATCGAGGGAAGGCTCGATTATGGCAATTTTAAAATTAAGAGGAATGCATCCTGTCATGATATAGACAGGTTGATCAAGTCTAGCAAGGAGGTGCTGATTAAGGGGAACACTTCCTTAAAGGTCTTCAACTCCATGTTCTCCACCTCCATTGTAGATGTGGCTGTTCAAAGCTGTGACCGCAAGACCTCCAGTGCCTGTCGTGGCGGAAATCCCAGAACCTGGTGGTGGACACCGGAAGTAAGGGATGCCGTCAAGCTGAAGAAGGAGTCCTACCGAGCCTGGTTGGCTCGGGGGACTCCTGAGACAGCTGACGGGTACTGACAGGCCAAACAGGTGGCAGCTCGAGCAGTCGCAGAAGCAAAAACCCGCGTCTGGGAAAAGTTCGGGGAGGCCAGGGAGAAGGACTATAGGTCGGTCTCGAAGAAATTCTGGACAAACCGTCCAGCGCCTCAGGAGGGGTAAGCAGTGCCCCACCAATACTGTTTACAGTTGAAGTGGGGAGCTGTTGACCTCGACTGGGGACATTGTCGAGCGGTGGAAGGAATACTTCAAGGATCTCCTCAATCCCACAGCCACGCCTTCTTTAGAAGAAGCAGAGGCTGAGGACCCAGAGGTTGACTCATTCATAACCCAAGCCGAAGTCACTGAGGTAGTTAGCAAGCTGCCCAGTGGCAAGGCTCCGGGGGTGGATGAGATCCGCCCTGAGTATTTCAAGTCTCTGGATGTTGTAGGGCTGTCCTGGTTGACATGCCTCTGTAACATCACGTGGCAGTCGGGAACAGTGCCCCTGGGGTGGCAGACCAGGGTGGTGGTCCCTCTTTTTAAAAAGGGGGACCGGAGGGCTGTGTTTCAACTACCGGGGAATCACACTCCTCAGCCTCCCGGGGAAAGTCTATTCCAGGGTACTAGAGAGGAGAGTTCGGCCAATAGTCGAACCTCGAATCCAGGAAGAAAATGCGGTTTCCGTCCCGGCTGTGGAACACTGGACCAGCTCTATACTCTCCACAGGGTGCTCGAGGGTTCATGGGAGTTTGCCCAACCAGTCCATGTGTGTTTTGTGGACTTGGAGAAAGCTTTCGACCGTGTCCCTCGTGGTTTTCTGTGGGGGGTACTCCGGGAGTACGGGGTCCAGGGCCCTCTACTGAGGGCCGTGCTGTCACTGTATGACCGGTGCAGGAGCTTGGTTCGCATGGCCAGCAGTAAGTGAGGCCTGTTCCCGGTGCATGTAGGCCTCCAACAGGGCTGCCCTTTGTCACCGGTTCTGTTCATTATCTTTATAGACAGAATTTCTAGGCGCAGCAGGGGGCCAGAGATGGTCCGGTTCGGGAGTCATGGGCTTTCATCTCTGCTCTTTGCAGATGATGTTGTCTTGTTTGCTCCCTTGAGCCAGGACCTCCAGTATGCACTGGGGCTGTCTGCAGCCGAGTGTGAAGCAGCTGGGATGAGAATCAGCACCTCCAAGTCCGAGGCCATGGTTCTTGACCGGAGAAAGGTGGGCTGCCCTCTTCAGGTCGGTGGAGAGTCCCTGCCTCAGGTGGAGGAGTTCAAGTATCTTGGGGTCTTGTTCACGAGTGAGGGAAGGATGGAGCGAGAGATCGACAGGCGGATCGGTGCAGCGGCTGCAGTAATGCGGTCACTGTATCCGAGCTGAGCCAAAAGGCGAAGCTCTCGATTTACCGGTCGATCTACTTTCCTACCCTCACCTATGGTCATGAACTTTGGGTCATGACCAAAAGAATGAGATCCTGGATAGAAGCGGCTGAAATGGGTTTCCTCCACAGGGTGGCGGGGCGCTCCCTTAGAGATAGGGTGAGGAGCTCTGTCACCCGGGAGGAGCTCGGAGTAGAGCTGCTGCTCCTCCACATCGAGAGGAGCCAGCTGAGGTGGCTCGGGCATCTGTATCGGATGCCTCCTGGACGCCTCCCAAGGGAGGTGTTCCGGGCATGTCCATCCGGAAGGAGACCCAGGGGAAGACCCAGGACACGCTGGAGTGACTATGTCACCCGGCTGGCCTGGGAACGCCTCAGGATCCTCCTGGAAGAGCTGGAGGAAGTGTCCAGGGAGAGGGAGGTCTGGACGTCCCTGCTCAGACTGCTCCCCCCGCGACCCGGCCCTGGATAAGCGGAAGAAGATGGATGGATGGACTTTCTTAAACAGCTTAGTGGGAATACGATCTAGGAGGCAGGTTGATGATTTCGAGGAGGAGATGAGTGCAGTCAGTTGACTTAGGTCAATGGGGACAAATGAAGATAGTGACCTATCTATTTCCAGCTGTATCCTAAATAGCTGCAATAGCAGGTCCCTCCTACAAGATGATCAGTATAGGAGGGACTAGGACTTTCACAACACAGAGGTGATATAGCACAGAGACAGAGGAATAGCTTTCTTAATGTTTGCTAAGACACTGTCAGTCAAACATCTTGTGTATATGCTACTTTTCTCTTTTACATGACTGACTAGAAGAAAGTTGAAAGTGATTAAAGAGTGGTCAGATGAGAATGGGTTGGGGGAGAGACGGTCAGGTGTTTGATCTCGACACCATAAGTGAGAACAAGGTCCAGGCTATGTTTAAAGCACTGCGTGGGTTCATGCACATGTTGACAGCTTTGGTGGGACAATATGATGACAAGGCTTTTAAATTAATCATAATTAATATTATATTTAGGGGTAATTAATAGGCTATGTCAAAGACGGCTGTCACCCAACCTCCATGGCCAGAGCATCGAGGGACATGGTAATTAGTATGGCTGGGAGGAGAGGCCTCATTTAAACATATAGAACCCCAACCCTACACCACCATAATTTTTGAAAGACACAACACCTCAATGTTGTTGTCGGAGATTTAATTCATTTATAAATTGTGTACACACTGTTGAAGTCACCACAACAAGAAATAGCAATGCGACAATGTTATCCTGCTCACTTTAGGTTTTGTTGTTTTTGAAGTTTTGGATAGAGCATGGAGCTAGCACTGATCGCTAACAAGCTGGTGGCTAACCAAAAGATAAGTAGCATTAAACGTTTGCCACAAAACAAAACTGTAAACTGTAGTCCATTTTCAAGTCAAGGTGATAATTTCCAACACTGATGTTTTTTCCCACTTCATGCTCAGAAAGTAACTTGCACGAATGGAGTCGGTGTTGATGTTTAATATGCTGGGTTTGTGTGTGTTAAATAGTGCTCTTGCAGTGAAAACACTGACCAAACAGTGTATGGGAGTTGGGTAACATCAACATTAGCTGCACCAAACCTCAGTCAAGTTGGTGCTGAAAATGGTATCAGGGAACAGATACTCTTACCACTGGGAATGCGTCAAAAGTGCCCCACCAGTGCAGTACCGCACTGTACCATGCAATGGAAAATCACCTATAATGACATCAGCATCTGAATTTTAAATTGGAACCGGGGAGGAAGAGAGCATTAGACCTTTTTCCCCGCATAGTCACTGTTACTATGCCCATAGTAGACGACGGTCCTTCTGACCGATCGCAGGCCCGATCCGGGTGCGCAGTTCTTGTCACGGGGCCCTGTTAGTCTTTTTTGTATAGGGCCTAACTTTGGTCAGGAATGGCGCCGTGCACAATACACCATACAGCAATACCTGCGTGATATCCTCCAGATCAAAACAAAAGGGGTGACAGTATGCAGTAGATATTTAAATACAAAGAAAGTGGACACTGTGACTATTGAGGAACACACAGCATAGCTGACCAGTCATGCTCTTGCACTGGTGGGTAAGTTTTCTGATGTTAGCCTAGTATTGTTGAAATACATTTATATGTGTCCACATCTTTCTTAAGCCGATGGGAGTGTTACCGATGGGTTAGCTAGCTAACCTACCTATATAGCGAGCAAACGTGGACCCTCACTAGAGGAAAAAAAAAGCTAGTTTTTTTTTTTGTAAATGGTGGAACCGAAGAAATTCATGTGGATTGCTACTTGTGTGTTTTGATTCAAAGATGATGACTTGCCTTTTATCTTCAATTGTTTTTTCATTGTTTTGTGTAATTGCCATTGCTCTTTCTAAATTCATACTCAAAGACATTCCTATTAAACCTCCATTTTATTGTTGAATATAAAAGAGGAAAGGCACTCATGACGCATGACCAATGTGCCATTGTTGCAGGGTCTCAAATTTTTTCCTGCACACAAGACAGTGTGCAGTGCCCAGAAAAGTTAAGAACCATCACTGCGTGGCACAGCACACGTCAGTTTCCGCGGTAGAAATCTGGAGTCTTTATGAAAGGGACTAGCTTGATCAATGAAGTCAAGTCAAATGTTTTTCTGCTTTCGTATATGATTTTTAGGTACATAAAGATAACGCAGTTAAGCACACATACTATATACTGTAGTATATAACCTTAACCCTAACCCTAACTCCAGCATTGTATTATATTTTTATATAAAATCAATGTTAAGCATGAATCAATGACTTGACCTTATCAGGCACTTGGGCAAGATATACTCAGTGTTAGTACTTTGTGGCAGAAAGACATACAAAGTATACTAAAGTATAAGTTTTAGTATTAAAGTAGAAGTGTAAGTCTTAGTAATAGTGTACTTAGTCTTAGACTTTTGTTTATACTTTTCATTATGAGCCAAGTATACTTCACTATACACTCACCGGCCACTTTATTAGGTACACCATGCTAGTAACGGGTTGGACCCCCTTTTGCCTTCAGAACTGCCTCAATTCTTCGTGGCATAGATTCAACAAGGTGCTGGAAGCATTCCTCAGAGAGTTTGGTCCATATTGACATGATGGCATCACACAGTTGGCGCAGATTTGTCGGCTGCACATCCATGATGCGAATCTCCCGTTCCACCACATCCCAAAGATGCTCTATTGGATTGAGATCTGGTGACTGTGGAGGCCATTTGAGTACAGTGAACTCATTGTCATGTTCAAGAAACCAGTCTGAGATGATTCCAGCTTTATGACATGGTGCATTATCCTGCTGAAAGTGGCCATCAGAAGTTGGGTACATTGTGGTCATAAAGGGATGGACATGGTCAGCAATAATACTCAGGTAGGCTGTGGCGTTGCAACGATGCTCAATTGGTACCAAGGGGCCCAAAGAGTGCCAAGAAAATATTCCCCACACCATTACACCACCACCACCAGCCTGAACCGTTGATACAAGGTAGGGTGGATCCATGCTTTCATGTTGTTGACGCCAAATTCTGACCCTACCATCTGAATGTCGCAGCAGAAATCGAGACTCATCAGACCAGGCAATGTTTTTCCAATCTTCTATTGTCCAATTTCAATGAGCTTGTGCAAATTGTAGCCTCAGTTTCCTGTTCTTAGCTGAAAGGAGTGGCACCCGGCGTGGTCTTCTGCTGCTGTAGCCCATCTGCCTCAAAGTTCGGCGTGAAGATCCCAGTAGATCAGCAGTTTCTGAAATACTCAGACCAGCCCTTCTGGCACCAACAACCATGCCACGTTCAAAGTCACTCAAATCACCTTTCTTCCCCATACTGATGCTCGGTTTGAACTGCAGGAGATTGTCTTGACCATGTCTACATGCCTAAATGCACTGAGTTGCCGCCATGTGATTGGCTGATTAGAAATGAAGTGTTAACAAGCAGTTGGACAGGTGTACCTAATAAAGTGGCTGGTGAGTGTAGTATTCTGAAGTATATAAAATATTGTTTCTAAAAAGTCAACTTAAAATATACTTCCTCAGTTTTAGTGTAAAATAAGAATACTCATAGTACACAAAGAATATTCTTTTTGTTAAAGGTACCACTCTGAACAGATTTTCTCCACTTGGTGACACAACCCTTAAGTTTTTTTTTTCCCGCTCTGATTCATTGTTGGTTAAAGACAGGTGATTGCATGGATTGTGTGTCCATTTTGACAAACATGTCTTGATTCAAATCATTATCAGAGCTTTTTTTTTTTCTAATTATTCTTATTAATGTATGTCAATGTGAACTGGCGAGAAGGGGTGCGCAGGAAAGAAGGGGAAGAAAGGAGAGCAAGTAAGAGGGAGAGAGCGGAGATAAAAGGAGACAAAAGACACAAGAAAAACAAACAATTACAGACAAAAGACGACAACACAACAGAAATTACATCAGCAGGAGCAGCTGCAGTCACGTCGGGCAACAGCTGAGTTCCTTTTATAGTAGCAACAGTGGGGGCGAGAGCAACAGAGATTGTTGTTCTCATTGTCACTTCCGCCAGTAGCTGCTACGGCTCGGCAGCATCGTCTCAGCAGCTGCGGAGAGGAGTGGGGGAAAGAGAAGGACAGCAGCAACAGACAGCAACAAGTGATAGCCATGAGCTGTGACGGCTCTGTAGCATACTGGATGGAACCAAAGTCAATTACAATGACAAGCAATGACAACACTAAACCTAACATAACATTGTTGTGTGCAGCAGGTGGGTGGGAGGTCCCTTATGTGCGTGGTTACACCTGTGCGAATGCCTTCATGCAGAACTGCATCGGTGAAGGGTTTGTCACTAGGCTTCAGTGGGAAGGAACAGGAATTAACGACGTCACACCTCAAGAAAGGTGGGTGCCATGACCGCCCCGGGCACAGAGGCAGCAGTGAGGCCGGAGGCCAGGGCACAATGGAGCCCGCGGCCCTGCAGAACCAGGTTGGCTGCCGGGTTGGGTATCGCCAGCCCAGTCATGAGCACCAACCCGACAGTGAAGCCGTATAGTGAATATACTAAGTGTTAGTACTTTGTGGCAGAAAGACATACAAAGTATACTAAAGTAGAAGTTTTACTATTAAAGTAGAAGTGTAAGTCTTAGTAATAGTGTACTTAGTCTTAGACTTTTGTTTATACTTTTCATTATGAGCCAAGTATACTTCACTATAGTATTCTGAAGTATATAAAATATTGTTTTAAAAAAAGTCAACTTAAAATATACTTCCTCAGTTTTAGTGTAAAATAAGAATACTCATAGTACACAAAGAATATTCTTTTTGTTAAGGGTACCGCTTTGAACAGATTCTGGTCATTGGTGACTCTGGTGATTCTATAAAATGTGAAGTTATCATCCAGCAGCCATAGTCTGAATCCCAGTGGCGAAAGCAGGTGATCCTGAAATTTAGAGTTGTAAGTTAAGAGACTGCATCCATCCCATGTGTTGTGGAAAAAAAGTGGAGAGTCAAAAATACAAGACTGGAACAAGGCCTTAGTGTTTATTCTCTGCTGAAAAGGAAACGGCACAATCTGACAGCAAGCATACAGATAAAGTGTGTCTCCCTGACCATGAGCTCTCAGTCAACTTTTATCTTCCACGGAGTCCTTTGTTTCTTTCATCTCTGGGTTGAACAAATGGGAGGACATTTGATTACAGTAAGACAGACATTCAGGAACTGAGAGGTTTTACGACTGGTTTCCCGAGAGCACGACCCTTTGATGAATACAGATAAAGGAGGTGTGAAGGATCCCCACACAGCTCCCACACTTTGATCGCTGAAGCTGACACATTTTTATACAGGAAGAGGACATAACGCAACGATCAGTTAAAAGTGAACACATCTAATGAAAATTTCCACCACACATGTGAGAAGGAGGAGCTCAACTTTCTAGTGAGCTGGCCAAGTGCCCCCACCCCACCCCGCAAAACCCCATAGAGACCTTCTCTCTCCCTCAACTGCTCCAAACAAACAACAGAGTGGCTATTCTTCATAACCATAGATAGATAGATGGGTAGCTTTTATTGTCAATTTATTCACATGCACAAGACATACAAAAGAAGCAAGATGCATTCCTCACTCCCTTTGTGGTCACTATGGTCGCTGTGTCGAGACGTACCACCTGTTTCAAATTAGGGGATGGAAAAGACAATACAGTATTACATGAGAGAGGAGAGGAGAGAGAAAAAGCATTCCAGACTGTGCTCTTATGGGGGAGCAAAAAAAAAAAACATCAGCAATATAAGCAGATACAACATAAGAGGCATGAATTACAACAAGGAAGGGAAGTTGGAGATGGACCAGCTACCTGATCCTGCAGGCCTAGCTGGTCACAGACCCACCCGTCACAGTGAGGGTATGAAGCGGCGGAATAAGAAGTCCAAGTGTGTAAGTGTGTGTGTGTAAGGCATGAGAGTCATTTCGCTGCTTCATGTGCTTCAGTCCGCAGGATGACATAGCGATAAAACAGCAACTGAGACAGCCTTAATCAAATCCCAGTCAGACAACAATCTGCCAGTGTCTTTGAGAAGTGGGGTAAAGAGATATGAGAGCCTGTGGTTTGGCGGCTTTACCATTTTCTCAGATAACATTGATGTGCTGTGCCTCTCAGAAACCTGGTTGTATGATGGAGATTATTTTAATCTGAATGAGGCCTTTTCACCCAGCCATTTTCATTTCCATGTTTCTCAATGTTATGGCCATGACGATGGGGTGGCACCTGTAGCTTATCAATTACTCTTAAACCTAAGATAAGTTATAACTCAGTTGTGTCCTGCCAAAGCAAAAAAAAACTCAACAACCATTTTTGCTTGACGCAATGTACTGAGCTCCTGGCCCTTGTTCAGATTTCCTGTCTCAATTTCCAGAATTTCCCTCAAGTTTAGCCCTCAAAACTGGTAAAATAATTATTGGTGGGGACTTCAATATCTATGTGGAGGTACTTAATGATAGCTCCAGTGCTGCATTCATCTCAGTGGTAAAATCCATTGGGTTCTCTCAGTGTATACAGTACATGAACCCGCATACTGCTTCAACTACACCTTGGACCTTGTTCTAGTGTATGGTGTTGAAATTGAACACTTTAGTTTCTCTGCCCCAATCCAGTCTTGCATGACCATCAATTAATCAATTTTGTCTTTCTTTTAGCTAGCTAGGAAAATGAGAAGAGAAGCACATACTGAAGACGTCTGACTGAGCTTCAAGGAAGTTGTTCCAGTAGTTGTTAGTACAACATCAGCTCTGTCTATCAGGTTACCCCAGTCCCTCCTATATTGATCATCTTGCTTATAGTATCTCAGGCTGTCTTCACAGTACACTTGTGATACTGATGAGGAGGAAGCAAGCAAGCATGGTGAGGAAGAAGCAGACGCCTGGAGATGATGATCATTTATCAGTGATCACAATGCCTCACTCAAGACTCCCTTAAGGATAAGACTTATCCTAGAGACTTTGAGCATTGTGACAAGCTGCTTGCTGGACATACTTTGTATGCACTATTACTTTGCTTCTCTCGGTCAAAATTAATTTACTTAGTGTGATTTCAAGTGTGTTCTCTTATCAAGGAGTATTCAGTTGTTCAAAGTAGTGTTCCATTTAATCAGCACCTCCATATTAGACATGATTAATCTGTCTTTATCAGTAGGTTACATTTCGCTAAACTTTAAAGTTGCTGTAATTAAGCCTTGTCTTACGAAACATTCCTTCAATCCAGGTATTTTAGCATTTAGCAAAAATGTACCATTTCAGCAAATTACAGGCCCATATCTAATCTTTTCTTGATCTCAAAAATCCTGGAGAGAGTTATTGCCAACCCGCTGTGACTGCCTTAAAAATGGTAGTCTATTTGAGCTCCTCCAGTCAGGTTTTAGAGTGAATCACAGCACTGAGACCTTAATGGTTACTACATAATAATAAGTTACTAATGACCTCTTAATGGCATCAGACCAAGGTCCTGCTTCAGTGCTTGCCTGGTTAGACCTAGTGCTGCTAGTTGACCACCAGATCCTACTGAGGAGACTGGAAAATCTACTTGGAATCAAAGGCACAGCTTTAGATTGGTTACAGTCATATCTATCAGAGCAATACCACTTTGTTCATGCCAATAATAATCAGTATTCCTGAACTAAAATCAGTCATACGGTTCCACAAGGATTTGTGCATGGTCCAATCCTATTCACCCTAGATATGCTCCAGTGGCGGGCTGTGATTTTCACACCCAGGCCTTCACTGGTGTCCTACTTAGTCCGACTCTAATAAATACCCCTCATAATACCATCATTTATGACACCATGGCTGGAGATATAATATACAAAAACACAGGGTGTTGTATCACCTCAGTCGTGTACAACACAGGCTATTTTCCAACTTTAATTATTTCAAGTGCAAGTTCAGACGTTATCTCAAGGAACTTGACTCGTATCAATTTATGAGTTTGAAATTTAAGAGTTAGAGTTGCAGCCTATGGATAGGAAGGAGCCAGACACACAAGAAACTTCTCTTCTTCCTAGGTAGGTGGTGGACATGCCTGGGGAGCAGGTGGCTCCTGCAGCCTCTGGATGAGGAACTTTTTGATCAGTTTGTCTTTCTCCCCACCATCCACCCACCCTGTATTCCTCCAGCCTCTCTGTGCACCAGTATGAAATCAAAATGACAATATTCAGTTGATATATTCTATAATTTTCTGGAGCCCTACAAATAAACACAAACCATCTTTTGTATAGTACATACGACTGGTTGAAGCAGCACCAGTAGCAGGAGCAGCAGGAGGAGCAGCAGGAACAGCAGCAATGCCCTCACAATCATCAGAAGAGTGATCTGAGAGAAATTACCATTATTTTATGATCCAAACTGATTCTACAATAGTGGTACACACAATTTGAAATGTTCTGGAAATATCAATACACAAATAAATGCCTGCTGAAAACTGAAACTGTTTTTACATGTACTGTGATATTGGTGTGTGTGTCCATCTTCATAACCAACCATCATAAGCTCCTGTGTCTGATGGCCCTGCTGCTGCCTCATCATCTGCTGTATTGGAGTTCTCTGCAGTCCACTCTTCCTCCTCCTCCACACCCATGTTACCACTAGTTTTCCTGGGTGTGGTGAAGGGTCAAGGAAAAACAGGACTGCAGAAAACCACCACTTTTTAACGGGTCCTCCTGCTGACCGTTCCTCCTCTCCTTTCTCCTGAGGTAGGTGTCCCTCAGCCCCTTCCACTTTTTCTGACAGAACTCAAATGCAAATACACACACACGCACTTACAAAACCAAGTGAAATATTCAGACAATAACCTTAACAGGGTTCCCACTCCTAGCCTGAAATTAATTTGCAGGACACTTTTAGCCTGTGCTGTGGTGGACCTTGTCCGATGGGGCGGAGGGGGGCAGAAGTGCCGTATATTGTCCAGAAGATAAAGTGACACGAGACGTGCAGAACCTATGAGCATTCGTTTACAGTAGGGACAGTCACCGATTCGGCCGCCCTGTCCCCGGTTTTGAGTGAGAAAAAAAAAGTTGCGCAGAGAGAGAGAGAGAGCGCAAGCAAGCTAGCAGCGCAGAAACAATTCTATGTTTTTCCTGACTGGGAAATTAGTCAATCATTTCCCAAGTTTTCCAGGACGTGTGGGAACCCTGCTTTAACTGATAAAAGGACTGTCTGCTATATTTGTGCAAACAATTGCTAACGTTCTAAGCGAGTGAGTAAGTTAATAAAACACAGAGGGTCTCTCAACTTACCTGGTAACCCCACCTCCTCACTGACTGGGCCAAACCTCCTCTTCTTTGTTCCGGTCCTGATAAAAAAACACAGCGGTGACATACAGGATCGGGTGTCCACACACAGCAATGACTTCACAGCAAAGTTTCTCCTCCATATTTCCACACAAGCCTCTGTGCTTACGTCAGTGAAGTGATGTTAGAATAAGCTCGTCTCTGATTGGATGTTGTGACCAGGCGTGACATGATGCCGTCACACAGCTGGCGCAGATTTGTCAGCTGCACATCCATGATGCGAATCTCCCATTCCACCACATCCCAAAGATGCTCTAAGTAGCCATCAGAAGTTGGGTACATTGTGGTCATAAAGGGATGGACATGGTCAGCAACAATACTCAGGTAGGCTGTGGCGTTGCAACGATGCTAAATTGGTACCAAGGGGCCCAAAGAGTGCCAAGAAAATATTCCCCATACCATTACACCACCACCACCAGCCTGAACCGTTGATACAAGGCAGGGTGGATCCATGCTTTCATGTTGTTGACGCCAAATTCTGACCCTACCATCCAAATGTTGCAGCAGAAATCGAGACTCATCAGACCAGGTAACGTTTTTCCAATCTTCTATTGTCCAATTTCGATGAGCGTGACAATCCCAGTAGACCAGCAGTTTTTGAAATACTCAGACCAGCCCTTCTGGCACCAACAACCATGCCACGTTCAAAGTCACTCAAATCACCTTTCTTCCCCATACTGATGCTCGGTTTGAACTGCAGGAGATTGCCTTGACCGTGTCTACATGCCGCCTTGTGATTGGCTGATTAGAACTTAAGTGTTAACGAGCAGTTGAACAGGTGTACCTAATAAAGTGGCTGGTGAGTGTATATGACCAGGGTAAACAGCCTCAAAGTCTTCAAGATCATTGGAGCTGTGCAATCGAGGTCCTCTCAAACTCCATTGCAGAAGGTAATAGCTTCTGATTGTTTACGCATATTGCTAGGTTTGCACGTGAATTGTATTGAAAAATGAGACGGATAGCTGCAGGGGGGGAAATACTGCTTTCTTGAAAGTACAATAGTGGAATGGATAAAAATGGTTCCCAGTAGCTGGATTGGCTGCCCCACCTGGAAACAGAGCTAGTGTTTGCAGAGCCAAGCTTAACTCTACACAGACACTAGCATAATGAACATGTGGTGGTGGATGGTGTGTCAATGTGCAAATGCTTATCTGTGCTCCAGCACCTGGGGTCCACATCTAAAAGAGTCTCCAGGTAAAAGAGGCAACTCTTTATATGCCCAGGAGCGATCCATCTAAGAGGAGTGTGCAGGGAAGGGGGTTCTAATATGGCACGTTTTAGGTGGGTTAAATGGGGTAATTTGTGGCATGGTGTTTTATATATTTATAAGTATAGGTAGGAATTTTTAGTATTTAGGTGAGGATATGCACTGCGTCACTTTATCACACCCTGTGTGTGGTACAGTTCGATGGAATGCCCTGTAAAAGGCTGACACAATGGAAGCTGAGGGGAGTTCCAGGTGCTGTGTCATGGAGAGAGGTGGTGCATGAGTGATGTGCTGGGGATCACATTCTGACCACATCTTGTGGCACCAGGAGAAGGCATAGTTATAGCTTTAGTGCCACAAAGATGGAGTATTGTAAAAAGCAAAAGACCATGGATGAAAAGTAAAAGACCATGGATGAATTTGGTGTTGGTGAGCATACAGTCAGACTAGCTAGAGATCTGTCTTTAAAACATGGTGTTTTGCCTGAGGTCACACCTTCAATGGGAAGACCATTGAGTACTGACACTGTCAACAAAGTCATTGCATTTTTCCATCAGGATGATATATCTAGACCATTGCCTGGTAAAAAAGACTTAAAGAATATGAAAGAAGGAGATATAAAAGTGCACAGGCAGAAAAGATAGTGTATCTGAAGGAATTTCCCAATTTTGCTCACTGGAGACCAAGGAGTGCATAACTGCAGGTGCAAGAGGGACACATTCTGTTTGTGTGTATGTCTACTATCAGAATCTTAAGTTAATGCTTTCTGCTTTCCCGAGTGGAAACCAAGGCTGAACCATATTGTGTGCGCCACACATAACATGGAGTGCATGTTATACAGGTGTGAAGAGTGCCCAGGATTAAAAAATGTAGAACATTTTTTGAATGAAAAAGCAAATGATCTTGTGTACAACTTATGCTTCAAGCAGTGGATGACAACTGACAGAACTGCTCTTGTGGACTTCAACTTAATTTCCTTCGGGATCAATAAAGTATCTCTCTCTATGTATCTATCTATGTAGCTATCTATGTATCTATCTATGTATCTATCTATGTATCTATCTATCTATCTATCTATCTATCTATCTATCTATCTATCTATCTATCTATCTATCTATCTATCTATCTATCTATCTATCTATCTATCTATCTATCTATTTCAACAGTTACTATTGGAAAAACTGAATTGACTGTCTGCTCACTATTTCATAGCAAAGCATCAGAGTCATTAATTGCATCAACTGAAGGAACAACTTCAGACAGATGAGTGTATCATACTTCTTGACTTTGCAGAGAATTACTCTTTTGTTGTACACAATGCTACCCAGGATTACCACTGGGATAACTCGCAGTGCACTCTGCATCCTTTTGTAATGTACCACAAGGAAGATGAGCAGCTCAGATGTTCAAGCATGTAAATCATAAGTGATTGTTTGAAGCATGACACAGAAGCTGTGTACACTTGTACACTTCTGTGCCTTATTATACCTGAAGTGAAGATATTTCTACCCACCTTGAAGACAATTCACTATTTCAGTGATAGAGCTGCTTCTCAGTATAAAAAATACAAAAACATTGTCAATTTGATGTACCACTCCTCTGACTTCAGTAAAGTGAGAGGCTAAATGAGCAAGCTTGCAGGCCACTGTTGCAAACCCCATCCTAAAGGCCCGTGCTCTGCAAAGCGACCTAGCGGCACGACCAAAGGGCTGCTTTGCGCCCTGTTTTGTGCAGCCCAAAATTTGAGACGTTGCGGCTTTGGTCGCTTGGTCATGCATGCGCCCTTTCGAACTGGCCACACCAGTTGGTGGAGTCTAGAGTCCAGGGCTCCTTGTTGTCTCTGGAAGGAAGAGCTAATTTTTTTTCTACCACGGAGAAGAAATTGTTTGTTGTTCATGCCACGCATGCAAGCCTCGAAGTGCAGGGTTGAGGAAGCTTGCACGGACCTTAACACCTTAAACCCTCTTCAAATAGGCAGAAAGAAACATCTCAGGAGTAAAATTCATGTGGATCAATAAAGACCATGTGAAGTCCATAGCTGACAAACTGGAAAGCCAATTTACAAATGCAGTCACAGTGCCAGGTAATAGATAATCACTGCAACAGTCAATGCAACAACAATCGAGGTCAGCAGAGTGTGTGGAATTTCTGGATTATGAGGCAGGACATGCAAAGGAGGAGGTTTCACAGGGCTTCCAGATCAGCAACATGATACCTGGCCAATATATAACCTCTGTTTATGACCATCACTGGTGGTTGGGAAGCATCAGAGAGACATCTGAAGCTCAGCAAAAAGTTTTTTCTATTTTTTTCCAAGAGAGAATACCCGTGCGGGGTACACATCATTTGTAAAATTGATGCATCTTGCACTACATCTGGATGTCTATATGCAATTCATGAATGTTACATCCAAGCATCTGAAAGTTTCCTCAAAGACTTCAGATAATTTACAGTAGTTGAAGAATAAAATAATGTGTTTTATTGAGTTTCAGCTGTGTGTCATGAACTCTTAACTTCTGACAGTGCCTTCATAGTCCATAAATGTTGTATGTGAACACCAAAGTGTCAAAAAAAATCATTTTGCGAAAAAAAGGCAGAACACATCACAATTTTGTTAAAAACAAAAATCTATTTTTTCCAAAACAGTCCATTTTATGTTGGTGGGTGCTGTCATTTTTTGGGTATAGCATGGCAAAGATGGTACCACATTAGTTTTTTTCCCACTTTTAAACCTTAATATCTTCTAGACCGTTCATCAGAAAGGGCCAATTTTAAATTACAAAGTACACAACGTGTGGGAAGGTGTATGTCATCAAACCCCTGTCTTTGAAACTGCACCTCCCGCAGTCCCTAAAACATAGTCATATTTTGAGTGGACTTTTTGCCCCCAGAAATCTGTGATAAACCAAAAGCACATGTGTAAAATTCATACTTTAAAAGTACATTCACCAAATTCTAACCCTTGAAATTTTGAAGGATCTACCTGACCTAGGATCTAGCTGAAATTTTGGACTTTTCCTATTGTGAAATGTGTGAACCTCCTGGAATTTTTTCAGTAAACTCTCAGACTGTCGAGTGGGGGCGTGATTTGGAATGACCACATTAGCAGATATGAGATCAAATGCTATTAAATAGATTGATTACCAATCCTGTAATTAATTAGATACATTTTTTAATCACCTGACAGCACTAACTCAAATCAAATCAAGCTAAACAATCATCAACTACTGCTGCTTCAATCTTGCCTTGATGATATTAAGACTTGGATGGCCCAAGTTCTTGCTCCAAGGTCCAAAACACTTAATGGATTCAGTGTCTGACATCTGTCACCCTAGGTGTAAAGTTACATTCACAGTGAAAAGCAGCAGATGCAGACATTTGAACAATGCTCCTCCCACTCTCATTTCACATTAATCATGGTGGAAACAGCCACCATCGCAGCACTGTACTTGTTGTTCAAGTCCCAGAATCGCCAGAAATCCACCTGCCTCCGCAAATCAAAATTATAGCTTCAGAGGCAGATTTTGAAAATGAACTAAAAACCAAGTCCGATTCTTGTATGCAAACTCCACTGGATTCTTGCTGTATGTGTCCCAAGGTATATTTCTGGAGATTGAATTGAATTGGGTATGATTTCAGCATCACATTATGAGGAAATGGTACAGCAAAAGAACTTTAAAATCAGAAATGAATGGGATTCTGCTTGGTTTTGCATCAATAATTTTGTTTTTTTAAATGTTTTAATATATTAAAACAACAACAAAGTAATCATGATAGATGTATGTATGATAACAAATGAAAATCGGAAAAAAGAGACGTATTGACAAACGTTTATGAGGTGGACCTGAATGCACCATCAAGACTGAAGCTTTAGTCTAAGAAGCGATGTAGAGGGGCATTTGAGTTTTAACTGTGTGACTGCAGTCGCCACATCAGTGCATGTGAAGAATGAATAAATAAACAGGGTGTCCCTATGAGTGTTTGAAAATGTCACCCTGAAAATTGATTAATATAACAGCTATAATGAAGCTAAACATTTTTTCTAGCAACCCCTCAAAAGTTTACACTTCAGCCACTATAATTCTGTAATTTCATCCATTTATTCAGTTTCAGTTTTTAGGTAATAATCTGATAAAAAGCTCTTTTCTAGTAAAGACAAGAATGCCTGAATTTCGTCTTGTTCTCACACTAATATTTGGGCAAAACGGCAGCAGCAGCATTATAGCAATGCATGGAGGTGGACGGTCAGGAACGGGGGTGGCTTGGAGTTGTGAATGAGGGCCAGCATGACGTCACCAAGCTAATGTCAACAATGCAGCTCCGGGAGGAGAAAAGGCGTTTCGTCTTCACACTCTGTTACACACACACACGCACGCTCGCGTGCGCACGCGCGCACGCACGCATTCACTCACGCACGTATGGAGGAGACTCGCGCAACCAGCACAGACCGAAGACGACAGTCGGGAAGAAGCATTGGTTCTGGGTAATGGAAGCTGCGGGAATACATACCACGATGTGGACTCGTTGTTACTGCTGAAGGTCTGGACGGAGACGAGTCGGGGCAGGAAGACGCGGTAAGCCGGTCCTGGTCACCGGGAAATCAACCATTGGTTCTACTACGCTCGAATGCTCCAGACTACGGGACCCCTTGTCAGTCTCGGATTTGCTGCTGCTAATCTGTCTGGTCGGCCGGTAGTCCTCACTTATTTGGCTGTATACTCACTGCTGTTTTGTCCACTTGAGCTACTTTTCATGCCTCTGGCTCTGATTGGTCTGGCTCAGGTGTCTACTTGTCGCAGTATGAACATGACAGTTTATCTGGGGGGTTGTGATATGGCAGTGTTGTCTCAATGTTCCCCGAGATGGGACGTCAGTGTCTACTTAATTTCGGGAATGTGAATTCCCGCCAAATAAATTAACAACATTTAAGAGTGTAAATGGACAACAGTGATCAGTAAGTAGGCTTCACATAGTGACGCTATGATACCGAGCAACTCTTGTTTGTTGTGTCATCACGGGAGACCACATGCGTCCTTTGAGCCAACGAGGAAGTTATGGCTGTGTATTAAACCATTCATTCATCGGCCTACCAGGGTAAATGGATATTTTTAAAGATGGTGACCGTATAACGTCAGTAGATCAAACACGAGGAGACCAGCAGTGCAGCAGACGGATGGAGGAAGGGGCTGCAGAGGGACAAAGGAGCTAGTCTCCAACCTCCATCCCGCCCTCGCACGGCGCACAACACCCAGCACGCAATAATTCCACAATTCCTTGATATTATCATGCCTTAGAATGTATGAGAATTACATGTATGAGAATCACATTGCCACGTTGTCTTTAATAATTTAATTTAACGATTGAAGATTGGAATCACTATGCTCATACTAGCATGACAAATATGGTCTAGTCTATTAAAAAAAATTATCCACACAAACACTTGAGTCTCTCGTATGAAAATGCAATGAGTTTGATGTATTAAGATGGGAGTTGTTGGCTGTTCTTGAGGCCATAATGATGAAGCCTTGTTGTGAATAGCTGAGCTCTTTGTTATCCCCCCCAACAAAGCCACTCTCTATCGTCCATCTCCTCCCTGAAAAAGAGGGAAAATAGCAGCATCACAGCATATCGAGCACACACTTGTGGTATCTTTGTTTCTTATGGTTTGCATCCAGCTCAGCTGAGTGGAGTGTATGAAAGGTACTACCACCTTTTCTTGCACAAGTTTTTTTGTTTACTAAAGGCTGCTGGGATGTGTCTCTCTGTAAATGTTGCCCTCATATTGTTCTGTCGTTCCCTCCTGAAAAAGAAGTGGTCATGTATTGACAATGGTGCACAAATGAAGATGTAAGATAGGTGGAAATGTGCCTGAAGGAATTTACTCTTAGAACATTTTAAAGTAAAAATCCAAGTAGTCAATATGTTTAAAAAATATTCTAGTTGGAGTGATGCACCCAATGACAGTAATGTACCATGAAGATATATGCATTTACAGTTGGGGACTATGATTTTGTGAAAATAGTTTGTGTCTCATGAGTATACTTTCTATGGTGTTGATTCTACTGTTCCTAGGTAGAACATGAGTTCAAGCGGGTCTTGGCTTGGCTTGACAGAATTTTGTCAAAGTACCTGCTGAACCGAGACAGAAAAGGATTACAACCACTTACACCCTTAGTCTTACTGCGTGAAACCAACTCAAGATTGTGTATTTGATTTTAACCACTATGGACCTTCTGCTGATTTGTTTTTTAAATTAACTGTGGTTTGACACATTTCTACACTAAAAGGAATTTTAGAAAGATACCTAAAGCATCGGAGCCGTGCATATTATTGTGTAGGGATTGAGTAGGTGCACAAATTCCTTCTTCCACAAAGTCCTTTGTAATTGAATAGTGATTGTTTGTCTTTTGTGATTTATGTTAATGAAAAAATGATTAACAAGAAATAAGTTATGTTGCTTAAATAAGTGTTTTTCAACCCTGCCCCTCGGAGAACCCTGTCCTGCATGTTGTTGATATTTCCTGCTCCAACACACGTGATTGAAATGATGGGCCAATCATCAAGCTCTGCAGAAGACTGATGAGGAGTTATCATTTATATATCAATAAAGTGAAGTCTTTCTCATTTGAATCAAGTGTGATAGGCAGTAAACATCTAAAACATGCAGGACACTGCATGATCCCAGAGGTTGAAAAACACTGACCTAGATGTTACTTTCCTACCAAGAGCTTATATTGTTTGCCTGCTTGGTGTTTTTTTTTTGGTGTTTCTTGTTTTTTTTTTGACAAGATTTTAGGGTGAACTGCCCAATTTGAGTGCATCGGCACTGTCCACAGACCTGCTGTGGGCACCCAAAAATGTAATGCCTCCCCTCCCCAATTTGTTTCTGCAGCCAGGGGTGCTTGGCGGATGTATGTGACATGAATATAAATTTTTATAGAAGTCTCTGAAGGTGTTCAGGGGGATGAGTTATTCTTCCAGCTGATTCTTTGATGGAAGTTGTTTTCTGCTTGTCAGGTTCCAATTGATTGAATACAACAACGATTTGAGTCAGTACTTGTCCAACACATCCTCTGCAGCTGGAATTGAGTTTGATCTTCATGAAATTGGATGACTGAAACTTCAGTTTTATTATATCCTTCTTATATCAGGGGTCAAGCCCAAAAGGCCTGGGGAACACATATCCCAGGACCAACGGTACTGAGAAAGCTGTAGTTTTGTTTGGGTTTTTATTTTCCTCCCATTTAGCAGGTCATTTCAGTCATGTGAGCTAGGCCATGCCTCTTTGTGTCCATAATGTTTTTGCACAAAATGGTGAAAACCATAAAACCTTTTTGTCTGAACTGTGTGAAACTTGGCAGATACATACTTTAGCTAGTTGACAAAGTTATAAAAAGAATTTTGTTCACTCGAAAAATGTGCAAGTTATTAGAGATGTCAATTTCTATGATATTTGGTGGGTATGATGTAGGGCCAATCCTGAAGCCCTATATAGAAGTTGGTCATGACTGTTCAGTCATTGGCCATTGCTTTGTAAAATAAGTAACAAACACTCATTTAACAAACTCTTATCTTCATGAAATTTTATCACAGGTCTTGAATTGCCAGCACCGTTGCCCCCTTGCGGGGCAAAATGAGTCAATAGCACCGCCTTGAATTATTCAAAAAGCCCTCCTTATAGGGTTTTTATTGGATTAAAATAGGTAGCCATGTAAGTTATCCAGAAGCAGAATAAAGTCTCTTGCTCAAATGGTCAGACCCAAACAGGAAGTCGACCATTTTGATTTTAGTGATAAAGTTTAACTGATTTCCACATATCACATTTCAGTGAACTCCGGATTTAATTTGATCGACTTCATATTGTTTGACCATCATTTCATTTGGGATCATTTGGTAACGCTTGTTCTGTTAACGTTTGTCATTGTGGAAAGTAGGTGGCTGGCGTGAAGCAGCAAGATTTCATAGTCCTTTTCCAACTCAACTTTATTTATTTATTGTAAGTATTAGTTCATAACAGACATAAATGCAAGACATTTTACAAAAGTGAGCAACAATATGTACAGAGAAGTGATATATAAACACTGTCTCCCCTTATACCCTCACAAAGGCTGAGGAACGACTCCCAGGAATAACCTGGTATGGAAAATAAGGGAGACCTCAGGGCAAGAGACAGAGGAGGGATCCTCACCGAGGACGGACAGGCGGGCAACGTTAGTGTAAATGTCTAAACAAATGTGCACAACAATACAATTGTGGAAGGCTTTGTTTTTGTAGAATGATATACTTCGGAGCATTGTTCATACAAATTTTAACTCAACGCAAACATCATGTGCAAAGTAGTAACATAGTAGATACCCCCAGCCCTTAGACCTTCATATGGAAAGACTTCCATGAAAAACCCTGACGGGAAAAAAATGGAAGAAACCTTGGGGTTTGAGATAGAGGAGAGATCCTCACCCAGGACAGGCAGGGCAGAAGCAAAACAATAAACCGAGATCTATGATTTAATGGGCTACAGTTTAGACTTTCGTCAAAGACTCAAGGGACAGGAGGTCCCTGGTCTGATAAATTAGTCCTGTGCAGTCAAGGAGTAAAAATAGAGAAGGGGAAAGCGATGGGTGATCGAAAAGGAGAGACAAGAGATGACAAGGAAAGAGAGAGATGATAGAAGAGAGAGGAAAAGGAAGGGAAGGGCTGAATTGGTTCCAATTAAAGGGAACACTTCCTTAAAGGGAACATATTGTGCATATTCTACAGCTTTTTGCTTACCAATTTTACAATTTCAAGACCTACAGAGTAGTTCTGTATAATTTTTTGTTTAGTAGTTTAGCCCTTTGTTGTCTCGTAGGTAAGGCCCGTGCAAGCTGCCGCTGGTCATGAGCCCTGCCAAGTGGTGTGACCAAAGGGCTGCTTCGTGGCCCGTTTTATGCGGCCCAAAATTCGAGACCTCACAGCTTTGTTCGCTTCGGTCCCGCATGCGCCCTGTCAAACTCGCCACGCCAGTTGATGGAGTCTAGAATCCGGGGCTTAAAACCCCATGGACAACCAGGAAGACCTCTTTTTTTCTACCGCAAAGAAGTGTTTGTTGTTGTCGTTGTGATGGACACTTTAGATGAAAGACTTGTTGAGGAAGCCCGCTGCTACACCCACCTCTACAGTACAGCCCTGCCAGAGGTGCAAACTCATGGCTTGAGCTAGCACAGACGCTAGGGCAGGAGGAGTGTTTGTGTTGCTGAAATACCATGATCAGAGTTGTTTATATCTCGTTCTTCTTCGTCTACTCCAGGGGCAGGACAGGCCTGTGTATAGATTTGTACTGCTCCCTTGTGGCGGCAAGAACATTACAAAACTTGGAAGAATGGTTGCGGGTGCGGCAAGCCGTGCATGCGTGCTGCGAACCGCGAGGTCGCGGAAGCTTGCATGGTCCTTAAGGATGTCAAGAAAAATACTGATTTCAGCCACTATATCTTGTTCAGGGAGACTGAAAGGCATGTGAAATCTTGAAATGAATGAAGTTGGTGACATATCTGGTTCACCAGCTCTATCCTTCATAGCTACATCAGAATCAGAATCAGAATCCTTTTATTGCGCTTGTGCAGAAAAACGCGTAGGAATTTGTCCTGGTGTAAGCGTGCATATGCCACATACAGATCTTTTTTCACACAAAGGACGGACACACACAAACATAAACACATAGTGCAAAGATAAAAATTAACAAAGTGCGAGTTATACTGGAGGTGGTGGCACATTGCAGTTGATGCCAGGTAGTTATGGATTGCATGTCTGATAGTTATAATTTTGTCAGCATAGGTACTAAAGGAGTTATACGTATGGAGGTATTATTGTTGCTTTATTATTTGCAAATGTGTAACTCAATCTGCAAATGTGTGTGTCGATTTGCAAATGTGTTTCGCTCTGCAAATGTGTTACAATTTGCAAATGTACATCTCAATCTGCAAATATAACTTGATCTTCAAATGCATATCTCAGTCTGTATGAAATCAGATTTGTAAATGTGTACTGACATTTGTGTATCTCTACACGGATTTGCAAATGCTTATTAAGACCTGCAAATGCTTATAAAGATGTGTTAATCTGTATATAAATCTGTATATATCTATATACATTTGTAAAAGCATAAATAGTTCCACAAATACGTAGATCGAACTGGAACTTGCGTTAAAATTCAGGCGTGAGCTTTCAATTCACTGCACAAATTTTGGTACACTTCTGCTGTGCAAGATCTGCAAATGCGTACAACAATCCACAAATGTGCAGAACATTTTGTATGTAAAACGATGTGTTTTACTTCGCCTATGTGCTGAGCTCAGGTTCACAGGCTCCCCGTGGAAAAGAGCCCCCTTCAGCATCTTCAGCCCTGAACCTACACCCTTTCCCTCCATATACTCCTGCTTTGCTTGCCATTTAGTTGAATGGATTAGCTTGCCTCTGTTTGCCAGTTTCACTGGTGATCGGCCATTTAACCAATGTGATGCAACTATGTTCAAAAAATTTCTTGTGGTTTAAAACAGAGTTGGCCTACATGCACAGAAGAAAAAACAACTGCCTGTTTGGTCCACCGGTTCAGATGGCTGAACACTGTCATTTAATCTCTATGCAAGAGATGTCGTTTTTGACCTTGAGGTGCTAAACTTTGAGCATTGCATCACCTCTGCTACAACTGACATTGAATCTAGAGTTGAGTAGGTGGCCTTCACCAGCTGTGGATGAAGGCATCATACATTCTAGCACAAGTACTTAAAATGAAGTAGCAAGGATGCTGGCCTCTGTGACTATAGACACAATTCTTAAACTGAAAAATTTTAAAGTTTTTTTTATGTTAAAATGAAGCCTTGAACGATTATACAGTATTGACACTTTTTAAGAATGGTCATAAAGTTCTGCAAATTCACATTGCTTTAAAACTGCACATTAGGAATAGAAGTTTGTCTTCAGCTTCATTTCATTTATGAAAGGAGACTGGACACATTTGAAGTAAATTACAGCTCGACATAGTGGCAGAAAGGTACAACCACATGGTAGCAGTCATTGGCAATACTGTGACTTTACTTAAAAGCAAGCACAAACACAAATGTTTGTCAAGGCTATGTACAAACAAAAAATGGAAAAATGGGGAAAAAACAGCTAGCATATGAATTACGCTCCTACCTCCTACATATCAACGCAAAATATGAAGGCTATCTAACAGCACAGCTGCTGTTAGTCTGTGCTTCTCAGCCTTTATGGTGCTGTTGAAGTGATTGGAGGCTGATGTAACTGTGCTGACGGACCTGCAGAGCCTGATCCTGTGGAGGTTCCATGCGTCAAGATGGATTAACACACTCTCACATCCATCTCTTTGTCTCTTGGCCGTGGCTTTGATGTGATGCAATACGGGTTTGTGCACTATGAAGAATTACAGCAGAGGAGTTGATAAACAAGTCGTCTGTCATGCTTTGTGATCAAGAGACTATTTTCATTTAATTTTTCGCAGTTTGTTGGCGATTTTCAGCAGTTTTTATTAATTTGACATTTTGTCAATTAAGTTGTAAGTAGCAAGTAGTAGTAGTTTATCATTTGAGGTGTAAATAGTAAAACATTGGAAAAGTTGGTTGGAAAGGTCATTGTCCTCAATCTGTTTGCCCAAGAGGCAGGTATCCATCTGTCATCTTAAAGGACTGAAGAAATCAGAAAATGCTTGAATTCAAGAAAATGTATTTATTTAAAATGTATTATTATATTTTATTACGGTTAAATGTGACCAGTCAGGAGACAATTGGCCACAATTTTTCTGATGGATATTTTGAGTTATTTACATATTTTGAACGTGTAGACCAGGGGTATGCAACCTGTTCCACAAAGAGTCGTTATGTCTACAGGTGTTTGTTCCAACCTGTCCATAGCACACAGATCGACCAATGAACTGTCTGAAGACACAGATCAGTTGACTGAATAAGCTAAATCAGGTGTGCTGCTGCCTGGTTGGAACAAAAACGTGCAGCTACAGCAGTTCTTTGTAGAACAGCTTGCCTACCCCTGGTGTAGACGGTGCTTCCTGTCTTTTTGCAGGTGGGTGGGGTGTTTTTTTGCAATACCAGGGTATCTTCGGGGGTCTTTCTTTTAAGTATTAAAAGTTGATGAATCAATTTTGGTAAAATGAAGGCCCTCCTTTTAAAAAGTCTTAATAGTGATTGTGTGAGGTATTAAATGTTGTTCAATTTGTTTCATTCACAGCCTGAACGAGTAAGTATGAGCGAGTAAGACATAGCCTCTCCATGTAGGTCATTGGTTGAAATCATTGTCCCTGCAAACACACATTTGGTTGAATGCCCTTTTGCATCAATCAGTTTTTTGATTGAAATGATCAGCCAACCAGCAAGTTCTGTAGAAGCCTGATGATCATTATTTGAATCAGGTGTGTTGGAGTAGGAAACATCTAAAACATGGACAGTGTTCTCTGAGGAGCACGGTTGAAAAACACTGCTCTAAAGGATATGATAATGGGTAAATATGCTTGTCCCAAATTCAAGATGGCCGGCCACCATGCTTGTAGAATAGTAATTATTTTGATTGTTCAAATGGTGATGCAAGCATTAAATAAGGCGAAAATACTCTTCAAAGAACACTCTTTTGGAGTGCAGCTCCTCATCACGTCTGGTAAACGTCACACGCCCCATTTCCAATAGGTTCTCCCCACAAGGCAAAACCCCGGCCAAGGATGAAACTCTGGTCACTGGTGACTCTACCTTAAGGAATGTGAAGTTAGCAAGTCCAGCGGCCCTAGTCAGCATCCCGGGGGCCAGAGTGGATGACACTGAATCGAAATTAAAGCTGCTGGCTAAGGCTAAGCGTAAATGTAGTAAAACTGTTTTTCATATTGGCACTAATGACCTGCGGTTACGCCAAACGCAGGTCACTAAAATTATTGTGGAGTCGGTGTGTTAAATGGTCAAAACAATGTCGGACACTGTAGTTTTCTCCGGCACCCTGCCGCTCGTTATCGAGGCAGTGTCCCGCAAATGGTGTGGGCCTTGTAGACAATTGGCAAACTTTCTGGGGTAGACCTGGTCTCATTTGGAGGGACTGCATCCACCCTATGTTGGAAGAAGCAGCCCAACTTTCGAGCAATCTGGCCACGTGCATTAGTCCTCCCGCACCCTGACTCAGAGTTGAGACCAGGAGGCAGAGTTGCTGTTCAACACACCTCTCTGCGCTTTCCACAGTCATTCCTCAGGACCGGAATATAAATGTGGCTTACTTAATGTGCACCCCCTGTCTTCCAAAGCCATTCTTGTAAATGAATTAATCTCTGACAACAACATTGATGCAGTGCCTTTCAAAAACCTGGCTTTATGAAGGTGACTATGTTCCTAGCCACATTAATTACCATGTCCGTCGATGCTCTGGCCGTGGAGGTTGGTGGCAGTCTTTGACTGCAGTCTATTAATTATCTCTAAACTGAATATTAATTATAATTCATTTGAAAGCTTTGTCATCAGCTTGTCTCACCAAAGCTGGAAGATACAGCTACCATTCCTATTTGTCGTAGTGTATTGGGCTACAGGCCCTTATTCAGATTTTCTGTCTGAATTTGTCTGTTTCTCTCAAGCTTAGTCCTTAAAGCATATAAAATCATTATTATTGGGGACTTCAGTATTCATGTAGATGTATTATGTTATGTAGATGTCTATCAGCACAGCACTCACCTCAGTAATCGAGCCCATTGGCTTCTGCCAGCATGTGCATGAACCCACTCACTGCTTTAATCACACCCTGTAAGTTGTTCTAACTTAGGGTGTTGAAATTAAACCCCTGACCTTTCCTCCCCCTAACCCAGTGATATCTTAATCATTTTTGACACCTCATTGACAAACTTGAAAGGAAGCTATTCTCCTGTTTCTCGGTGATATGTCACCTTTCTTCGTTTAAAGCCCTAGTCCCTCCTTCATTGACTACTTTTTGGATAGCTTTGGTAGGCTTTATTCATGAAACTCGACTCAGTTGAGACTTGGTTACAACCCTAACAAAAAGATTATATCTATAACAAGATTGGCCCCCTGGTGTACACCAGAAACTCGTCACCTGGCGTTTGACCAAAAACAACAATATTTTTCTAACCTATAAAGACAGCCTGAAAACATACAGGCTGGCTTTGTGTAATGCCAGAGCCAGATACTACTCCTCTCTGACTGAGGAAAATAAGCATAACTCCAGGTTCCTTTTTAGCACTGTAGCCAAGCTGACTCATAACTCCACTGATCAGTGTATTCCCACATATTTCAGCAGTTGGGACTTTATGAAACTTTTTATCATAAAATTATAAAGATTAGGCAAGCAATAAAAAAAACACCTAGCATCAATTGCAATTAATATACCCCCTATTGCAGCTATTCAGGATACAGCTGGAAATGGAGATTGGCCGCTATCCTCATTTGTTCCCATTGACCTGCATCAGCTGACTATCATCTCTTCTAAATCATCAGCCTGCCTCATAGACCCAATCCCCACTAAGCTGTTCATGGAAATGTTGCCTTTAATTGGCAATTCTTTACTTATCAACCTGTCCCAAACCACAGGTTATGTCCCTCTTAAGTTTAAAGTTGCCATAATCCAACCTCTTCTTAAGACACCTTTCCTCGATCCTGGAATTAAAGCAAACTGCAGGTGATCTTATCTTATCTTCACCTCATAAATCCTTTAGAAAATCATTGCCAACCAGCTCTGTGAACACCTTAATAACAATAGTTTATTTGAGTCTTTCCAGTCCAGTTTAAGAATGAATCATAGCACTGAGACTGCACAAGTTAAAGTCACTAATGACCTCTTAATGGCATCTGAACAAGGTCTTGGTAAGTGCTTGTCTTGTTAGATCTTAGTGCTGCTTTTGATACAGATTACCACCAGATCTTACTGAGGAGACTGGAATATCGACTTGGAATCAAAGGCACTGATTTAGACTGGTTCCGGTCCTATCTTTCAGACTGGTATCAGTTTGTTCGTGTCAATGATAATCAATCTCCACGCACTAGTCAGTCAGTCTCCAGGTTCCATCAGGATCTGTGCCCGGTCCAATTCTCTTCACTTTATATACAGTTGAGGACAAAATTACTAGCCCCCCCTATGAAATTTCAAGTTTCTTCAAGATATTCCCAAGTACATTTTAACAGAGCAAGGAATTCTATTCTATAATTCTATTCTATGTTCTTAATGTCCTTTATGGCTATGACAATACCGGAATTTGCCCATTGTGGGACAATAAAGGAATATCTTATCTTATCTTTTAACAGAGCATTTCTGAACATCCTATTTTTCATTAGAAGGCACACAATATTCATATTTGTCCATATAACCATGGACATTATTGTTAGCCCCCTGTAAGAAATGACCATTTATTAGGTCATTGCACAAGCCACATTCATGCAGTGCTGTGTTTTAAAAACCTTAAAAACCTTAAAAAAAGAATTGTTGATGCACATAAACAAGTGTTTCCAAGTGTCAAGAACTGGAGTGAGAGGTATAATCCAGAAATTAAAAGACAGCCACACTGTGCAGTCCCAGTATGCTTCCGTGAAAATGGCGCAGATAAACGTTTTGGCGCAGACATATTTGTGCAGGGAAAAAGTTGAGACCCCGCGGCAACGGTGCAGTGGTTGCACATGCGCCCTACTGAACTCGCCACACCAGTAGGTGGAGTAGAGTGCTCAAAAACCTTGTCTCATCTTTTCCCCACGAAGGAAAAATTAATGAAGCTTAAAGCCATTAAAATGTCAGATTTTCAATTGACTGGCGCTTCGCACAGGCTGTCCTGTGTGTGTGGCCCTGCGACTCGTGCACATGGGGAGGGAGAGAGGGAAAGAGAGAGAGAGAGAGAGAGAGCAAAAAATCAGGACTGAAATGCTGAAACACAGCACCCCTGAGCTACACAAGGTTCTTTTGAAACTGTTCAATCTTGTTCTTGAAGCTGGCTGCTTTCCTGAGGTCTGGAACAGGGGGCTTATTTCCACAATTTTCAAGAGTGGAGACAAATTCGACCCCAACAACTACCGAGGCATCTGTGTGAACAGTGACCTGGGGAAGGTTTTCTGCTGTATTGTAAACGCCCATCTACAGGCCTTCCTTATCGAACACAATGTCTTGAGTAAAGGGAAAAAATTGGCTTCCTTCCAAAACATCGTAACACTGACCAAATTTACACCCTACGCTCCTTAATAAACAAACATTCTCCAAAAAAACAAAAGTAAAATATTTGCTTGTTTTATGGATTTTAGAAAAGCATCTGGCATTATTTTACAAGATTTTACAAAGTGGTGTAAAGCATATGATTTAATCAAATCTATCTATTTGGACAACAAATGTGTAGCAGAACAGAATACTTCACTCAACCGCCCAAGGGCGTGGGGGGAGACAGGGCTGTAGTTTGAGTCCTACTCTATTCTATTACTGGAACAATCTACAGCTCCTGGACTTTCCCTTAACAATACTGAAATTAAATTCCTGCTCTTTGTGGATGAAGTGCTCTAGCAGATCCGGGTGCTGCTGTCGCCCACTGAACATGGACTACAGCAGCACCTGGATCTGCTAGAGCACTTCTGTCAGAACTAGGCCCTGACAGTTAATTTGGCAAAAACAAAAATTGTAATCTTCCAAAAGAAAGCCAGACACCAGGCAACCAGACACCTTTTACCCTAGGAAACACCGCCCTAGAGCATTCAATATGTTCGATTATTTAGGCCTGAAACTCAGTGCCTCAGGAAGCTTTCATCTTGCAGTGAATGCGCTAAAAGGAAAAGCTTTTAGAGCTCTCTATGCTATCAATAGAAATTTTCATAAAACACAAATTCCAATTAAAATCTGATGCAAAATATTTGCAGAGGACACTATAAAGTTTCAAGCATTTAAAACCCAAGAGCTCAGCCCTGATACCAGTGGTTCTGAAGTTATCTAACCCGACAAACACACTAATCAATCAATCTCAGACCAACCCTGCTTTCCAAAATCAGATCAATGTAAGACAAATTATGAATCAGTGTGAGAAAACATATCTGCAACATTGGGACAATCAAGCCAAATTACAATCCAAACACTCAAGAAATTATGAATGGCACAATATCTCTTCACAGTCAGAGATATAAAGCAGAGGTTAAGGGACCACAGTCTCGCTATAAAAAAAAGGACAATAAAAAAAATCATGGCTACCAAGAGAGCAGCGGATCTGTGGTCACTGGAAACAGAGATGCACTTTCTAGTTTACTGTCCAAAATATGAAAAACTGAGAAAGCAATATTTTTTACTATTCTCAAACCAAATGCCAAATTTCCACCAAATACCACCAAATAGGGGGATGTTTTAGTGATGTTTTTTACCACTGCGGACCGGTCAATGCTTGACAATCTCACTGCACATGGGGTGGGTGGGGTGGGTGGGTGGGTGGGGGGTAGGTTGGAGAGAGGGTCCCACCCCTCCTATCATCGGTTAGCGCTGTCGGGGCCTTTTGAAATCGCACGGGGCCCCTTTTGTCTTTTTTTGCGTAGGGTGAAAGGAGCGTCAGACGTCACCGGGAGAATCATTTTTCAAAATAAAAGGTATTTTAAAAGATAAGATCATCCAGAATCGGCTAATACATAAAGCGGAAATAATAAATTATTTCCTGTGTGGCCCGGTACCAACTGACTCGCGGACCGGTGGTTGGGGACCACTGCTTTAGTGCATCTGGAACTGTAAATCTTGTCAAGGTGGAGGGAATCATGAATGAGGAAAAAATATGTGGAGATATTGATGGTTATTAAAGATATTAAGATATTGTAATATTTGTTTTCCTCTCTCACTGAGAGACACGGGCGTGCAAATTATGATGCCACCCCCTTTAATTCTTCCCGGTCTGGTCCGGCATGGAACACTCGAACTCAGGCAAACTGAAGGAATCACAAGCTTTATTTGATAGACAAGTGATAGACAACCCCCACACTAAATCACAGCAATCCAATCACCACAGTGCATCACAGCAAGACATCACAGCAATAGAAAGTTACCATTAACAACACATCACAGCAATTAATCACACGTGATCAGATGTGATCAGACAGACTTCGATGTACCCGCTTTTGCGTTGGACACTGTCGCCCACGCTCACATGCACGCACCCACACACCACGCACATGCACACAGAACGGACTTCCCTGTCCGTGTGCAGCGAGACACCTGCCTCTCTGTCCGACGACCCCCCCCCCCCCCCCCCCCCCACTCTGCTCCTCCAGTCTTTTTTACACCCCCTCATCAGCCCCTCCAGGTGTGCAGGTGCAGTTCGCCCAATCAGGTGAGCGAGTCCATTAGTTCATTAGGTGAGTGAAAAACAGCCGTACTCCATTCATCACAACATTAAAAGCACCCGATTAACCGCAATATTATTTGAGACGTCATAATACATGCACAAACTTGGAATAATGGGAGAAGATGAGTGAGGAAATTTAATCATTGGGGTGGAAAAGCACCTGTTACAAGGGCCTAATGTGTAGGTGGAGATGTGTGTGTACAGGTTTGTACGGGTGTGTGACGGGTGTGCGTTGCAGGTGTGCTGCAGGCAGAGCATAGTGGTGAGAGGGAGAGAGAGATCAACTTGGATATATTACACCGCTGTGCATCTTTTTATGTTTTTGTTTGATGTAACATGTAACAGCCGAGAACAGAGAGAGATTGCAAAAATATAATGCTTTACAACACAGAAGAGATCCTATTGTTAATTCAGCTGTTCTCCTCTCTGTAAAACTGACCTCCTTCTTGTGATTACACACACACACACATTTTTTTGTCTCGGGCATGAGGTAACATGAGAAATAAAAATTTCACGGCCCCAGCAGTCCGTGTTGCACACAAATTTGTAAATTGACGGAGAGCATTTGACGCTGCTGGAACGTGCAGCTGCATGCACGGAGCAGTTGCGCAGGATGTGCAAATCTGAGTTAGAGAGTGTCTGTGCCAAATGTCATGCTTTTATACCAATTTGAACAATCCTTTTGAAAAGTGTAATTAATCTACTGCACTTATACCAATACATCATATAATAGCTGTAAGAGCTGATTCTATCACTGGTTTCTTGCCACCACAGTGTTTGAAAGTCAGGTTCTATTTGCCCCTTTTTGACTTTGAGCACATGCCCATTTATTCAGGGCTTTGCATAGGACTCATATTGTTTATGTAACCCACTACTGAGTATATACACATCGATGGTAGGCTAAGTTAAGACAATAGGCTCTGGGAGAGAGAGAGCTGTGCAATTAAGACACCACACAAGGATATAAAGTTTTCTTCTTCAGTAATGAATTGAAAAGTACAGTATTTAAAATTACCCAATTTAATATTTGACTCTTTTAAAATAGAATAAAATAAAATAAAAGATTGTCCTTCAAAAATTTGTGTAGTAAATCCTCAAATGCAAAAATTGTAAAGTTCCTTAAAAGTTGTAAAAAAAAGAGAAAAAGAATATTTCCGCTCAATAGTCCAGTCAAACGGGTGTGACATGAGCTGGCCACAATCCTACCAGATACGCCATAGGGAATGACATAAAACAGGATCACACTCGAATTGGTAGCTCGCCATCAAATGCAGTCATCAAATCTTCCACGGAGTCCGGATCCAACTCAAAAAACTTGACCTGTGTAACCACACCTTTAGTTAAGCTACACATACAGGCCAAATGTTTCCCTCAAATATCATCAACAGTTAAAATTTCAACAGTTGTACAACATTTACTCAATCTTCTCAACTTAAGCTATGCAGACTGCATACACTTCTTTCATACGGAAGAGCATTTCATACCATTCAGTTAAGTACACCAACATCAAGTAATTAAATTGAATACTATGAAATAAAGAAAATCATGAAACAAACTATGAAATACACAAAATCTTGATTTGAAACTGTAGTAACTAATTTCAACGGTAGGGCAAAAGCAATAGACAAGTTGTCTTACCGAGACGATTCAAACAAAAGAAAAACTGGAGAAACGAAGCTTCAGGTCTTCAAAAAAAAAAACAGAAATCACAGAGCTGGTCGCTCGACAAAAAGAACTTAAGCTTCATAAAAAACGTATATTTTCTCTCAATTATGTCTAATTCCGAAAAAAAAGAACAGAGTCTGACAGCTCACAGGAAATGAGTGCCCTGCAAACAGCATGTCAAAATAAAAGTACCCGGTCTTTACCTTCACAGTAAAAGTATACCAGGACTTAACATGTAAATCATGCTTTTAATAATAACAACCCATCATTTATAAATTGTTTCATGCTATTTATGCTTTTTATCAACTATTTATTGTGTCTTTTAATCATGTATTTGTCAACTGGGTTGCATTTACATGTTTTTTTACCATGTTGTCCGTGGTAAATAGCTGAGAGTCAGAATGTGACAACGATATGTGATAAAGCTTTGGAACTTCCATTTTGCCTAAAATTTCACATACCAACCGGTGCTGTACAACATCTATAATTTATTCTTTGGAACTTTGTTCCTTCCCAGCTGATCTGTGGTCTGCTGTGGTTGTGCTCTATAGATTTAATTACAAATGTCAACTGTTTATTGAGTTAAAGATGTGCTGCTGGTTACAAATTAAAGAGGCAGTGAGGTCTTAAAGTTATTTTGGAAGATCTTAAAAAAGGTATTTAAACAGAAATTGAACTTCAGGATTCCTGCATAGACCCTGATTATGTTATTCCTGGTCCATCTTCATACAGGAACACGCAGTGCTTAAGTAGCAATGTGTTTCCACATGACTGACCACTGACTGGTGGATAAAGAAAAAAAAAGCAGTTCCTTCCTTCTGGCTGCTGACAGGCTGAATAACACCCACCTCTGACCACAGTATAGCACATTACTTTTTTCATTTAGTCACTCACTCATCGGTGTTGTTCCCTGCTCATTTCTTTCTTTTTTTTAATTTCAAGTGAGAGTGGATATTTATATTACTTCTTTACTTATCTCTCTGGACCACATGGTGACATAGTGGTTAGTGCTATTTTCATGCAGCAAGAAGGTTGGGACGTCCGTTGCTTGTATGTCCCCTGAGGTCTTGTCTGGTTTCATCTCACAGTCCAAAAACATGCAATGACATCAAGTTGAAACTCTAAAATGTGTCTAGGCGTGAATCAAAGAGTAAATGGGTTCATTGTGTGTGTTCACTGTGAAGTGGCAAGCTGTCTGGGATGTATTTTGAACTGGTACAGTACAGGAACTCGGTACTGGTATAAAACGGTACCTGTTCTCGGCAGATTTGTTCGTTTGCATCTGCGGCAGATTCCAATTATTCTGGAATTGTTTGAAATTTTTTTTCTCCAAACTTTCTTCTCCAAACTTCTTACAAAGATGTAAATTGAAGGCAGAAAACTAATTTCAAATAATTTTGTTGATGTGAGGCAAGCAGCGAATTGACACGACATTACAAGTCACCACAAGGTCTTTTAAAAAAAGTGCAAGCTGTAAACAAATGATGGTCAATATACTGACTCGTTTAGGGTTCCCTCCTGCTTCAGGGTAAGTATCAGTACGTCATTCCCTCTCTGTGCTGAGCTGCGACAGCACTACTGCCACTCTCGCTCCTCTACACTTAATTCTCCTTTTTAGTGGTTTATTCTCCTATTAACTGTTACTAAGCACTCTTTCTATCAATTTCTTTTTAGACACCTAACCCTTTCAACGGGCCACAGGACTCTCCAAACAGCTGGTTGGGGTCTTCTCTCACAGCTGGAAGAAGAAGGCACCCCTGAAACAGGCACAGCAAGAATTGCACCTACCTGAGCACTCACTGATAACTGAATGCCCGACAAGATGGGGCTCACGGCAAATAACGATTGGGGGGGTGTTCGAGCAGAGCAAGGCACTGTGTCGGCTTTTGTCACCCCAGATAACATGCCCCAGAGTGCAGCAGAAGAGGATCCCATCAAAGCTGAACTGGAGAACTACCTGATAACTACTACTATTGATGGAGAGCAAGATCCACTGGCCTGGTGGAGAGTGCACCATGTTAATTTTCCATGGCTGAGCAAATTGGCTCGTAAGTACCTTTGTGTACCAGCCGTATGTTCACCCTCGGAGCATTTGCTCAGTGCCAGTGCAAGTCCAAAACCAGCCATTGTTGACAAGCTGGTTTTCTTGTTCTGCACCTTACCTTGGCTGTCAGGAACTGTCATCTGGTTTCTTTGTTTAAAAAAAAAAACCCAAAAAACATTTCTTACTTGTTTATAGAATAGATGTAAAATATTATCTTGCTGCTGAACCATCAATGATTGACCTACCTATTTTAATGTTCGATATCTTTTGTAGATGAGAAAAGGGTAGGGTCAAGATTTATACAATTTTTTTATTTTATTACCATTACATTTCACTTGCACTTTGACACTTTCTGTGGAAAAGAGGTACAGAATTCTTAATACAGGGGTTGAATTTCTGTAACTGCTGTTGATGTTAATGTTCATAAGCTAGCTCCCTTGAGCCATAGACTGACCTTGCACTACTTTTAAGGTAAGACTTTTAGCTCTACTTTGGTGTAATTAAGTAAAGACATAAATGCTTTAGTTCTTCACTGTTTTTGTTATTTATAATGCTAATGGTATATTATATAAGTGCAATATGTTGGTGCTGCTGAGCCATTGATGGTCAACCTATTTTAATGAGTGCTCTTTGAACACAGGAAAAGTTTAAGTTTACTTAAGATAGATGGCTCTTGTTTTTGTTTTGTTTTTTTACAGTTATTATGCCTTGCTCAGGCACTCAATGTTGCCCATGTTTCTTGTTAATAAATAGGCCCAGATTTGACATCTGTTCTTGCCTTCTGTTTTTATTCTTGCATTAGCTTTATGGAATTTACTGTTTGAATGGTATGATCTAGGTCTCTGTGATGTTTGCAAATTTGCACTCAAACGTAATTTTAAGAAAGAAAAAAAAATCATGGATGAAATTGAATTCGCAATATCTGCCAGAAAAAAAAATGCAATTAAATTTTTTCTAAAAGTCGTTCAGCCCTACTTTATAGACAAAAGGATTTTGACCTGAATCCTGAGTGATACAGGAAGTCTGTGCAAAGAGACCAGAGCTGGAGAGACATGAACTCTCTTTCTAGTTTTTGTCAGTGACCTGTTGGAGCATCCAGCCAATAAAGAGTTGCAGTAGTCCACACTGGAAGTAACAAAGGCAAGGAGCAGCTGCCCTGCTGCAAGAAATGGGAGTATATATTTTAGCAATGTTGTGGATGTGGAAGTAGGCAGTCCGTGAGACATATTTTATGTGGGCACTAAATGACAGGTCTTGATCAAAGCTAACACCTAAGTTCTTTACAGCGGTGCCAGAAGGAGTGGAAAAACTATTTTGTAGCGCTGTGATGTTCGATATAGAATCCCTTATTTGTTTTGGATCTGTGAGCAGTAAGTAAGTTCAGATGAAGGAAATTATGGGTCATCCAGGTTTTAGGCCCCTGGACTTTCTCTAGGACTTTTGAGATGAAGATGAGATTGGAGATCGACTTGTAGTCATCAAATTCACATATCAAGGGGAGTTTTCTTAAGGAAAGGTTTGATAATGTCAATTTTAAAATGAAGAGAAACGTAATCTGTGGATATGAACAGGTTGATTAGGTCAGGTAAGGAGGTGCCAATTAAAGGGAGCACTGCCTTAAACAACTTTGTGGCAATAGGGTCTAGGAGGCATGATGATGATTTAGAGGAGATGATAGCAGTTAGCTGACATAGGTCGATGGGGGTCGGCTGTAATGGGGATAGGTTAATTGCAGTTGATGCAAGGTGTTTGTTAATTGCTTGTCTGATCTTTGTTATTGAAGATTGATTATTGTTATTGAAGAATTTTGTTACTGAAGAAACTCATGAAGTCACAGCTACTGAGATGCATGGGGATGCACTGCTTAGTGGAGTTATGACTACAGTACTGCCCGGCTACAGTACTGAACCTGGGGTTACGCTTGTTTTCCTCAATTAGAGAAGTATGATATCTGGCTCCGGCATTTTACAGAGCCACCATATATATTTTCAGACTATCTCTCCAGGTCAGAAAAATTTTGTTTTTGGTCAAGCACCATTTCCTCTCTATTTTATGTGCTAGCTGCTTTAGGTGGTGGGTATCTGGTGTATACCAACGAGCCGATCTTGTTCCAGATATGATTTTTTGCAACTGGTTAGTCTTCCAAATGGCACCTTTACTACCTGTAGCAGGGAGAGAGGAGTTCGAGGTGTAGATGGAATGTCCACCCTGAGGTTTGTGGGGTGGTCCGAGATGTGTTAATCTCTGCCATAGAAACTTCGATTACCGGTTTCTCACACAAGTAGCTGTTTTTCTGTGTCATGCATGGCCTGCCCTATGCACAGAAAAGGTACCCAAGAGCCTCCTACAGCTCACTAAGGTTGTTGGTGTCAGGTGCCCCCATGTTGCTGGTGCCAGTGCTTTAGGGGGTCGGCGGGCTGGGGGCTCAGGTCAGAGCCCAGGCCTTCATCCATCTTCATGGGAAAAAAAAGCCTGCTTCTCCGAAAAAACAATTTTAAATTTGACATGATCTGGGCCCCTATGGTCGATACCACCACTGTTCATTCTCCTGGGCCTGTGGTGCAGTGGTGTCACCGGCTGCATGGGTGAGCACTGGCCCTATTGGCATCGTGGGCCCAATGGTGGGAGGCTTGGGTGGGGGGTCAGGCTACCTGGGTCCTGCGTGCCAGTGCCTCATGCCATCTTCTTGCGGTGGCTCCTGATGTCCACAGGGAGTTTTGCACCACCTCACAGTCTGTCCTCTGGGGGAAGCGGGGTGGTGTCTCCTGAGAGCATCTCAGGAACGAGGGGGCTAACGCCATCTAAAGCGCTCTGGCTGTGCTGGTACCCTGTCATGAGCGGTGCTGGCTCCCTGACTGGTGGGGTTTCAATTGGGTGAGGGTGGGTGGTGCTAGCAAGTGCCCTGGGTCCCCGAATCGACACACTAGGAAGAGGTTTGGGCAGTGTGCTGGTCATGTGGGACTGCATGCCCAGAAGGTGATGGCTCTGGCATGGGGTCTAGAGTTGGCGATTGGGGATATGCTAGAAGGACTTCCCCAGGGCCCCCACCTCCTCCTGCAGCTTTGTAGGCAAGGAATGAGGGCGCATGATGGTTCTGCACCGCCTGTAGCACCAATACCCATCCTGAACCCCCTAACCCTCACACACATGTAATTGCATTTTTAGACACCTAGGGTTCAGGGGAAGTGGTGGTGCCGGGAGGTGTCACACAAACCTGATTCCCCACTTGTTTTGGGGCACCTCTGCTCCACTCTCTTCCTCCACCACCACCTCATCACACTCTTTGTGGCTGCTGTCAAGGCAGTGCCCTGGGCTCCTGCTTTTGCTGTCTCGGACGTTGTGCAGGGCAGTCACGTCTCCTATCCACATTGGTGTCCCTTATCGTACAAATGAGCAAACACCCATATTGTATAAATAAACAAACATATATACACACACACACACACACACACACTCTGTACACCCTACAGACACTATCAGATGACAATGTGACAATGTGACAATTGGTAATAATTTATTAGTGCACGTTGATATTTGTTAATTAAATCTGTGCAGCAACAGCTCTAGGACAAGATCTGTGACTAGACTGAGACTTCACTTAGTGTGTTGTTAAATATGCAGGGTCACCGTGGTATAGCGATTATTCCCTTCTTACAGCAAGAATGTTGCAAGTTCACATCCTGGACCAGAAACTGTGTGTGCAAACTCTGTTTCCTCTCAGAGTCCAAAACGTGCATTACAGTCGATTGGGAGACTAAATTGTCGCTTGATGTGAGAGGGAGATTGAATAGTGTGTGTGCCATTTGATGGACTGCCAACCTGTCCTGCCTGCTTTTGATCCTAATGCATAATATGTGTGCGTCTGCACTTTGGTGTGTATGTAGGTCCCTGTGTCTACCAAGACTGAGGCAGTCTTGGGGGTTTGAGTGATCATAGATACATGACGTTGACTGATAGCCCTGCGTGATTGAATGTAGGCTAAAAGAAATACTGGCCACTGGAGAAGCTCTTTGCCATGGATTTTGCCTTAAAGAGAGATAGCTCTGTACTGTATTGGTGTATATTGACCCTCTCACTATCGCCAAAATTGATTTTAGACATCAGATTAGCACAATATTATGATCAACTGTAAATATATGCATTCATACTTTAATGCATTTCACACATAAGGGAATAATACTATGGTTGAGTGCTTCATGCACCCAGAGTTAGAGGTGACGCTGCAAGCTAGTCGAACTAGAGAGCTAGCTCTGTACTGTATTGGTGCCGTTTACAGAAACTAAGAGAACAAAGATAAATACGAATACATAAAAAACTGTGTATTGGCATAATTTGGGAGGGGATATGCTTAGCATTTCATACTTATTTATGAAAAGGTAAATTATTCTCTAAACTATTTTTAGATTGGGCCCTGAAGCTTGCTAGGCAGATAGATAGGTAGGTAGGTGGGTAGGTAGGCTGCACATTTCTTTCTGCTGAGCACCATATAACGCAAGGTTTTATCCACAGATATCAAGCGATAAGACTTGAGACAAAAGGAAGGGGACACCTGAGTACAGGAGGGTTGACAGGAGGGTTGACAGAGCTCAGGAAGTTGACATCTATGCTGCATGAAAAAAGGTTCTTCTACACTGTAGAGAGCATCAAGATTAGGGGATCAATTCATCCTCCTATTCAAGAGGATTGGAAGGTATTTGGAATTTACAGGTATTTGGAGGTGAGCATCACCTCAATGTCCTCCCACTTAATGGAGAATTCTATGCTTTTACATACACCACTCCAGGCATTTCAGTTTTCCTTCCCTTTACTTCTGCACAATAACACCCTAAAGAACTCATTTGTTCTTCAAGGCCAGCTGCAGAGACCTTTGACACCACTGCAGCATTAACAAAAGGTTCCTCTACACTTGGAGGTGAGCATCACCTCAATTTCCTCCCATTTAATAAAGAATGATGCATGTTTACATACAGCATTCTAGCTATGAGAGTTCTCCCTCCTTTTATTTCTGTACAGTAACACCCTGAAGAACTCATTTGGCTTTTAGGGGATCATGGATATCTGCTATCTGCCTGTCAGCTGAGTCTGCTCAGAGACACGCATTCCTCTCCTTGCACATATGACACATTAAAACATAGCCCAAGCAAGATGATGAAACCACTGGCAATGTCTTATTTACCAAAGCCCCTCAGCTGTGTCTGAACAATCTATCCAGCATGATTCGGTGGCATGAAAAGCAAAACATGAAGTAGTGAAGCATGGAGTAGGCTAATTTATTGGGAAAAATGAAACATTTAAGGTCTTGATGTACTATCTGTATTTTTCTGTAAATACATAGGCGGATATTTTTAAAGATAATTCTTTTAATTTCGGCTGTTTTTTGTCAGTGGTCTCCACAGTAATTGATCTGCCTCCATCTTCTCCGACACAGTGCATCCTCTTCTCTTACAGCAACTTACATTATGTCCTTTTTCATTACATTCATAAATATCCTCTTTGGTCTCCCTCTAGGCCCGGAGATTACTAATAGCCAAACAATAGTCTGGGTCTGTCCAGGACCCATATGATCACTGAACTGATCTAAAATTGAAATTTTGTTTTACTTCTGTTTTTTGTCTCATATTTTCCAAGATGGCAGCACAAGTGAAAGCAAACCTGTACATGCCACCATGAGACATTTGAGAAACATTACTAACTAAAATCTGAAACAAGACTGCACAAAAAAAACAATCTAAAAGCCAAATTTTCCATTGTGTTGTTTGTTCCATTGTGGAGGCTGTGAAGGGAAGTTGGAAAACTCAAACTTGACTTTTTTTCTACATTTAGTGGATGCAAAGTAATGTACACACCCATGTTAAAACACCAGATGTGACTTGTGACCAAGTTAAATAATTTCAGAGCTTTTTCCACCCAAGATGACCGTTAACCAAAGCAATGGAAAGACAAACAGAAGTCTTTTATGGGGTGAAATAAAAAGATATATACATATTATATATATATTATATATATATATATATCCAGTAAAACTTCACTATGAGAGGAAAGTTTTCTCGTTTGCTTTTTTAGAGTCCGAGCAGCTAAGTTGCGAGAACCTGTATGTCTGTATGTATAAAATCTGTAGTGTTTCTTTTTATTATTATTATTATTATTTGTAGGCCGCAAAGAACACATTTTTGGGGGCCTCAACATTCTTGACAATTTTCGGCACACACATTGGGATCGGCCAACAGCACCACCTTGAAAAATTTAAATGGCGAGCCCCACTTCTGGGTTTGGCCTAAATGCATGAAACTTGGTGAATTTGTAGAACATACTGAGGCGCATGAAAAATCCTTTTGAAGCCCCGCCCTCAACCCAACAGGAAGTCGGCCATTTTGACACGTTTGTTTTCTCTTTTTGAAGGAGCTGTTCCTAGTGCTTTAACCTGATTGACTTCAAATTAGAGAGACCATGGTGAACAACATTTGTCAAAAGAATTTCTGTAGGTCAAACGGTGTGGTTGCTACGATGTGGCATTTTTTTTCACGCTCTTTCACTTTGAATGGCTCTTATGCCCACATACTTGAGACATACTCATGCCCACATGAGGGCTCCATCCTGAATTACCTAATATCAAGTCACTCATGGTGCTCCCACTGCAATGTGCTCTGTGAAGGAGAGCGGGTCATTGATCATGACACCCAAGTTCTGTGTTCTAACAGGGCAGAGGGAAGAAGAGCCAATTTGGTACTCATATGAGGTGAAATTGTTTGGGGGTATTAGGGGGGTGAATTTCCAGTTTTTGGAGATCAGGAGACCTGTCCCCCCTCCTCTACCCGTCAGACGGGAGGTGTAGCAGTTGGTTGAGAGTGCAGCTGGGGTGGCAGAATTTGGTAAGTCTGTTTCAGATGCATTTGCATACCAATTATCATTTGCCTATGACAAAGTAGAAGAATGTTGATGTGAATTGGTCAAAATTACTAGGGGGAGCTACTTGTGCATTTGGGCCCCCCATGGGCTCTGCCCCATCAAGTGTCAGAGCACTCCGACCTCCATCAGTTTACCAATTTTCATGAAGATATGAGTTCCTTTAAGCTATGAAATCCACACGGACACCATTGGTGATAGGTTTACAGCGTTTGAAATCTACCTTCACCAACTTGTTCAGCATGTATCAAAAGTAGAGTGAAGTTGCTCCAGATAGGGTGCAGCCCCTGAGGACAGTTCCTTAAAAAAAAAAATGTCAAAATTGCAGACTTCCTGTTTGGTTGAGGTGTGGCTTAAAGAGGATTTCTTGTGCACCTCAGCCACGTTTCATGCAGGTTGGTGAAACTCAGAAGTGGGCCTCGCTGTCAGAATTTTTGTAGGTGGCGCAATTTTGTCATGCAATTTTGCTCAGTGCGTTTTGAGCGACTTTGAAATATGAAATGTCACATCACAATGTGCATGCCGAAAATGGTGCATTTTCAATAATAATCTTCTCTTGCTAAGAATAATAATAATAATAATAATAAAAAGAAATACAATAGATTTAGGATTTAGTTTTTGCAGCGTTGTTCCTCGGATCCTAATAATAAATGTTTTTTTGCTTTTACAGGTGCTCAAAGATGCTTACAGGAGCAAATTCAACACAACTCAACTTTATTTTGAGTGCCAGTTCATAACAGATGTTATCTCAAGGCACATTATAAAATGAGCAACAATGTGTACATAGTAAACATCCCCTTAGACCCTTGCAAAGACTGAGGAACAACTCCCAGGAAAACCCCTGACAGAAAAAAAGGAAGAAACCTCAGTGTAAGAAACAGAGGAGGGGCTCCTCACCCAGGACACACAGGCGGGCAGAACCAAAACAGTATACAGTGATACATGGATTGATGGCTAACAATTCATATTATAGCTCAGACATCAAATGAGTCCATAGTAGAAACAGTGCATGCAGCAGGTATAGCCTTGGGGAAAGACAGTGTTGTGGATCAAACTCAGGATTTAAGAGGTCTGGGAGGGGAGAAATCACAACGACTCTGGGGACGCAAGATCCCCGTTCCATATGTTAGTCCTGCGCAATCATGGAATAAGAATAGAGAGGAGGAGATGAAAGGGGGAACGTGTGCTCGATCCACACCCACAGAGAGACCCCTAGCAGTCTTAACCTATAGCAGCTTATGAGGTTAGAGAGGGTGTCTGCCCCCCGGACTGACACTGGTGAATGGCTCCAAAAGAAAGGGCCTTGGTAGCTGAAGGCTCTGGCTCCAAATCTAGACTGAGAGATTCTTGGAACCACAAGTAGGCCTGCATTCAGAGAACGGAGTGTCCGTCGGGTAGTAGGGTTTTATTAGGTCTGAGATATAAGAGGGTGCCAGGCCATGAAGACCTTTATAGACAAGGAGAAGGATTTGGAACTGAATCCTGAGTGGTACAGGAAGCCAGTACAAGGTGGTCAGAACTGGAGAGATCTCTTTCTAGTTTTGTTTTAATACTGACAGAAATTCTATAAAAATAAGGACGGGGAGGCAGTATCAGTATTTGGAAGACAGGAGTGATTGTTCTCACAAGAGAGTGTAAGCAGTGGAGTTCTGAATATATTGGAGTTTATTGAGGGCTTTGAGCCATAGCAAGAACAAGAGTTTTGGCAGCAAAGATGAATGAGGGGTGGCTGTCTCAGTGCTGTTGTTTGATTGGAAACCAATATATTCAAAATATCATTGGAGGTGAGGTGGGTTCTGAGTTAAGAGGCAACAGCACAGTACAGTATTTGAAAGTAATAGACACCAGTGTGAGCCTCAGTAGCTCCTGAGAGGAGCCAACAGATGTTCTACAATGCTGAGATCATTGGCTTGGCCACAGGTTGAAAAGCAGGAACACTGTCTCAGCAAGACCTAGTGTGTTTGCTATTCAAAATCAATGAATCTGCAGAAAACAGACCCTTCTTTGTCTGCACACACACACACACACACACACACACATACACACACACACACACATACACACACACACACACACACACACACACACACACACTCAAAGCTGAGGGCTGATGAGACAGACTGCATGCTCAGCTGTCTATGTCAGGGCTTTATGTGGTGCAGCATTGAAATAATACACAAGGGCCAGAAATGCCTGCAGTTACTGTGGGAGCTGCCCTCATCTATCTACATCTATTTTTTTGTTTGGCTGTCTGCTCGTCTTTCTTATTCAAATACACATACATTTACCATGCACGCACACACACACACACACCATCATCATTATCATCTACTTAAACATCCAGTCTCAGGGCTATTAATCACTAGATATCATTGACCTGGAATGGCGTTATTTGGATGTTGAAAGAATGGCTTGGATGCAGTTAAGCTACTTTTGGCATGTCATTGTTGCCTAGCTATTGCATTTAGTACTATTACTAGCTGCAGTGTAGTGAGGCTTTATTTAATGTTGAGCTAGCTAGCTATAGTTCATACATTACAGGTAAATGCAGCTTTCCCTCCAGGCTATGGAGTCCTTTTGTAGCAACGTGTAATGAAGACTGAATCCTATGGGACCCACTAGTCATCTTTTATCACCTCCAAAAATCGAGGCCTCTCTCTTCACTGGCCGATTCACATAAAACAAGTCCATTTGGTCAAACCATCTCCCATTTTTCAGTCTGAACCACTCTGGCTGTTGTGGTCTTTGGCCACGGCTTCGTAATAACTTTTCAGCTTTTTCAGTTCAATGGCAATCTTCTGTACTACCAGTTACCCACCTTCACCACTACTATTAAGCTGTGTTCTTGGGCAATAACAAAACAAATCTTCCAATATAATAAAAAAAAACAAAAAAAACCAAAAATAACCTTCACCTAAAGAAGCAACAAACAAAGTTACAAGATTCACTTTTGGCTCAAGTAGGCCTATTGGTCAAAAAGCTGTTTTGCTCCTTAAGCTGCTAAACCTGGTTTGAGCTAAGTGGCTGTGAGAGCTAAGTGGCTGTGATTCAGTTTTGTTGTCATCAGCAGCATGACCAAAGGAGTGTTTAAACAGCTTCAAAGAAAAAACACTAAACACTGCGAGCGATATCAACATGACTCTTACAATAATCATAACAATGATAGCAATAATAATAAATAAAATAATGGCACCTCCTCGACAGACCATGCAGTTGCACAAGACCTGATGACACACTGAGTGAAATATTGAAACATTTAACACTTAAATATTTAAAGATGAGTCAGAATTTTAAAACTTCCCCTGGCCATCACTCTCATAGTGACAACATACTCTGGCAAATCGGGTGAAATTGTTGGGTGAAATTGTGGTAGAAATATTGTACACCAATATCATGGTAAAGGCTGAATAAAGATCAATTAGATATGGGACAAATGGTGAGGTTAACTGATACAGAGACACATTACACAATGACCCAAGAAAAGGAAAAAACATGTTTACCTAATCATTGTGGAACATTCAGATCTGGCTCACATCTGACGGGCAAGATCTAATTTCCAGGAGGCCTGACCACTTATATATGAATGTATGTATATACCTGCAAGAGTGTGAGTGTTTGGTGTGTGTGTGTCAGGAGTTTTGGAATTGGGGTTAGGAATTGCTGTAGACACTTTGTGTCAAGTGAGTGTTGGTGGGACGGGCCCCCATGGGAAAAATGGGCCCATTAACCAGGTACTTTTCCTAGTAGAAAACTAAACACTCTACGTGTAATGAGTCTATATGAACAGTTTCAATTTCTGAAATGACTGGCAAGCAAATCACAAAATCCTGAACTTTTTCATAATGTCTAATTTTTTGAGATGCACCTGTAACATCTAAATCAAATATGACCCTGAATTTTCTAGCAGCAGGTTTAATATTAGTGCAGAGTGGACAAAGACTATTTGCAATGAGGTTGGTGTTTGTTCGGGGGACTGAATGAGAATATTTCTAATTTTGAATTGTTGAGTTGAAGGAAGTTGCCATCCAACAGTTAATGTCATTGAGACAGCTTAAAACAGCAGCCAAGCTTTTCAGGTCATGTGCTCTCAGCGGAAAGTATACCTGTGTTGTTTGCATAGTAGTTTCAAAGAGATGTGTTGATGATGATGTGGCCTAGTGGAAACATGTAAATGGAAAATAGAAATGAACCTAAAACTGAACCCTGTGACACATGACTGATAATTTGAGCTGTAGATGATTTATCTATTAATAGTAATAGTAGTAGTTTGTAAGGTATAAAAGGAGGAGGTCCTTTTGAGGAGGTCAGTTAAAATGGTTTGATCTACAGAATTAAAGAATTAAAATTGCACTTGTCCTCCTGTCGACAGGTAATTGATTACCTCGCAGAGGTCAATTTCTGTTCTATGTAATGTGCTAAAACCTAACTGAAACTTCTCTGAAATGTATATACTGTATTGTTATTGTTATGAAATCAAACCTGATTTTTAACATTCACATAAAATATTTTACATAGTCTATTATCATCTCAGAAAGACAAATAACAGGATTTCTGTCTAAACAAGACATGACAGAAATTTGTTCATGCATTTATTTTTAGTAGGTTAGATTATTGTAATGGTGCTGCAGCTCATTCAAAATGCTGCTGTCAGATCTCTGACCAACCAGAAGAGCAAAAGAGGGGACCATGAATCACTGCACTGCACTGTGTGTGTCAAAAGTTTGTTTAAAGTCTACAAGTCACTGATTGTCTGTGCCATAAATATGTCAGAGCTGCTGGATGGGTATGAGGAATCCAGACCCCTCATGTAGTTAGGGACGGGTCTACTTGGTGTCCCCAGGGCCAGAACCAAGCAGGGTGAGCTGCATTTAGCTTCTATGGTCCTCACCTGTGGGACACTCCCTTAAGACCTGAGATGTGGACAAACTGTCAGCTCCTTTTTTGTGCTCTGATTCATTGTTGTTTAAAGACAGGTAATTACATGTATTGTGTGTCCACTTCCACAAACATGTCTTGGCTTAAATCATTATCAGAGCCCCCCCCACACTTGACACCAGAACCCGGTGGAGAAGAAACCAGGGTCCCATAATCCTGTACAACCGTTGCCCGCCTGCCTGCCCGCCTGCGGCTTGCTATGCACCCATTGGGGTAAACCGCTAAATTCTCTAGGTTTTTGTAATGTCTTTAAGCTAGCCTCAGGTGTTTTGTTCCCCCACAAAAACTTTGTAATGCTTGAGTTCAGAGACTTAAACCAAGCAGAGGATGGCTGCATTGGAATCATGGAAAACAGGTGGTTCATTTTGGGAAGAACCATCATTTTTTAAATGGACAGGTTTACCCACCGTGTGAGGTCATCCTCAATTCTCTTCAGCAGTGGCACATAATTCAGCTTTGAGAGTTTTAACAGCCTCTCGGAGACGATGACACCCAGATATCTGATATTCCCCATCTGCAGTGGAAGGGAAAATGTGTTTTGAACATTATTTTCTAATTAAAGGACAGCAGATTTGGAGCAGGAGTAGTCATATGGCTGAGAATTTGACTCAGAGAGGGAGGACTGTGGGTTCTGAAGGAAAAGTAATACATCATCAGCATAGAGACTTATTTTATGGGCAAGGGTTGCTGTTTGAATCCCTTTGATATTTATATTTTGTCGGACAGCCGCAGCCAGTGGTTCAATGAATATACGAACAGCGATGGAGAGAGTGGACAGAGTTGTCTTGTTCCCCTCTGCAGCATGAACCTTGTGGAGGACTGATAGTTGGTCTTTAGAGCGGCACAGGGTGAGTTATATAGATTTTTATCCAAGATATAAAAGAGTCCCCGAATTTGAATTTATACATTGTGGACAAAGGGAAATTCCAGTTAACTCTATCGAATGCTTTTTCTGCATCTAAGGAGACTATTATTGAGTTCAGGATGTGGGTATTTGAATAATCAAGTTAAAAAGTCTGCATTTGTTGTTTGATGATTGTCTGCCCTTGATAAAGCTAGCTAGATCTGTACGTATTATGTGGGGAGTTATCTTTTCAAGTCTTATAGCTAAGACCTTGCATATCAGTTGTCTAGTACAGTCCTAAAGAAGGTGGGTGAGAGAATTGGCCATAACTCTTTGTAGAATTCTGCTGGGCAGCTGTCCGGTCCTGGTGCTTTCTTATTTGGCATCTGACAGACAGTTTCATAGAGCTCCTGCAGCGATATGGGCAGGTCCAGAGTGGAGATCTGCTCTTTATTGAGTGTAGGAAGATCTATAGTATCTAGTGTGTTCTATAGCAGGAGTATAAATTCTTATAAAAGTCCTGAAAGTGTTATTAATTTCTTCAGGGGAGTGAGTTGTTATTCCCGCTGAGTTTCTGATGGAGCTGATTGTTGTTTTCTCTTTCTTACATTTAAATTGGGTTGCTAGAAACTTGCTTGGTTTCTTGCTTAGTTCAAAATTTGTCCAGTGTAGCCTCTGCAGTTGGAATTGGCGTCGATCCTCACCAAGTTTAGAAAATTCAAGCTTGATTTTATTCATGTCTCTAAGAATATGTTCCTTGTGGGAGGCAGCAAAAGCAGACTCTAATGTTATTTTTTGCCGTAGATCTCTTTCCTGAGTTTTTTTTCTCCTCCTGTGTGATGAGTAGGATATTAATTTGCCACACATAACTACTTTTGCTGCCTCCCAAAGGGTACAGGGTGAGACTCCTAGCAGGTCATTAAATTCAAGAAATGCTGTCCACTCTCTGTCGAGGTATTCAACGAACTCCTTGTCTTTTAGCAATGATGTACTAAATCTCTAGTTCCTCATCGGTGGTTTAAGTGTTCTGTTAGTAAAGTGGAGTGAGACTGGTGCATGGTCACTGATGGTCATCACAATGCAAACAAAGGGCAAGGAGCACATGGTAGAGAGAAGGAGAAATGCTCTGTTTACTGTGCAAATTAGGTTAATCTGCGAAAAACCCTGCTCAGACTCTGGGGACAGTGTTGAAAATATGGAATTAATTCCCCATTACTGTCCCTGAATTCCTTGTCCTGATGACAGTTAGTGGGCCATCAATGCAAAACTGCTGGCAGAATGCTTCCACTTCACCTTCCCTGAACAGCTCATCTTCCTCCCACGGCCAGTATTGTGAATAAAGTACCTTTAAATCCTTGATAAGCTTGTTGTATCCTGCATGGTTCGAAATTAACGGTTGTCCGATTGCCTGGGGCATGTAAAAATAACGGGTGGGCCAGTAGAACCTTTTCAGACTTGCCCGGTCAGGCAAGCGCCAATTCAGCAGCTGAATGAGCTGCAAAGTTCTCAGCAAGCTTTTGGAGTATCCAGCCAGAAGAGTTTCAGTAGTCTAGCCTGGAAGTTACAAAGGCATGGAGTAGCTGTTCTGCTGCTGTGTGAAGTGGCAGTATATGCCTAATTTTAGCAATATTGTGGAGGTGAAAGTTGCAGTCCTTGAGATATGATTTAAGTGAGAACTAAATGACAGGTCTTGGACAAAACTAACACCAGTGTCTTAGACCTTTGAGCAGTAACTCATTACATCCAGGACTTAAAATCATCAAGGAGGATTGGAGCTGCTTTAGTTGATTGTGTTCACTTGGCTTAATTGTTCACTTGACTTGATTGATAGATATAATTGGATGTTGTCAGTGCAACAATGGAAATCTATTGAATGATTCCTGATGGTATCGTGCAGAGGGAGCATATATAAAGTGAACAGAGTTGGAGTACAAGCACAGATCCTTTGTCTGGGGACATTGATTATTATTGACACAAACAAACTGATGTTGTTCTGAAAGATAGGACTGAAAGCAATCTAAAGCAGTGCCTCCAATCCCAAGTAGATTTTTGAGGCTCTAGTGTTCTATTTAGGCACTAAGGCACTTATAAAGTGAGCAACAATATGTACAGTGAAGTGAAATAGTGAACACTCCCTGTCTCTAGACCCTTCTTCTGAGGTCTTCAGAAGATCTTATGAAGACCAAAAAGGAAAAAGGGCAGGCCTGGATGAAAGGCCTGCCAGCAAACGTCTGGTGGCCGTCTCTGCCACGGGGCGCAGCTGGGCACAGCCCAAACGAGCGACATGGCAGCTTCTCCGCTGTCCCATGGACCCACCACTTGATGTACAAATCACTGTGGTCGGGTTAGGGCTGCTTGGTTATGGAAAAAATGTGAATTATTTGGGTCAGTATTGAAAATACGATCATGTAACACGATTATTTCACATGGCATTGTTCACATGTTGCATTTTTTAAAGACACCTTTTGACAATTCTTAAATTGAAATTAACATTTAATGTACTTTTTGAACTAATCAAATAAATATATATATATATATATATTTATAAGATCAACTATAAAGTACACTTCTACAATCTCTTGAGAACAAGTAGGCAACATTTGTCGTTCTTTTTGAACTATTACAAATAAAACATTTTACAAATATTTAAATCGGTAGAAAAGTATTCAAGTACAAATGATAACCAGGAATAAAAAACATCAACAATAAAGTGCACTTCCACAATCTTTTGAAAACAAGTACGCAACATTTTGGCAAAATGTATTGAGCAAATTCCAGCTACTGTCACTCAATCCAAGAATATTAAAGGCTGGCCGACTATCAGGCCCCAGCATTACCAGCAATTAAGGTAACTAAAGTGTAAGAAACTAAAAATGATTTCAGTCAAAATGGTGGTAGGGCAAATTGTCAATGTTTTATAGAGTATTTATGTAATGTTTTTCAGTTAACATGATCTGATCGGGATGGTTTTGCCTCCCTTGTTCACCAAACGCTGTAGTTGCCCTCCTGCCCTCTTTACTTGTGCTCTGTTTTTAAATTCCAGCGGTAGGTATCATACACAGCACAGGACTTGCCTCCCTCTGGCTGAGAGAGTTTGTGGCTTCAGGAGGGGCAGTTATGCCCCTCCTGAAGTTAGTCATTCCTCATCATTCAGCTCGCAAGACAAAATAGGAGTGCTTTTTGTTAAACAGAACATGCAAAATATTTTTTTTTCTCAATTGCACTATTTTGGAGATTGTTGGGAGCCAAAATCAAAATTTATTAATTAACAGCCCTAGGTCGGGTGCATTTTGAACTGGGTGGCAGTCGTGGGTGAGGGCCCCAATGGACCAATCCCAGGACAACAACTCAATGGGAAGGAAGGAGCCTGAGCTTGTGTAGGAGGTGGAGCAGTACCAACTAGGGATAGTCGGGCTCACCTCTACACACAGTCTGGGGTCTGAAACCCAACTCCTTGAAAGAGGCGGCACTCTACTACTTTGGTGTTGCCCACACTGTTGGCTTGCTTATAGCTCCGCAGCTCAGCTGCCATGAGTTGGAGTGGAATGAGAGGGTGGCACTCCTCTCCCTTCAGGTGGGGGGTAGGTCTCTCACTGTTGTCTCGGCTTACGGGCTGAACACCAGAAGTAAGGGATGCCGTCAAGCTGAAGGAGGAGCCTGGTTGGTTCGGAGGACTCCTGAGACAGCTGACGGATACTGGCAGGCAAGCGGATGGCAGCTTGAGCAGAAAGAAATTCTGGCAAACCATCCCACGCTTCAAGAGGGGGAAGCAGTGTTCCACCAGAACTGTTTACAGTGAAAGAGGGGAGCTGCTCACCTCGACAGGGGACATCGTCGGGTGGTGGAGGGAATACTTTGAGGAGTTCCTCAATCCCACTGAAACGCCTTCCCTAGAGGAAGCAGAGGCTGAGGCAGAGGTCTAGGCGTTCCTGCTGAGACTGCTGCCCTCGTGACCCGGCCCTGGATAAAGTGGAGGAAAATTAATGAATGGATGTTTCAGAAAGAAATCACCTGCCCCGCTTTAAGACAAAAATCTGAAAATACATAAATTGCACCTAGACAGCATGGAGGTGTGGGTAATTTGTTTTTTTTAATTGATTTAAGAATATTAAAGAACAATTAAACACAAAGCTTCCACAGAACATGACAGAAAACATGCTACTACGTTGCCCCACATACTATTCACATACCATTCTGTCCTACAAAGAAAATTGTGGCATAGAGTTGCTCCAGGTAAAACGTCAGAATGTAGTCTGTTCTTTATAGGGCACAGGTAGCCATGTAACAAGCTCTCTCTTCTGTCTTCCATCTCTCCTGTGTGCAGGGTGCTTGAGGGAGTGATGTCGACAGGCACGGTGCAGGATGGTGAGGCCGTGGCGCCCATTTATGTGTATGAATCCAAGGTGCATTGCTCCAATGTGTTGCTGAGCCTCGAGGAGCAGCGGCAGCAAGGCATCCTGTGTGACCTCACTGTGCTGGTGGAGGGCAGGGAAGTGCGTGCACACAGGGCTGTTCTCGCTGCCAGCAGCCGCTACTTCCTGCAGGCCCTGCTAGGCCACAGCGGATCACCGGGCAAAGCTGAGGAAATCATTAACCTGCCAGACAAGGTAAAGTTCCACTATGGGAGCTCAGAAGAAAAAACAAAATATTCAGGGACTTCCTTAGGGAGTGGTCTTTTGATATTTTTATAATCCACACTTTTAACGTATGTGACAAAGATTTGAGAGATGTGGACTTTGATAAGGGTTGACACTTACATCTGTCAAATATCATGCCTCTTAGAGCCCTTTTTTGACAAAGTGAATCTGTATTAAAAAAAAAAAAACATCCCAAAAAAACCCCAAATCCCTCTTAAGCCTACAAAACCCCTAAATTACTCTGGATGCATGTCCATTGTAGAACGCCTGCACTGCATGTTGGCTCCGTGGTCTGCTGTCTGTCAGAACCCACTAGTTGCATTGGTGGTGCATGAGGACCCATCAGATATATGAAGGATTTAGTTTGTAGTTGTAGAGTTGTAGGGTAAGTTGAAGTGCAGGGAAATATGATCCACCGTGATTATGATACCAGTTGGACAGTCCAATATGCTAATTAGGAGCTGACTCAAACAGGCAACATTCACGTTGAGATTATGCTGCGAAGTGCTCCAGTGTCCAGCAAAAATAGAAGCTCTGCCTATTTGCTGCAAGAGCTCCAGAGTGTCACAGCCGTGATGGTGATGGAATGCAGTTGACTTTAATTAAAACATGTGGGACTGCAGATACAATGCACACCTGCCTCGTGGAATTTGTGGGTTATGCTTCTCCTGCAGTGACACAAAGCAGTTCTCTGCCAAAATGCTAAGGGGAGTGTATTTTCAGAAGAATCCTTTGGTGAAATTGCCTGAAATGTGTTTTAAAACAATGTGTTTAATTTATCTTGCAATACTCATGACAGTGCAGGTGTGGTACAAGTAACTGTCCAATAAATGATGCTGTAACAGGACATACATCCCTGTTTCCCCACAACACTTTTAAAACATGTATCAGGTGTATCATATCTATGAAGCCTGACGGGGTTATGTAGGTCAACATTAACCAATTGCAATGGAGTAATTTAAAATTTTTATTGGCTGTTTTTGGTTGTGCTCCCTTACAGGCTGTGGTTCAATCATTGTTTGAAATGTTCACTTTTATTTCTGTTCTCCATGTGACAAGTTTGGGTAGTGAAGATTCGTTAGAACCAGATGTAGCAAGTTGTATATTAATGCAATCCAGCCTCTGCTAGTACTGTTATTAGTAATAATTTCCTCTAAAGGTGTTAGTGTAGGAATTGCTGATGACTTGTTTTGCACAGCAGAAATAAAGCTCTGCAATTGAAAATGTTTCTTTGGGATATTAAATGTATAAGAAATTATAAATTTAAAAGATAATAAAAAAGATAATAAACGATAAAAAAGATAATAAAACATCTTCCTTTCACAGGTCAGATATTTTACTTAGCAGTTTTTTGCCCACATTCTGAACCCAGCATCCAGCTTGCCCAGTTTAGATGAGAAATTATTCCAAATTATGACAGGGAATTTAATATCTTCATGTGCTTCTTTACCTCACACCACACGTTAACAATATTCAGTATTATGGAATGAACTGTATTTTCTCGTAGGTATTTTAATTCAGTTGAATGCAAACATAAATGTAGTGGTATTTGAGCATATTGTGCTTCTACATCCATCCATGCAGCCATATTGACATTTGAAAAATAGAGTCTCAAGTGGTCAACTGTGCTATGAGGCAGTACCAATAAACGTTTGGACATTTCAACCCCCCTGCATCAAACGGAAGATATAACAAAGATTGACGAATTTGGGGGCCTTCCTCATTGAAAAGAAAATTTTCTAATGAGTGGTGTTATTTTCTCAAACATTCCACCAGGTGGCATGGTGGAATATTTTGGTTGTATGTTCATATTGAAAATATTTATTATGCCTATCAAGGATAAAGATAATGGCATCCATCTTTGTAAGGATTTATATACTGACAGGTTCGTAATTTATTCATGATATGTTTTGTAGTTTGTATCCAGAAAGATCACCAAACAGACCAAGTAATCTAGTAATGCAGGTATGGAGGCGTTTTAAAAATAAAATTGATCTGCGAACAGTGTTTTTCTGTGATCTTTGTCACCAATTGAAATTCCTTGTATGTGAGTGTCAGCCAAGTCCGGCCAGGGATTTCATCCCATTGACCTCATATTGTATAAGCGTCACTTAAATGGCTTTGTGATGTTGTGATGTTCTGAAGAGCTTTTCTCTATGTGAAGTGGTGTGGCCGTATGGCGTAGTTAATTCTGATGCACCATTGTGTATATTCCAGCGGCTCTCTCCAACATACGTAATCCTAACTTCTTCATTTCAGTTTCTGGACATGATAAGAGTTCCACGCCTCATGTTCTCAGAAGTCATCTCACTCATGGTGCCCCCTTGTGAAAATAGGAAATGACAAATCTTAAATTGACAGGCACCTACCCCAAACTCTTAATCTAAGTGTGACTGCATTAATAAGATTTATGTTTCAAAATGTATTTTAACAGTGTGTTTTTTTGACAAATTAACAGTGAACATGAATGCATAACCTTGTGTCAGGATGAATTTTAGTTCTCTTAAAAGTACAATTTCTTGGTTAAGTTCCTGAAGTAAATGTAACATGTTGCTGTCAATCCCTATCAGCCTCTGCCTCGGCCGGATTAGTTTGTGGAGAGAAAGAGTTTTGTTGCAGAGGAGAGAGACTGTTATTATCACTGAATAACAGGCATGCCGCTTAGCTCAGCAGTTGCCAGTACCCTGATGGGCGAGGATCCACTGAAAGTTGCTTGCAGATTTGTTTTCGTTGTTGTGACTATGATCTTAAGACACTAGATGGTGGTATTCTAGCTCATTGTACATATTCCACCAAGTTTTCTGAATATGATTGTCTATCCAATATGTGTATTGTGCTTTTTGATATCGTGTTAATGATTAATTTGTGATATATTGTGCAGCTCTAATGTCTAACAAATTATTTCAAAGTAAAATTTGAATATGTTTGTCAGAATAAATATGACTGCTAAATGATGATACTGAACATGGAGTACAGCTCCTCATGGCTGCTCTTTGTCCATTTGAAAATATATCTGCACAGGAGGCAGCAGCATTTGCTAGTGTGTGCTGACAATAGGATTACATGCTCACAGTATGTAAGATGTGCACATGAACAGTATAGGGAACAAACAGAGCAGTGCACACCCACAATGTCCTGTATCATAGCATTGTGTGAACAGATAGAACCACTCTTAAGGAAGCAGGGGAGATGAGAGCTTGCAGGATAAGTGAGAAGCAAGCAATGAAAAGCAAATATTCACATTCATTTAAAAATTTCATCAGTTTTCATCTTCAACTTTTAGTGCCAGTTCTTATCAACATTATCTCAGGGCACGTTACATGAGTAAACAAACAACATATACAGAGTAGTAATACAGTAAACACCTCTTGCCCTAAAACCCTTGCATCGGCTGTGGAAAAACTGAGAACTGAGAAGAGTACGGGGAAGGCAGAGCCAGGGGGAGGGGTTTTATCGGGACTCTCCCCCACCATGAGGGGCTGTGGAGGACGTGGTGGAGGGGGGGATAAAGTGTTGCCATGGTCCAGCTAGCTCCAGGCTCTTGGGAAGTGGGGCCAGGCCAGCCCAAGCTAGCCTTGAGACAGCCAGTCAGGCTACAGCCTACCCAGCACCAGCCACCCCATGACCGACCCAGGCCAGCCCGGCCCTGCACCCTGGAGGCCAAGACCGTCTGAGCCTCACCCACAAGGAGTGCAGTCCCTTCAGTGTACCTGGGGACCCCCTGGCCCAACTTGTAGCTGCATATCTAAGACCCAAGGTCTAACTATTGGCTTAAAAATAGCAAGGGCTTCAACCCTACCCTTGAATGTATAGAGGGTGTCTGCCTCCTGGACTGAAATTGGTTGATGGCCAAACCATGAAGAGCTCTGTATATTAGGAGAAGGAGAATTTTTAACTGAATGCTATGTGGTGCAGGAAGTCAGTGCAGAAAGGCCAGAACAGGAGAGAGATGATCTCTCCCCATACCATAGTTTTTGTCAGAACATGTGTTCTGAATGAGCTGCAACATTCTCAGAAATATGTTTGGGTATCTAGCAAAGTAACAAAGGCATTGACTATCGCCTCTGAAGCTTATCACTATTTTAAGTGTATAGAGCCATTATTGTAGCAAATCTATTTACAAACGTTAGTGAAGTGTTGAAAGACTCTCTCTCACTCCGCTTGTGTGTGTGAAATAACAGTAAACAAAGGCATATCTAATTGTGTTTTCTGTATTTGTGCAGGAATGTGAACATTCATTTGTGTTAATCCCAGAGAGGGGGCTTTGTCAGGTGGGAGAGAGTTGGAGAGAGCTGGTGGGGCAAAACTGAAGGCCTGATTGTAGTGGTCATAGTGGTGAATGATTTGGCCTGCTAGTGCATTGGGTCAAGGCGGGGCCTGTACTACTCATGATCTGTTTAAGTGACAAACATAATTGGAGTTGTATGCTTTTGTCCTCATCAGATAGTATATGTCTTGTTTTTTTTATCTAGTGTTGTGGAAATATTCTTCATATGTCTGGGAAAATCAAAAGGCAAGACTGGAACATGTACCAAGTGTTTATTCTCTGCAGCGAAGGAAGATTCACACTCTGACCACAGCCAGTGGATCAGAGAACTACTTGCCTGAGGAAGGGTCACAATGCATTTTATCCTGACCTCCAGGAACACACCCCTAAGTGTGAAAACCATTTGGTCACAATAAACAAGTTGTCAGGAGCTGAGCAAGTCTTGACAATGGGTGTCCTGTGAGCAGGGCAATTTCATAGGCATAACAATGGACATGTTTAGGAGCAGGGGAATGATCTTATAGTGAAGTTCTTGAGTCTTTGATGGCTACAGCACACAACTCAACTTTATTTGTTTTAAGTGCCATTTCATAACAGCTGTTATCTCAGGGAACTTTACAAAGAGAGCAACAATGTGTACATAAGGGGAAACCCCTGTCCTTAGACCCCCGCAAAGCCTGAGGAACAACTCCCAAGAAAAACCCTGACAGGGAAAAAAGGGGAGAAACCTCAGGGTGAGAGACAGAGGAGGAGATCCTCACCCAGGACGGACAAGTGGGCACGAGCAAAACAGTACTGATGGCTAATAGTGCAGAATATGAATAAATAAAATGTTGAATCAGTCCAGAGTAGAAGGCTGGAGGAACCGCAGTGGGAAGAGCTGGGTAGAGGGATGGAGTCCTGGATCCACCTCAGCATCTATGCAATCTGGTAGGGAAAAAGACACAGACACTCTGGGGACACCTAGTATGTCAGTATGTCCATATGTTAGTCCTGCATAGTCACGGAATCGGAAAGGAGAGGAAGAAGTGGTGGAGGAGGTGAGGGAGGAAGAGGAGGAGGAGGTAAAGAACAGATAGGGAGAGACCAAGAGGAAAGTTAGAGGGAACGTGAACCCGATTCTCACCCACAGAAAGAGCAGAGAAGATGGAGCTCAATGTGCCAGGGACCCCTGGCAGACTCAACCTATAGCAGCATATCTAGGATTTATGGTATATCTGTAGGCTCTGTCAAAAAGGGTTTTTAACCTACTCTTGAAGGTAGAGAGGGTGTCTGCCTCCTGGACTGAAACTGGTAGCTGAAGGCTCTGGCTCCAAGTCTAGACTTAGAGATTCTTTGAATCATAAGTAGGCCTGCATATAGAGAACAGGGTGTCAATAGGGTTTTATCAGGTCTGAGATATAAGAGGGTGCCAGACCATGAAGACCTTTATAGACAAGGAGAAGGATTTTGAACTGAATCCTGAATGGCACAGGTAGCCAGTGCAAGGAGGCCAGAACTGGAGATATATGATCTCTCTTTCTAGTTTTTGTCAGGACATGAGCTGCAGAGTTCTCAGCGACCTATTGGAGCTTCCAGCCAGTAAAGAGTTGCAGTAGTCCAGCCTAACAAAGGCATGGACCAGCTGTTCTGCTGCATGGAGAGGGAGTAGGTGTCTTATTTCCGCAATGTTGCGGAGGTGGAAGTAGGCAGTCCGCGAGATAAATTTTACGTGGGAGCTAAAAGACAGGTCTTGATCAAAGCTAGCACCTAGGTTATTTACAGTGGTGGCAGGAGGAGTTGCAAATCTACGTTGTAGTGCTATGGTATCAGATATAGAGTCATGTAGGTGTTTTGGACCTATGAGCAGTAACTCTGTTTTTTCAGAGTTGAGAAGGAGGAAATTAACAGTCAAGCCTTAACTAGCTCACCATTGAGTGTCGTCAATCTATAGAATGATGATATCACCTAGAGGGAGCATATATAAAGAGGAAAGAACTGGACCGAGCACAGATCCTTGTGGAACCCCGTGGCTGACTTTAGTACTTGGAGATTGGTTATCGTTGACACAAACAAACTGATATTGATCTGAAAGATAGGACCGGAACCAGTCTAAAGCAGTGCCTCTGATTCCAAGTTTATATTCCAGTCTCCTTAGTAAGATCTGATGGTCAACTGTAACAAAAGCAGCACGAAGATCTAACAAGACAAGCACTGAAACAAGACCAAGGTCAGACGCCATTAAGAGGTCATTAGTGACTTTAACCAGTGCAGTCTCAGTGCTATGATTCATTCTAAAGCCAGACTGGAAGGACTCATGTGACGAAGTGGACTGGTAAATGCCACTTGTCAAGCACATGTTTTCTGGCATTGTATGTCTACGTCTTGTTCAGTTTAGTTGTTTAAGTTAGCCAAGAGTCTCACATTTTAGTGCAATTCACATAACTATCGCGGGTCTGTTTGTGTTTACAGTATATTTTGTTGAGATGGTTATGACCATTAAAATCTGGTTAAACAGTAATGACAATAAACATGTTTGATATTTCAGTTCCTTTTATTCATATGTTTCCAGCAGTTTTCCTGACTTGAGTTAAAATGATTTCATTTGTTCTTATCTCCTTACCTGTGCACGTAGCCATTGTGGGGGGAAAGGGAGCCGCCCCTCAATTCCCAGTCTTTTATGTACTCGATGACATCATCGATGATGGCACGGGAGCTACCATATTGGAGGGGATCATGTATCGGTGCTGTGACTTATATTATATGTAGCTCTCTGCTGACCAGTAGAGATTTTACATGGGGCAAGTTGTTAGGCCTTAGTTTTATATTGGAATTACTGGCAGTGAGCATTCTTTGTGTCCATTGTGTGGGGGAGTAGAATTGTTGAAAGTATTGGTCCCATAGTTGTGAATGCTATGGTCCAAGGGAGGTCTGCTGAGAGACAGGCAAGGATTTAGTCAGAGGCCTGACTAAAGACCATGTGCAGCCATTTTGAAGTTTTTGTAAGGTTATTTAGCCTCAGTTACTTTTGTTAATACTATGTTTGCTTTGTTTTTATTTTTCCTGTTTTTCCATTTTGATTTTGATTTTTGTTTTTTGTTTTTTTTGCACATTTCCTGGGAGCACTTAAAAGAAAATGTCCACCAAAGGGACCTTTGCTTGAGGCCTCTGGGTCTGCCCTCTATTTCCTTTATAACCCAAGGTGATGCTATCTTACAACTCAAATAAACTACTGTTATTAAGGTGTTCACAGAGCTGGTTGGCAATGATTTTGGCTACAGGGCTGAAAAGAAACCTGGGGTTATGCTTATTTTCCTCAATTAGAGCCTCTGGCATTACACAGAGGCAGCCTGTAAGTCTTCAGACTATCTTTCCAGGTTCGAAAAATATTGTTGTTTTTCAACCCGTTCTCATCCCAACGCGTCAAATACCGACTATTTGTCACGCCCCTAAGCGTTGCATATGGACGCCAAGGGTACCCTTCCGCGTCTGTTTATTGACGCTCCGGGTTTTCCATTCACTCTCATGCAAACCCCAGCTCGGCAGGACGGGACGCTGAGAGCAGAGGCTCCAGCCAAAGCCCCTAAACGTCAAATAGAAACGCGGAGGGTAGAAATCCGCGTCCGGATTTGACGCTGCGAGTTCTGCATTGACTCTCATGCAGACCCCGGCTCGGCAGGACGGGACGCTGAGAGCAGAGGCTCCAGCCAAAGCCCCTAAACGTCAAATAGAACCGCGGAGGGTAGAAATCCGCGTCCGGATTTGACGCTGCGAGTTCTGCATTGACTCTCATGCAGACCCCGGCTCGGCAGGACGGGACGCTGAGAGCAGAGGCTCCAGCCAAAGCCCCTAAACGTCAAATAGAACCGCGGAGGGTAGAAATCCGCGTCCGGATTTGACGCTGCGAGTTCTGCATTGACTCTCATGCAGACCCCGGCTCGGCAGGACGGGACGCTGAGAGCAGAGGCTCCAGCCAAAGCCCCTAAACGTCAAACAGAACCGCGGAGGGTAGAAATCCGCGTCCGGATTTGACGCTGCGAGTTCTGCATTGACTCTCATGCAGACCCCGGCTCGGCAGGACGGGACGCTGAGAGCAGAGGCTCCAGCCGTCCATTCACTCCCATAATAACCCGGTCACGCGAAGCATGACGCCGCTTACTACTGTCTCATTGAAGAACCGAGTATCCTCTGCCCGGAAGTGTTTTTCTCACTATTTTCTCACTATTTGTACACTTTGTCCCGAGAATATATCCACTGACACGTTAAACAAGGCCAAAATGTGAGATACCTGGCTAAATAACTACGTAAATAATGTGAATTTATACTAAAACAACAATGATAACAGTGGATAAATTGGATTTCAACAGACTGTTTACATTTACTTTGGACCCGCCCCCCTCACGTGTGCGGCGTGTTACCATGGAAACGAAAGGACGGCGTTGCTTCAGGTAGTCTCGTCAGGGTTTCCCCAAAAAAATGTATACAGACTTTAAATTATTGTAAAGTAAACGTCAATTAAAATGCATTTAATTTTCAAACTGTAATGGAATTTCTAAACATTATTTTTATTTGTTTTTTTATCATCTAAAGTCTATGCCATGAGACCTACAAAAGTCACCGAATTAATTGCAGCTACTGAAAGTGAAATATGCAAATAGAGAATTGTGTGCAATCCACATTGTCAGCAGTGACTGGATTAAATTATTGATTATGATTATTATTATTATTATTATTTGGTCGTTCTCCGTCTCACAGAGAGAGACAGACAGAGAGAGACAGAAATATGTCATGTTTATACATATTTCTTTGAATATTGACTTGGTATATGAGAATCTCTGAGCTCTGATGAGAAGATTGAAAGATTGATGAGAAGAAGAAATTGTGGTCAGGAACCTTGGAAGCTTATTATAGATTTTGGGGCCTGCTTGAACGGTGTTGCTTCTGACCTCCCCATAAACATTCTAAAATGTCATCCTCATTGCTCAAAAAATCTATGGAGGGCTGGTTCTTGCCATAAGTGTTATGGGCAGTCACATGGAGCGCCATCTGCTGGAGGGGTGCTGTCATGTCACCCTTGGCATGTCCTTCAATTGTGTATGGCCCTCTCAGACACTTTCTGAGGTAGTAGGAGCCTGAAACTCAGCACGATGGATGCTCTTGACCTACTATTGAACATAGTAAAATTTCAGCCATTTAGCTCAAAGTGTTGAGGTGGAGTCCCTGATTGAACAATGAGAGGGTCTAAAAGCTATAGCAAACTAGACCATCAGATTCTGAAGGCCAATCTGGAGGAGATCTCTTTCTAAAGGTGCTGTGAATCTGACATTTTAGTATGTTGTAGGGGGCCCCTGGACAAGATGATATGTGTTGGTTTGGTCCTGATTGGAGCCATACTTTTCAAAGGGCGGGGCTTTGAACGTTCGCCATTTCCCACCTTTGAGGACTTGCCACGGTCTCAAAAATACACCAAATGGCCTGAAACTCAGTCTGCAGACCCCATAGCGGACCTGGAACAGATCCTCCGAGCCCTGCCTCCATAGACCCTTGGGGGCCCTTGGGGACGCAAAGTTGCTCTAGGAAGGTGCTATTAACTTGGAGGCAGCAGATCCTAATACAAGACCTTCTGACAAGTAACATAAACAAAAACCAGAAGGAAATTCCAAGGGGAAGGTATTTTTCTCTCCCCTCCTCCCTTTTGACTCAGACACATTGGGACTACAAACAAAATGGCGGAGCACATGAGTGTGTATTGCAATGTAGTTCATTTTTGGTTAAGGCTTCAGGGGGTTCAGAAAACCTCTTTCTAAGAAATATATATAACTACAACATATATATTTATTTAATGTGACACAGTACATTATGAATCATAAACATTTACATTTATTAGAACTAGTGTAGAACTAGTAGACACTGCATAGCCAGCTTATCATGTGCGGCGCGGCTATGACGTCATGAAAAAGTGCGGCGTGGTGGCTGCTGGGAGTTGGAGTTGTGTCAGAGTGAAAACGTAGTAAACCATAATAAACAGTTGTGGGGTTACCTCTCCAATAGTCTCGGTTCCTGAGTTTTTGGCAGTCATAAGAGCAGTTCAAGAAACCCTACACCTCGGACGCTTCATTAGTTTAGTTTCGATTCCTGCCTCAGTCTGCAAATAGTAAACACTCACTTTGTGTCGCAGACTGAAGAGGGTGCATTCAAAGTCAAAATTGCTTCAGCAACGTTTGAAAACCACTTCCTGTGCTTTTTTGTTTATTTGTAAGAACTAACAAACAAAAGATCATATCCACTCACTGAAGGAATAAAAGGAGACTATAAGGAAGCGAATTATGTCGGCACAAATGCGAAGCGAAACAACCCTTTCGTTTCCATGGTAACACGCCGCACACGTGAGGGGGGCGGGTCCAAAGTAAATGTAAACAGTCTGTTGAAATCCAATTTATCCACTGTTATCATTGTTGTTTTAGTATAAATTCACATTATTTACGTAGTTATTTAGCCAGGTATCTCACATTTTGGCCTTGTTTAACGTGTCAGTGGATATATTCTCGGGACAAAGTGTACAAATAGTGAGAAAATAGTGAGAAAAACACTTCCGGGCAGAGGATACTCGGTTCTTCAATGAGACAGTAGTAAGCGGCGTCATGCTTCGCGTGACCGGGTTATTATGGGAGTGAATGGACGGCTGGAGCCTCTGCTCTCAGCGTCCCATCCTGCCGAGCCGGGGTCTGCATGAGAGTCAATGCAGAACTCGCAGCGTCAAATCCGGACGCGGATTTCTACCCTCCGCGGTTCTATTTGACGTTTAGGGGCTTTGGCTGGAGCCTCTGCTCTCAGCGTCCCGTCCTGCCGAGCCGGGGTCTGCATGAGAGTCAATGCAGAACTCGCAGCGTCAAATCCGGACGCGGATTTCTACCCTCCGCGTTTCTATTTGACGTTTAGGGGCTTTGGCTGGAGCCTCTGCTCTCAGCGTCCCGTCCTGCCGAGCCGGGGTCTGCATGAGAGTCAATGCAGAACTCGCAGCGTCAAATCCGGACGCGGATTTCTACCCTCCGCGTTTCTATTTGACGTTTAGGGGCTTTGGCTGGAGCCTCTGCTCTCAGCGTCCCGTCCTGCCGAGCTGGGGTTTGCATGAGAGTGAATGGAAAACCCGGAGCGTCAATAAACAGACGCGGAAGGGTACCCTTGGCGTCCATATGCAACACTTAGGGGCGTGACAAATAGTCGGTATTTGACGCGTTGGGATGAGAACGGGTTGTGTTTTTGGTCAAATGCCATTTCCTCTCTAATTTACGTGCTAGCTGCTTTAGATGGCGAGTTTCTGGCGTATACCAGGGGGCCGATCCTGGTCTAGAGATAATCCTTTTAGTTAGGGGTGCAGCCGAGTCGAGAGTCTCGTGAAGGGAAGTAACCAAGCTATCAGCAAGATGATGAATGAAGAAGGGACTCTGGCTTTTGTAGCAGAGAGGTGATGTAGCCCCCAAGAGACAACGGAATAGCTTCCTCAAATTTTGCTAAGACACTGTCAATTAAGTGTATAGATGCTGCTATTCTTTCTCACGACCGACTAGAAGGAAGTTGAAAGTAAATAAAGAGTGGTCAGATATTACTGGGTTAGGGGGAGAAACGGTCAGGTGTTTAATTTCAACACCATAAGAATAAGGTCCAGGGTGTGATTAAAACGGTGTGCACATGCACAAATTAAGTGCAAAAAGCTTGTGCTTTTACTAGTACTAAAAACTAACTAATACTAAAAATAGTGTACTAGTAGATAGTAGATAGTTGGTAGTGCAAGAGCCAGTAGTAAGAATTTTGTAGCAAAAAGTCAGTAATAAGACTTTAGTAGCAGAGTATTAATAAATATTATGGGTGAAGATGTGTGCAGTTTGCATACTACAATGTCATTTCTGTGGGTCAGGGTCCAGAGTGATTCCTTGTGTGTAGGGGGGGTGGGGCAGGTTCTTGACACCAGCCAGTCTGGTGGCTCTGTTTGCAGAGGCTGGGGATGGGGAGGGGAGAGAGCAGTCTCACAGCCTGGTGGATGAAACTGTTGGTGAGTCTGGTAGTGCGGGAGCGGAGGCTCCTGTACCTCTTACCAGAAGGCAAGAGGTTGAACAGGTTGTGTGCAGGGTGGCTTGCATCGCTCACAATTGTGAGCGCTTTGCGGGTGAGGTGGGTGATGTATATGTCTTGCAGGGATGGGAGTGATGCACCAATTATCCTCTCAGCTGTTCTCACTGTGTGTTGTAGAGTGTTCCTACTGTACTCAGTACAGCTTCCCCCCCACACAGTGATGCAGCTGGAGAGGATGCTCTCTATGGTTCCTCTGTAGAATGTGGTCATGGTGGGTGGTGGAGCACTTGCCCGCTTGAGTTTGCGCAGGAAGTAGAGGCGTTGCTTTCTTGGCCAGTGATGCAGTGTTGGTGGTCCAAGAGAGGTCCTCACTGATATGCACCCCCTGGAATTTGGTACTGCTCACTCTCTCCACTGCAGCACCATCGATGGTCAGTGGGTGGTTTTGGGTGTGGCCTCTCTGGAAGTTGACAACAATCTCTTTCGTCTTGCTGACGTTTAGCAGGAGATTGTTGTCCTTGCACCATCTGGTCAGGAGCTCGACCTCTTCCCTGTAGTGGGTCTCATCGCCCTTGGTGATGAGCCCCACCAGTGTTGTGTCGTCCGCCAACTTCACAAGGTGGTTGGAGCTGTGGGTGGGTGTGCAGTCATGTGTCAGCAGGGTGAAGAGCAAGGGACTGAGCGCACAGCCTTGTGGGGCCCCTGTGCTCAGGGTGATGCTGTTTGAGGTATTGTTGTCAACACGCACCGCTTGAGGCCCCTGGCTCCTCTTCCTCCCTCTCCTCCCCCTCTCCTTTGTTATCTTTCAATTTATTTTTATTTTTATTTTTATTTATATATTTATTATTATTATTTTCTTTTTTTTTATTTATTTATATATATATTTTTTTATTCTTATTTTAATTTTTATTGATATTTTATTTTTTAATTCTTAATTTTCTTTTTATTCTTATTTTTATTTTTCATTTTACTATTCATTTTATTTTTCATTTTTCATTTTATTTTTATTATTTTTATTTTTCCCTCCCGACTTCCATCAACGCTGAGCTGGATCCAGGACCACCTCTACCCGGCTCATCTCACTGCGGTTCCTCCTGCCTGCTACTATGGACTGATTCAATTCAATTCATTGATTTATATCCTGAACTGTTAGCCATCAATAATGTTTTGTTTGTGCCCGCCTGTCCGTCCTGGGTGAGGATCCCCTCCTCTGTCTCTCACCCTGAGGTTTCTCCCCTTTTTTCCCTGGCAGGGTTTTTCTTGGGAGTTGTTCCTCAGCCTTTGCGAGGGTCTAAGGACAGGGGTTTTTTCACTATGTACACATTGTTGCTCTCCTTGTAAAGTGCTCTGAGATAACAGCTATTATGATATGGCACTTAAAACAAATAAAAGTTGAAGTTGAAGTTGAAGTTGGCTAAGGAAATCCAGCAGCCAGTTGCAGAGGGGGGTGCTGAGGCCCAGTTTGTCCAGTTTGCTGATGAGTTGCTGTGGTATTATGGTATTGAATGCTCAGTCGAAGTCTATGAACAGCATTCTCACATATGAGTCTTTCTTGTCCAGATGAGTGAGAGCTGGGTGGGGGGCAGAGGAGATTGCATCCTCTGTAGACCGTTTTGCTCTGTATGCAAATTGGTTTGGGTCCAGAGTGGGGGGAAGGGTGGATTTGATGTGTGACATGACTAGCCTTTCGAAACACTTCATGATGATGGGTGTCAGTGCCACTGGACGGTAGTCGTTGAAGCAGGACGGGGATGATTTCTTTGGCACAGGTATGATGGTGGCTGCTTTGAAGCCTGATGGGACAATGGCTTGTCTCAAGGAGCTGTTAAAGATGTCTGTGAAGACATCCTTCAGCTCCTCAGCGCAGTCCTTCAGCACTCTGCCTGGGATGTTGTCCGGACCTGCTGCTTTTCGGGGGTTGATGGTGGAGAGTGTCTTCTTCACACTGGCAGCAGACAGGCACAGCGGCTGTTCATGCGGAGGTGGTGGTGCTTTCTGTAGTCGAGTGTTGTTCTGTGCTTCAAAGCGTGCAAAGAAGTTGTTCAGATTGTTGAGCAGAGTGGTGTCGCTCTCACAGCTTCGCGGCATAGGCTTGTGGTCTGCGATGGCCTGGATGCCCTGCCATAAGCTGCGTGCATCTTTGCTATCTTTGAAGTGGGTGGTAATCTTGTGCGTGTAGTCTTGTTTTGCTTTCCTGATGCCATAGAACAGATCGGCTCTCGCTTTTCTCAGGCCTGGTTCGTCCACAGCTCTGAAGGCCTTGTCTCTGGTCTTCAGCAGTTTGTGGACGTCCCCTGTCAGCCATGGCTTCTGGTTAGCTCGGGTGGTGATGCTCTTCATGTGGGTCACATCATCGATGCATTAGGAAATGTAGGAGGTCACTGTGTCTGTGTACTCCTCAATGTCTATTTTGTTGTTGCAAGTAGCTGCTTCTTTCAACATTTCCTAGTCAGTTGACCCAAAGCAGTCCTGGAGAGCAGAGGAGGCCTGCTCTGGCCTTTTTGTGTGGGTGACTGAGAATAAGGAAGCACAGAGGAGTGTGCTACACTGCTCATATGGCTCCTGGTCACAACTCTGAGTCAGGTTGGGGGAGGACTAATGCACTTGGCCAGATTGCTAGAAAGTTGGGCTGCTCCTTCCAATGTGGGGTGGATGCAGTCCCTCCTAATGAGATCAGGTCTGCCCCAAAAAGTTTGCCAATTATCTATAAAGCCCACACCATTTGCGGGACACCAACTCGATAACCAGCGGTTAAATGAGGATGTACAGCTAAACATGTCATCACTTGTCAGGTTGGGGAGGGGGCCGGAGAAAACTACGGTGTCCGACATTGTTTTGGCCATTGAAAACACCAACTCCACACAGAGTTCAGGCTACAACTGAATGAATACTGAGATTAATCAAATGTTCCTAGATACATGTAAAATTTCCACCACAGTAGCACTGTCAGTAAAAACATCTTTCTTATGACATTTACAATTGTGTCTCTACTTTTCTGCCCCACAGGTCACAGCTAAGGGTTTTGTCCCACTGCTCCAGTTTGCTTACACAGCCAAATTGGTCCTAAGTCGGGACAACATCCATGAAGTCATCCTGTGTGCTGACTTTCTGGGCGTCCATAACCTGGAAGACTCCTGCTTCAAGTTCCTTCAAACCCAGCTACAGAACGATGACCAACATGCCTGTAACAGCAAGTTGGAATGTGATGAATATATCAAAGCAGAGGACATGGTTTTAACAGAGGCAGATGATTCCACAGAAGTGAGGCAGCCGACCATTCATGTAGCAAGCACTACATCACTTCCCACTGAACTTTCCAAACATCCTCAGTACAAGATCTGTGACAACAAGCACGTCGGAAAAAACCACCACAGCAGTGATGATGTTACACTTCTCACACCCTCCAAGATTAAAGAGGAACAGTTTGTGTTCGATAAAGGAGATGAAGCAAATGGTGGCAACCTAGAGCTCTGTACTGAGGAGGTGCTTGAGATGGAGCTTGAGGTAGAAGGGGTTCCAGTAACAGCTGAGCACTCTCCAACCACATGTTTTCCCTCCTCCTGCATTCGCTCCTACCTCCAGAGGGGTGGTCTTGATCTGAACTGCATGCCCAGCAGCACCATCCAGCAGCTTCTCACTAACAGACTGTCAATCAACCGCTACAGGGAAGTGGTCAAAGACAGGCAGAGGTACAAGTCCCTAAATCGAGTGGACCTCTCATCAAACATTGCAGATGTAATACCAGCAGCTCTGACAGGCACCGACAAGAACATTGAGAGGCCAGAGTCCAAAGCATCCTCCTCTAAACATGAAAGGGACCTAGATAGATGCAGTGTCATCTTTTCATCTGCATCTGGGAAACAACGCATGTTGGCCAATTCTTACATGGGTGAGAGCATTCAAGAGATGGAAGCTCCCTCTTCTTGTCGATCATGCATTACTGCCAGCTGCCCAATTTCCGTCAAAACATCAGGCCACTCACTTTCATCCTCTGAACCCAGGACCCAGACTTCCAGCTCTCGCTCTTCATTTTCACACCCTGAGGACACCAGCAGTGGTAGCTCCCCCTCCAGCCTGCCCCAGTTGGACTTGCACTCAGGCACCACCTCAAGACTACCCCACTGTCTGACTGGGCTGATGGAGCAGAGACACCCCTGTAATGGCGAGGTGGTCTTCACTCAGGGCTGTACTAAGATCAAAAGTGAAGAGGGATTTGAAGCAAGTGGTGGAAACTCCAGCGATGAATCAGGCTCTTGCTCAGAAGGAGACAGTGAGAGTGGCATCTCCAGAGTGTCTGGCCCGGAGGTAAGTGTGCTACCTTGATATACTTTCCAATCAGGGATTTTCATATTAGCATCACAGTTAATCTAGATTGTCCTGATACTCACAAAGACACGCCCCTTGAAAGGGGCAGGGAGGATACGAGTTTGTTCAAGCTGGTGGAATATACTGTACATTCGAGGGGCATAAGAAATGGTGGCACCATATGGCCACACCCTTGAACTTTTAAAAAGCGAAAGCTCAGAGAGCTATGGTGGTGCAAGACTATTTGAGATTTAAAGATAAATTAAACAGTTTAGAATGAAAGGAGGAGGAGATGGAACTGAATCCTGAATTGTACAGGAAGCCAGTGCCAGGAGGCCTGAACGGGAGAGATATGACCTCTCTTTCAAGTTTTAGTTAGGACATGAGCTGCTGCGTTCTGAATCAGCTGCAGAGCTCAGCCACCTATTGGAGCGTCCAGCCAGTAAAGAGTTGCAGCAGTCCAGCATGGAAGTAACAAATGCATGTACCAGCTGTTCTGCTGCATGAAGTGGGGGTATATGCCTAATTTTAGCAGAGGTGCAGAGGTGGAAGTAGGCAGTCCATGAGATAAATTTTACATGGGAGCTAAAAGACAGGTCTTGATCAAAGCTAACACCTAGGTTCTTTACAGTGGTGGCAGAAGGAGTCGCAAAACTACTTTGGCTATGGCATCAGATATAGAGTCAAATAGGTGTTTTGGACGTATGAGCAGTAACTCTGTTTTTCAGAGTTTAGAAGGAGGAAATTATTAGTCATCATAATGTCATCAAGGCAGGACTGAAGCTGCTGTAGACGGTTGTGCTTGCCCGGCTTGATAGATGTAAGTGAGTCTCATCAGGCATATATAGAAAAGAACTGGACCAAGCACAGATCCTTGTGGAACCCTGTGGCTAACTTTAGTACAGGGAGATTGGTTATCGTTGACACAATCAAACTGATATCGGTCTGAAAGATAGGACTGGAACCAGTCTAGGGCAGTGCCTCTGATTCCAAGCTGATATTCCAGTCTCCTTAGTAAGATCTGGTGGCCAACTGTATCAAAAGCAGCACTGAGATCTAACAAGACAAGCACTGAAACAAGACCATGGTCAGATGCCATTAAGAGGTCATTAGTGACTTTAACCAGTGCAGTCTCAGTGCTATGATTCATTCTTAAACCAGACTGGAAGGATTCAAATACGCTATTGTTATTAAGGTGTTCACAGAGCTGGTTGGCAATGATTTTCTCAAGGATTTTTGAGATGAAGATAAGATTGGAGATAGGCCTGTAGTTTGCTTAAGATGGTTTCTTAAGGAGGGGTTTAATTATTGCAACTTTGAACTTAAGAGGAACGTAACCTGTTGTTAGGGACAGGTTGATGAGGTCAAGTAAGGAGGTGGCGATTAAAGGCAGCGCTTCCTTTAACAACTTGGTTGGAATTGGGTCAAGGAGGCAGGTTGATGATTTAGAGGAGGAGATGATAGTAGTCAGCTGATGCAGGTCAATGGGGTCAAATGAAGATAGTGACCTGTTTATATCCCCATCTGTAATCTGAAAAGCTGCAGCTCCAGGTTAGAAAAATACTGGTGTTTTTGGTGAATGCCTTTTCCTCTCTCATTTGCGTGCTAGCTGCTTTAGGTGGGGAGTTTCTGGTGTAAACCCGATGATAATGATTTTGCCGGTTTTGAGAACTAGGTTTGAAAGAAATTCTGGAAATTCAGACAGAAAATCTCAATAGGGGCCTGGAGCCCGACACTACGACAAGTAGGAGGGGCTGTGTCTTCTAGCTTTGGTGACACAAGCTGATGATAAGGCTTTCAAATGAATTATAATCAATATTAGGTTTTGGAGTAATTAACAGACTACAATCAAAGACCGCTGCCACGCCACCTCCACGGCCAGAACATCGAGGGACATGGTATTTAATATGGCTGGGAGGAGAAGCCTCATTTAGGCTAACATAGTCACCCTCACAAAGCCAAGTTTCTGTGAGACACAACATATCAATGTTGTTGTCAGAGATTAATTCATTTACAAGAATGGCTTTGGAAAACAGGGAGTGGATATTAAGTAATCCACATTTAATGCTCCTGTCCTGAGAGGTGACTGAGGAACTCCTGATTTTTATAAGATTGTTGAGGGTCGCTCCTCTGCTGTTAAATTTGGACAGTCGGGGGACAGACACAGTCTCTATGGTCTGTGTGGGTGACTGAAGAGAGGGAAGCACAGAGGAGTGTGTTATACTGCTCCTCTGCCTCCTGGTCTCAACTCTAAGTCAGGGTGGGGGAGGACTAATGCTCTTTGCCAGGTTGCTAGAGAGTTGTGTTGCTCCTTCCAATGTGGGGTGGTTGCAGTCCCTCCTAATGAGACCAGGTCTACCCCAGAAAGTTTGCCAATTGTTTACAAAGCCCACGCCATTTGCAGGACACCAACTCGATAACCAGCGGTTAAATGATGATGTACGGCTAAACATGTCATCACTTGCCAGGCTGGGGAGGGGGCCGGAGAAAACTACGGTGTCCGACATTGTTTTAGCCGTTGAGCACACGACTCCACAATAATTTTAGTGACCTCCGTTTGACGTAACCGCAGGTGATTAGCGCCGATGTGGATAATGATTTTACTATATCTGTGTTTAGCCTTAGCCAGCAGCTTTAATTTAGACTCAATGTCGACCGCTCTGGCACCCAGGATGCAGTCTATGGCCACTGGACTCTCTAACTTCACATTCCGTAAGATAGAGTCGCCAATGACCAGATTTATGACCAATGACCAGATTTATCCTTGGCGGGTGTGTCGCAGAGCGGGGAGAACCTGTTGGAAGTGGGAAGCGTTAGGTGGGCCTCGGTGGACTTTAGCCGAGAGCTACGCTCCCTCTGACAGTCACCCAGCGTTCCTGTGTTCCCGGCTGCTCGAGAGAAGCTGGAGGGGAGCTAAGGGGAGCTAAGCTAAGCGGCTCCACGGTGGCTAATGGGCGCTGGCTAACTATGGCTGATGGTTTTGCTTCCATGGTGCGGAGCCGGGCTTCCAAATCGCTAAGCCTGGCCTCCAACCAGACCAATAAACTACAATGCTTACACGTATCACCCTCACTAAAGGAGGCAGGGGAATAACTAAACATGTAGCACACTGAGCAGGAGAGAGGGACAGGAGAAGCAGAAGGGGAAGCCATTGCTAACCAGGCTAATGCTAACAGCGCTACGGGAGCAAGGGTGATAGAAAGACACTGGGAGTGGTGTAGGAAGCTGGTCAGGGAGAGAGCAGGACCCGAAGAACAGGATAGAGTGCTCGAGTGGCACACACAGGGTAATTCAATGGAAAATCAAAGAAAAGACACAAAAGATAGGAGTAGGGATAGCGCCTAAAACTGAAGCAGTGCTGTCGGCAGTCTGCAGGAATTGAGCAGAAAGTGAGCAGGAAGTGACGCTCACCTGAGCAGGGAGCTCTGGTAAGCGTTCTGAACTGTGATCACTTCTCTCCCAACTGGGTACGGAACCATTTGTTTAGGCCCACATGTTCCAAATTTTCCACCTGCTGCCTTTAATCATATTCATATTGACATACTGTAGCATCATATCTTTTCTCTGTTCACTTGGCCAACATCCCCACCAACCAGCCTTTGCTATCATAGAGAAGGTAGTTTAGTTGTTGAATTAAGTTTGTGAACACATCAATCACTAATATTTTTGAAATACTGAACAGAATTGGATTTTATTATCTGAAAGTGTAATAGAGAGAACACAATAGTTGATGCCAGAATTCGAGCTTTGCGGGGAGGAGAACCAGATTGTGTCTTGGCAGAACTTCTCAACCTACCACACAAGTAAGTCTTCCCAAATGGCCATCCATTTACATGGTAATGTATGTGTCCATGATGTTTCCCCATTTGGCATGTAGTTCCTATTTGGGATCAATCAGCGGACATATGGGGTGGCCATTCCACCAACATTGCAGGGCTTCAGGGAACCAATGCAACACACAAAGTCCTTTCGTTCGGAGTGTTCCACTGTGGACGCTTGGGAGGCTTTCTGCCATTGGGGTTGTCGTCTCTCCTAATTTCTGCATTAAGGGATGGCTAAAAACCCTTTTTGGTCTCCTCTGAGCCCTTGGCCAAATGGGAATGTCGTCTTTTGACTCAAATGTCCTAATGGTCCCCATTGGACTTCAGATGTTCAGGAGGAAGTATGGCATTTGGCATACCCCCACAGAATATTAGGAACAAACAGGACAGATAACATAATGTCCCATGGCCCCAGGAGATCTCTGGCTGCTCTGACCCTCACATTGGGTCTTTGGGTCATCTTGGGTCACCTTGGTACTAGGACATTCAGAGAGAAGTGGGACACCTAGGGACAAAAAGGAGGTTCATTATACCCCTAGGGACACTTGACATACCTCCAGAGATATTCAGGAACAGAAAAGGTCACTTGACATATCTACACAAAGGGTTTGCACGCAAAGATACCTACATAGGTCCTTACTAATATATAATTTTAATATCCTTAGGAAATTTTTAGAATTGTTTTTCTTGGTTCTCTGTTTCTTGCTGTAGATAAAATAATCAAAGATAGAATCACTTATATCAAAAGACTCTGAATTTGACACTGTCGGTCTCATTTACTAAAGCTTTGCTTGTATAAAAACATGTGCAAACTTGCTGTCACCTGCAAAAAGATGTGCAAGCAGAAGCCCCAGTATGCTTCTGCGCCAGCGTCTGCGCCTTCTGCTTGGCGCAGTCGGAGCCTCCGGCATGCCTCTGCGCCACCTCTGTAATGCTCTGCCCGGCCACAAGGGGCGGTACAAGTGTCTGCTCCCTGAGCAGACAAAGAAGAGATCATCTTAGAAATAGACTGACAATCGTAAACATATACAATAAATGATCCATATACATTTATGGTGACTATATTTTGAATTGATAGAAAGTTGGCGAGTTCAGGAGGGCACATGCGCGACCAATGCACCGTTGTTCCCTGCCCTCGGAACCACAAGTAGGCCTGCATTCAGAGAATGGAGTGTCCTAGTGGGGTGATATGGTTTTATGAGGTCTGAAATATAAGAAGGTGCCAGACCATGAAGAGCTTTATAGACAAGGAGAAGGATTTTGAACTGAATCCTGAATGGTACAGTAAGCCAGTGAAAAAAGGCCAGAACTGGAGAGATATGATCTCTTGTTCTAGTTTTTGTCAGGACAGGAGCTGCTGTATTCTCAGGGACCTTTTGGAGATACCAGCCAATAAAGAGTTGCAGTAGTCCAGCCTGAAAGCAACAAAGGCATGAACCAGCTGTTCTGCTGCATGAAGCGGGAGTATATGCCTAATTTCAGCAATGGTGCGGAGGTGGAAGTGAGATATGTTTTAAGTGGGAACTAAATGACAGGTCTTGATCAACGCTAACACCTAGATTATTTACAGTGGTGCCAGGAGTAGCAAATCTTTTTTGAAGTGTCAGATGTCATGTAGGTGTTTTGTAAATATGAGCAGTGACTCAGTTTTTTCAGAAGTTCACAGGTGCCACCATTTAAGACAAGATCTACCTTATCAAGGTGACCTTAAGATGAGCGGTCAGTGCTTTCATTGACAGCCAGCCTGGTTACATCAGGTCCAATTTTGATTATGATGATGATTATGATTATGAGGTAGAAAAAAGAAACGTCCCTACCTTTTCCACAAGCTGATATGTCGTGTTTCTTGTTATTTCGTTGCCTTTTCTGTAATGTTGTGTTTTGTGAAATGTTGTTCTTTGACCTTCAGGGTCACTGTAGTATCTTCTTTTCTATAGGTCTTCTCAGTGTAGCTGTGTTAAGCGTTCAGAATTTTAATTAATCAATAATTGATGAATGCAAAATTAATGAAATACCATGTGATCCTTTTAGGTAAAGCTGCCCTTTCCTGTAGATCAGATCACCAATCTGCCACGCAACGACTTTCAGATCCTCATCAAGATGCACAAGCTGACCTCAGAGCAGCTGGAGTTTATCCATGACATCCGCCGCCGTAGCAAAAACCGCATTGCTGCGCAACGCTGCCGCAAAAGGAAGCTCGACTGCATCCAGAACCTGGAGAATGAGATCAGCAAGCTGGTAGGATCATGTGGGATCATCAAAATCTGATTGTACCTGTATTGAAATTCTAAACATTTACTTGTATATTATCAAAATGTAAATTTACCAAACATTTGTGACCAGCCACAAGAAAACCAGTACCAAATCATCCGTTTTTCCATGGCTTCACACATTTACTCTTGTTTCCTACTTTTGCATAACTGTGACATAAGTAAACTTATCAATTCTGGAACATATGCACTATATGTATAGAAACTATCTATATATACATCCCCCAATATACACTCCTTTAAATAAGATCTCACAATGTTTCAATACTTAAACAGAAGCTTTGTGTGCCTTAAACTTTCAAGTAACAAGGAGCAATGCAGCTCATAGGGTGAAAATTAGCCTACTAGTTATCTTACCATAATCTCAGATTCTCACATTTCTGATGGTACCTGAATGGCCCTCATAACAGACATGTCATTGAGTGGGCGACCAATAAAACAAATAACATTGTTCTGTGTTTCTGTGTTATATTCTCTCCTTTGTACTTTCAGGAGCATCCATTATTTTACGTCTTTGTCTCCATTTTGTCATACACGCTTTTTGTAGTTTTTATTTGCCAGCTTTTGCCTAGTGCTCCTTCTTTTCATGTCTTTGCATATAGTATTGAGGCATCATGGATGTCTGCCATTTAGATGGTTGCTGGTTCTTGTTATGGGAGGTTGCCGTGGTCAGCTCTTCGGTCCACTAGTTCCATCTGGGTTATGTGATGCCTCTCTTTCCCATATGCCCCTCCAGTATACTTCAGCTCAGGTCTTGGTGGGTCTGACCGGTTGGTTTTTCCCTGCCACTGAGAGTCAACTCAACTTTCAACTTTAAACTTTAAGATAGCCCTCAGACCCTCACAAAGGCTGAGGAACAACTCCCAAGAAAAACCCTGACAGGGAAAAAGGGAGAAACCTCTGGGTGAGGGACAGAGGAGGGGGATCCTGACCCAGGACAGACAGTTAGACAGAAGCAATACAATATACAGAAATACAGGGATTGATGGCTAACAATATACTTTAGTTTAGAGGTCAAATGTGTCCATAGTAGAAGCAGTGCATGCAGCAGGCAGAGCAGCAGGTGAGGGACGGAGTCCTGGATCCGACTCAGGATGTATGGGGACTGGGAAGGGGAAAAGCACAAAGGGTCCACGGATGTGGGTTCCCCGATCCATATGTTAGTTGCAATCAAGGAATAAGAATTGAGAGGAGGAAGTTGAGGAGGAGTAGGTAGAGGACAGATGGGGAGAGACAGAGAGGATGCCAGACCATAAAGCTTTTTGGACAAGGAGAAGGATTTTGAACTGAATCCTGAATGATACAGGAAGCCAGTGCAAATAGGCCAGAACTGCATGATCTCTCTTTCTAGTTTATGTCAGGGCAGGACCTGCTGTGTTCTGAATGAGCTGCAGAGTTCACAGCGACCTATTGGAGGTTCCAGCCAGTAAGGAGTTGCAGTAGTCCAGCCTGGAAGTAACAAAGCTAGAATCTAATGCAGTGCCTCTAATTCCAAGTAGGTTTTTCAGTCTCCTTAGTAAAATCTGTTGGTCAACTGTATTAAAAGCAGCATTTAGATCTAATAAGACAAGCACTGAAAGAAGACCTTGGTCAGACGCCATTAAGAGGTAATAAGTGCAATTTCAGTGCTATGATTCTAAAACCAGACTGGAAGATCTCAAATAAGCTATTGTTATTAAGGTATTCACAGAACTGGTTGGCAATGATCTTCTCTAGGACTTTTGAGATAAAGATGAGATTGGAGATTGGCCTGTAATTCGCTAAAATGTCAAATGTAGATAGTGACCTATCTGTATTTCCAGCTGTATCCTGAATAGCTGCAATAGGGGGTAGATAATTGCAGTTGATGCTAGATGGTTGTTGATTGCTTGTCTGATCATTATAATTTTGTTATTGAAGAAACTCATTAAGTCACAGCTACTAAGATGCATGGGGATACACTGCTCGGTGGAGTTATGACTGAGTCAGCCTGGCTACAGTGCTGAAAAGGAACCTGGGTTATGCTTATTTTCTTCAAGAAGAGAGGTGTAGTATCTGGCTCTGGCATTACACAGAGCCACCCTATATGTTTTCAGACTATCTTTCCAGATCAGAACTGGGGAGCCGATCTCGTCCTAGAAGTAGTCTTTTTTGTTAGGGGTGCAACAGAATCGATTGTTTCCAGAAGAGAGCCTACAAAGCTATGAGCAAGATGGTTAATGTAGGAGGAAGTACGGCTTTTACAACATAGAGCTGATATAGCTCCAAGAGACAGAGGAATGGCTTTCTTAAAGTTTGCCAAGACACTGGAAGTCAAATATTTTTTGTACACTACTTTTCTTTTTTACTTGACCGGCTAGAAGAAAGTCGAAAGTGATTCAAGAGTGGTCAGATAAGACTGGGATGGAAGTGACGGTCAAGTGTTGATTTTTACACCATAAGTTAAAACAATGTCCAGGGTGTGGTTAAAGCAGTGTCTTCTTATATATGCTGACAGAAGCCAATGGATTCAACAACTGAGATGAATGCTGTACTGCAGCTATCATTGACTACATCTACATGAATGTTGAAGTCCACATCAATGATGGTTTTATCGCTTTTGAGGACTAAGCTTAAGAGAAACTCAGGAAATTCTGATAAGAATTCTGAATAAGGACTGAATTAGAGTCTGGCACACTACAAGTAGGACTGGTAATTGTCTACCACTTTTGGTGGGACGAGCTGGTGACAAGGCTTTGCAATGAATTATAACTTATATTAGATTAATGGATTTATGGATTTACACACACACTCACCGGCCACTTTATTCGGTACCATGCTAGTAACGGGTTGGACCCCCTTTTTCCTTCAGAACTGGCTCAATTCTTCGTGGCATAGATTCAACAAGGTGCTGGAAGCATTCCTCAGAGATTTTGGTCCATATTGACATGATGGCATCACACAGTTGGCACAGATTTGTCGGCTGCACATCCATGATGCGAATCTCCCGTTCCACCACATCCCAAAGATGCTCTATTGGATTGAGATCTGGTGACTGTGGAGGCCATTTGAGTACAGTGAACTCATTGTCATGTTCAAGAAACCAGTCTGAGATTATTCCAGCTTTATGACATGGCGCATTATCCTGCTGAAAGTAGCCATCAGAAGTTGGGTACATTGTGGTCATAAAGGGATGGACATGGTCAGCAGCAATACTCAGGTAGGCTGTGCGTTGCAACGATGCTCAATTGGTACCACGGGGCCCAAAGAGTGCCAAGAAAATATTCCCCACACCATTACACCACCACCACCAGCCTGAACCGTTGATACAAGGCAGGATGGATCCATGCTTTCATGTTGTTGACGCCAAATTCTGACCCTACCATCCGAATGTCGCAGCAGAAATCGAGACTCATCAGACCAGGCAACGTTTTTCCAATCTTCTATTGTCCAATTTTGATGAGCTTGTGCAAATTGTAGCCTCAGTTTCCTGTTGTTAGCTGAAAGGAGTGGCACCCGGCGTGGTCTTCTGCTGCTGTAGGCCATCTGCCTCAAAGTTCGACGTACTGTGCGTTCAGAGACGCTCTTCTGCCTACCTTGGTTGTAACGGATGGTTATTTGAGTCACTGTTGCCTTTCTATCAGCTCGAACCAGTCTGGCCATTCTTCTCTGACCTCTGGCATCAACAAGGCATTTCTGCCCACAGAACTGCCGCTCACTGGATAATTTTTCTTTTTCAGACCATTCTCTGTAAACCCTAGAGATGGTTGTGCGTGAAAATCCCAGTAGATCAGCAGTTTCTGAAATACTCAGACCAGCCCTTCTGGCACCAATAACCATGCCACGTTCAAAGTCACTCAAATCACCTTTCTTCCCCATACTGATGCTCGGTTTGAACTACAGGAGATTGTCTTGACCATGTCTACATGCCTAAATGCACTGAGTTGCCGCCGTGTGATTGGCTGATTAGAAATTAAGTGTTAACGAGCAGTTGGACAGGTGTACCTAATAAAGTGGCCGGTGAGAGTATATATATATATGTATATATTTTTTTTTTATTAATGAGTGTCAATGTGAACCGAAGAGGGAGAAGGGGTGCACAGGAAAGAGGGGGAAGGGAGGGCAGCGAGTAATATGGAGAGAACAGAGATAAAAGGAGACAAAAGACACAAGACAAACAAACAACTGCAGACAAAAGATGGCAACACAACAGAAATGACAATTTAGACTGCCGGGGGACAGACAGTCTCTATGGGCTGTTGTGTGTAAAACTGAATTGCATAGAGCACAGAAGCACAGAGAAGTATGTTAAACTGCAACTCTACTGGTTTCAACTCTGAGTCAGGGTGGGGAGGACTAATGACTTGGCCAGGCTGCTGGAGTGATGGGCTGCTTTTTTCGAGGTGGGATGGATGCAGTCCCTCCTAATGAGATCAGGTCTACCTGGAAGATGTATTGAAAACATTTCTGTAGGGGACTGGTAATCAAGGCAATGTAGCACAGGTAAGAGTGAAGAGAGAGTGAGAGAATTTAGTAGAAAAAGGTCAGAGGCCCATCAGACAATAGACATGGAGGAGGGGGTTAAATATTAGTATTGGAAAGTTGACCCATAACAATGTTTTATCCTCCCGCCATCATTTCCATCCTCCCTGTCCATCTTTGTCCATCAACTGTCAAAAACCAAATAATGCTCCAAAAGTATACAAACAAATACACATAATGTCTGAGTTCTAAAACCCATTAGCATGCAGAAAGTATACTGGTGTTCAAAATATTCATTGTTAATTGTTAAATAATTGGAATCAATTTCATCTTAAAGATGTGGCCATCTGTATCTGCTCTCTCAAGGAAAGTCTAGCCTAAGCCTAGCCTAGCCTATTCCTTTTGTATGCCAATGTATGACACATGAAGTTAATACATTTTATGACATTTTTTTTGTGTGCATGGTATACTATAATACTTTAGTGTATTATCATGTTTGGACAGACATAAGGAGGGGTAAAAGATTGTCCTGTATTTGAGGTGAGTACAGATTCAGTGTTTCTGCCATACTGACTCAACACTGCTATGTCTCACAACCTCAGGTGTGCGAGAAGGAGAAGCTGCTGAACGAGCGCAACCAGCTGAAGGTGTGCATGTCGGAGTTGTGGCAGAATCTCTCCTTCCTCTCCCAGCAAGTTTGCAAGGAGGTACAGAGTGGCCAGCCACCTTCCACTGTCTCTACCAGCATTGACCTGGCCTCCAGCCCACCCTTGCCCTCTTCTGAGCAGAGTTTTCTGCAGTCCAGGCTGCCCTTTGGCCAGGACAAGGCACAGCACCTGCGGCCTTCAGACTCCAACAACTTGGAGTGCCTACTGCAGGATGTATGTAGCCCCACTGTAACAGTGGATTTCTGTCAGGAAATGTCTGAGAAATGCACAACAGAGGAGCAGAAGAGACAAGCCTCTACCTCAGAGTCTGGATGACTCTGTAACACTGCTCTGTGACACCTCCAAACTTGTCTATGTCTTGATATTATTGATATTATTTTGTTCTCTTTTTGTAATGGATAACACTAGCGTTGTCCTATCAGCAATACTGTTCATTTTAAGACTGTACCCCCACCTTCTCTTCTCTTTCATTCTCATCGTCTCTTGCATCATGGGAGGTTAAACTCAGGAATTCATCAGAATGTCCAGTAAATGTCCCTGTGTGCATCTATTTACACTTTATTCTTAAGTCCAATCAGACCTTACTTTCAGTATGTAGAATTGGTTAAAATTTTTCATCCTTTTTGCCAAATGTAATTTTCAGTATATATCAAATCACTAAGGGGCAACAGTTCAATAAGACAGTAAGGTGTTCAGATAGTTAAATGTATCTTGAACACAGTTAAAATGATTCAGCATTCAGCTATTTATATGTCTAGGATCCAAATCAGGTGACCAGTGTAGAAATTACAAAACATTTAATTCTGTTGAAAATAATTGTTTTTTATTCACCAAGTGAAATGCATGCTCAGTTAGATCTGGGTTCACTGGTTGACTTGGCCATTGCAGAGCGTATCACTGGCTGAACAAGTATATGATATTGTCCAAATTACTTCAGAATTCATCCTTATAATTTCCCCATCATAATAATATTTAACAACACCTGCGCTTCCATTCACTGTCGGGAGCAGCCGCAAGGGCTACCAGGAGAAGACTGTGGTTTGTTTACAATAGCTTTATAAGCATTCTTCATGCTACCTTTCCTGCTTTCATGTGGTAGTGTGGTGGCATTGCAGTGCCACAGACAGGCCGGTCATATGTACTACAGCAGTGGTTCCCAAACTTTTCACAACCATGTACCCTTTAAGACATCTGACCTCCAGCCATGTACCCCCTACTACCGCACACACAAAAAACCTGTCTGTAAGCCCAACCACGACCACCACCATCACCACACATGTGCGCGCACACACGTACACACACACACACACACACACACACACACACACACACACACACACACACAGCATAACACATCAAAAGTAGGCTAACTTATTTCTACATTATTTTATTTTTCACCAAATGGATGAATTCTTACCAGCATTTAGTGAGTAACAGTAACACCAGTTCACTTTTGAAAAAAGTAATCTACCAAACATTTCTACATTTCAAGAATACATTCAATTATAAACCGCTTGAAACTGAATTACCAACTCACTGCAGCTTTAATGAGAAGGGTGTGCTTGAGAGGATGCGCATAAGCCTGCAATATCTGGCTCGATTTGAGAAAGTCTGAGTCTTAAATCGTTCTCCACACTAAGTCTTGCTCTGTATTTTGTTTTCATACTTGTCAGAGCTGAGAATCCACTCTCACACATGTACGTGGTGGCAAAAGGCATCAAAGTCTTGACAGCGCGTTTGGCCAGCACGGGGTGTTCGGTGCACAGTCCGATCCAGAAATCCGACAGTGACTTCTGATTAAATTCCATTTTCAGGGAACCATCTGTTGTGATGTCAATGAGACTTTCCTGTTCAGATGCTGATAACGAAGCAGGCACATCTGTAAACGGATGATGTATCCAACTGTCTGAGCTGTCAGATTCGGGGAAATACCTGCGCAGCTGTGCAGCCAGCTCACGGAGGTGCGCAGTTATCTCCTGTTTCATGTTGTCTGTCAGGCGGAGTTCATTTGCACACAAAAAATCATGCAACGTGGGAAAGACCTCTGTGTTGTTGTTCTCCATGCAGTTTAACCAGAGGTTCAACTTTTTTATCATGGCTTCAATTTTATCTTGCACGTTGAATATGGTTGTTGAAAGCCCTTGTAATCCAAGATTAAGTTCGTTCAGACGAGAAAAAATATCAGACAGATAACTCGGCGTGTAAGGCGTGTAAGGCGTGTAAGGCGTGTAATATAGTTTTCATCATATTTTCGCCTTTTTGAAGAGGTTGTTCCTCTGCCCGCTGTGGCTGCATGCTTTCCCGCATCAGGAGGCTCTGCATCGGACTCCTCCCCACTGTCTGTGGCTATGCTCTCCGCTTGACCACCCACAGGTGGATCGCTAGAATCCAGGTCAAAGGTAGACGACGTTGAAGGTGAAGAATAATGTGGGTTGTCGTCGGTGGAAAGTGCACCTTCAACTGTTACCTGACTGGTGGCAGCAGGGGATGTCCCTCTGGAAGGGCAATTTATCTTTTTTAGCCATTTATCCATCTTGGTCGGTTGGCCGGGAGGCAAGCAACGTCTTTGTTTCGGCAGTGCAATTAATTCACTGACCACTAGGGGATAGCCCATACATGTCTATGCATGACCACAATGTGTGAACATTTATTTATCCGCCAGTGAGGCTCATTGCAAACGTTTTTTTTTTTTTTTCGCGTACCCCCTATGTCACGTGGCGTACCCCTGGGGGTACGCGTACCACAGTTTGGGAACCACTGTACTACAGCATATTTGAGTTGTTTTCAGTGGATCAATGTGGATGCAGATATTTCTGGAAATTATGGTGTGTTTACAGAGATCTTTCAAAAAAATACATCGCTTTGGGTGAAGCGATAAGGCACAGAATTATCTTTGTTTACAAGCCCTTGTTTCCCATGGTCTTCCTGGTCTTTTAACATTGCTGCGCTTACCAGTGCATTCTTTCTTTTTATAAGGATGTACTGAAGAGTTGCTATTTCTCTGAAGGGTTTGTCATGCTTTTTCAGCCAAATGATGGCTTGCTTCACCGATAGTGACAGCTCTTAAAATGACCCTCACTAGATGAATACCACACTTGAAAGGAATTCTAGACCATTCATCTGGAGGCCATGATCAAGGAACCCGATTGAGACTGTTAAAGCCTCATGATATGTCATGTGAACCTGCTATAAATACCCATCAAAAGATGAGTACACCATGGTTATAAAGGATGTACATGGTCAGTAGCAATCCCTAGGTAGGCTGTGACATTAAATTATCTTCAATTAGTACTAAAGAGCTCAAAGCATACCAAGAAATATCCTTACACCACCACAATCTGCCTGAACTATTGTTACAAGACTAGGTAAGGTTTTTCTGTTGTCCAGTTGTTGATATATCCATATGCTGATTGCAAAGAAACCAGGTACAGTCGTCTGCTTTTGTAGCCCTTGTGGTTGTGTTGTGAATCATAGATGGTCTTCTGAATACTTTGATTGTAACTGTAATTGTTATTTGAGTTACTGTTTTTCTTTTATCATCTGAAGTGAGTGTGACTGTGTCAAAGGTTACTTAAATCACCTCTCTTCCCAATTCTGTTGCTTTGTTTGAAATTCAGCAGGTTGTTTTAAAACCATATCTGGCTTCCCAAATGCATGGAGTTACTATTGCACTTAGCCCTCAGTGCATTTTCAGTTTTATATGTGAGCAGTTGAACGGGTATACCAGAGGAGCCAGAGGATGCGGAGGAACCAGAGCTGGGGCTACTGGAGGAGGAGAAGGTGGCAGTGGTGGTGGAGGAGGAGGAGGAGGAGGAGGAGGAGGAGGAAGAATAGCATGGCAGGTGGCTGCAGCTGTGGGACAGGCTATAGCAGCTGGGCTGGGCTCGGAGCTCCAGCGGCGCAGGGAGAATGGGACCAGGAGAGCACCTGACAGCTGCCCTGAGGGAGCAGGAATAGGCATACATCCACGCTAAAATATCAAGGTGAACAGCATCAGAGTTCGCGTATTAATGGACCCAGCTGTCAACCCTACTTTGAGAATGTGTTAACGGCGATACTATAACAACATTCTCACATTAACGCAGCACATTAATGCCAATAACAGCCCACCATTGATCTATATATATATATATATTTATGTGTATATATATATATATATATATATATATATATATATATATATATATACACACAAACACACACGCACACACATTGCCTTGCCAAAAATACTTCAAAACTCAGATTTCGGTTCAGCCATAGTATGTGCCCAAAGAATGAGGTCAGATGACAACCTGAATATACTGAATGACCACACACGTTACTGGCCACCACAGAGTCCAGACATTAACCCCAGATGTTTGCGCTGTGCTTGAGAAATCTTCGTGCAACAGTCAGACTCTCCTCTTTCAGACTCAAGATCTTGGTGAAAAATAAATGGATGTTGAAGCTTATTGAAATGCCACAGTAAATGCATGCAGTAATCAAAGCTAAAGGCAGTCCAACAAAATGTGTGTGTGTGTTTGTGTGTGAGAGACCTCTATTTTTGGTGATGACATATTTTGGGGCAAGCAGTATGAAGGAACATGTGTAGGAACCAGCTGACTCCTTGATGCTATCGTGTCAGTACCATTTGATTTATATTGAAAATATGAAAACTTGTGGTTTGAATTACATAACTGGCATAACTAAACTAACCCAGTGTAATGTTTGTTTATTTATTTATTCATTAATTTATTAACCCAGGTTGAAATAACATTCACACAGTGCAGACAGACACGAGAAGGGCGGACAAAATTGACAACATATTACAGTCAGGAGAATCAGTTTTATTACCATTAGAATTTGGTTATGTAACCAGTTGTCATATTTTTTATCAAGTCACTTAAATTGACAGGTTTTTGTTAGTAGCACTGGTACAGCTTGCAGCCAGACCAGTTGATTCCCACTACTTCTGTTCTAGATGCCAAATTTTGTTTTTGTTCAACATTAACACATATCCTTCTTTCTCTCTTCACTGAAATTATGAAAACAACTTTATCCATTTTTTAACATATTTAGCAGATCTTCACGATGACTCGTATAGAATGAATTGTATAGCAAAGAGTACCTTGACTTATTGGTAATCCAATAATTCTAGAGTGAAGTGCTACATTAACATAATGTTATCAAAGATGTATTTTTTAACTTAACGTAGGACAAAGTGTTCAGGTGGACTATGCGATGAATTATGCAAGGTTGCATGATTGTTTTCAGATGAAGGTTTTTACACTGTCTTTCTTTTTGTTTCATTATCTTTTCTGCATTATGAGACATAAGTACATCTTAAAATGTAAATACTGCTCAGCCCCTTGAATGTGAAGTAACACATTACGATTCTGGTATTTAAGACAGTTCTCAGACCCTCATAGGTGGATTAAAGGACCATATCAAGTTTGATTTTACTCATTCATTCATTCATCTTCTGACCCACTGATGTTGCAGGGGTTTGCTGGGTCTGATGCCTGGGTCATGTGTGTTGTCTATCTCCACTCAGACTTTTACGCTGACTCCCAGTTTCGTGGTCTCTCTGCACCTCTCTTTTGTTTGCACTCCCTGACTTTCTTGTTTGCAGTTTTGGCACAAAGTATTATTAATCAGCAGAGCATCTGCATTAGCTAATTAGTTTTTGAGTTCCCCAGATGTTATGTGTAGGTAGCTGTCATTCTAAATGGCCCTGCCTTGTAAACTGCATGTTCATGATACACTGTGAAAATTGTTCTTAAACCAGGCACTACATCTAAACAAAAATGAATGGATTTTTCATAGAGAAGCGTAGACCTATGTAAGACCCATATGATGGATTACATATCAAATTAGTCTAAATACATATCATTAAAGATTAAAATCTATGCCATGCTTTGGCAAATCGATTAGAGATGGGCTCAAACTTTAAAAAGTCAATGCGGACAATTCAATGATAGCTCAGATAAATTTTAAGCGCTCTTCTTGAATTCATTGTCTTATAAGTAGAAAGGAAGTATTGTTTGTATGTAATGGTTACAATGTATTTAGCTGCGCTGTTCATATAGTGTAAATAAGACAAATATCCCCACAGAGTATGTTGGTGTAACACACCCACATTTTCAAAATTCATGTTATATTTGGATCTTTTCAAACAAAACAAAGTGCTATCCCTTATAGTGTGCGCCACAAGGTCCAGAGCTTCAAACAAACATACTGGGTGCATTATTGATTTTGGGAGATGCCAAATTCATCTGCAGCTGAAAAGTCGATGGCAGTGCACGTGGCAGGGGATGAGTGCTGCGGCTGCATCTGTGTGGTTGCTGTGTTGTCAGTGGTACAGCGGAGCGTGTTTGGGCTGATTTCAGCATTTGACAATATTTCATGACAATTGAATGTTGTAAAATGTGCTACCATTTCTAAGAATAAATCCCTATGTGTTTTTGAGGATGTTAAGATAAAAACTTTAAAAACAGCAGAATGCTGTAAATTTCAAATTCACAGAAATGAAAACATCCCACCAATGAAACTGTACTACCTTCTCAGTAGTACTAATGTAAACTTGCTCATTTTTTTATTTGGACTCCTGTTGCGGGTCTGAAGTTGGCCGTAGGTTGGGTGTAGAGCATGTCGCAAAGATGTAAATGTAGGTCACTACCCTTTCTTAGAATTGATTTGTTAATGGTTGACTTTTTCTGTTGTTGACAATTGGTCTAATAAATTCACGTAGTTTAGTTCTAACACTCTAACTTCAAGAGGTTTACATTTTTGAGTATTACTTGTTCATTTTTATTTTATTTCAAGATAAAATAAATTCCCTAGGAATCAAGTTATTCATCACACAAGGGGGAAATTTCATATGTAAGATAATTTAGTTTTTTTTTTTTCATGACTGTGCCATGACTGAGAGGAAGCTGCAGGTGTTGTAATATGTCAACTTGGCTCTTTCTAACCCTGAAAACTTTGTCTGAGGTGAAGTAAATGTTGTTACTCTTCATTAGGCATCTTTTGGTGTCAATCACCCACTGCAGGAAACATGGTGATCCAAACCTTTTATTATTAAAAGAATAAGATGAATAATTATACCACTAAACTCAACAAACCATTAAACTGTGAAATTACATACCTTTTTTGCCAAGGGGATAAGACACATCTTGGAATGAAAATAGAATGTCATTATGAAGAAATAGCAGTAGATCCAATGATACACATTCATGACTACATTATGTTTTTGTACTGTGGTTATCAGTTAGCGTGTGTCTCATTTATTTATTTATTTATTTATTTATTTATTCAATTTAATTTTATTTAATTGTATTTTATTTATTTATTTATTTGAATTTTTTATATATTGCCCAGTGCAGGTCACTTCATATGAAAAGAAAACTCTTCTAATAGACGTTTAAATCATTTAAGAATAAAAAAAAATAATTTGATCAAAATAAAATTTGCACCCTTTTCAAGCTATATAATCAGAAAAATGTACTCAATTTATTAATGTATGATTCTCTGCCTTATTTCCACTGTCATATGCACTCTCATCCTCATGCTAAAAAGCAAATGAAATCATGTACTGGTTTAAGTGACGGCTGAATTTGTAGATGTGAAAATAATTTATTGGGGTTTTTTTTATAGTTGCTGAGTGCTTAGTGCAATATTACACATGTGTCGAACATGTGATAATATAATAAAACAACTTAAAGGAATTTCTATCAGACCAATGCCTACAAATTCCACACTTCTTTAAATCTGTTGATGATTGTTATTTGTCCATGGACCAGAAACGACATCACAATCTCCACAGACATTTTGGTTTGCAGTTTTACTTAATTTCAGTTCCTGGGGACTTCAAACTTTAATTAAGTACGCTTTAGAAAGGTATTTAGTCTCTGCGTGTTGTTTTCACACTGCTGAAAAACACAATGAAAGTACATGTTGAAAAATGCTCAATGTAGTGAGATAAGTGTTTACATTCTGTTTGTTTTCAGTTTCTCTGGACTGATCAAAGAAACCTGAAGACTCTATACAGTATGCTGCCATTTTAAAATGACATCTTTTCACAAATTTCAAAAAGTCAGTAACGCTGCATTTTCCTACCATCCTTCAAGGCAGCACTAATGCATTTAATTTTCTGTGGTTGGTGTCAGACTAAAGGAAGTACTTACTGAATCCCATCTGGTTCCAGAATATGGTAATCGGGTTACTTCAAACCCCCTTATTCTGATTCTGACTATTCTGAGGGTTTGTAGAAGTTAGTTTGAACAGACCCTAAGCACTTATCTACCTGGTCGATTCAACATACCTCTTCTAATTGGTAGGTATGTATGACAGACATGTAGACAGTTTCTGTGGCATTGTTTTTACCTTTTTACGGTGGTTACTTCATTGTATTTGTATATTTTCCTGAACCATTTTTTATGTCCTTTTTGCAAACGTAACTGTAATATGCAGTTTCAGTAATTTTGTTTCTAATCTTTGAAGATTAAAATGTGTTTTGGTTTAGATCTTTTGTATATATTGTGCAACGTGTCATATTTTATTTGATATGAAAGATGTTTTAAAGCAAAGAAACTGTATTTTGTCTTCGCATATTTGTTGAAAAATAAAAGACAAAGCATGAGAATAGTGTGCAATAGTGTTAGTTTGTGGAGTTCAATTAAGTACCCGTTAACAAAGTAGTCTATGTTTTTGTTAAGAAGCATTTAATTTTAATATAATAAAGTATCATTTCTCATGACATTACAGTATATAAATGGCTATACACAGATATACATTTATTCTAAGTCTGTAACTTAGAAAAGAGTCTCATGAAACTTTTAAGACTTACAAAGTCTGTGTCACAGAAGCAAACCAGTCCTGGTTGTATTTCTCTCAAATAATTATCTGACACTTGGAAATATGCTTTTAAAAATATATTTTTCTGATTGTACCCACAAGTAGGCACTGTAAGGTGCTTCAGATCCAAAACACATTGGGCTGTGAAACTGCGAATCCACTGCCTTATCATGGCTGATTTCTGGCCAAGCATTCCATTGAAGTTGAAGGCTGGATGCTGATAGTCTCTCCTGCTGTACCATTTCTCCTCTTTGTTTAAGTCCTGTTGGTTCACTTTTTCATGATAGAAGAGATATCCAGGAACATACTCTGAAAAAGATGAGACAAAAGTGACTTAAGTTTATGCAAGACATAACACAAGATAAATGACAAATACCCAGACACACCAACCAGCAATCAACTACAGACACAGTCTTTATGGTAGTTGAGTCAGGCACCACTACAATGTTTTCTCTTAAATGTGAGAAAAAAACAAAAGAATTTGAGAGAAGCTCCATTGTTCAACATTGCCTTTGACATGTAACACTTACATTTATTCTTTATTTACATTTCACGATAATTTAAGAAATTAATGATTGTGTGTGTGTATGTGTGTGTGTGTGTGCACACTGGACTGATAGGGTTAGGGTTAGTACTGTGACCTCCCTCTTACTCCCCATTTCCTATTGCCATTTGCTTTGACTAAAATATCTTAAAAATAAACTCCTCATTACTTCCACTGGCAAAACTGAGTACCTAGAATATGTCATTTTCTAACTGTTGGGCTTTGTTCAGATAAACACATTTTTTTCTTCCACTTTATATCAAAACTTTCTTCATCTTGCCTCTTATCTCATTTCTTGTTCACATCATTTTTGTTGTTTGTTTTTTGTTTTGATATTAAGTTATCAAAAGCAAAGATAAAGTTAATTACTTCATTTTGTAACTCCATGAGAAAGCTAATTTCACGGTCGCTTTCTCATCCTGGGACCTCTGTCGCAACATGTCAGAAGAACCTCCATGTTTTGATATGCACTGTGAATTTATTCTGCACTGTGAGCAGAATACATTTCTCTGAGGCCATAGAATCCTCTATTCCTTTGCTTAAATTTCTCTCAGAATTGAATGTCATTAAGATTCATCCTGCTATTTACTTGCCATTGACATGCGACGGCCTCCAGCAGCCGGCATCATCGGCATGTCTCCCTGCAAGGAGCCCAGCTCATCTGACTCCTCAGAGGTATGTACGGAGGGGCTGGTGGAGCAACTGATGGAGGAAAAGCTCTCAGAGGGTGGTCTGGTCATGACACTGGTCTTCCTTGGGTTGGGAATAGGAAAATCACTCCCCATTGACTCCCTTCGATCATCTTCATCCAGGTCTCTAATGGCTTTGGGGTCCAGGTGACAGGAATGAGGGTGCTCAGCCTTATGGGAGTCCTTATAGTAGTTTTTGGTTGTTCCTTCCATGTTGCACCTAGCAGAGACCCAGGTTGGATGGTGGCCCACCACTGCATTGTGGACCTTTTGAACTTCATGCAACTGGGGGGATTGGACTTCACAGTTCTGTCCAGACCTGGGCTGTGGGCATATGTAGCTTCCCTGACTGTAGCCCAGGTTAACCAGGCTGTTATGCCTGGGTGCGTTCTGGTTGGCTTTGAGCCCGGCACCATAATTAGCCGACATCATGTCTGCATCTGGGATCGCTTTATAGGTCCGAGTTAGAGGACCGTTGTGAGGTGACACATTGCTTGTCACGCATAGCTGTGGCAATGATGTATTCTTCTTGGACTTAAAAATCAAACTGTCATCCTCTGTGTACCTCTCTCCATGCAGTGTCTGTTTGATTTTCCTGACACCCAGGTGGGATATTTCAAGAATGTTGAGGAACAGGGACACTCCAGCAATGACAATCATGAAAACCATGAAAATGGTTTTTTCTGTTGGCCTGGAGATGTAACAGTCCACACTGTTGGGGCATGGCAGCCTCTCACACTTATAGAGTGGCTCCAGTTGGATGCCATAGAGAACATACTGGGCCAAGATGAAACAGACCTCTAGCAGAGAGCGTGTCAGGATATGGATGATGTAAGTTCTCAGAAGGGAGCCTCTCAGAGGAGCCCTCTTCACCTTCTTCTGCTCCTCCAGCCTCCTCAGTTCCTTTTCCATGCGTTTGTGTTCATCCAGTGCCAGCTCTGTGTCATCCAGCTCCTCCTTGAGCTGGGCCCGCCGGCGGTGGCGCTCCTTCTCCAGTGATCTGATGCAATAGAGGGCATGACCCATGTAGACTAGTGAAGGAGCAGAGACAAATATAACCTGCAGGACCCAGAATCGGATGAGGGAGATTGGGAAGGCACGGTCATAGCAGACAGCCTTGCAGCCAGGCTGGTCTGTGTTGCAGACAAATTCTGACTGCTCATCATCCCACACATCCTCTGCGGCAGCACCAAGGATCAGCATGCGGAAGATGAATAGTATAGTCAGCCATATTTTGCCCACAATGGTTGAGTGAATGTGGACCTCTTCCAGGATGCTGCCCAGCAGGTTCCAGTCACCCATGATCAGCTTCTTTCCACGTCAAACCCACATGCCCTCAGTCTGTGGACACAGAATGGGCGCACGTATCACATTACTGTCACAATCGGACTACGTTAGATACATTTTTGCTATGACATTTTCAAGCAAATGGTACAATAAATAACAGTTTGATTTATTTGTTTAGTAAACATTGTTCGTAAACATTGTACACATTAAGGTGAATCCTGACTTCTTTGGGCTAAGTGTTAGGGGGGTTATTTTAAGTATATTTTAAGTATTTTAAGTATATTCCATTAGGGATAACTATATTTATATAACCTAAACTGTATCCTGTTATATTATAAGTCTCATATTCATAATACATCAACATTGTTATATTGTTAATACAATATGAGTACAACATAATTATTATTGCTTCTTATGATTCTTGCAGTGTTCCACTTTGAGTTCATCATTGCAATAAAAAACTTTCTGTGGAAACACTCAATTGCATCAGATAACCTTCTTAAGCATCTTATACTATCTTACATCGAGGTTGCCATGATTCAATGCAACTATGAATGAATAAACATAGGAAACACATTAATCCCTCCATGCCACGATTCATTTCAACTATTATAAACACTATATATGTGTTACATTTCTATAACTGTTTACACTGAGGCAGTAAACAACATCTTTGTCTCATCTCCTTATCAACCATTTATCCCGGTTCAGGTCGCAGTTTCAGCAGGGAAGTAATTTTCACCAACTCCTCCAGGAGGAGCCCAAGGAATTCTCAATCATTCAGGGGATATGCTAGAAAGACATATTCTCTCCAGCATAGACATGGTCGAGACAACTCCCCAGACGTTCAGGGCACATTCTGACCACATGCCTGAAAGATCCTGGCTACTATTGATGTGAAGAAGCAGATGACATGAGGGCATTTTAGCATCACTAAGTTGCTTCAGCATGGAATGAAGCACAATTCGATTAAGGATAGAATTGATTTTGTCTCCTTTTATCTCTGCTCTCTCCCTCTTACTTGCTCTCCTTTCTTTCTTCAAAAAAAAACAAGAAAAAAAAAAGCTCAGATTATGATTTGAATCAAGACATGTTTGTGGAAGTGGACACACAATCCATGCAATCACCTGTCTTTAACAACGATGAATCAGCGCAAAAGAAACGGCTAGGATAGGATAGGAGGATTTACCAAAATGTTTCGATACACGAAAAAAACATAGATGAGATGCATCAGCAACTTTGACTAGGCTTAAATAATGCAACAGTTATTAAAAGGTTGCATTTGTAAAATTCAATATATTTCTTCTTTGAATGTTTTCTTTTTTGTGTATGTAGACAACCAGGCATGTTAACTTGGCATAAAGTTTTTATGCCAACTTGTAACAAAAAACATTGAAAATACATATAAAGAAATATAAAGATAAAAAAATATATAACATAGGTATGTTAGGTTACTATGCACTTGCAGATGTTACTTCAAATTAGATCCAATTTCCAAAATGTGTCATGGCTCTGTAAGGTACACTGGTACACTAAACTTATAAGTCATCTGAAACACAGTACAGTGACAGCGTTGCTTGGAACTCAGCTGCTATAAATACACATGTGCGCAACCATTAAAGGAAAGATAGAGCTGTGAAAGAGGCTATTGTAGATCTGTATTACAGACAACCTGGATGTTTTTAGACTTCTTTTTTTTAAATTTTACAAACACATTTAAATTTGGTCAAATCAGTCTGTATCTGACTGTTAGTTATTTGTTCCAATGAGTGCAGTGCTTATCATGGCAAATCTACCTAGATTTTTAAAATGAATACTAAATGAAGGGCTCTGTTTTAAGAGCCCTATATACTGTTGTTTTGGGCACTCTGCTATCTTCACCATCGTAATCAGTCTTCATAATCATTTACAAACAACACCATCAGGGTCTGAACTTTATGTTGCCACCCTTTGGACTCCAAAATCTACGAGTTAATTCATTATTTTAATTTTTAATTATTTAAAGAATCATGTTTGCACACTATCCATTCTTGAAATCACATGTAGGGGCAATTTAGAATCTCAAACTGACTTAAACATTCAATATGTTTTTTTGTTTTTGTTTTTGTTTTTTACTGTGGGAGGGTTACCCAGATAAAACCAACATAAACTAGAGAGATTTAAAACTCACCACTATATAGTTTTGGTGTGCACCAGGCATGTAACTGCGGACCCATGCAGAATTGAGCCTCAGTGTTGAGGTATGGGTGGTGTTGGGGGGGGGGGGGGGGGGTGGCTTCCTACAACGGAGTCTCATCTAAAAACATCCCCTGACTACGTTTGGCCACAGTGCAAAAACATAGAGGGTTTACAATAACATCCCTTGAATTGTATGAGTTACTTTTTTTCTGCCTATACCTTTCCTATAGTTAAGCATAAAAAATGTGCTTTGGTTTTATTTCTAGCAAGAAATATATAATGCATTTTCATAGTATTCATTCAGTGAATTCAGTCTAGCGGATCAAACCCTTGCCAACTGCATGAATTGTGTTTTTATTGTAGCAACCTAAAGAAACTGAGTTTGTGAATGAGTGGTGGTCGATCTGAGTGGTGTTACACTCTTCAAATTTCCAAATCCTGTCATTACAGGAAAATTGCAAGGAGATATTTGATTAAAAAATATTCACATTTCTTGATTTTAAAAATCAAAGAAAATTAAAAACAGCTTTGCTTCTCCACTTTTGAAATTACAGAGACTACAAGAGAGTGCTTTCGGGGCAGCTGTGGACTAGTGGTTGAGGACCTGGATTTATAACCCAAAGGTGACAGGTTCAAATGGCCCCAATATTATAATGCCAATGAACACTCAATCCAAGTTACTTTTCAGTATCATTATTATTACTATATTTTAGTTACATTTTACATTTTTGAGTTTCAAGATAAAATATTCAGTGAAGAGTTTTGGTGTGCTGGTGGCACGGTGGGTGAAGTAGGCACCCCACATATAGACTCTGTTGAGCTGGACTGCAGTGATCCTGGATTGATTCCTGCCTGTGGTCCATTATCGTCCAAAATTTCTCAGCTACACTATATCATTAAAGGTAAAACTGCGAAAAAAAATCTATAAAAAAAAAGTTTTACATGAATTAAGGGCCTGCTATGCAACCCTTCATATTATGGCTTTTGGCATATTATGGGTGTGGCTCTAGAAGTTGTCTCTGCGTGAAATCACTGCAACAACCTACTGCACTTGAATGCATACATAACTTAGCACCACTGATTTTTACAGTGCCACCCATGAATCACTGGTGTAGAGGGTTTAGCTGGGGTTCAGGACACAATCACATCACTAGATGTTAATATTTGGGCTACATTCCCCTATGAATATGCCCATGCTTATGTCCAGCACCTCTTACTGATGTGTTTACCTTTACCTTACAGTTCATGCTGACACATTACGATTCACACATAAATAAACAAATGTATGTTCATGTTGTTCACGATGTTCATGTATATGAAATTCACAGTATTAGTAATAGTTCACATAAGTTTGACATTTGCAATCACTATTTAGTCACTCCAGGATTACTCTTATAGAAAATACTTTCATGCAATGAATCAACCATTTCAACAACACTTACGTACATTTCACATGAATGGGTTCCCTCTTGATGCACCTCATCATGTTAAGTCTCTGTGGCTACCCCATGGAGATATTTGGTTGTCCTCGTGTGCCAGTGCAAACGTCCAGTCCACATCCCTCAGCTTCCCTATCTGTGGATCTGTGTCGCTGTGAATCTGTATGTGTGCTGCCTATGTGTTGGGAGTAATCTCCCGTGTTACAGGGAGGGTTCACAGGATGTGACCATCGATCACATCCCGACGATACAATGCCCCCTTCTCCCCAATCCCCTCCCTTCTCCCACGCCAGCAGTGCCAATTCCAACCAGTGCCATCAATATCAGCCTCTCTGAGAGGGTGGGAGAGAGAGACAGAGAGAGAGAGAAAAAGAGACAGAGATGATATTTGTAGAGCCAGCCTCTAATGTGCTCAGTTGCACTCATGAGAGAAGATGAAGATTTAGTGAATGTTACTTAATTAATTTAATTAAAATGCATGAGCTTAGTTCACTTCCTTCCTAATGTCCTTCCTAATGTTCTTAATTTGTGAATCCCATCTTAATTTCAGCCATCTCTTGTGCCATCTCCTTTAAATTGTGATGTGGGAGGGTTATGCTTGTCAGTCAATGTTCATGCATGCATGCATGATGGCCTTGCATCACATGGATTCAGTTTTCATTTCAGGTTTTTGTACGTAGTGTCATAATTTTAGACTGCAACTAGATTTTGCATCAATCAATAGTTTTATATTGTATGTTCAGACTGCCATTGCTCTGGCCCAGACTCACCTCTCATGTCTATTTTTCCTGAAACAGCAGGCAGTAGTGTTCTGCATTGAATCTCTAATAAACACACAGTACACTACCTGAACAACTCCAAACAGCAGACAGGCACAAAGCAGATAGGAGTATGTGACTCAGTAACTCTCCCTCTCCCTTTGTGTGTTTGTTTCCTCCCACAGATCAAAGGTCAAATTTCAGACTCAAAATTATCCCTAGGAGTGAAAGAGAGATTGAATAGATGGACTAGTGACCTGTCCAGGGTGTATCCCCTGCCTTTTTCCCTATGTGAGCTATAGGGCACCAGTGTGACACCAGTGGGTATGAAATGGGAAATTTTCATAACCTCTAATGTGATGAATGATTTTTTTAGTCCTTTTTAAGTTTTTTTATTAAGACAAAAGAAAAAGAAGGTTTTGATAATTCATCTCCACTTGACACATACATTAACATTTCAAAATTTTTAAACATTCAAAGAATTTTCACCATATGCAGAAAAAAACAAAAACCTCCCTTGACACTACAGTGCAATTCACAAATGAGCACCATTTTCATTTCCTTTAAAATTTAAGATTTCTCATGCAGCTCCTATCAATGTCTAATGTACAACATTCGAAGTAGGTGACATGGACCAGAATAGACTGCTAAATGTCAAAAACCTGTTCACCAGTGACAGTGCATAGGTATTTGGTTTTGAGCAGACTGAGTGCTGACTATCCTGATAGGGGACACGCCCACCCCCACCCCACCCCCACCCCACCCCCTCTGCACAGAGTAAAGCAATGGTACATGTTACTGGCCAGGGCCAGGGTGCTTGGCTGCATAAAATGACCAGCTGTGCCCACAGGGCCTTTAATTAGGTTTCCATCGCATTCTGACAGAGTCAATGGTGTATTGATTTGATTTTCCCTTCAGAATCTGTAGCTATGGTCACTGAGGCCAAATGCCAGATGTCACAGCAGGATCATTGGGTTACACAATCAGCTGCTTGCTTCATCAGGAGCTCCATCACAGGCACAGCTGACAGCAGGTCAGAGAGCAGATCTGCGCAGAGCAGTTTAGAGGGGACTTGGTCTGTGTTCACAGTAGAGCTTCACTCAACCACATGTTGCTCCTCACTGCATCAGGAGGCTACCATGACTTACACTGTGTCAAATTTAGAATTAGAATTTATATTTCAGGAGTATTTACATTTTCTAAAACATTTTATGAAACTGTATATACTACCGATCTTTAACGATGCTATAATGAGCCCCTTGGTGTTCTGACTAGGTCCTATTTGAATTGTCAGTGTCTAGAGCAACTTCAAATTGGCTACTTAGAATAGACCCGGTTTCTAGCAGGGATTCAATATTGATCCCCCCACCCTACTGCAGTGGGGTGGGGGAATGTACCAGTGAATGGCTGAATAAGAGGAGGCCTGCAATCACTTTCTGTTTTTACCAAAAGTTTTTTCACCTTTTTACCAACATTCTGAACACAAGTCATATTTTCATATCTTAGCATTTTTGTATTAGGAAAATATGAAAAATTCTATTTTCACACCCTAAAAACAGTTGTTTAAAGTGTAAATATGCAAGTGTTTTAACATAATATTAAAATATATGACTGTTTATAACTGTAAAAAGGACTGGGAGGACTGCTGTCAGGCGGCACTTTCAATTTCGTTTCCGTACATTGAATATTTTTTTGTTAAATGGGACAGAAAATTCTTTGAAGCTTGAAAGTTGAGGTTCCACTGTATTAACCATCCTCCCCTGGAGATCGTGGACGACACCACCTTGGGGGTGCCCCCAAGGAAATAATTGAGTTATTTATACCTATTGTGATGGCGCCTTGGTCCTTCCAGGACCAGGAACACACACACACACACAGCACACAAAGAGGGAAACCACCACCTAGGACAACTAGCACCTGTGTGTGTGTGTGTGTGTGTGTGTGTGCTTGTCTGTATACAGGGTTTTTCGTGTGTTTCCTGGTACTCAGCTGACTCACTTTTTTCAGGCAACATTTTTTTGTTACGAGTTCTAATAAGAATAGGACAGTTACATTAAAGCATTCTATTATTATTATTTTACTTACAAAAATAAGGTGGCAACTTTAAATTGAAAAAGTTCATGCTTTAAGTATTTTTGTATTTGGTCTGATATAGACATAGTGTTTTTATTCATATATTACAATTGTCAGTGAAGAGAAGAGCCCCATCCACATCTACAGTCTGGACAGGGGCTCATCCTCCAATGATTTGGTCTGAATAAAAGCAGAGTGAAAACAAATTTGAAATTAAAACTTCAAGCACCTTTGAGCGGGTCCTCACAATTGCATCCATCGGGGTACTGGCAACCATGGAGTTAATGCAGGTTGTAGGACATCCCCTGACTCTTCTCTTTTTTTGCACATTTTGAAGAGGAATCTCTTCTGGACGGAGCAGCATCCCTGTGACTCTGATAATGAACTATTATCTACTCTGGCCACCATACGGCTTCACCCCTTGACATAGAGAAAAGCTTCTCGGAACTTTTGATCACAATGCTATTCAGATTATGCTTATACAATATGAAGTTGATGGAACCCTAATTATTTTTTAGTAAAACCAGACTGTTGTGGTGGTGATACAGTTAAATTGAGTCACTGCTTGTCAAACCCACTGGCTTTGTGTTTTTGAGAAAATCTGGGAAGACGAATAAGAAGAAATATTTAAATCACATACAAGTTGGCTTTGCATTGTGATGCTCCTAATGACTTGGAAACAGACCCTCGGACCCGCAGTGTTTCACCAGTCTTGACTCTCCTCCTCGCAAGGTCACTTTTAAAGTCGTGGCTGATTTTCCCTACCATATCTGCAACGATAAAAAACATTAATATTATGGTGATATGGAGAAAATGCTTGGATGAATAAAAGCAATGTTTACCTGTTTGGACAGCGAAGGAAAATCAGAGCGCCGTAGCACCAACCAGCGAAAAAAAAATTGAAAATCCTCGATTGGATCTGCTTCTTTTTCGGTAGTTGGGTCAGCTCTTTCTGGTGCACTGTAGTTGATACAGCATATGAAGGTAGAACAGTCCCATAAATCCATAGAAGAGCAGATTATGAATTATACTTGAAAAAAACGTAATTCTCAACTTGTGAATTTGCATATCAGTGTTTGCAATTGTAACTATAGATCCACACATCTGGGAAAAAAAACAAATTGTAAGCATTCTGAGTAGCTGGGTCGAGAGCAAAATTGCTTCACTCAGCGACACCATTTGTGCCATTGGAGGGATATGGAGGGAAGAAGTGCTCTTCATACAGTGCCTCCATCGTGGCACAACGTTGCAACTGCAGTTAAAATAACATCCAGAGTGATATCAATCACTCTGACTGGGGGTGGGAAGGTGGGGTGGCACAAAGTTTGCTGGAGGCGGCCGCCATACAAATTTTGAACGCAGGAAAATGTCAGGCCCAGAACAAACAGAGGACTCAAGTGCAGATGAGCAGTAAATTCAGGCTTTATTGAAGATGTTCAAGGAGCTCGGAAAATAAAACAGGCTATAGAACTTAATTTTAAATCATCTAAACTATAAAACTAATCTTAACAATCTATAAGAGGCAGCACCCACCGTGGTAAAGTCAGTTAGAGGCCAAGATAAGGGCAACACGGAGAAAAGTTAGCCAGCTAGCAGAGAAAATGGCCCCAACAGATGTACTGCTAAGTGAAAGCCTCAGGCAGCGGAAACCCGATGAGAGTGCAGAGGAGGAGCAGACAACATGGAGAGACAAACTCATGCATGGCATGTATTATTGTCAGAATGAAAAAGTGGCTGATATTGTGAAAACCTACCAGTGGCTGGAAAGGGCTACACTGACAGACAGCACAGAAGCAGTAATCATGGCAGCACAAGAGCAGGCCATAGGGACAAGAGCCATAGAGGCCTAGGATCTACCAGAGCAGATCAGATCCAAAGTGTAGACTGTGCAAAGAAGGCCCTGAGACAGTCTAGCACATAGTGGCAGAGTGTGAGATGCTAGCCAGGTCAGCATATATGGAAAGGCACTACCAGGTCGCTGGAATAGAGTAAAGAAACATCTTTACCCAGTATGGAATAGAAGTACCCAAATCCCAGTGGGCTTAAGCCACTTAAGGTGGCTAAGAATAGCAGAGCCAAGGTTCTGTGGGACTTCAGTTTCCAGACTGGCAAACAGCTCCTGGCTAACCAACCGGACATAGTGGTGGTGGGCAAAGTGCAGAAGAAGGCAGTGGTTATAGATGTGACGATACCAGCTGACACCAACATCAGAAAGAAAGGTAGAAAAGTATTGAAAGAACAGCTGGAATATTTATAGCAAATATATATATATATGTATATAATATTATATATATTGTCCAATATACAGGATGTGACAAAAAGACGTGGCGCATTTTAAATATATCTTGGATTGAGTAAAAAATATAGCTGATGCTAATAGCTGATGTACAGTAATGCGAGTTTTTTGTGTATAAGCAAATTGATCTCAATGATTCCAATTTAAATGCAGCTCTCTGAGCAATCTCAGCAGTAGCAGCAGAATGTAGCTCTAGAATAAGCGGAAGCACCGGCCTGTGGTGGGTATCCATGAATAGAGCTAGGTGCCACAAATTTCATTATGACACTTAACAACACTATATTTATAGTTTATTTACAACAATGTGTACAATGAAACTGGCAGAAAGTATGCAATCAAATTCAACCAGAATCCTCACAAGACATGAATGGCCAGCTCACCAATCTGCATGGAACTGAACACGAAATCCACCACTGCCTGTCTATATTTTTTAAAACACTGTCAATTGGAAAAAAATGCAAGTTTGTGTCATGTCCCCCCCGTGAAAATGAGACTTTGGCCTTCCTGTACGCAAATGTTAAGGATGTGTACAGCTCCACTGTCCTGCCCCCACTGGGGAGGTCAGACCACAACCTGGTGCTGCTCTCACCGGTGTACAAGCCTGTGATTCAGCAGCACCCGGTCACAGTGAGGACAAGAGGAAATGGTCTCCTCAGGCCATGGAGACACTGCATGGAGCACTGGAGGCCACGGACTCAGATGTTTTTTATGAGTCACATGGCGAGGACATTGATGGCCTGACATTGGGTTCTGTATTGACAACACCATCCCCTCTAAAGAGGTCCGCTGCTACCCTAACAACAAATCCCTGGAGATCCTTCTCAACGAGAAGAAGAGAGCCTTCAGATCAGGGGACCATGCAGAAATCAAGGGGATACAGAGGGAACTCAAACGCAGCATCAAACAGAGGAGGATCATCTACAAAAGAAAACTGGAGCACAAACTGGAGAACAACACCAGAGAGAGCTGTAGAGGCTCAAACACAGGAATGCTGCTGGATCGGAGAGTATCAGCCCTCGCGTGTTGAAGGCATATTCCAGCCAGCTCTGTGAAGTTTTCCAGCACCTCTTCAACCTGAGCCTACACCTTCAGAGACTGCCACTGTTCTGGAAAACATCCTGCCTGGTCCCAGTGCCCAAAAAAGGACGTCCTACTGCACTAGAGGATTACAGGTCAGTGGCACTGACCTCTCCCATTATGAAGCCCCACATTGGGCTTGATGATGCGATTATCTACCTGCTGTAGAAGGCTTACTCCTCCCTGGATAGACCCAACACCTCGGTCCGCATCAGTCCGACTTCTCCAGTGCCTTTAATACCTTCCAGGCCAGGCTGCTGAAGGACAAATTAGAGACCATGCAGGAGGACGCTCCCCTCATTACTTGGGTTGATGACTATCTGACGGGCAGATCTCAGTTTGTGAGATTACAGAGCGGTGTGTCTGATCGGCCCCCCGGGGAACTCTACTGTGTCTCCCTTCCTCTTCACCACATTCACGTCTTTTAAGTACTGCACTGAGTCGTGTCATATGCTGAAATTCTCTGATGACACTGCCATTGTGGTGTGTAGAGGGAGGGAGTGAGGCTGAGTACAGGGACCTGGTAGACCGCTTTGTGAAGTGGTGTGGGGAGAACCACCTGCTACTGAGTGTGGCGAAGACGAAGGAGATGGTGGTGGACTTGTTTGTCTGTTTGTGTAGCAAGTTGCATGTTGATAGGTTGTATGGTTTATCAGCAGCACCTTCTCAAAGCTCATTTGGTGAATTCCCTGCTCAGGTGTCTCTCCTGCTGACAGTGTCCTGCTGGAGCAGGCTGACTGATGACCTCATACAGACACACAGACACTTCAGGCACACACACACACTTAGACTCGATGTACACGTTTCGGGGGGCTAGCACCGCCGGCGCTGAAGACACCGGGGAGCATCTAGTGACCCGGAGGAAGATAACGGGGGGATCCCTGATCAGATAGCCAGGAAAGAGAGCGTAGCTGAACCCAGACGGGCACTACTGCCCGGTCCCGGCGTGCTGGAGGTTCGTTTTTCATTATTTTTCTTCTGTGTGTGTGGTGTGTGGGTGCGTGCATGTGAGTGTGGGCATAGTTAAGCAGACGGCTCTGGTGGGTGACAGGGAATCGTGTGAAGTGAGATGGCCACTGGGGTGCCAGCATTTTTGATGAACTTATCTATCAAATAAAGCTTGTGATTCCTTCAGTCGGACTGGTCCCAACAGTTTGCATTGGCAGTATTGGTTGATAATTGGAATGAGGACCTTAAGTTGAAAGTCTCTCTCTTAAGTCTCTGTTGTTATCGGGGAGGGCCAGGGATGTTTATTGTAGATTAACTTCAGAAGAAAGAGGTAGCTATATGAATCTACATGCAGCTCCAAATAAATGTTTTGATCCCTGTGAGAGTGAGGACTGGAATCGGGCTAGTTTCTCCTCTAGGAGGAGTCTACCTACGGAGTCAGCACGAGAATTTGGTTATGCCCTGAGGCGTTAAGTTGCTAAAAGTATATCCAGCTGCGAATGGTGTCAGACAAGATCTATAATATCAATATATCATCAATTCATTTTGCAAAAATAAGGCTGAACATCATCACAATTTGTGGATATGTTAAAAATAAACATCTAATCTTTCTAAAACAGTCCATTTTATGTTGTATGTCCACATCCATGTCTCCATCTGAGAGACGGATACGTAGCTCTGTCCCTTATATTTGAGGACTTTGATCTTTTCGTAGAGATGGCATCCTCAGAGAAAGATGGGATATTGATAAAAGCATTAATAAAACGATGTGCGCAGAGGAGAAGATGCAGACAGGGGATTTATTTATGACAGGATCCTGTTTGGGATGTTAATGACATGGCATCAGGAATTTTTCACAATATTGCAATTTAATATGCAGACTGCAACCATAACCTAGGAGACAACAGCATGTTAACAGTTAATGTTGACGCAGTAGTTAAAATGAGCGTACATTACAATCATCAGAACATTTTCTCATATCATCACATTATTTCTATTGTATGCATATCTTGCCATAGTTTTCACATTAAAACTACACATTACACTGCTGTTATCACTTTTGTTCTTTTTTAATGTTTTTGCTATTCTTATTATTAAGCTGTTATGTTATATTACATTATACTACTACTATTATACCATTATCATATTGCTGCTACCGTTAATAATATTAGCATAATAATATTGCCACTATACTGCAGTTCTATTTTTATTACTATATATACGTATAGATGCATATATTATGTATACATTACTACATTACCATTATCCTGCTGCAGCAACTTACTTACTTGCGTTCTTAAGTGCCTTTTGTTATTCTGGATGCTTATTGATATTCTTTTTATCTCACTATTTATGCCATTGTCAAATGTACTTGTATTTCTATTTTTTATTTATATTCTTATTCGTATTGTATGTAAATATGCCGAGTGCTTTTACAATGACAGGATCCTGTGTGGGATATTAATGACATGGCATCAGGAAAAGCATGTGATGAGGACATTTTAAACAAAGCCATTTGTGTGCGCTGAATACATGAGATGACTGAAGACGATAGAGACTTTATTCAAGCCTACAGACACCTTTGTGGATATATCCATCGAGGCTTCAACACAGATGTGGACTGTCAGGTATACTTACCTTCACTTCAGATGTGGGGTGAAAAAATACTGTAAACCTTTCTCACGCTTATACAAATTCTTAAAGTATCAAAGGTTGTACTCACTCTTCCTATTGGTTTACAGCTTCAAGTCTAAATAATGGTTTGTTGCAAACATTTATCAAGTGTACATTGCTTCTGTGCAATGCTTCTCTACAATTTTTGAGCAAGATGGACATATGGGGCCCACAGGCATTATTATTTGCCACTAGTAATAGATTGATGTGTTCAGTTTGGCTTCGCATTTGTGCCCCCATTTTTTGCTTCGTTATATTCTTCTTCTATTCTTTCAGTGAATAGATATGATCTTTCAATTGTTCTTACGCATCAAATCAATCCAAGTCACTGGCACAGAAAGTTGAGTTTTCAAACATTGCTGAATCAATTCTGCCTTTGAACACAACCCCTTCAGTTCCGCTTGTCCAGGGCCGGGTTGCGGGGGCAGCAGTCTGAGTAGGGATGCCCAAATCTCCCTCTCCCTGGATACTTCCTCCAGGTCTTCCGGGAGGATTCCGAGGTGTTCCCAGGCCAGCCGGGTGACATAGTCACTCCAACGTGTCCTGGGTCTTCCTCTTGCTCTCCTCCCAGTGGGATTTGCCTGGAGCACCTCCCTGCCACCCAGCGGGAAAAACTCATTTCAGCCGCTTGTATCGGGGATCTCGTTCTTTCTGTCATGACCCAAAGTTCATAACCATAGGTGAGGGTAGGGAAGTAGGTTGACTGGTAAATCGAGAGCCTCACCGTTCCACTCAGTTCTTTTTTCATCACGATGGACCGATACAGCGACCACATTACTGCGGCCTCTGCACAGATCCACCTGTCAATCTGATGCTCCATCCTTCCCATACTCGCGAACAAGACCCCAAGATACATAAACTCCTCCACCTGAGGCAGGGACTCCCCCACCAACCTGAGGTGAGCAAGCCACCTTTTTCAGACTTGGAGGTGCTGATCCTCATCCCACACTGCAAACCACCCCAGGGCATGCTGAATATCTGTAGAGTCCACTATGTAGAATGGAGACTCTGAGGTCAGTGTGCTGATGTGTAGACAATAAATGTTTGTAGTTCTTTATTAAATGGTCCTGTATGCACACATAAGATCCAATATGATTATATGAGACATTTTTCCTGCTTGAGTAGCATTTTTTAGTTTTAATATTTTTTTAAGTGATTCTTGGCTCGTCTAAGAGCATCAGCATGGTATTAATATGTTTACTTGAATATGCAAATGCTAGTCAGATGCCCACAGATAAAGACATCAGTCATCTTGAGCTATGTCTTGTCTGAATGGACTTTTCTGAGTGGACTTTTTACTTTCATTTGTCTTTGATTCAGTGTGAGGAGCTGCAGTGTCAGAGATCAGGTTCTCTGATCCCCATTTCTCTCTTCCGTCATTTCTCTTATTCCGTCTTATTCTCTTATGCACTTAACACTTAGGGCACAATACTCTATAGGTTAGCCATCTTATTCTTGGAAATTATATGTTTCACCAAATACGAGGAAAGTGCTGCACATATTGTTTCAAATTTCCCTCTCTGTCTTTCAGGAGGGAATGATGATGTGATGTGTGATGATCAAATTTAATAGAGTGAATATATGTCTGTCACAGTTTATGTGGCATCATTCAAATTTATTCTTAAAATGCATGTGTACAAAACAATATTTTTGATCTAATGTCTTGGAAATGCCCCCTTCATCTCATCCAATCACACTTCCCTGCTGGAGCATATATGTATGTCCGTGTGTGTGTGTGAGTGTATATATATATATATATATATATATATATATATATATATATATATATTACCAAAAGTATTCACTCACCCATTCAAATGATCAGAAATAGGTGTCCTAATCACTTGGCCTGGCCCCAGGTGTATAAATTCAAGCACTCAGGCATGCAGACTGTGAAACAAGACATTTGTGAAAGAATGGGCCGCTCTCAGGAGCTCAGTGAATTCCAGCGTGGAACTGTCATAGGATGCCACTTGTACAACAAATCCAGTCGTGAAATTTCCTCGCTCCTAAATATTCCACAGTCAACTGTCAGCTCTATTATAACAAAATGGAAGCGTTTGGGAACAACAGCAACTCAGCCACGAAGTGGTAGGCCACGTAAAGTGACGGAGAGGGGTCAGCGGATGCTGAAGCGCATAGTGCAAAGAGGTCGCCGACTTTCTGCACAGTCAATTGCTACAGAGCTACAAACTTCATGTGACTTTCAGATTAGCCCAAGTACTACGCAGAGAGCTTCATGGAATGGGTTTCCATGGCCGAGCAGCTGCAGCCAAGCCACACATCACCAAGTGCAATGCAAGGCGTCGGATGCAATGGTGTAAAGCACGCCGCCACTGGCCTCTAGAGCAGTGGAGACGCGTTCTCTGGAGTGATGAATCACGCTTTTCCATCTGGCAATCTGATGGACGAGTCTGGGTTTGGAGGTTGCCAGGAGAACGGTACATTTCAGATTGCATTGTGCCGACTGTGAAATTTGGTGGAGGAGGAATTATGGTATGGGGTCGTTTTTCAGGAGCTGGGCTTGGCCCCTTAGTTCCAGTGAAAGGAACATTGAATGCTTCAGGACACAAAACATTTTGGACAATTCCATGCTCCCAACCTTGTGGGAACAGTTTGGAGCGGGCCCCTTCCTCTTCCAACATGACTGTGCACCAGTGCACAAAGCAAGGTCCATAAAGACGTGGATGACCTGAACCCGATAGAACACCTTTGGGATGAATTAGAGCGGAGACTGAGAGCCAGGCCTTCTCGACCAACATCAGTGTGTGACCTCACCAATGCGTTTTTGGAAGAATGGTCAAAAATTCCTATAAACACTCTCCTCAACCTTGTGGACAGTCTTCCCAGAAGAGTTGAAGCTGTAATAGCTGCAAAAGGTGGACCGACATCATATTGAATTCTATGAGTTAGGAATGGGATGGCACTTCAGTTCATAGAATGAGGTGAGCAGGTGTGGCAGGTGAGCGAATACTTTTGGTAATATAGTGTATATGTAATATATATATATATATATATATATATATGGTGGTGGTGACAATAGATACATTTTTTTATCTAGATTAATCTCACTGTAAAGATGCATTTCTGGCCAAACAACTTTTTTCAAGATGGTGCCATCGATGGCTGCAATGGTGTTCGCATGTGTTGTGCTCTGACTGTATGGTGCTGTTTTTGTGTCTGGCTCTACTTCTTACTCCAAAGAAGTACTTGTGCACATCAGGGGTTCAATGCCATCTGGTATTATACTCACCCGATCCACGGATATTCTGGATATCCTAGTGAGAGGGACGGGGTTTTTTGCCGGTGTCGTGAGGTGGACCAGGTGGCAACGTGGTAGGAGAGGGGGCTGCCTGGTTCGCCTTCGCCGGAGGAAATCACGCCCTCCTCTCCCAGGTATATTCCTGGGTAACGTGAACTCCCTTCCCAATAAAACGGACAAGCTCCGACTGTTGGTCTCAAGAAATAACGACTTCCACTACACGGCGATCTTGAGACACACCTGTCCCCGGCAGTACCGGACGAGGCCGTTCAGTTGGACGGCTTCTCCGTGTTTCGGATCACCCAGGTGACCCCAGTGGAGTCATGCCGGTTCCTGGGTGTGATCCTGTCCCGGGACCTGAAGTGGGAGCTGAATATCACGGCTCTCCTGAGGAAGGCTCAGAAGAGGCTGTACTTTCTCAGGCAACTGAGGAAGTTCAGACTTTCTAAGTCCATGATGGCCCAATTCTACACGGCCATCATTGAGTCCATCCTGTCCTCCTCCCCTCTGGCAGGAGGCTGCGACTGCCAAAGACCACTAGGGCCCGCCATAGGCAGAGCTTCTTCCCCTCAGCCACCACGCTGCTGAATGCACCCCCACCTCCACAATAACTTGCACTTTGCACCTTGTTAAATTTTATTTTCCACTATGTGTTTATGTTTGTGTGTGTCCATCCTTTGTGTTAAAAAAGATGTGTATGTGGCACAAGCACGCTGACACCAGGACAAATTCCTACGTGTTTTTCTGCACAATGGCAATAAAGTGATTCTGATTCTGATTCGAATCATGCAATTAAACTATATTAGATTAAAATGGTTTATTCAGAAAATGTGTGCTACCTAAATGATGACCAAACGTAAGCCTTTGAGAACGGGTTTTCTTCTTTTCTATATACTTCATTGCAATGATTTCCATACATTCTTGCATTTCACTTAAAGTTTTGACTTTTTTACACAGAAAACATTCTTTGTTATTTATATTATTAATCACATCCCAAGATGAGAACCCAATAGCACACACACATACAGATCTCGTTGGTAATAAGCTTTATTAGCACACAGGTAGCACAAACACTAGGCCCAAAGCTTATGCTAGCAAAGCTAACCAAAGCAGGACGAAAAGATAGAAGGCAATTTAAACACTGGGGCAGAGACACGATGGAAAAAAGTAAAAAAAATTGGACCAGATTGGGAGGGCGGGAGAGCAAGAGTAGTCAGGACACAAGTGCAACTACGGCAACTTTGTCTGTGAACCAAACTTGGTCGGGAGCAGGCTATGTTGAAGAAAGCTCGAGCTGTTTCCTCCCCCTGACGTCACAACCAAAATTTCATTTATTGGGTCCAAGCACATTTCCTGAGGCTTGGGGAATTTCGATCACGATAAACTCCGTTTTTCGACCATGGCTTGTCCATTTATTGCCGATCCAATGGACTTTGAGGCAATACTACTTCGGAGGGAGTTGTGCCTACGCTGGGAGATCATCCACAGACCCTGTTTAGAGATCTTTTCCTTTCCTGACAGTTTCCTTTTCGGAATGTACCACTTCACAGCGCAATCCTTAAAACAACATCATCCACCGTGGAATTCGCAATATGTTTCTTTTATGTAGTGTAGGATTAGGATTCATGGATCTATCTATATATCTATCTATTGCAGTCAAATAAAGACGATTCAATTTATTTTATTTGGTCATCTTTATTTCCCATGAATACAAAAGCAGCAGTTATTTTATTGTTTTTGCAGTGTTCCTATTACAATTGTCCCAATCATTAATGCAACCCACCTGTATCTCATATTTCAATTTAATCATTTTCAAGGTCAAGAGGCATTATTTCTTTGTCAATTTTTTGCATTTGTTTGACAACATACATTTTATATAGGTCCTTTACTGGTAAGTGGTAATATATAAGGCAATGTGCACCATGCAGGTGCACATGAATCCACAGAATTAACCTTTGCCATTTACTAAACCTCTTATTGCATTAATTTGATCTGTAGCGGTAGATGGACCCTCGTTCTGCTGCCCAGCCATGCTCTATTAAAAAGGAAAAGAATATCTGTTAACGAGAAAATTCCAGCGTGCCGAAATTTCAAGAGTGCTCCGGGATGTGTGCCTGTTGGTTTGCCCGTCTCACAAGACACCATTCTGTGAGTGTGTACATGTATGATGGAGAGACTGAATGAGTGTTTTTGTGTGTGTGTGTGTGTGTGTGTGTGTTCCAGGGTGTGTGTTCCAGGGTGTGTGCCTGTTGGTTTGCAGCACTTTGTTTGTCTTTGGATTGCTCACAAGACAGCATTCTGGGAGTGTGTGCATGTATGAGAGAGAGAGAGACTGAGTGAGTGAGTGAGCGAGCGAGCGAGTGTGCGTGCGTGCGTGCGTGCGTGCGTGCGTGCGTGCGTGCGTGCGTGCGTGCGTGCGTGCGTGCGCATGTGCATGTGCATGTGTATGTGTATGTGTATGTGTATGTGTATGTGTGTGTGTGTGTGTGTGTGTGTGTGTGTGTGTGTGTGTGTGTGTGTGTGTGTGTGTGTGTCCATGGTGAAAACAACACACACAGACCACAAGTTTATCACCATATCCAAGTTTGAATAAAGGTTTTAACCTGGTTGAGAAATGAGCTGTTTTAGTCATTTTCCCATTCATTACTTATGGGGGCCCCTGTAGGGTCCCTGGTGGGCTCAATATTCTTGAGAGAAAAATAGAAGCCAACTTCTCTCAATCGTTTTAATATATGATGTGTCTGGGTGCTCCCAAATCTGAAGGAGTTTTGCTCTTTTGGGCCATAACTTTGTAATAACTTGCATGTATGAGAGAGACTGAGTGTGTGTGTGTGTGTGCGTGTGTGTGCATGAAGTGTTTGTGTGTCTGTGAGGTCATCTGTCAGCCTGCTGCAGCAGGAGACTGTCAGCAGAGGAGAGAAGGGAGCAGGTACTTGACGACATGGTCTTTGAGAAGGTGCTAGTGAAAAACGATACAATCTATTAGCATGCAACTTGGTACACAAACAGACCACAAGTTTCTTTAATTTTTAAAATTAAAATGAAGTTTCTAAGTGACACTTAGGCAACATGGCAGATGTTTGTTTGAGGGGTTCCGTATTTCCCACTCATTCTTATGGGAAAAAGCAAAATTGTCAAAGTGCTAAACACTTGGCTCTAGGGAGACAACGCTTGCACCTATCTGGAATATGAGAACATCGTCATGCAGGGGAGAGTCTGAGGAATGCTCTGATGCGATTTGGTGTGTGTGCTATGAAAACTGAGGCCACAGTCGTGAGTAGAAGTGTAAAGTTTAACTTTGATCACAGTGGTAAGAAAATGAATGGGGGCTTATGGAGAGAAGAGACTGCGCTGGGCTGACTCTGAGGCTTGCCGTTCAAATTTTATAAGGCGCACAGGTTTATGGCCTGCATCACATGAAAGAGCACAAATTTTCCTACAAGAGTGGACAAAAGAATTTGCCTTCTGCTTACAGTGTGGATGGGAGCAGCGTGAAAAGAGATAAATGAGAGCTAATTTTTCAGCGATCCCACACTGACAGTTGGTCTCCCCCCACTGTAGCTGCATCAAAAATGCCAAAGCCACATTTTTGAGAGGGCCTGGATAAAAACAATACAAGGTATTGAATGAAGTTTCTACGTCAACGTAAGTTTATATTTGTGTGTGTGCGATCAGCAGTTTTCGAGATACGGACAACCGAAGTTTGGCACTAAGTGAGAACGAACATGCATCCCTCCCGGAGCACTAATAATTGCGTAAGCTAAATGTGACTCTATAATGCACACAAGAATGTTAAGAAACTTTCAGTAACACCAACAGATGTTTCCTCTGTAGGACCCTCAGGATCCCTCTCTGTGGCAGCAGATAATGTGGCCTCATCATCCTCTTCATCCTCATCCTGTGAATATCAGTGTTATTTTTCAGTACATTTTAAACTACTTCATAACATAATATACAGTATTGGCTACTAACAGTTGCAGTGGCAGGTTCAACCAGATGAAGAACGCCATCAGAATCTGTTGGGACAAAAGAAATACCCATGAAAGGGAAATTGATATTTCTGTGAACAAAGAAGATATAGGGCTATTATATTACATTATTTAAATCAGGGAATTCCAAGACACTACTCTGCTAAAGTCTCACCTGTTGGAACGATGTTTTTATATTCAATTTTTAACTGCTTCCACAGCCGTCTTTCACCAGTGGGATTGCTTCAAGTAAAATACATTTTAGCTTTAATATCATTCCACAATTTTTCACGACATTATAACTGTGTTTGCACATATGAATAAAATATATTTAAACTCACGCATTGACTGGAGCAGTGATCTTCTTCCATGCCGACTTTCTCTCCTTTGCACCTGCAGCTGTGTTACACTAAATACTGGCTCAAAGTCACTGAATGAGCGCATTGAAATCTCCAACTCCAGCGGATTCCATCTATCAGGGCTCGATTGATGATGGCTTTTTGTAGTCACAGTGCACGCGCTTAGCTTGAGCTGAACATAGTTGGACTTGATTGAACTAGTGGAAAGCCAGTGTTCTGAAACAGGTTAGCTTGAGATTCTTAGCTCAAGTTATGTCAAGCCTCAACCCACAAACATAGTCAGACTTTGTTGAGCCTACTACATGAAACAGGCCCCTGGTTGCACTCAAACAAAGTAGTTTGACGACGACTCTTCTCCTGCACTACATCAGTGCTTGGCCCAGCATCTGCCGATGCTTTTGGCATCATACTATAAGGCTACCAGCCAAATTTGGTGCAACGGCCTTGAGGGTGCGGCACAAACATGAGGAATGTATATTTCCCCATTTGAATGTATTTAAGTGAACACCAATTTCTACGATATTTGGTTGGTATGATGTACGTCCATTCCTGAGGCCATATCTAGAAGTTGGTTGGGATTCGTTAATGTGAAAATGTGAAATCAAAGTAGGTCGATCACCAAACTAAGACAAAGACATACTCTCCAATAAATACAATAAATTTCTCAGTTTAAAAATAACATTCCCACATTAGTTACAAACACCATAGAATACCTCTGTGGAACTCTCAGCATCAAGGTGGGCTTGTCAGTGAAGACAACATGGTGCTCAAACAAAACGACAACAAACAAACTTACCAGGAGCCCGTTTAAGGTAGCAAGCTCAACAAAGTCCGACTATGTTTGTGGATTGAAGCTTGACATAGCCTGAGTTAAGAATCTCGAGCTAACCCATTTCAGGACACCGTCTTTCCATTAGTTCAATCAAGTCCAACTGTGTTAGCTCAAGCTAAGCACATGCACAACAACTACAAAAAGCCATCCTCAGTGGAGCCCCGATACATGGATTCACCATGGCAACGAGTGAAAAAAAAAAGGTCCACGTCCTTCACTCCGCTGGAGTTGGAGATTTCAATACGCTCATGCAGTGACTTTGAGAGAAGATCGCTGCTCCAGTTAATGCGTGAGTTTAAATATATTTTATTCATGTATGCAAAGACGGTAATATCGTTAGGTCAAAACTTCTGGAATGATATTAAAGCTAAAATGTATTTTACTTGATGCAATCCCACTGGTGAAAAACGGCCGTGGAAGAAGCTAAAAATTGAATATAAAAACATCGTTCAAACAAGTGAGACTTCAGCAGAGTAGTGTCATGGAGTTCCCTGATTTAAACAATGTAATGTAATTACAATATATATTCTTTGTTCAGAGAAATATTTATTTCCCTTTCATGGATTTTTCTTTGTCCCAACAGTTTCCGATAGCGTTCTTCAACTGGTTGAACCTGCTACTGCAACTGTTAGTAAACCAGTGCTGTGTATCATGCTATGTAGTAGTTTAAAGTATACTGAAAAATAACACTGATATTCACAGGATGAGGATGAAGAGGATGATAAGGATGAGGAGGATGATGAGGCCACATTATCTGCTGCCACAGAGAGGGAGCCTGAGGGTTCTACAGAGGTAACATCTGGTGGTGTTACTGTTAGTGTCTTAACATACTTAACATTATAGAGTGACATTTAGCTTACACAATTATAAACAGATATTCTTTTTACATCTCATTACAAGGGTGATAAGATGTTCATCAATAAGATGTTCAGTAAATGGCAAAGGTTAATTCTGTGGATTCATGTGCACCTGCATGGTGCATATTGCCTTATGTATTCCCAGTTACCAGTAAAGGAGCAATAAAGCCAGTAAAAATGCAAAAAAAATACAAAGAAATAATGCCTCTTGACCTTGAAATTATGAAACTGAAATATGAGATACAGGTGGGTGCATTGTGAATTGCATTAATGATGTGATAGGATTCAGATAGGAACAATGCAAAAACAATAAAATAATTGCTGCTTTTGTATTTGTAGGAAATAAAGATGACCAAATAAAATTAATTGAATTGTCTTTATTTGACTGCAATAGGTAGATAGATAGATAGATAGATAGATAGATAGATAGATAGATAGATAGATAGATAGATAGATAGATAGATAGATAGATAGATAGATAGATAGATAGATAGATCAATGAATCCATGAAAGAGATAGATATAAACTATATAAAAGAAACAACAATAAGGCTAATTAAAAGTTCCACAGTTGATGTGAAGTTGATGAAGATGGTGGTGATGATGGATGATGATCGTACTTGATACTTTACCGACTACACTGCATACAGATGCCTTGCTGTTTTCAGCATCACTGATGTTGTACAGAAACTGCCGTTTGGGGAAAAAAATGAGAAATAAATAAACTGAGCGAAACACAAGGCTCAGATATAAGTCCCTCCACGGCGGATGATATTGCAAATTCCACGGTGGATGACGTTTAATGTACTTTAAGGACTGTGCTGTGAAGCGGTACCTTCCGAAAAGGAAACTGTCAGGAAAGGAAACGATCTCTAAAACGGGGTATGTAGATGATCTCCCGCCATAGGTGCAACTCCCTCCAAAGTAATATTGCCTCCAAGTCCACTGGATCGGCAATAAATGGACGAGCCATGGTCGAAAAACTGAGTTTATCGTGATCGAAATTCTCCAAACTCCAGGAAATGCACTCAGACTTGATGAATGAAACTTTGTGACGTAAAAGGGGAGGAAACAGCTCAGGCTTTCTTCAACATAGCCTGCTCCCGGCCAGGTTTGGTTCACAGAGGAAGTTGGCATAGTTACTGATGTCGAGCTCAACTTAGCCCCCTTTCTGTAACTGAAAAACCCGAGATTCCCTCATTTCAGGCTCAACATACATACTGTTTGCCATAAGTTTACTGTTAAAATGTTCAAAGTCCTCACTCTCCAGTTGGCAACTCCTGAGGCTCAGCTGTTTATTATAAAAATATGCATGGGGGGGGCCTCAGAGCGCTCTGACTTATGACTGGTTGCTATCGTAGTATTTGAAAATTGCTTCAAAATAAGATTCAGATATGTCACAAATACATTTATAAAGAAAATTTTATTTCCATTTACATTTCAGACATTTCATAATATGGAATCAGTGTCAAGAGACCTTAATATTTCACATATCACATTTCACATAGAGCTGTTTTTCTTTCAGCTTCTGCATGTTTGTGTGCCCGCTAAGACTCACAAGTGTCAGACGTTACGGGAGAATCATTTTTCAAAATGAAAGATATTTCAAAATAAAAGATTGTCCAGACTCAGATAATACATAAAGCATAAATAATTAATTATTTCTTGTGGGGCCTGGTACCAATTGATCCACAGACCGGTGCGGGGGTTGGGGACCACTGACTTAACTGACAGTGTCTTAGAAAACCTTAAGGACGCTATTCCCCTGTCTCTCAGTGCTATGTCACCTCTATGAAAACCTATGAAAACCCAAGTCCCTTCTTCATTGATCACCTTGATGATAGCTTTGTTAGCTCCCTTGACTTGGTTGAACCCCTGACAAAAATGATTGTATCTAAAACAAGATCGGCCCCCTGGTATGCACCAGAAACTTGCCACCTAAAGCAAGCTAGCACAAATTAGAGAGGAAAATAAGCATAACCCCAGGTTTCCTTTCAGCACTGTAGCCAGGCTTTAATTGCCACTTCTTTACTTGAGATCATCAACCTGTCCCTAACAGCAGGTTATGTTCTCCTTAAGAAACTGTCCCTCGATTCAGGGACTCTAGTGTTTACTAGAGTTCCTGAATCAGGCCGATCTCCAATATTTTCTTCATCTCAAAAATCCTTGAGAAAATCATTGCCAACTTGCTCTGTGAGTACCGTAATAACAATAGTTTATTCGAGTCCTTCCAGTCTGGTTTTAGAATGAAGTGCATAGTTGCTATGATGCGACGAAATTTGGAAATTTTTTTTTCATGCTCTTTCACTTTAAACCACTCTCACGCCCACATACTTGATCATGGCACCTTGAAGCCATGGTGAGGGCTCTGTCCTGAATGGCCTAACATATTAACGTCCTACCTCATTCATGGCGCTCCCCAGTGGTGACAGGAAGTAATCAGGTTTTACACTTACATGTACTAATCCTACATAACTGACCACATCAACTTCATTCCACTTGTCATATATGCAGAACAAGTTGGTGAAGCTACATTACAAAGGCAATGAGGCTAACACCAATGGTATCCGAGTGGTGGGCATGAATAGCAATACTTCACCATGTAATACGAGTGGCTTTGTGACAGCTTTAAGGATCTCATGTCATCATGAAAATTGGTACACTGATTTGAGGAAGGAGAGCTCTGGCGTTTGATAGGGACATAGCCATAGGGGCATGGGCAAACATGTAAAAGTAGTGCCCCCTAGATATATTGACCAATCCCCATAAGGATTTTTTTTACTTTGTCATGGGCAAATCAAAATTGGCATGCAAATCCATCCTAAAGAGATACACGAAAATGTCTCTTGACATGATAACCGTAACCTGACAGGAAGTCAGCCATTTTGATTTGAATTTTTGAATTTTAAAAACATCTCCTCCGAGGGGCTTAACCCAAATGGCTTCAAATTTGATACAAATCATCTATGAACCAAGCTGAGAAATTTCATGTACAGAATTTTTTTTAAGTCGAAGGGTGTGACCACTAGCGCATGACAAAATTTGGTGACTTGCACTTCGTCAATATTTAAAAATGCTCTTACGGGCAGGCACTTCATCATACAAATTTCAAAATTGCTGAACATGATTTCATTGTGTGCCTGAAGAGCCAGGTAATGGCCTTGTCAATGGGTGTGGCTGAATGTCTCTACAGCACCACCTTGAAATTTTCAAAACTCCTTCCCCACAAAGCTTTTTGTGGATTGTAAATATGAAAATCTGTAGGCTTATACAGTTTATCGAGACGCACAAAAGTCTCCTGCTATGGTGATCTGAACTGGTCAAGTGTCACTATTGTCACCCGAGTCCGACTAAAGATTTCATCCCATTATCTACTCAACATATTGTATAAGATCACCTTAATGGCATAGGATCAAAAGTTCGGAAAAGATTGTCTCTATGTCAAGAGGTGTAGCCGTATGGCGGCCACAGTAGAGAGATGGTTCATTATCTGAACCACAGGGATGCTGCTCAGCCCAGAAGAGATTCCTCTTCAAACTGTGCTAAAACAAAAAGCATTCTTGGAATGGCCAAGGAACTACATTGACCCAGTGGTTGCCAGTACCCCGACAGGCGCACAGGCGAGGACCCGCTCACAGCTGCTTGCAACTTTAATTTATTTGTATTTTTTATTTCATTTAACATGTGCATATCAATATGCTGTTTTAACAATGAAATTCCCCTATTGTTCTTATTATTTCATATTTTAAGAGGTTAAAAGCAGCAACCAGTTACTGTTAATTTTGTTTCTATTCTAGTTATAGAATAAGCAGGTGGAAATTAAAATTCCTTTTGTAAGATTAATAAAAAAACAAATAGTTGCAGCCCTAGATTGATGATGCTCAGCTTGTCACAGCCTCATTTTGTCTGTCCACTGTATTCAAACCGGGTTTGTGTACATTCTGTGATATTCTGTGACAGTGAATTCTTAAAATAACTGAAAATTCAAATACATACAGAATTTTACTCAAAGCACAGATTGATAGACAAAAATTGATACATTACCACAACTTTTTTACCTTTCATGTAGAGGCTCTGCCTCACAGTTTCCTCTGACGACACATCCCTGCCCAGGATGCCATTTAAGATACATCATGTTGGATCCATGACACAGTTAAAGTAGGCTTTATACCTCAATAGAAAATAAATCTATCAATTCCTGCCAAAAAGCAGTGATTGCCAGAACATCCAGAACAGACAAAAACCACACATTCTTATCTGCAATCCATTAGGTCAACATGTGGAGTTAAATGGTTTGGTTTTTAGTTTAGGGAAGGTCAATGGTAGATGGGACTGCATGTGCTACATCTAACCACCAATTAGGGTTAGGGTTAGGTCTGGTCACACCATCAAATAAACCAGAACAATCCTTAAAAAAAGCCTTAACAACCTGAATAAACGAATTAAGATGGCATTGCCGTATTAGAGATGTGTTCGCATGGGACACTATATTCAGTGTGAGTGATTTGTAATTCATACATACAAATCAGCTTTTGCGAATGTTTTACACTGAAACAAATTAGAAATCTCACAGAAAGACCACACTGATAACAGCAGTCTTAAGAAGCACAAAGATAAACAGGTAAACCAAAAATCCATATATGTATCAGAATTCTTCCAGTTTGTCACAGGCTGGTGTCAGCAGTCTTCAGCTTTGGAGAAGAGTTGTGGAGTGTTGCAGTATCCAGGTGGGCGTCCCTACAGAAGACCACAGCAGGGTTTTTCCAGGCCCACATTGCCACCTCTCCACCTCCCCCTCCTTTTCCTGGACTTGAGCTGGACAGTCGGCTGTTATTGTTCACCCCTATGCGGCTCACGTAGCGATCCCTTATTCTCTCTGCTTGGCTGAGTCGGATCTCACGGTTCTGGTTTTGGCTGGAGAGGTAAGTGGCAATATTTCTGGTCCGATAGCCCTCCTCTCTGCTTCGGCCCAGCAGCATGGATATATTGGGGTTCCTTAGGGCGTATATCAAGGGATTGATGGCCCCATTTGCCCAGGCCAGCCAGATGGCCACCGTGTCTATTACAGGATTAAACGTGAAGTCTCCCATCGCTGTCACCAGCCCCATTACACAATATGGCCCCCAACAGAAGATGACAAAAACAATCATGATCAGGACTGTTGTGGCTGTTCGCATCTCACTGTAGAATCGTAGTAAGTATGCATAAGTTGTCACTGGCCTGACACGGATCTCAGAGAGTCGAACTGTCTTGCAGATGTTGTAATGGCAGAAGCACATTAAGGAGAAGGGCAATAAATAACACACAATGATCAAGCTAATGCTGTAAACTGTCCCCATATGAGAGGTCCTTGAGTGGAACACATACATGCAATGGTAGAAACCTTGCTTGTGGATTTGCACTGGTGTATGGACTAAGAGATACCAAGGCAGAGAGAAGATAACTGCTGTTAACCATACGGCTATTAACAACTGAGTTGCTTTTTGCCGTCCTATTTTGGCCTGGGGCTGTCTGACAATAGCATAGTACCTGTCAAAAGAGATTAAAGTCATTGTCAGTGTGGAAATTATCCCAAAACAAGTGTTGAAAAAGCCATTGGCCACACAGAAACGGTCCCCAAACAACCAAATGCCATCCTTGCTGAAGAGCATGATGAAAGAGAAGGGCAAGCACAGGATGGCCGTGAGGAAGTCAGACAATGACAGCGACATGATGAAGGCATTGGTCACCGTTCGAAGTTGCCTGTGTTTGATGATTACAAAGACCACAGCCAGGTTACCCAGGCTTGAGAGCAGGAATATGGAGAGAAGGACCAGAGCCTGAACAGCCACTGTGATACCCTGCAGGACTGAGTTACTCTCATCAGCACTCAGCACTGATGGAGTAGACACCTGATGGATCTGAGCTTGCTCGCTCAGACTTTGGTCTCTGAAGGCTGAGAGGTTGTCTGTGGTTCTCAAAGAGGCCTCTGCGGTTGTAGTCACTAGGCTGGTCACTATAGAAAACACCCTAAAGAATGGACAAAACACAAAAATATGATGGACAAGTCATTATATAATCACACTGACTGGATATAATGTCTGATTTATATTTCTGACAAAACATTTAGGTTGCTGGATATTGAAGATTCAGCACTTGAGTTCCTGACAAAAATATTTTTGATTGATTGATCATTGATTGCATTTGTTGTTGCATAATTGCATGAAAACAACTCAACTGCTCTCTTTGAAATTTGATGGATAGGTGGCGGTCGAGCAGAGGCAACATATTTTGCAGACAAAAACAGAATTTTTAACTTGATAATAAAACCTGTGCTCCCTTGTTCTAAGTTCCACTTATCCGGTTTAGCTTTAAACTGAAATTTACAGTCCCTCCAGGATTTCACAGGCCATTTTTGAGATTGTTGCAGCCTAAAATGTCTGATGTTGCATAAGCTTTTCTGAAAAATTGCTTGAAAGTTGCTGTGCTTTTTAGGTTTTTGTTGTGATTACATTGCAGGAGACAGTGAGAGTTAAATGGTTGCGATTTTCCCTTTTGTAATCAAAATTAAGCAATATTTAAAATAATTAGTTGTTACTGGAAAATAAATTCAATGTCACTGTGATATGGTCCTTAAATCAGTGGTCCCCAACCCCCGGGCCACGGACCCGTACCGGTCCTTGGATCAATTGGTACCGGGCCCCAGAAGAAATAATTATTTCCACTTTATGTATTATCTGAGTCTGGACGATCTTTTATTTTGAAATATCTTTTATTTTGAAAAATATTCTCCTGGTGACGCTTGTGAGTCTTAGCGGGCACACAGATATGCAGAAGCTGAAAGAAAAACAGCTCTATGTGATATGTGAAATATTAAGGTCTTTTGACACTAACTCCATATTCTGAAATGTTTGAAATGTTCATGCATGGAAATAAAACTTTCTTTATAATTGTATTTGTGGTATATCTGAATCTTAGCAACCAGTCACGAGTCAGAGCCTCTGAGGCCAATTCCCCCCGGTGGTAAAAAGGTTGGGGACCACTGCCTTAAAGGATAAGTGCCGGTATCCTAGGGTGACCAGATGCCCCGGATTTCTGGGGATAGTTCCAGATTTGGCCACCCTGTTCTCAGTTAAAGCTGTCCCCGAAAATGTCCCAGACACACATATACACACACACACACACACAATAAACAAGCCAACCGAGTGTCTGAAGTGTCAGGAAGTAATGTGATGACAGGCAAGGCCTTCTATTGATTTTGGCCAATTTCATCAACATACAGACCATGTGGGTGCCCAATCTGGGCTCTGTGTATGGTGCATATGCACACATTGACGTTTGATCGCATTTCAGAAAAAAGGACATGATGTGTAAGGAAGAAGGACGGTTTGCTTGCCTGATTCGTACCTGTTTAGCTACGGCAGTTGCTACATTTTTAATTATTTATTTACTGTAAAATTATCTCTCGCCCGTCTCAGCTTCTTCACAGACACCACAGTAGATCTTTCTCCTGTGGAAATATATTCCAGCAGTGCTTTATAAAATTCAAAAGTCATTCTATAATGAATAAAACACTAAAACTACAAAAAAAAGCTATAAAGTTTCATCAGTAAGATGGCTCTCTAGGCTGAAAGTCTCACACACACAGAGCCCAGATCGGGTACTTCCGCCCAGATCAGGTACCCACAGGCCGCGCACAAGTTGCTTCATATTGGAAACACGGAAAGGCGGAAATTAATATGTTGACGTCAGCCCAAGATGTCACAAATGTCACAAATTGGCCATATTTGCGGGAAAGTCACAGTGATTGGTTTAAGGTGCTTCCACATAGACCACAGCAAGCGCAGGCAGTGGGCGGCAAACCCATTCATTGTGTATGTGGTACCACGGTGCAAGAGCGCAGAGCCTTGCGCACCGGCAAGCGGCACGCGGGGTCGGTGCCTGTGCCTGGGGTCGGTGCCGGTGCCTGTCGGTGCGCAGCTCAGCAGCACGCAGGGTTGCCGCATGGAATGTTTAACTTCGATGTCATCCCAGCGCGTCCAATAGGAGAGAGGTTATTGAGTCACGAGAGTATAGAGTAGGAGCAGCTAATCAAGTTTCCCAATCTCTGGGACACAAAGGTTACTGGGCCGGTGGTCAAACTGCTCCCTGCTCAGCCTGAAGTAGATCTCAAAACGGGCGTTATGGAAGTATAGCTCCTGGACCAACCTATAATGCCCTAGTTCCTGCCTTCCCATCAGAACTGGATGGACCTACATCCTCTTTTTCTGTGCCGCTCGTCTCCTCTTCCTCCTTATTAGCACTAAAGCCAGACTTAATACACCTTCCCACAAGATAGTGCTCAAATCAACTGCTAAATGTTGTTACTGGTTGCTTAGCAACATGCGCTGTGCCGCGCAGTACAGTGCAGCGCAGTGAAACCTCAGGGTGAGAGACAGAGACACCCATGACGGACAAGTAGGCACAAGCAAAACAGTACTAATGGCTACACAGTTTAGAATAAAGGTAAATCAGAAGTTCAATCAGTCCAGAGTAGGAAGCAGGAAGAACCAGGTTGAGGGACGGAGTCCTTGATCCAGCTCAGCATCTATGGATTCTGGGAGGGAAAAGAGGCACAGACACTCCAGGGACACGCAGTCCCTGGTCCATATGTTAGTCCTGCATAGTCACGGAATAGGAAAGGAGGGAAAAGTGGACGAAGAGGAGGAGGAGAACAGATGGGGAGAGACCAAGAGGAGAGTGAGAAGCTAGAGGGAACGTGAATTCCATTCACACCTACAGAGAGAGCGGAGAAGATAGAGCTCAATGTACCGGGGACCCCCAGCACAATCAACCTAGAGCAGCTTATCTATGATTTAAGGTATATCTGTAGGCTCTGTCAAAAAGGAAGGTTTTTAACCTACTCTTGAAGGTAGAGAGGGTGACTGCCTCCCGGACTGAAACTGGTAGATGGTTCCACAGGAGAGGGCCTTGGTAGCTGAAGGCTCTGGCTCCAAATCTAGGCTTAGAGATTCTTGGAACCACAAGTAGGCCTGCATTCAGAGAACAAAGTGTCCTAGTGGGGCAATAGGGTTTTGTCCGAAATATAAGACGGTGCCAAACCATGAAAACCTTTACAGACAAGGAGAAGGATTTTGAAGTGAATCCTGAATGGTACAGGAAGCCAGTACAATGAGGCCAGAACAGGAGAAACATGATCTCTCTTTCTAGATTTAGTCACCCAAGCTGCCGCGTCCTGAATGAGCTGCAGTTCTCAACGACCTATTGGAGGTTCCAGCCAGTAAAGAGTTGCAGTAGTCCAGCCCGGAAGTAACAAAGGCATGGACCAGCTGTTCTACTGCATGGAGAGGAAGTAGGTGCCTAATTTTTGCGATATTGCGGAGGTGGAAGTAGGCAGTCTGTGAGATAAATTTTACGTGGGAGCTAAAAGACAGGTCTTGATCAAAGCTAACATCATGGTTCTTTAGGGCGGTGGCAGAGGGAGTAGCAAATGTATTTCATAGAGCTATGGCAGATGTTATGTCACGTAGGTATTTTGGACTTATGAGCAGTAACTCTGTTTTTCAGGGTTCAGAAGGAAGAATTTATTAGTCATCCAAGCCTTTTTGTCATTAAGGCAGGATTGAAGCTGCTGTAAACGATTGAGCTCACCCGGCTTGATAGATACGTAGATATAATCGAGTCTTGTCAGCGTAATAGTGGAAATCTATAGAATGACTCCTGATTATATCACCAAGACGGAGCATATATAAAGAGAAAAGAATTGGGCCAAGCACAGATCCTTGTAGAACTCCATGGCTGAGTGCATGGAGTGCATGGAGATTGATTATCATCGACACATACAGAATGATATCTGTCTGAACGATACGACTGGAACCAGTCTAAAGCAGTACCTGTGATTTCAAGTTGATGGTCCAGTCTCCTTAGTAAGATCTGATGGTCAACTGTATCAAAAGCAGCACTAAGATCTAACAAGACAAGCACTGAAACAAGACCATGGTCAGACGCCATAAAGAGATCATTAGTGAATTTAAACAGTGCAGTCTCAGTGCTATGATTCATTCTAAAACCAGACTGGAAGGACTCAAATAAACGATTGTTTTTAAGGTGTTCACAGAGCTGGTTGGCAATGATTTTCTGAAGGATTTTTGAGATGAAGAAAATATTGGAGATCGGCCTGATTCAGGAACTCTAGTAAAGATTGGAGAGAGGCCTGTAGCTCGCTAGGCTTGATAATTGTAACTTTAAACTTAAGAGGAATGTAACCTGTTGTTAGGGACAATTTCATGAGGTCAAGTAAAGAAGTGGCGATTAAAGGAAACACTTCCTTGAACAATTGAGTCGAGGAGGCAGGTCGATGATTCAGAGGAGGTGATAGTAGTCAGCTGATGCAGGTCAATGGAGTCAAATGAGGATAGTGACCTGTCTGTATCCCTAGCTATATCCTGAATAGCAGCAACAGGGGGTAGATTAATTGCAGTAGATGCTATGTGTTTCTTAATTGCTTGTCTGATCTTTATAATTTTATTCGTGAAGAAATTCATAAAGTCGCCACTGCTGAGATGAGTGGGAACACACTGCACACAGTCAGCCAGGCTACAGTGCTGAAAAGAAACCTGGGGTTATGCTTATTTTCCTCTATCAGAGAGGAGCAGTATCTGGCTTTGGCATTACACAGAGCCGGTCTGTATATCTTCAGGCTACCTTTCCAGGTCTGAAAAACATTGCAGTTTTTGTTCAAGCGCCATTTCCTCTCTAACTTACGTGCTAGCTGCTTTAGGTGGCGAGTTTCTGGTGTACACCAGGGGGCCGATCTTGGCCTAGATATAACCTTGTTTGTTAGGGGTGCAACCAAGTCAAGAGTTTCATGAAGGGAGGTAACAAAGCTATCAGCAAGGTGATCAATGAAGGAGGGACTTGGGCTTTCGTATCAAAGAGGTGATGTAGCACAGAGAGAAGAGGGAATAGCTTCCTTAAAGTTTGGTAAGATACTGTCAGTTAAGCGTCGTGTATGTATACTGCTTTTCTTTCTCACATGACCAGCTAGAGGGAAGTTAAAAGTGATTCAAGAGTGGTCAGATATAACTGGGTTAGAGGAAGACACGGTCAGGTGTTTAATTTCAACACCAAAAGTAAGAACAAGGTCCAGGGTGTGATTAAAGCAGTGCATGGGTTCATGCACATGCTCAACATCCAATGGACTCAACTATAGAGGTGACTGCTGTACTGCAGCTATTACTGACTACATCTACATGAATATTGAAGACACCGACGATAATGATTTTGTCAGTTTTGAGAACTAAGTTTGAAAGAAATTCAGGAAATTCAGACAGAAAATCTGAATAAGGGCCTGGAGCCCGATACACTACGACAAGTAGGACATACTGTGTCTTTAAGCTTTGGTGACACAAACTGATGATAAGGCTTTCAAATGAATTATAAACAATATTGGGTTTAAGGGGTAATTAAAAGACTACGGTAAAAGACAGCTGCCACCCCACCTCCGCGGCCAGAACATCGAGGGACATGGTAATTATTGCAAATAATTGTTTTTTGGTAATTGTTGCAAATCGCAACATGTGTCATGTGTCCTCTGCAAAGCAGTTAGTAGATGTATACATCCAGCCTTAACTGAGATATGCTGGAACATAAAGACTAGCTAATTTAGTGGTTGTGTACCTTAAAAATGAAATATTGAAAACAGAGGTCAGTTCATCATTGCACAGTGTGAATAGGGAATTTGAAATCCTACCAATAATTTGGAATAAAGTTCTGGTAGTTTAGCTTGAAACCATGATAGCATTCTTCCAGACACACTGGACCATGCTAAGAATAACTGTTAACTAAGAAATATTTATTCATATTATTTATATTTAAGTCCCGAAGGAAATGTTTCCACAAATTAGTAACCAGGATACTCCTTTTATATATTTTATATTTGATTGATTTTAAAGCAGGGATGAAAGTAGTTTTGCACTATTACTATTATATTCATTATTTTATTTTATCATTGTTTCATTATGTACTGTGGAGCTTTTTAGCAGTAATAAATCCTGGACATCCTTTGAGTTTGCAACCATTCATTTTTATTTTTGAACTGTTGTTGTTTCTTTGTTCATCTAGAGAAATAAGCACTACACTTTGCATCATCACTGATGCTTGTTAATGGAGGTTATAAAAATGTCTTCAGATAAATCAGTGATGATTATATTTAATATAATCTAATAATATAACGTATTTATCACTTGACATTATTTAAACCAACCATAAGAATATAAGGGATTTCATTAGCTTTATTTTGTTCATTCTATTGTTTTTTCACATTTGTTGTCCAGTTCTGACGGACAATGAACTACTACAAGTACACCACAAATGTGACTGATCATTGGAAAACATTTTTTATTTTGAAAATTGTATTTTGAGAGGAACCTGCCCTGCGCCAGACGACACATTTCAAGACGTGTGATTCCACAAGAGATGCATTGCCCCACACATCCTCTACATGGAAGAACCTGTAGTGTACAGGGTAGCTGACCAGGAACAGAGGTGTTGGGAGAACAGCTTCTCATTCTTCACTGGGGCATTTTTATTTATATTTAACCTGCATTTGGCAGATGTTATTGTAGAGGCCTGTTCTTAGAGGCTGGGGACCACTAGTTTAGGGAACATTTTGAACGACTTAAACACAGTTAGAGACTAAGTGGTGTTTAAGACTCCAAATTGCAGCAGGCAACTGTATAACTGTGCAACTGCAGTGTCAAAACTGGGGGGGTCAGGTTGACTGTTAGTTGTGTCGCAACACGTGCCCTCCAATTATAATGCTGGTTACACCCATGGTAGCAGATCTACAGATAGAGTAACTGACCTTGGCAAGACAGGTGAGGCAGTGTCCAGCTGCTTGGTGAAGCTCAGACCGGAGGTGTCAGCCGTGAAGTTGCTGCTACTGCTGCCCCACATGGCGGTGCTCATGGGTGATTCCATCAATGCCAAGCCACAGCAGAACAACACAACTCATCCCTGGGGTCATAAGCATCCATTCAGACTAGTCAGTCTGTTTGTGTCTTTGTCTTTCCTGGACTTAAATGCAGCTGCTTACAAGTAATCTGTTCGTAGTTTTCTAAGCCATTATCTCCAAATCAATCAACAGAGGAAGGGAAAAGAGAAGAAGGAGGGAAATACTTATTTGTACATTGACTTATTAGGATGAGTTTACAGACTTTTCATAGTGTGGTACCTAGTATGTACATTATTTTATGTTCATAGTGTCAGTGTTAAAGTAAATATTTTTAAGATAAATACACAGTATAAAACCTAGTCATGCTCAATAATGTTTAAAACTGTAAATTAACCCATGAGGTATTACAATGTAACAAGGTATTACAATTCCCATCAATTCTCTAGAAAACTGCAATATTTGATGGTATATTTGGCCAGTATTACATTGGAATGAATGTAGCATTTTTCTGTATTGTAAACATCAAGAGTATCTCAGTTAAACATAGGCTAAATATAGTGTTTGACCTCAACATTCTGCAACACCAGTGGAACTAGAGTTAACGTGATCATTGAAGCTGTTTGCAGAACCTTAACTAACCTAACTGGGGACATTTTGGCTTACATCTTACTTTGTTTTTAGTGGTCAAATAATTTATTTTTCTCTTTTTTACAGTGGCTACAGGTTTGACGGGAGCTGTGTTAGCATATTTGCTACATTAGCATTAAAGTCTGTCGTGACTCCGCTATGACTGATGTTTCATGGATTACCAGTATCCTCACCTCACACTGTCCATCCACTGTAACTTCCACATAAACAAGCTACGGAGGCCCCCCGCCAGTCATGTTCGCTGTCAAAGCTCTGTTTTCGTGATGTTTTCTCAGCTGAAACGGTTTTCCACGGAAGCTTCCACTCAGCTCTACTCAGCACCGTACAGGTTTTGTTCAGCTTTTTGCCTTGGAAATGCTTCTGAAATGAAGCACGGTCGATGCATTTCTCGCCCCTCAGCTGCTTTCAGGGAAGAGAGAGCAAAACACCGGCGGGTACGCAGACAGTTGCCTCAACCCTGTAGATTTCTGTCTATAAAGAAAGACGAGCAAGACTTCTTCTTTACATCCACACCCTGGACAGCTTTTCTAGACGGCACACGCAATCGCCGTTTAAAACGTCATTCCAGGAGGAAAAGATACGGTGCACAAAGCTGCTCCAGTCCATCCATCACTCTCTCTTCTCCACGGTCGGGTCTGATAACAGACACACTCCGCCTCCCACATCAACGTGCTCACAGCTTCGGGTGACGTGACAATGCCGTTGTCATGGCGACTGCTGAAAGATCTTTATGTGTCCCTGCAAAATGATATATTAGGCGAAATATACTGTCACGGTACCTAAACCAGGGACATCAGTTTTATGGTTGATAAGGCACTAACTAGGACTGAATGTGTCATACAATGCATCTTTACACACTGAAAAAAAAACACCAATGTGAACACACAATAGACCCTTTTACTGTTTGTACACAATGATGTATGCGCGCGCATTGTGGCAACGGAAGTGCCGTTGTGCACCATTCATTCTTAATGAACGAGACAAAAACATTGAGAAATAAGTTGGGATAGCAAAATGTTCCCAGCATGAAAATGTCTGGCTGTTGTTTTTTCAGTTGCATAATCGATATTCTACCGATAGAATAAAGTTTTACAGGATTCAGAGAGGATCGCGACCATTTCAGAGCAACCGACAGCGGCTGTGACCGGGTACATGGAGACGTGCTGTGATTCTTGTGGGTTATCTATGTTCCTGAAACCAGGTCTAATGGTCAAAAATGTGAATATCTGATCTCGGCGACAGGCCAATAAACAATTGCCCGATATTTATACTCATTTAATTCAGAAACCGAAAGTTACGAGCCTATAAGGTACTGGATGCGTACGAATACGTTCTCTGTTGTCATGTAAAGAACATCGGGTACCATGACATAGACTCCACATTCTGTCTTTAAAGTTCTCCCAACTCAAAAGTTATTGAAAAGATGAATTGCTTGTTTCACTCAGCGGTGTAGTGGAGCTGGGGGACCGTGGTGAAGTTAGTTTCAAGTTGGATATTCGACAGATATTCACATATTCGCAATATAGGGGGGTTGCGCGGTGCGCGCACCCGCACTCCTCAAAACAAGATACAGATGCGTAATCCTCCTCCGCTCCTGCTCCTCTCCTCTGCTCTCCTCTCCTCCTCCGCTCCCGCACCTCTTGTCCTCTCCTCTCCCCCCAACTGCTGGGTTCAGTGTTCCCGCACAAGAGATTCCGTTTTTCAAAATAAAAGGTTTTTCAAAATAAAAGATCGTTCAGACTCAGATAATACATATAACGGAAATAATTATTTCTTGTGCGGCCCGTAATTCACCATAATTCACCAACCAATTAACATACCATTGTTTTCTAAGAGGGAACACCATTTTTTTCAATAGCTTTCACATAAAGGGACGTTGGGGCCCCAAACTTTGCAGCATGCTTTGGCTACATGGGACTACTAAAACACACCACTGCTTTTTGGGATTGTATGCCCACTTCTATGTATATCCGCATCAAATCAAAATTCCATTGTTTTCAATGGGGAAAACACATTTCTTTCAATAGCTTTCACATGAAGGGACCTTGGGCCCCCAAACCTTGCAGCATACTTTGGCTACATGGGACTACTAAGACACACCACTGCTTTTTGGGATTTTATGCCCACTTCTATGTATATCCGCATCAAATCAAAATACCATTGTTTTCAATGAGGAAAACTCATTTCTTTCAATAGCTTTCACATGAAGGGACCTTGGGGCCCCAAACTTTGCAGCATACTTTGGCTACATGGGACTACTAAGACACACCACTGCTTTTTGAGATTTGATGCCCCCTTTTATGTATATCCACATAAAATCAAAATATCATTGTTTTCAATGAGGAAAACACATTTCTTTCAATAGCTTTCACATGAAGGGACCTTGGGGCCCCAAACCTTGCAGCATGCTTTGGCTACATGGGACTACTAAGACACACCACTGCTTTTTGAGATTTTATGCCCCCTTCTATGTATATCCACAGAAAATCAAAATACCATTGTTTTCAATGGGGAAAACTCATTTCTTTCAATAGCTTTCACATGAAGGGACCTTGGGGCCCCAAACTTTGCAGCATGCTTTGGCTACATGGGACTACTAAGACACACCACTGCTTTTGAGATTTTATGCCTCCTTGTATGTATATCCACATAAAATCAAAATTCCATTGTTTTCAATGGGGAAAACACATCTCTTTCAATAGCTTTTACATGAAGGGACCTTGGGGCCCCAAACTTTGCAGCATACTTTGGCTACATGGGACTACTAAGACACACCACTGCTTTTTGAGATTTGATGCCCCCTTGTATATATATCCACATAAAATCAAAATTCCATTGTTTTCAATGAGGAAAACACATTTCTTTCAATAGCTTTCACATGAAGGGACCTTGGGGCCCCAAACTTTGCAGCATACTTTGGCTACATGGGACTACTAAGACACACCACCGCTTTTTGAAATTTGATGCCCCCTTCTATGTGTATTTACCATTTGTACTTGTCTCTTTAAGATGTATTTTTTCGGCTGGTAATTTAAAAAATGCAAATAAAAATTACTTTAAAATTAAGATTTCCAAATCTGAAAACGTACAGTTATAGTGGAATTGTTGTTTGCTAGGAAGCAATACCGTACTTGTTGCTAGGTTGATGCTAGGGTACTTGAGGTGGTTAATAGGCAGTTGCTAAGGTACTTACATGGGTGTTACACTATGTTGGTTGCTGGGTTAAAAATGTCAGTTTCTATGTAGTAACTATGGAAGTGGTTTCCAGGTTGTTGCTAGGGCAGTTGACATGGCTATTAAAAATAAGTTAAATTATTTAGTTGTGAATTATAGAGAGAATGAGTTGAATGAACAGATTGGCTTTAGGAAAAACGGGGCCTGTATTGATCATATTTTTGTATTATCTTCTGTGGTGAGAGCCCGTGTGGAGAAGGGTGAAAGTACCTTTGCCTGCTTCATTGATTTTAAAAAGGCGTTTGATTGTGTTAACCGAAACCTCTTACTGTTTAAATTACTTTTATCTGGTATCAATGGATACTTCGGGATACTTCCTGTTGTGCTCCTGGTTGCTTAGCTACTTGCGCCACGCCGCGCGGGAGGCGCCCTCTGTGTAGAGCGTCTGCGCCCTACACAGTGCTGCGCGCCGCCTGCGCCGCGGTCTATCTGCAAACGGCCTTAAAAGAAGGTGAAACTTTACTCAGCACATATTAAATCACCTCTACAGGGTGTAAGCTTCTAGAAAATATACTTATAGGTTAGGCTCAGCCTAGCAGCCCAACTGTATTCATCCTCTTCTACGGTATAGGCCAAACTAAAAATAATTGGGTGATTACATATTGAAATGTATGATGCCTTATTTACACTTAGGCGGTATATGATACCATCCATATTTCAGGCTGTGATTTCATGTGCCAATACTTACATTAGGCTTACATCAACCTTAGGATCATTCAGTCTGATTTTTTTTTTTTTTTTAAGAATTTTGCAGATATCTCACCAATGGGAGCGTGCACATACTGGTTATAGATTTTTCTGAGGATTTTAAATGGTAGCTTACCTGCTTGAAGCACCTGTGATCGTACACCACGTCTGTCTTCTTTCCATACGACCTTCAGCCACTTCAGATGTTTTTTGGTCTCTTTGTTAAAAAGACCTAATGCCACCAATGCCCACTGTTCAGGTCGTATATATTCATTTTGGCCTAATCCGAGAGATATCATAGAATGAACTATGGCATCCCTGCCACCAGCTTCTTGCCACACATCTGTGGTTTTAGCTTTTTTGCCTTTTCTTAGTCTCCCCATCCTTGTACTTCCATGTGCTGCCTTTTCTTCTCCAAGGAATTGTTCAATGTTCAATTGTTCAATGTTCATTCAAACTCATCGTGGCCACCTACTGGTGGTAAAAGATTAACTCAACCTCTGTCGCTGAGAATGAGCTCAGGTGATATCTTAATCAAAGGTTGTTATATAACTATTGTAACCATATTTATAGGTTCAAAGATTGTTGTAAAAATACAGTTCTAAAATACAGAAATACAATAAAAAGTATTCAACTATTCAACATTGATTTGAATTAAGAAAAGTCATTCAATGTTGAAACAACTGAAAAAAAGATTTATCATGAGAAAAAAAACAATATGACTAATCCAATGGGTGATTCCACTATAACTGTACGTTTTCAGATTTGGAAATCTTAATTTTAAAGTAATTTTTATTTGCATTTTTTAAATTACCAGCCGAAAAAATACATCTTAAAGAGACAAGTACAAATGGTAAATACACATAGAAGGGGGCATCAAATTTCAAAAAGCGGTGGTGTGTCTTAGTAGTCCCATGTAGCCAAAGCATGCTGCAAGGTTTGGGGCCCCAAGGTCCCTTCATGTGAAAGCTATTGAAAGAAATGTGTTTTCCCAATTGAAAACAATGGTATTTTGATTTTCTGTGGATATACATACAAGTAGGCATCAAATCTCAAAAAGCAGTGGTGTGTCTTAGTAGTCCCATGTAGCCAAAGTATGCTGCAAAGTTTGGGGCCCCAAGGTCCCTTCATGTGAAAGCTATTGAAAGAAATGAGTTTTCCCCATTGAAAACAATGGAATTTTGATTTTCTGTGGATATACATAGAAGGGGGCATAAAATCCAAAAAAGCAGTGGTGTGTCTTAGTAGTCCCATGTAGCCAAAGTATGCTGCAAAGTTTGGGGCCCCAAGGTCCCTTCATGTAAAAGCTATTGAAAGAAATGTGTTTTCCCCATTGAAAACAATGGTATTTTGATTTGATGCAAATATACATAGAAAGGGGCATAAAATCCAAAAAAGCAGTGGTGTGTCTCAGTAGTCCCATGTAGCCAAAGCATGCTGCAAGGTTTGGGGCCCCAAGGTCCCTTCATGTGAAAGCTATTGAAAGAAATGTGTTTTCCTCATTGAAAACAATGATATTTTGATTTTATGTGGATATACATAAAAGGGGGCATCAAATCTCAAAAAGCAGTGGTGTGTCTTAGTAGTCCCATGTAGCCAAAGTATGCTGCAAAGTTTGGGGCCCCAAGGCCCCTTCATGTGAAAGCTATTGAAAGAAAATTCGTTTTCCCCATTGAAAACAATGGAATTTTGATTTTATGTGGATATATATACAAGGGGGCATCAAATCTCAAAAAGCAGTGGTGTGTCTTAGTAGTCCCATGTAGCCAAAGTATGCTGCAAGGTTTGGGGCCCCAAGGTCCCTTCATGTGAAAGCTATTGAAAGAAATGTGTTTTCCTCATTGAAAACAATGATATTTTGATTTTATGTGGATATACATAAAAGGGGGCATAAAATCTCAAAAAGCAGTGGTGTGTCTTAGTAGTCCCATGTAGCCAAAGTATGCTGCAAAGTTTGGGGCCCCAAGGTCCCTTCATGTGAAAGCTATTGAAAGAAATGAGTTTTCCCCATTGAAAACAATGGTATTTTGATTTGATGCGGATATACATAGAAGTGGGCATAAAATCCCAAAAAGCAGTGGTGTGTCTTAGTAGTCCCATGTAGCCAAAGTATGCTGCAAGGTTTGGGGGCCCAAGGTCCCTTCATGTGAAAGCTATTGAAAGAAATGTGTTTTCCCCATTGAAAACAATGGAATTTTGATTTGATGCTGTTATGACTGCCGTCATTGTGGTGGGGTTTGTTTGTGTGTGGGTGTGTCCTGTGTTTTCTCTTCCCAATCTAAGATGCAAATAGGTGTGTGCCATACCCGAGCCACGATTGGTTGGAAGGCTTTCCAATCTCATATGCAAACAGTGTGTGCTACACCCGAGCCGCGATTGGTGGGAAGTTTCTACACCTGGACCCGTGATTGGCTGCCATGGAGAAGCACCGGGGATATATAGTCATCCAGGGCCAAGCCAGGCTCTGTCTCCCGTCATCTTTCTGGTCTCCCAACCAGCCACTTGTTGTATTGCTTTGTTGATTCTTGGTCAGGTAAGGGTGGACTGCCATTTTGGTTATTCTTGTTTTCTCCTGTGTATGTTAGTTAGGGAGGTAAGTCTCGTGTCCTTTGTTTCTTTGCTTTGGTTAGGTTAGTTCTTGCTCACCAGACAGGATCATTTTGTTTGTTGTTTTGGCCTTGGTCCACCCTGAAGCCTAAGTAGTTAACTTAAGTGTTCTTTTGTGTTTATTGTAATAAAATCATTTTTTTTTGCTATACTGCAGCAACTTTGGCTCGTGGCTACTTGGGACTCTGGGAAGATGATGGGGGGGGCGTTCATGCTATGTCCTAGGCACTCCTAGACTGGGGCATAACATGATTGGGGGCTCGTCCGTCTTCTTGTCGCGCTTTGTTTCGGGGCTCGTCGGTGTGTGATTTTTCTGGCTGGCAGTTTTTTTGGGTGTGTGGGGGAGGATGGAGTTTTCACTGGATGATTTTGTGGTCAGTCCGTCTTGGACTAAAGTTGAGAAATGCAAGAAAGCAGACCTGTTGATTCTGGCAAATTGTTATAATGTGAAGGTGCCTTACAATGCCAAAAAAGCAGAGCTCAAACAGTTGCTGTGTGCACAATTGGTGGAGCAGGGTGTTCTATTCAACCCAGCTGCTGATGCTGCTGCTGAGGGTGATGTGGCTAGTGACGCACCCGTGGCTGAGGTGAAAGCGGCAGGGGCTGCTGGCATGCTCGCTGCTGGTGTGGAGCTTGGGCCGGTCACAGATTCTCCAATAGGTAACATGACCACAGAGAATCTCCGCATAGCTCTCCAAATAAAGGAGATGGAGAACAAAAACAAGCAACTAGAAGTGCAAGCCATGCATCTGCGCATCAGGGCTCTGGAGCTGGAAAGAGGAGCCCCTGGGGCCTCCACCCCGGTGTCTCCTTTTGGCCGCAACTCTGTTTCTGCTCCGGTTTTTGACATTAGTAAGCACATTGTTTTAGTTCCTCCGTTCCGTGAGTCTGAGGTAGACTCATATTTTAGCGCTTTTGAGCGAATAGCTGTTGCCCTGAGTTGGCCCAAAGAGTTCTGGTCCCTTCTCCTCCAGTGTAAGCTGGTGGGAAAAGCTCAAGAAGTCTGTGCCAGTCTGTCGATTGAGGATAGTCTTGATTATAATATCCTGAAAAAGACTGTGTTGCAGGCCTACGAGCTTGTCCCCGAAGCATATCGGCAGAGATTTAGAAATGGTGAGAAAACTGCCAATCAGACATATGTTGAGTTTGTGCGTGACAAGAGCGTTTTATTTGATAAATGGTGCCAGGCATGTAATGTTAAAACCATGGCGGAAATGAGAGAGCTCATTTTGCTCGAGGAATTTAAAAAGTGTTTGCCGGAACAAATTGTTGTCTATTTAAATGAGCAAAAAGAGTCGTCTGTGACAAAAGCAGCCGTGCTGGCTGATGAATTCATTTTGACCCACAAAAGCGTTTCTTCTATGCCAGCACCTCGGGTTTCGAATGCCACTTCTGAGCGCAGAAACCGATCGCCTAGGCTGATGCGTAAAGGCACCTCACCAGCTGCGGGTGAGAGCCGCGAGTGTTTTTATTGCCATGAACCAGGTCATTTGATCGTCGCCTGTCCGACACTTAAGAAAAAAGGACAACACAAAACTGTTAAACCTCCCGCAGGTGTGGGTTTCATAAACACTGCATCCCCTCCTGTCCAACAGCCTGAGTCTTTACCTGAACCAGAGGTAAACACGGATGTTGACCCTCGTTTTAAGCCATTTGTTTCTCATGGGTTTGTGTCGATAACCGGCCAAGAATCGGATAAGGTCCCTGTGACCATTCTTCGAGATACAGCCGCCTATCATTCATTCCTGCTGGCTAGTGTTCTGCCACTCTCAGCGGAGACTTCGTGTTTTTCTGATTTGTTGGTGTGGGGAATTAAAATGAGTGAACTTAACGCTCCACTTCACATGGTCCATTTGCATTCACCACTCGTGTCTGGACATGTGAAAGTTGCCGTGCTCCCACGGTTTCCGATTAGTGGCATTTCGTTTATTTTGGGCAACGATTTGGCCGGAGGAAGTGTGTTTCCTCTGCCCGAAGTCGTCCATGATCCCATTTTGGTTGCGCCTACTTGCTGCCCCACCTCTGTCTCCTCGGCTGAGTCTGTGCCAAAAGTGTTTCCTGTGTGCGCAATCACGCGCGCACAGGCTCGTAAATTCGGTGAATCTGTGGATCTGTCTGAGTCATTTATGGCTACATTAGATGAGGGTAAGCCCTCCTTTTCAGTGTCCCCCACTACCAAGTGTGAAAAGGTATCAAAATGTGTAATTGAGTCTACCTTTTCTGCCGACGCAGACCTGAGTTTGAATGTCACTCGAGAAATGTTGATTAGTGCTCAGAAAAAAGATCCGTCGTTAACTTTGTGTCTCTCCTCTGTTGTAACCGCAGAGGAAGACAGCCGGCCTGGTGTGTTTTTTCTTGACAGCGGTGTCTTGATGAGACGGTGGAGTCCCGACTCAAATAACATGCCCGTGGTTAACCAGGTGGTTGTGCCAACAGACTATCGAGCGCAAATTTTGAGTCTTGCACACGACTCCAGCTTAGCTGGCCATCTTGGTGTTAAAAAAACGTACCATCGTGTGTTGCGCAGTTTCTTTTGGCCAGGCTTAAAAACTGACGTCGCAAAATATTGTCGCTCATGTCATATATGTCAAGTTGTGGGAAAGCCCAATCAACCCATTCCTCTGGCACCTCTGCATCCGATTCCGGTGCTTGGGGAGCCATTTGAACGAGTGCTGGTAGATTGTGTGGGTCCGTTACCAAAAACCAAATCCGGACATCAATACATTTTGACTGTGATGTGTGCCGCGACGCGGTACCCTGAGGCCATCCCACTGCGCACTCTCAGAACCAAACCTGTTGTAAAGGCTCTCACTAAATTCTTTTCCACTTTTGGTCTGCCGAAAACTATTCAAAGTGACCAAGGCACAAATTTCATGTCCAAACTGTTCGCACAGGTCATGAAAGAGTTAAACGTAAGACATGTAAAATCTAGTCCGTACCACCCAGAGTCCCAAGGTGCGCTCGAAAGGTTCCACCAAACCTTGAAATCCATGATGCGCAAGTACTGCCTTGAGTGTAACAGAGAGTGGGATGAGGGCCTCCCTCTTCTGTTATTTGCCGTGCGTGAAACTCCTCAAGAGTCTTTAGGCTTCAGTCCTTGTGATCTGGTCTTTGGCCATACTGTGCGTGGTCCCCTCCAGCTCCTTAAAGAAAAGTGGCTGTCAGAGTCGCCAAAAACTGAGCATAATGTGCTGGATTATGTCAGTTCATTCCGGAAGCGTCTCAATCAGGTGTGCCAGTTGGCCCGTGACAATTTGGCCCAAAGCCAAACTAAAATGAAGCGTCGTTATGATAACAAGTCTGTCCTCCGTGAGTTCAAACCAGGTGAAAAAGTTTTGGTGCTGCTTCCGTTGCCTGGGTCAAGCCTGCAGTCTCGGTTTTCGGGTCCATACACAGTGGAGAGAAAAATTAGTGACACCGATTATGTTGTTCGCACTCCCGATCGGAAGAGAAAATCCAGAGTATGCCATATAAACATGCTGAAACGATATTTTTCCAGAGCGTGTGATCCCCAGCAGTCTCCTGCTGCAGCCGTGATGCCCGTGTCCGCTGCTCCTCCTCAGTACCATCTTGTTGATGATGGCTTGGCAGAGAAAAGTGGTTTGATGCCAGCCGCACGCTTAAGAAATTCAGAGGTACTGGGTAATTTGGAGGGTTTTTTGTCCCATTTGTCTGACTCGGCTCGTGCAGATATTATAACGTTGATCGAGAATAATCTGACGCTCTTCTCTGACCATCCCACTCAAACAACTGTCCTGTTTCATGACATTGACGTAGAGGGCCACAAACCCGTTAAGCAAAATGCCTACAGAGTAAATCCGACTAAACGGGCCATGATGCAGCAGGAGGTGAGCTATCTGGTTGAACATGGATTGGCTGTTCCCAGTACGAGTGCGTGGAGCTCACCCTGTGTTTTAGTTCCAAAACCCGACAACACCTCTCGTTTTTGTAATGACTACAGAAAAGTAAATTCCGTCACTAAGCCAGACTCTTTTCCGCTTCCCAGGATGGAGGATTGTATAGATCGTGTAGGCTCCGCCAAATATGTGACAAAGCTGGACCTGTTAAAAGGATACTGGCAGGTTCCTTTAACACCACGGGCCTCAGAAATATCAGCTTTTGTCACACCTGACACCTTCCTCCAGTACACCGTCATGCCATTCGGGTTGCGTAATGCTCCCGCTACTTTCCAACGGTTAATGCATAGGGTGTTATCTGGTGTTGAAAATTGCGAGGTTTATTTGGATGATGTCGTTGCTCATTCCTCCACCTGGTCCAATCACCTTCGCACACTGTCCCTCATTTTCAGCCGTCTCCGTGAGGCTGCCCTCACACTCAACCTTGCAAAATGTGAGTTTGGCAAGGCAACCGTAACCTATTTGGGTAAACAGGTGGGGCAGGGACAGGTGCGTCCGTTGGCTGAAAAAGTGCAGGCTATTATCGATTTCCCGGTCCCACAGTCCAAGAAAGCGCTGCGTCGTTTTCTTGGCATGTGTGGATATTATCGTGGTTTCTGTCGCAACTTTTCTGATGTGGTGGCTCCTCTCACCAACCTCGTAAGCCCCTTGAGGACTTTTGTTTGGTCACCCGCTTGCCAGGCTGCCTTCGAGTCTGCCAAGGCCCTACTGTGTAGCGCACCCGTTCTCGCCGGGCCCTGCTTCAAGCGACCATTCAAACTAGAGGTTGACGCCAGTGCGTGTGGTGCAGGCGCTGTCCTCTTGCAGGAGGATGATCAGGCTATTGATCACCCTATTTGCTACTTCTCCAGAAAGTTTACTAAACACCAGCTTAACTATAGCACCATCGAGAAGGAAGCTCTCGCCCTCCTGCTTGCCTTGCAGTATTTTGAGGTTTATCTTGGGTCTAGTTCGCAACCTGTCCAAGTGTTCACAGATCACAATCCGTTAGTATTCCTCGCACACATGCGTAATTCTAACCAGCGGCTTATGCGCTGGTCTCTCCTTCTGCAAGATTTTAATCTGCAGATTCATCACAAGAAGGGCACCGACAATGTGATAGCAGATACTTTGTCCCGGTGTTCCTCAACCCTGTAGAAATTAAACATGTTGGGGGTATGTTTAATTCTTGGGTGTGGGGGTGTTATGACTGCCGTCATTGTGGTGGGGTTTGTTTGTGTGTGGGTGTGTCCTGTGTTTTCTCTTCCCAATCTAAGATGCAAATAGGTGTGTGCCATACCCGAGCCACGATTGGTTGGAAGGCTTTCCAATCTCATATGCAAACAGTGTGTGCTACACCCGAGCCGCGATTGGTGGGAAGTTTCTACACCTGGACCCGTGATTGGCTGCCATGGAGAAGCACCGGGGATATATAGTCATCCAGGGCCAAGCCAGGCTCTGTCTCCCGTCATCTTTCTGGTCTCCCAACCAGCCACTTGTTGTATTGCTTTGTTGATTCTTGGTCAGGTAAGGGTGGACTGCCATTTTGGTTATTCTTGTTTTCTCCTGTGTATGTTAGTTAGGGAGGTAAGTCTCGTGTCCTTTGTTTCTTTGCTTTGGTTAGGTTAGTTCTTGCTCACCAGACAGGATCATTTTGTTTGTTGTTTTGGCCTTGGTCCACCCTGAAGCCTAAGTAGTTAACTTAAGTGTTCTTTTGTGTTTATTGTAATAAAATCATTTTTTTTTTGCTATACTGCAGCAACTTTGGCTCGTGGCTACTTGGGACTCTGGGAAGATGATGGGGGGGGCGTTCATGCTATGTCCTAGGCACTCCTAGACTGGGGCATAACAATGCGGATATACATAGAAGTGGGCATACAATCCCAAAAAGCAGTGGTGTGTTTTAGTAGTCCCATGTAGCCAAAGCATGCTGCAAAGTTTGGGGCCCCAACGTCCCTTTATGTGAAAGCTATTGAAAAAAATGGTATGTTAATTGGTTGGTGAATTATGGTGAATTACGGGCCGCACAAGAAATAATTATTTCCGTTATATGTATTATCTGAGTCTGAACGATCTTTTATTTTGAAAAACCTTTTATTTTGAAAAACGGAATCTCTTGTGCGGGAACACTGAACCCAGCAGTTGGGGGGAGAGGAGAGGACAAGAGGTGCGGGAGCGGAGGAGGAGAGGAGAGCAGAGGAGAGGAGCAGGAGCGGAGGAGGATTACGCATCTGTATCTTGTTTTGAGGAGTGCGGGTGCGCGCACCGCGCAACCCCCCTATATTGCGAATATGTGAATATCTGTCGAATATCCAACTTGAAACTAACTTCACCACGGTAGCTGGGGGACAGTGCAGCATGAGGGGGGTGTGGCAGTCAGAGGCTGCAGCTGCTGCGGGGAGCAGAGACTCGGAGCCGGGGACACAGAGACTCTGGACCATGCACCGTGGCCGCGGCACACCATTACCTTAACGGATATAAAGAGGGCGCTACAGACGCGAGCATTTATGATCACGTCCTGATTCCAGTCAACACGTTTAATCGCCTGCAGCAACAAACACCTTCGGAATGGACGTGATCCTCTCTGAATCATACAAAACTTTACTCCTCCGGTAGAATATCGGTTCTGACACCTGTAGACACAGCAACCAGACATTTAATGGAGGAAACGGATTGCTATCTCAACTTTTCCCTCAATGTTTTTGTCTCATTCAAAATGAATGGGGAACATCGACACTTCCCTTGCCCCTATGCGCGCGCAGCTTTTTGATGACGTCGGTTGTAAAAGGGTCTATACATCAGTACCATAAATGCAAAGAAGTTGTTTTCTATCATAAAAAAATGGATCAGTGCAGGTTCAACAAGGACATTAATGATCTCAATCTCTTTTGCTGGACAAATGTGCAAGCTGCTGTCAATGGCTGGGAAAAAGCTTACACACCTCACACACATCAATCCCAAATCTGTGAAGTGTACTTTGAATGTAAGATGTTGTGAATATGCACTTGCCATTTGAAGAGTAAACTTAATTTTTTTTTTCTGTGTGAACCTTAAACTTGATAGTACACTGCTACCGTGCCCCCAGGGTGTACCCCTCTCCAGATAAGTTGTTAAACCTGACCCCATTCTCCTTACTGTTCTTTGCCTCCGTTGCCCGAGAGATGCGACCGATTGGGTGTGGCAGTTTCAAATCTGCTAGCTGTTCAGGGGAGTTCATCCTGTTTCAGGGAGTTTTCATGACAACACTTCCAACCACTTCTGATTCAAGGTTTCACACTCCCTTACTTAGTTGCCACGTGAGGCAGAAAAAACACTTTCACAGCCTTAAATAACTATTGTCGGCATAGTTTTTGCAGCTGTTGTGTCTCACCTCCTGTATTTTGCTGCCCATACCGATGTCACAAGGGCACCCTGTCTTGCCTGAATGCTTCTGGTCACATACTCATCAGCAGCACAAGAACTCACATATAATGAATAAGCAGATGTTATAATCTGTACACATTGCGAGTACCTAGCCCAGTTTAAGAATACCACTGTCCATCATATGAGTGTATGCAAATAGTAGATGAACACCAATGAGTATAAACTGACCATAATGTAACAGGTACCGCAACAGCGGCACCTCTGGAAAAGGATTGACTCCTGTTTTACAAGAGAAATGAGGAGACGGCAAGTCAGGCTCACAAGCTTTGGAGCAATTTATTAATAAATCTTACTACGTAAATACAGTTACCTTTTTTATTTATGGTTTACACATTATACATGATGTCCTTTCAACATGTCAATACAAATGCAAGTCTAAATAAATCTCTTCATCAGATAACACTTTTCATGCAAATGAAATCCCAAAACAATATTACCCAGCTAAAGGACATTTTTTTCTACTGCTATTAATTAAATAAAATACTGCATATCACACTCATTCAAAACATTTACTATACAATCAATCATATTTTATAGTCATTCCTATCTACCCATTGAGCATAAACAATGAACTAATTGTGGGGGAACCAATACACAGAGACATTAAAATGTACAGCGGGAAAATATGTGGGCTGAGCGGACTCGCTCTCCATTACCATGTGCATGGTCATTACTAAGGGGGCCTCACCATCGCGTTTCAAACTTGGTTTTAACCGATACATAAACCAGCTCCAACAAACATTACTCGGTTAAAACAGTTCACTAACATCCACAACACATTTTAACGTGGTTTATTCCTGGTTTGAAGGTGGTTTTGCACATTTACCAACCGGTTTTACAGGAGAGAAATGAGACGATAGCACGTCAGGCTTGTTGGCTTGATTAACAATGTAATGTAATAAAGTTTCGTCAGGAAGATGGCTCCCCAGCTGAAAGGCACTGCTCTCACTCTCTTTTGCACCACCCTGAGGTAATAGAATGTAAACAAACCGCAAGGGACGAATTGGGTATTGTTGTGAACACTCGGACTCAAATACACAAACTGTGCATGCGCGCACACCTAGCCCAGATCGGTTACTTCTGCCCAGATGGGGTACCTACACGGCTCACGAGCTTTACAGCAATAAAATGTAGAGCAGTGTCCTGAATCACCTCCATCGCCATTGCCCCCTGTTGGCCTGGGTTAAACATTCCAACCACTTTCAAAACCACTTTGAGGTGGGAAAATGGTTCCCTATATAAATACAGTGAAATATATTGAAATAAAAAAAGACAATTCTTTCTTCTTTCATTAATTTCATTAATTGGGACACTTTTGTGGTCATCACAATAACATGACTACAACTGACTGACTATAACATGAGTATGATATAAATACAAAATGAGTTTAAACTGAATATAAAATGAGTATACAAATGAATCTAAAATTAACATACAAATAGATATAAAATATATAAAATGAATGCAAAAAGAATATGAAACTCCTTCAACTCCCCCATCTACATGAGATCAATCAAAAATCGGACCCTGATATTGTCACGGTCATACGGTCTTTTTGCTGCCTCATCAGCCAACTGGTTCCTCCTTGCCACCACTGTATCTTCTTTGTCATGTCCCCTGCATTTGATCAGTGCAACCTTAGTCGGTTTCATCCACCCCACAAACAAAAAAACTTTGGTCCACAGTGCAAAAATGGCCCTTAATTCAAGGGCCATAATGCCTCTACATTTTTGCACTGTGTAGCTGTTAAATTATTTCTCATTCAGTTCACCATTTATTCATTTTATTTGGTTTTACTGTGCTATACGAGTTGTTTATCCTGATAAGATCTTGTAATGCATATTGTTTACTCTCTTTATGCCATCTGTTTTTTATGCTGCTGGAAATGTAAATTTCCCTAAGGGAGTCAGGGAAAGTTCAGTCTAAGGCTGTGTCTGTAACCATCCCAACCCCTAACCCCTTAGTGCACTACATGTAGTGCACTATATAGTGCCCTCACCTACAGGTAAATACTGTCGGATACTTTATCGGATGTCACTGGGGAAGATATCACTAATGTCACATTATACGTACCAAACTGGCGGAAAATATGGTAGAACTTTGGCAAATACTACTCAACTAATTGACTTGTGTTCATATATCCATTCACATTTCAAAAAGTTCATCAATGGATGATTTATTTATTTGTACTGCAACTGCTGTGCCGAGTCCGCTGTTGTCACTCTCCCTTCCATGGATCTATTATAAGACCTGGATACCAGACTAGATATCCCGGCCCGTTTATTCCTATCCATGCTCCCTTCCCACTGTCTGACGGCAGAGCATGATGGGATACAGGACTCCAGCTAGGGACCATCGGTTTTACACAATGGATATATTATAAGAACTGGATACAGGATCAAACATGGCAGCCCATTCATTCCTATGGACAATGCTCGCTGGCACATACGACTTGCTTATGCATCGAGGACTGAAGTTTGCGCAGTAGAGTCACTCCCAGCATGCTTCACGGGCATGATGAACAAGCAAACCACGTTCCAGAGAAAGCGCTGCGTGTTCATGAACACTAGCGATCACAATAAGTCTGTAAAGATAATACTGATGAATGAAAGCTCTATGAGAGATGCCTCTATGGGCAAATAGACCAACGACGAATCAACGACTACAAATACTGTCAGGTTTTCTGTATGATCTGTCTGCCCCATTTCTATGTTCCTGCCTGTGGTTGCCTGTCTTGGGTTTTGAACTCCTCCTCCCTGGTTATTCCTATGGGCCAAAGATATGGTTTCTCTTGCTTATTGGCTGGCAGCTGACTCATCAGCCAGGTACTTAACCCACCTGAACTGAGGAGTCAGTTGCCAGCAGAGACCGTTGCCAGCAACTCTCCGTGGCTTGCATCTTGTCATTCCCTGCTCTTGCCCTGCGTTCTGATCATCTTTTTACGGGTTGGTTTCCCCTTCAACCAGGTTTTGTTTTCTTTGTACTTTGTGTTCCAGTGTCAGGTTTATTTTGTGTTCTAGTCAGTTTGGACTCTTGGTTGTTCCTGTGAAAACCTTGTTCTTTTGTTCATAGCCAGATTTTGTTTAGTCAGTTAGATTTTAGTTTAGTTACCCTCGGCAATCATTGGTCCCAGGTATTAGTTTTCTAGACCGATAGTTTAGTGTTTTATTTTTACCTGTGGCGATTGTTGGTTCCAGGTATTTAGTTTATAGTTCAGATAGCTTTTGTATTGTTTTGTCACCTGTGGAAGCAGTGCTCCAGGATTATTTTGTGTTGCACCTTGTGTTTATTTGTAACCTGTGGAAGCATAGCTCCAGGTTCATTTGCGTTGTACTTTATTTTGGTTCTTACTTTGAATAAAGCCCTGTTTACTCCAGATCTATCTGAGTCTGCTCTTGGGTCTTCTGTGAGGAAACCTGATAAATTCGTTGTGGGTAAACTTGTCTTTTTTATGTAACATCTTCAAAAACCACATGGGATTCCACTCCATGAACACTGTAGACTGAAGACTGTGGTCAATCTGCAGATTCTCTATTGTACACATCTTATATATAATTTCTTTTAATTGAAGGGGACCCTTTACTTTTGATTTGTTTTATAACAAGCCTTTAAAGATCAGGCCCAGACACATAACCTTGTTGTCATCCTCAAGCTCCAACCCTCCATGACGTCACCCATTGGTTTGCGAAGGACGTGAATGAAGCCAGGAGTTGGACGATTTGAACAGGCCATCTTGAGACTTTGGAGCCTGAAGTGACCATATTTGGATAAGGGGGCCGTGCGGCGGATGAATTAGGGGTGTATCTAACTTGTCACATACGCCTATCGATTGTACAAAACTGCCTCCGCCATTAACTCTTCCGGCTCCACCTTTGTGTGCATCACACCATGTTACAGTACACCATCTTTCCTTGACCACTCCCCCAAACACGGTGATGAGCAAAGTAACTTTAATAACTTTAATAATATATAATAATGGAGTACCGTTACCTTGGTATGTCATAGCCTGTTTACCGTTAATGGCCCGCAAAATTTGAAATGCGCAGGATAAACTATATGTTCACGGGTAATGACCGGAGATAAGGATTCGTTTTAAAGGAAATATAAATAACTGTACATGGTGCTACCATAGAGTGTTGTGTGTCTTGTTAGATTATTGTTGCTACATTATATTAATGTGTTAGAGTCAGTAGAAGGTACAAGGTCTCAACGGCTGTTTAAATTGTAGTTTTTGTGTGGACTCATTTAAAGTATTTATGACATACAACTAAACACATTTATTATTTTTATCTTTCAGTACTCACCATTCAGCACCAGCATTATGGCTTGTACACCAGCCAGAACTCACCCATGTTAGTAAAGTTGTACTTCATTGCATTATTTTACATAATCAGAACAATTTAGACACCCTCCATACTACAGCATGGCGGTCATCTACCTGTACATATCTCAATAATGTAATTTGTCTTCAATGCAGTAAATGTGTGGATAATTGGAGACAGCTACGTTCGACAGAGAGAGCTGAGAAGACCATGGGGAACAACCTGGCACTTCAAAGAGTCCACATCCATTGGTTCAGCTAGGGTGCTTTGAAATGGAGGAGTCTTCTCTCCTTTTACCATCAGTCCCTCCAAGGAAGAGCAGCCCCAGATGTCCTCCTCATCCACTGCGGCGGGAATGACCTAAGAGAAACCAAAAGTGTTGGTTTCCACCTCCACCTTCCACCTCCACTTACCACCTCCACCTGCAACATCCAGGGTTGAAAATCCTCTTCTCTGGGATCACCTAGAGATGCAGGTGGAAGGCTGGTGCCAATCATTCAGCAGAACAGCTGGTCCATGCCTTTGTTACCTCCAGGCTGGACTACTGCAACTCTCTACTGGCTGGAAGCTCCAATAGGTCGCTGAGAACTCTGCAGCTCATTCAGAACGCGGCAGCCCGTGTCCTGACTAAAACTAGAAAGAGAGATCACATCTCTCCTGTTCTGGCCTCACTACACTGGCTTCCTGTACCTTTCAGGATCCAGTTCAAAATCCTCCTCCTTGTCTATAAAGGTCTTCATGGTCTGGCACCCTCTTATATCTCAGACCTGATAAAACCCTATTGCCCCACTAGGAGACTTCGTTCTCTGAATACAGGCCTACTTGTGGTTCCAAGAGTCTCTAAGTCTAGATGGGGAGCCAGAGCCTTCAGCTACCAAGGCCCTCTGTTATGGAACCATCTACCAGTTTCAGTCCGGGAGGCAGACACCCTCTCTACCTTTAAGAGTAGGTTAAAAACCCTCCTTTTTGACAGAGCCTACAGATAAATCCAAGATAAGCTGCTATAGGTTGAGTCTGCTGGGGGTCCCCGGCACATTGCGCTCTATCTTCTCTGCCTTCTCTGTGGGTGTGAATCAGGTTCACGTTCCCTCTAGCTTCTCTCTTTCCTCTTGGCTTCTCCCCGTCTGTTTTCCATCTCCTCCTCTTCCTCCCTCTCCTCCCCCTCTCCTTTGTTATCTTTCAATTTATTTTTATTTTTATTTTATTTTTATTTTCATTTTTATTTTTGTTTATATATATATATATATATATATTTCTATTTATTTATTTATTTATTTATTTATTTATTTATTTATTCTTATTTTAATTTTCATTAATATTTTATTTTTTAATTCTTAATTTTCTTTTTATTCTTATTTTATTTTTCATTTTTCATTTTATTTTTATTATTTTTATTTTCCCTCCCGACTTCCATCAACGCTGAGCTGGATCCAGGGCCACCTCTACCCGGCTCATCTCACTGCGGTTCCTCCTGCCTGCTACTATGGACTGATTCAATTCAATTCATTGATTTATATCCTGAACTGTTAGCCATCAATAATGTTTTGTTTGTGCCCGCCTGTCCGTCCTGGGTGAGGATCCCCTCCTCTGTCTCTCACCCTGAGGTTTCTCCCCTTTTTTTCCCTGTCAGGGTTTTTCTTGGGAGTTGTTCCTCAGCCTTTGCGAGGGTCTAAGGACAGGGGTTTTTTCACTATGTACACATTGTTGCTCTGCTTGTAAAGTGCTCTGAGATAACAGCTGTTATGATATGGAACTTAAAACAAATAAAAGTTGAGTTGAGTTGAGTTGAATCCAGGGAAGATCGACAAGGCTTGGAAGTTTGTGAACAGTGTTATGGCCTCAAGTTCATTTTTACAATAAGGGAAATTATATTTTTTTTTAAGTTTTGCAGAGTCCATTAAGACTCAACATCAGCAAAACTGAAATGTGGGAGGGACATTTTGTTTTCTGAAATTGACTCATAATGGAAGTTCAATGAACCCACAGTGCCATGTTTTATGTGATGAGTATTATTTCTTAAAAAATATGTATTTTAAAAACATTTCAGGCTACTTTCACTCCACTTTCTTACCACCCCAGTTACACCACCCCATGGTCTTGATCACTCTACCCCGATGTCGGACGTAGCTGTACCCAGATGTAAATAGTTTTGGGATTTTTATTTTATTTTTCATTGAACAATAAAGTTGTTCAATAAAGTTGTTTAAAGTGTTTATGCATCTTATTTTGTCATTTATTTTATATAAAGCATATCTGATTTGGAATTGTATAACAGAATAATGACAATAGCTGACTTCCACTGCACTAGCTGCGTAGCTGTATTACACAAATATTTAGAATATCTAGCATTTAGGTTCACAGATTATCATCAACAACACACATCTATAACAAAGAGTTAAAAGCAGGAGAATTAAGCTGTACATACAAAGACCAGAGAATAATAAACATAAACACACTCTCTTATCATCTGAGGAAACTACTACAAGTGAGTTTCATGTATCAGAAAATAAAAGAACTACAGAGGATTTGCAGTTTCCATTCTCTACAACCAGATGAAGTTCCACAGATGATGTCCTCCTTCTGTCATTGATTTAACAGTGCGCATCTGTAATAAATCATTATTAGTTCCAGTCGAACTTAGCAGAAAATGTCAGACAGAATCATTCAGCAGAAGGTGGTTCACAGGTGCAGGTCTGGAGTCAGTTGCTCCAGAGGTGGGAGGACTAATGTGTCATACTGGACAAAAAAGACTTTCACATGTTTTGAACAGATCTGTCAGCATCACCTAAAGGAAATCTGTTTAAAAAGACGACAGCTGTCTATGGTGTCATACTCCAAATAATATGCATGACAGTAAGTAGTTCAATGATAAAATGTAGTTATTTTACCAAGGGGCAGTGCAGATTTTGACTCACATTTAAACATAAATGTAAATATTGTACCATAATCTGCATTTACAACATATCACAAGGACAAAACACAAAATATAGCATGAACAAAATGGTGTCATACACCCCTTGATTATAACCGTTACATATCACAGTGTTAATAACTAATAAATGATCATTAATACTGGTATATAGCATAGGCTGGAATACAGTTTACCTATACTGGTCTGGGTACAGGTTTGGGCAAAAAAAAGCAATCATATTATCCACAGGCCTATATCTGTGCAAGTTACTTTGAATGAACCTTTTATACATAGATCGATTGAGGACAGTGTTAGCGTCATATTCTCATCGCTCTATACACAGTGCTTCTGTAATAGTAACACGCATTGTAAATACACAAAAAACATACAGGTTTGACTCAAAAAATACATCCATTGATTACTCGAGGAGTGCCTCAAGTCTGCTGTTATAGCAGTTACTGACCTGGCCATACACTGTACACAGACTGTAAGTGATTGATCCAGGTACGGCCAGGTACCGTTAGCAAGGAAAAACGCTGCCTCAGCGTCACTCGCTTCAAACTTCACAAGCTGCAAGTTTTACATGGTTGTTTTTATGTACCATAAAAAAGGTATATATGTATATATTTATATACAGGAGTTACCCGGGTTTTCGTGACTGGACGTACTTTACTGGACTTTACTGGACTTTAACTGCCAGGTTCGGAAACGATTATATTAATTTAATATAAAAAATAAATAAATAATTAACTTTTACTTACCGAAAAAATGGAAAACAGAACCCTTGGAAGGTCTGTTAGAACAGTTCACAGAAGTACAAGCCATTATTACGATGGAACCGAACACGTCAATCGAAAAATTAAACAAAAAGTTCTAGAACAACAAAAAATAAAGCCTCTATGCCCGTTCAAACTGGTTCGGACCAGCGGCAAACACAATTTGTGAGTATCAAGAATGACCTGTCAATCAGTCTCGGTCAGACATCAATCAAATACGCACGCCCCTAATTATTCCATTATTTTAAGATCTAATATCTAATCAGTGATGGAATTATATTCAAATCAACCACCATATTACACACTGGCATGTGAAACTTTAGCTGTTGAAACTCACAGGTGACAGGTGACGGTGACAAGACTATCGCCCCCATAAACTGAGCACTGGTATTCTCATTTATGTATCTTTTCTTAACAGACACAGAGGGTAACTGAGTGTTTGGAGTTAGTTAGTTACATAGTTAGTGTAGATAGCTGACAGCAGTTCTGCAAACTCATTGAAGAATTTTCCTGGGTACTGTGGTGGTCTGTATATAATTAGGAAGAGAACTTTTGGATCCCCCTTTACTGAAAAACAGAGATATTCAAAAGAGCTAAAATCACCCAATATAGTTTCCTTGCATTGAAATACAGATTTAAAAATGGCAGCAACTCCCCTATCTTTTTTACCACTTCAACACTTATTCATAAAACTGAAATTTGTTGGTGCTGCCTCATTGAGAATGGTAGCACAGCTACAATCAGTCAGCTAAGAAGTAAGAAGTCTAAATTATAGGTGATAATGATGTCATTTACCAACAAGGATTTGTTGGCTAGCAATCTGATATTGAGTAGAGCTAACCTGGTAGAGATAACAGGAGATACTGGTGAGTTGCGAGGTTGACAAGCTATACTCACTAGATTGGTAGATTTAATTGAACCCTTATTATTATTTCTCACCAGTTTGATCACTTTTCTGATACCCGTCACCACAGGGATTGAGAAGGCAGCCTGAACTCCCAACCTGTTCCTTTGGAATTTGAATATTTTTCTTCTATTACCAATAACTGACGAAGCTTCCAGTACACTGGGCCCCGACTTTTGCTGGGAATAGTTTGGAGTGACATTTTTAGAGCCTGGACCCAGAACACATCAGCAGTCAGAACAAGGGAGAGTGTGTTGACTTCTTATCCCTGTGTGGAAGTGGTGGCGGTGGCGCATGTCTTAACTTTACTGAAGGCCGAGGATGTTGCAGGGCAACGAGCGGAGAGAAAACTGCAGCAGGGCGGGGGGTGAGTTGTGTCCCAGCGATGGCCAGCTTGTTCATTTGGTCAGTGAACTCCAAGAGGGGGGACGAGGGTGACAACATGCCCACAGCAGATGATGAACTGTTTGGGGTTTTGGGGGGGTGTAGAAAGTGGATCATCACAGACACTTTTTGGTGTTGAAGGTGGAGAATCCTCTTCTTTTTCGCCCTGACGTCTCTCACGTCAGCTGGGGGTTGTGCGTCCTCATGATGACATTTATCTCCTTTCGGCTTGTCCTGTCTCTTCTCCTTGGTAAGAGGAACAGATTGGTGACGCAGGCAGAAAGATTTGGTGAAAGATATGGAAAGATATGATATATTGGACGCAAGCAGTTTGACTCCTGACCTATTAAGGAAGAGTCCATCTCGTTTGAAAAGATGTCTGTGGTCCCAGAAGAAATTAAAATTGTCCAAAAAATGCATGGAATGAGCCTCACATGCTGTGGCAAGCCATGTGCTCAGAGCCATTAATCTGCTGAATCTCTCAGCACCTCTTCTGACAGGTGAAAGTGGACCGCTAATTAAAATTAACTAGAAAAAGAGTTCAGTCTCAAACCTCTTCACATTCTGAGATGTGAGAACTGACTGGTATTCAAGGGGAGGGGGACTGTCACTGCAGGAATTAGGAGCGAACAGCGCTTTGTGGACATTGCTGGGTGAGTCAAAAACCGACACTTGGACAACTGAGGAATTGAAAGAAAAAAAGGGGTGGATTTATCAAGCTTGCTTTTTCTCAATTGGTTGAGAGCTGGGTGAATCCAAGGCACTACAGACGTAATCCCTGATATTTGCGGTCTGCCGGAAGTATATTCAAGTGTACTTCGGGAGGAGCGGGACCTCCAGTGATAACTTTTCATTGCAGTTTCAGTTTCAATGTTCCTGCTGAGATTGGTCGCAGGATTTTTTTTAAGGTAGCCCAACCGATAGTAGGCAGATGACCGTCCTCTCAGAGCTTGGTTCTGCTGGAGGTTTTTGATCGCTAAGGGTCTCTTCCCCTCGCCCCCGTCGCTCTAAGCTTGTTCTGAGGAGGGTTTTGTTGGGTAGGGGTGTCATACAGAGTAGAATACAGTTAAACCTCTACAAAGAGAAGGCCTAACTTATGTGCGATCCGGTTATGCACCTGGATCGCCAAGTGAGAAGTTCATGTGAAATAAATATGGAAACAATTAAGTTTGTGCCACAGTGATGTGAAAATGGGTTTCCAAAAGGGAAGTTCTTTTGGGTTACAAGCAACAGTTTTGTTTGAAAGAGAAAATACAGAAAAATCAGAAAAAGTCTGCATAGATGAAGAAGAAAAATCTTGTGAGAGATGCAAAATTTAAAAAGTTGCAAAGTTTAAAAAAAAGAAAAGCACACCATTTTGAGAAGTGTGTAAGAGAAATGGAGATAAAAAAGGAGTGCATGATAATGTTGGTACTAATGCTGTGATGAGTTTGCGTGTTCAAAAGCCTACTCCGATCCATGACTGATCCTTGTTTTCCACGAGTCCAACTAGAAGCCTATGAGAGTGAGGAGGCAACAAGAACAGCAAGACTTCAGCATACATGAAAACGTCACAAAGAAGAGCAGAATTTAATATACTCTATCCAGAGATAGAGATAGAATTAGACAAGAGTGAAGAAAAGTATACAGATGTTGATTCCTGCAGTTTTGCCTTTGCTGAAAGTTTTACAAAAGAGTGTGCTAAAGATGCATAAAGAAAGACATAACTGAAGATTACAAATAAGTGTGAAATGGTGGGAAACTGGTGGAGACAAGAACGCCATGGAGGTGGTAGGGAGGACAGTTTGGGGAGGAAATATTGCGTGAATACACATGAGAAAATTTAAATCTAGAGAAATTAACAGGAACTTTACTTGAGTGGCTTGACTTGACTTGACTTGGACCTTACAATTTTTTTTAAGAAAAACAGGGTACAAATGATCTTTTCAGAAGTAGAAAGGAAAAAAAACAAAACAAAAGCAGGAAATTCAGTGATTGCAAATGACCAACAGTATGTTATACCAGAGGAGAGAGATCAGAGAACAGGAACAGAGAGGTGTTAGAATTGAACAGCAGGCAGATCTTGGCTGATAAGATTATTGCAAAGGTTAGTGAGTTTCTATAGATTCTATAGAAACAGGATTGTCTTGGACAAATGTTAGCCTATTGTGTTCATGTAAATGAACATGCATGTCAAAGCAAAGACTAACTGAAGTCATTTGAGATCTTGTTTGCCCGACCAGTACATCTAGGTGGGACCAATGTGGAGGACCAGCAGAGAAGATCCTCTACAGCAATAGCATTTATGGATGCAGCCAGGGTCCAGTATTGTATTCACTTGTCTTCCCTATAACCAGAGGTCAGAACTCTGTTCAATCCAGCCAGGCTGGTAAGGCGAAATGATCTGAGTGTGTGAGAGGTGGAAGTCTACACATCTGAAAGGAGGTAGTCATAAGATCAGGATCGAGATAGATGAAGCTCAGGATCATCAGTGAAAACAGTGCATGTAACATGGGGGGAAAGGAGCAGGTGAGATGTCAAGATAAGGCAAAGAGAGCTTCACACTTTGTACTAAGGACATCATGGAGAAAGATCCAAAACAGTAGCCCAGAGTAGCCTTCGAATGCATCCAACAACGAACTAATTCACAGAGGGCCTGTTGATGAAAATGGATGAAAACGGATGAAAATGTCTAGCGAGCTAGTGAACTGCTGCTTCTTCTTTCTGCTTTGTTGCAGATAAGGCTGTGAACCCTGAGATTTAAAAAGACCATCAGAAGACCCAACAACGATCCAAACGATGACCCTGATGATGAGACGCAGTAACATCTGGATTGCCCACAAACAACATGGCCAAGGACAAGATCTGAGAAGATTGATTCCATCATAGACTGTATGCAATTTCAAACCGAACAAGAGGACATAAAAAACTGAGGGGTTAAAGTAATGAAACGTTGCCTTTTCACAGCTTGCAATGCAAGTGTCGCGATCTGGTGCTGAGGGCAGTAGGGGAAGTTTCCCAAAAGGGTTTTGCCCCTACCTGTGAATAAGGAACACGACTTGATAAAGGTCAAAGAAAAACCACTATCATAAGAAATCATCTGAAAAACACTGATGCAAAGAGATGTTGAGAAAACATGAAAGTTATTGTTCAATGTGAGATGTTGCAAATGCTAAGAGAAAAAACAAAGACCAGGTGATTAAGGGAAGACAAAACAACAGTGGGAGTGTGAGAGGACACACCACATGGATAACAGGGACAAATCTCAAACCTGAAGAGAAAAACCAACAATCCCTGAGAAATTAGAGGTGAGAAACTGCTAAAGGTATTTCACATAATCCTGTGAAACTGTGTTTTCTTTGACGATGTGTTTTATTTTGTTTTCTTAAAAGCAATGATTATTTTGAGTCTTATCTGTTAAAAAGAAAAACTAAGATAAGTGAATTTTAATATTGGCTTATTTGAAAGCTTGTTAAATTGATGAAATGAGGGACAACATCTTGTATGAGAAAAAGAACATGTATATGGATCAGTTTAGTTTAGTATAGTTTTTAAAAAAGAACCTTTTGAATCAAAATTCAAAATCTTAATATTTAGAAGTGTTAATATGCTTTTCTCTTATATTTTCATTTCTTGTACCAAGTACAAGAACACTTGGGAGATTTCATATATTGTACAGATGTAAAGGTCTTGAAAACTTAACCCTGAGATGGATTTGATTTAAGGTGGATAATGTGTTTTTAAGGTTTCCATTAACTAGTTTAATCACTGACCATGGTCTTGTTTCAGTGCTTGTCTTGTTAGATCTTAGTGCTGCTTTTGATACAGTTGACCATCAGATCTTACTAAGGAGACTGGACCATCAACTTGGAATCACAGGTACTGCTTTAGACTGGTTCCAGTCGTATTGTTCAGACCGATATCATTTTGTATGTGCCAATGATAATCAATCTCCAGGCACTTAAGTGAGCCATGGAGTTCTACAAGGATCTGTGCTCGGCCCAATTCTTTTCTCTTTATATATGCTCCCTCTATGTGATATCATCAGGAGTCATACTATAGATTTCCACTGTTACGCTGACGAGACTCAGTATCTATCTATCAAGCCGGGTGAGCTCAATCATCTACAGCAGCTTCAATCCTACCTTGATGACATTAAGGCCTGAATGACTAATAATTTCCTCCTTCTAAACTCTGAAAAAACAGAGTTACTGCTAATAGGAACAAAACACCTACGTGACATTATATCTCACGCCATAGCTCTACAAAATAGTTTTGCTACTCCCTCTGCCACTGCCAAAAAGAACCTAGCTTTGACCAAGACCTGTCTTTTAGCTACCACGTAAAATTTATCTCACAGACTGCCTACTTCCACCTCTGCAATATCACAAAAATTAGGCACCTACTCCCTCCCCATGCAGCAGAACAGCTGGTCCATGCCTTTGTTACTTCCGGGCTGGACTACTGCAACTCTTTACTGGCTGGAACCTCCAATGGGTCGTTGAGAACTCTGCAGCTCATTCTAACTAAAACTAGAAAGAGAGATCATATCTCTCCAGTTCTGGCCTGATTGCACTGGCTTCCTATACCATTCAGTATTCAGTTCAAAATCCTTCTCCTTGTCTAGAAAGGTCTCCATGGTTTGGCACCGTCTTATATTTCATAACTGATAAAACCCTATTGCCCCGTTAGGACACTTATTACGTTATCTAAATACAGGCCTACTTGTGGTTCCAAGAATCTCTAAGTCTAGATTTGGAGCCAGAGCCTTCAGTTACCAAGACCCTCTCCTGTGGAACCATCTTCCAGTCTCAGTTCAGGAAGCAGACACCCTCTCTACCTTCGAGAGTAGGTTAAAAACCCTCCTTTTTTACAAAGCCTACAGATATACCTTATATCCTAAATAAGCTGAGTCTGACGGGAGTCTCTGGCACATTGAGCTCTATCTTCTCCGTTCTCTCTGTGGTGTGGATCGGGTTCACGTTCCCACTAGCTTCTCACACTCCTCTTGGCCTCTCCCCATCTGTTCTCCACCTCCTCGTCCTCCTCCTCCTCCTCCTCCACTTCTTCCTCTCCTTTCCTGTTACGTGACTATGCAGGACTAACATATGGACCAGGGATGCACGTCCCCAGAGTGCCTATGCCTTTCTTCCCTCCCAGATTCCATAGATGCTGAGCTGGATCCAGGATTCCATCCCTCAACCCGGCTCTTCCCGCTGCGGGTCTTCCCACTTTCTACTCTGGACTAAAGGCCCGCACAAGCTTCCGTGACCACACGGCTCGTGGCTCATCCTGCTTTGCCCATACTTCCACTTCGCTCTGTAATGTTCTTGGCCAACCACAAGGGAGCATTACAAATCTATACACACGCCTGTCTAGCCCCCGGAGTACACAAAGAAGAACAATATGTAAACAACTCTAATCCTAGTATTTCGGGGACTAGTGTTGCCACCTGTCCTGGTTTTCCCTGATTGTCCCCAATTTTCATGGATTGTCCTGGGGAAAAAACAATTCTCCCCGCAACACTGAATGTCCCAGTTTTTCGGTATGATGCACAGAATTTGTATTTCTGTGTATTTGTCTATAGCCTATGTGCATGGATATGCCGCTAAATCAAGTGCGCACATGCCACTACTTGGAGGGCCCGCGGATGAACCACTACCACTGTGTGTGTGCGTGTGCATGTGTGTGTGTGACACAGGTTTAAACTCTATTGGCGACACAAACGCTCCTCCTGCCCTAGCGTCTGTGCTATCACGTCATGAGTTTGCACAGTGGAACCGTCTTTGTACTCTGTCAGGGCTGTATTATAGAGGCGGGTGTAGCGGCGGACTTCCTCAACAAGTCTTTCGTCTGAAGTGTCCATCACACCAACAACACTTCTTCTTCGTAGCAGAAGAAGCAGAAGTTGTGGACCGGGCTTTGAGCCTGGCCTCTAGACTTTACTTACTGGTGTGGCACCTGTCCGTTCTGGGTGAAGATCCCATCCTCTGTCTCTCACCCTAAGGTTTCCCCCTTTTTTTCTCCCTGTCAGGGTTATTTTTTTCTTGGGAGTTGTTCCTCAGCCTTTGCAAGGGTCTAAGGACACGGGTTTTTTACAATGTACACATTGTTGCTCTTTTTGTTAAGTGCCTTGAAATAGTGGCTTTCATGAAATGGCACTTAAAAGAAATAAAGTTGATCATTCATTTTTGTTGTTAAAAATGTATATAAAATATGTCACATGATTATTTTCAATAAAAGAACAAGTACAGAATTGTAATAAAACATGAATTCAAGGTTTTTTACACATATATTTTAATTTTTATTGCTCAGTGTGTTGCCAGGACCTAGAAAATCTCTTGGATGAGAACAGTTTTCATAATTTCAAAATACTTAAATGATTGCTTAAAGAAAAATGAAACAAACATCACAGCTATTGTCATAAAGTATTGTAAATATTCATTCAAACTGTATAAATGTTCACAATTTAAGAATCATTTTATGTACTTTTTAAGTACATAAAATGTTTCTTATACATAAAATGTTTCTTAAACATTTTATGTCAACATCATAAAATCATAAAACATCATAAAATTGTTGACAGCGCTTATGTCAACATCATAAAATTTTTCTAAAAATACAAAAAAAGACGCACTCACACTTTACCCTTTACTATTTCCTGTTTGATACACAGGCCATGAGGCCACAGCTCTGGTAAATTAAGATTTTATTTTTTTTTCCTTCAATACATCTTTTAGAAAACTTCAGTGTCTCAACCGTAGTGTATCAACACCATAACTGCTAGCATTTAATGTTTATTTCACTTTATTTGTAATAAAAGCTTGAATTAACTTTATTGTTGAGGCCACAGGCAGCTGGTGATTAAGAAAAGATGGCTGCTGCCAAATAAACATGAGTTATATGATGAGAAATTCAAGTCATCAACTCTAAAAGGATCTTATGGAGTTATATATTACATACATAATTTTTAATTTTTTGGGAGATTGTTCTTAAACAGCATAAGAAGGCCAACACCTTGTGCAACCATAATATATGAGCATGTTTTGGAAGTAAGGAGATTCACTCCATCCTCACTAATCCTGCCCCTCCCTGGAACCATATCAAACTTCACAACACTCCACACAGTCGCATGCTCCATCTGCCATGGCGGGTGTGCACCCTCGGTCTCGTCACCTGCTCACCCGGCCTGACGGGGGAAGAGGGGGCTGAGGGGCCACTGTCGCCCAGGAGATGGTAAGAAGGTTAGGGGGAAAGCCTCAGGCTCCAATACTGGCCCTGCGGCTGGCAGGCAGACTGCTAGGCACAAAGGGAGGGTGAGTCAGTGGTAGGGAGGGGTGCCCAGCGGGACTCGCCGCTGGGGGGCTGGCTCCATCATAACTTGGTGTGGGGTGTTGCTGGGGCCTGGTGGCTCGGCCTGAGCTGGCCCTTGCCAATGCACCGAGGGCCGAGTGCCTTGGGTGTCAGGGGTGGGTGCTGCCCTGTGCACTCTGGGGAGGGGGGCATGGGTGGGGGGGTGGCGGGTCACCCCGTCGGGTGCATGGCATGCCGCAGGGGGGGCAGGCGGGCGGGCGATGGTTGTGCTGGATTATGGGACCCCGGTCTCTATTCGCTGCTGGGGGCGGTGGACCTAACCTGTGGGCCCGCTACCCATCTTTGTCGGGGCATGACATCGTTAATACCTGTTCCTCCCCACTGAAGCCTAGTGACAAACCTCTCACCCATGCAGTTCTGCATGAAGGCATGCGCACAGGTGTACCCACGCACATAAGGGATCTCTCACCCACCTGCTACACACACACACACATACACACAAACACAACACTGTGCCACAATGTTATGTTTGGTTGAGTATTGTCATTGTCATTGATTTTGGTTCCATCCAGTATGCTACAGAGCTGTCACAGCTCATGGCTGTCACTTGTTGCTGTCTGTTGTTGTCTGTTGCTGCTGTCCCTCTCTTTCCCCCTCTCCTCTCCGCAGCGGCTGAGACGTTGCCACCGACCCAATACAGCAACAGGCGGCAGTGAGAATGGGAACAACAATCTCTATTGCTCTCGCTCCCACTGCTGCTACCATAAAAGGAACTCAGCTGTTGCCCAACGTGACTGCAGCTGCCCCTGCTGATGTTGTTGTCATTTCTGTGGTGTTGCCGTCTTTTGTCTGCAATTGTATGTTTCTCTTGTGTCTTTTGTCTCCTTTTATCTCTGTTCTCTCCCTCTTACTCGCTCTCCTTCCTTCCCCCTCTTTTCTGCGCACCCCCTCTCCCTCTTCGGTTCACATTGACACTCAATAATAAAAAGAAATATATATATATATATATATATATATATATAAATATATATATATATATATAAAAGCTCTGATAATGATTTGAATCAAGACGTGTTTGTGAAAGTGGAAACACAAACCTGTCTTTAACCAACAATGAAGAAAAAAAAAGGAAGTAAGGAGGTTTTTTTGTAGAAAATTAAAACCCATTTTGTCCCTGATGTCAAGAATGACTGACGTAATGCATGTAGTGTATACTGACATAAGCCATCTGATCTTATCTTACGCAGTCAAAGTCACACTAACTACAAAAAACTTGTATACTGTACAGTTTGTTGTAGTTCGTTTCTAAGTAGAATTGGTTTGACACGTGGGGATTAGGCCAGTGTTGTATAGTAACGAAATAGAAATACTTCACTACTGTACTTAAGTATATTTTGGAAGACTTTGTACTTTACTGGAGTTTTACATTTTTTGACAACTTCCACTTTTACTTCACTACACAACTGAATTGCATTCTTTTACTCCGATATATTTTCAATGCCCCATTTAGTTACTCGTTACAAAAACAAAAAAAGAAAGAAAGAAAAAGAAACCAAGAAACCGTAACGGTGTTTTGGCCCCGCCCCACCCTCACTGACTGACTGCAGCCAAGGCTACACCTGCTGGTCTCACAATTAACAGCACAAGCGCAATGGAGGAGGAGACGTCGGAGACAGCAACTATGGTGTCAGCTGGTTCTGCAAATGAAGGGGATCCACAACCTAACTACGAGCACCTGTGGCCTTATTTGAAGAGGATGTTTTCATATGCGGATGTAAAGGATTCGTCCTTCTGGATGAAGTGTCTGCTATGTCTTCCAAGAAACGTGGAGATCTTATCTTACAGAAACTCCCCGTCCAACCTGAAGAAACATATTCAGGTAAGAAAGTTTATGAAATTTATATAGGTATTCCAGTAGTGATATGATGGGCATTATGTGGACTGTTGTGCAATTTTGAGCATAACCTAAAAAAATTAACTTTGTGTGGCACAGTGTTTCGGTTCCACACGCGGTGTATTTGGCATAAAGTTGGTTGTAGCAGGCCTCCCAGCTTTTTGGGTTCCAGAGAAGGAAGAAGATGGGCTGTAGGCTGTGTAACGAATAAGGGAAAGACATGTACTACTTTTTAAATTTGAAACAAACTTTGTGTATGTGCTTCTGCTGTTTTAGTAGCAGAGGTTAGCCTTGCAGTCTTTTCGAACCGTTTTACGAATCGAATCTTTTACTGTCGAATTTCAGTGGATATGCTATCAGCTAGCTAGTGTACTACTCCTGTCTACTGCTTTTAATTTTTGATTAAAGTTTGACTTTAGGATTTTCTACTTAAACGCTAATGGATCACAAGTTATTAGGTGTACTACCTAACTATTATTAGGTGTACTATTATTGTAATGTGCCCAATGTTTATTTTTTTGCATTTCTGTAGCTAATTAATTATTTTGAAGCAGTCTTTGTAACTGATGTGTGTGTGAGTCAATTTGTTTCCAGTTTGACAGTTAATTTTTTTTTTTTTTTGCCTGTTTCAGAGAAAGCATCCACACCATGTCCAAAAGTACATGGAGTTGACCACAGCAAAATGAAAAAGGGCCAGTCGACCACCCACCCCCAGCAGCAAGCAGGCCACATTAACCCAGACCGTATCCATGACGCCTCAGAAGACCATTGACCAGGCCATTGTGAAATATGTTGTACATGGGCTTCGGCCCTTCTCAATAGTTGAGCAGGAACCCTTCCAAGAATGTGTCAAGGATATTGTCTGGGCGTGCCGGCAGCTGAGAGGATCGCACACCTTCGATTGATTGGCCAATGCTTTGAATGATATCCATGCAGAGTTTGACCATCTAACAAATATCTGTGTGTGTGTGTCTGTGTGTGTGTGTTTTTGTCAACACAGGTTCAACCCAGCATTTCTCACTGAATATGCTGCTGTAATGAGCCCTGTCACCCAGCCAACCAACATACTCCAAGCAGAAACCAACGCACAGCTAACCGTTTCGGGGACATGTTCAGGGATGCCGAGCTGGTTGCAGCTGCAATTCTTCTTCCCAAATTCCAAACGACATGGACGAAGGATGACGCTACCATTAAAATGGGTAAGGCGTGCATATACCGTTGCTAGGTTTGTCTGTGTCATGACACTTGGTATCAACAGATTTGCATATTGGTTGCTTCATGAAATGGAACATTGAATGAAGGCAAGGAAAAATATGAAATGCTTTAATGTTTGACTTCTTTAGACTGAGGTAGCAACATGGTAGAGTTGCATCATTTAAGTGCTATAACCCTTCTATATTTCTATATATCAGGAATCGATTACATCAAGCAGCATATCGAGGATCCTTCCATGCAGCCAGGTGATGCGACCAGGTCGAGTTCATCAGACGAGGATGACTTCCTCTCTTCTCTGCAAGCATCGAAAACCCAAGATGCCATCAAGCAACTCGATGCCTACCTGTCCTGCTCAGATGACCACGTGGATATGCTGAAGTCCTGTCTGTCCTGTCCTGTCCTGTCTGTCAAGCTCAACACACCCCTCCCAGCATCAGCAGCATGTGAAAGGCTGTTCAGCATAGCAGGTCTTGTTTTCAGCCCACGAAGAGTATGGCTAAATTCTAGGCATTTTGAAAGCCAGCTGATTTGAAGATGAACAGAAAGTTTTACAGTTTCAAGTGATAACGGGGTTATGTGCAAGGATGCCCTCAAAGAAGGCTTAAGTTTGTAAAAGTTTGTAAAAAGTTTGTAAAAAGGAAAAGCTGCTGATGCTATGCAAAAAGCTACAATTTTGTTAATAGGCCCAAAAGTGCAATAACGGTAGCACCTTTTTGTTTTTTCCGTGGTGTGATGTTTATCATATTAAAATAAGACTTCATACTGCCTTTGCTTCTAATTTCCTTTTACTACTTACTTTTTTCTCAGGTGGGATGTCCAGCGAGTCTGGTGTGTCTGTATTGAGTGACCAGTACTGCTTCCCTAAGCAGAGCAGTTACAAAAGACTACAAAAAGATGGAGAGTGCCAATATGCTGCGTGTGTATGCGCCCCCATCTTGAGTACACAGAACACAGACAACAGTGGCAAGCAAGTGAGGTAGAAATGATAGAGAACATCCTTAAGGAGGAAAGAACACAGAATGATCAGATCAGATCCCTATTTATTTTTCTTAGTGTCACATGTTTAATTAAAGGATCTTGAATTCAGATACATATCATATATGTAGACGCTGCATCGACCGTGGACATGCATAAAGTGCCACAATCTTGGAACGGGGCTAGCAGAGGCAGCAATGCATGACAATCAGCGGGACTCCTCAATCTCAATTTAGAATTTGTCGCTAAATTTTGAACTAACATGCAAACATGTCACATATATAACTGCAGTACAGGGTGCTTGAATCTTTTAAAAATACTGGTTTTACCACCTGACACTTAAGCTCCACACTCTCTGCCTCTCACTCCAGCATAGCCATTTAAAAAGTGTAAGCATGGACTGTATATAAAAGATGGAGATAGTCTGCCGGTAGGAAAGATGAGGCCAACGTGGAAGTGATTTTACTTGCAATACCACAAAGATCCGCTAGGCCAGGCTCCAAAAAACACTTTCTCCAATACATACCCAGTCAAAAAACGTCATTTTCAATCATGAAATACTCATTCAATATTTTTTTTCACAACTCACATCGGTTCCCACAGCTCAAGTTTTGCATGCCAGCATGCAATCCGCAGGTCAATTTGCAAATAATTCCATGATTCCATTCCAATAATTCCTTGATTAATAAAATATCAGAGTTTAAAGAAATGAATGAATATGGATGCACCCAGTTTCTTGACAGGGAAACCTCACAGAGGACAAAGCGTAAGTCACATTAATTAGACAAATAGACTGTCTAACTCGTTCGTGTTATTCTCTGATAGCCAGTATGGATCGTATGGATCAGTGATGTGTAGAGAATGATAGAGGTGCAATGTTATATCCATCACTCCTTCCACTCCACCCCCGCTCTTTGGTTTCTGCTGGCTCCATTACTCAAACTCCTGGCTTCATAAAGCGTACTTTGCAAACCAGTGTCACGGAGGGTTGGGGCTTGTGAGTTGTGGCAGACAAGCTTTTGACAGATTGAAAGACAAAAAGATGAGGGAACTTCTGCTCGATGTATTGATGCTCTAATGAGCATTGTTTAGAAACCAGATCTTGTGGGATCACTTTTCACTGGTATGTGTATATATATATATATATATATATATATATATATATATACACACATACCAGTGAATATATATATATATATATATATATACAAAATTAGAATACCAGTACCTATAATATAATACATAAATAACACAAATAATAAACAATACTAATAATACAATAACATAAGAATATAAGGATAATAAGAGTGATGATGAGAACAGCAATAACAACGATAATAAGATATACTATCATACTATCATACTACTCACTATAATATAATAGTCATATAATAATACTCAACTGCTGTGTATAGTCTCAAGCAGTGCTTTCAATAGAAACCTGAACACATCTTTAATGGGTTCCTTTCATTCTATTGTTATAAAAGTGAACACAAATATACTTTGGACCAGCATACAAACAGAGGAAACTTGAAAAGGCATGTAATTATAACATTAGCAGAACCATATATAGATGTTATTTAGAAAGTAAACAATCAATATATCTGCTAAACAACTGACATTAAGTTAAATTGAGCATACAACAAAAATGTTGTTTTTTTTTACATGAGTTAGCTAAGCAAAAAATCAGCATTTTTATCTATTGAAGGCATCACGTTTTATACATAACTTCAACAGCTGTACATCTGTTATTTATTATCTACCTTATACTTTTCATATTTATAATTTCAGTTTTGTCTGCCATGTCTCATCTCACTTTTCCCCAGTGGTATTGATGTGAGAAATTGCCCCACCAACTTAATACTTATGATAACTGTAATTGTTATTAATCATTCCTCTCTATAGACCCTTTTACAACTGACGTCATCAAGAAGTTGTGCGCGCATCGGGGCAACGGAAGTGTCGATGTTCCCCATTCATTTTGAATGAGAGAGACAAAAACATTGAGGGGAAAGTTGAGCTAGCAAAGCGTTTCATCCATTAAAATGTCTGGTTGCTGTGTCTACAGGTGTCAGAACCGATATTCTAGCGGCAGAGTAAAGTTTTGTAGGATTCTGAGAGGATCGCGGCCATTCCTAAGGTGTTTGTTGCTGCAGGCGATTAAACGTGTTGACTCGAATCAGGACGTAATCAGCAATGCTCATGTCTGTAGCGCCCATTTTATGTCCGTTAAGATAATCCGTTATTGTGTGCCGCGGCCACGGACCATGGTCCTGAGTCTCTCTGTGTCCATGGTCCAGACTCCAGAGTCTCTGTGTCCCCGGCTCCGAGTCTCTGCTCCCCGCAGCAGCTGCAGCCTCTGACTGCCACACCCCCCTCATGCTGCGCTGTCCCCCACCACCGTTGAGTGAAACAAGCAAGCAAGTCATCTTTTCACAACAACTTTTAGTTGGGAGAACTTTTTAGACTGAATTCGGAATCAATGTCATGGTACCCGATGTTCTGTACGTAACCACAGGCGACGTATTCGTACGCATCCAGTACCTTATAGGCTTGTAACTTTCGGTTTCTCTCGGTTTCTGAATTAAATGAGTATAGATATCGGGCAATTGTTTAATCGGCCACTGGCCGAGATCAGAGATTCATATTTTTGACTGTTAGACCTGGTCTCAGGAACAGAGATAACCCACAAGAGTCACAGCACGTCTCCGTGTACCCGGTCACAGCCGCTCTCGGTTGCCCTGAAATGGTCGCGATCCTCTCTGAATCCTGTAAAACTTTATTCTATCGGTAAAATATCGATTCTGACAACCGTAAAATCAACAGCCAGACATTTTCATGCGGGGAACATAGTGCTATCTCAGCTTATTTCTCAATGTTTTTGTCTCTTTCATTAATAATGAATGGGGAACAACGGGACTTCCGTTGCCACAATGGGCGCGCATACATCATTGTTTACAAACAGTAAAATGGTCAATACAAACAGTAAAAGGGTCTATATGTAATGCACTGCAGGACCGAGTGGCCCCGTTCCAAGATGGCCGTCCTGTAGGCACACTGTTCTAGTGGGCGGCAGCAGTCAATGCGGTAAGTTTCTTTGCACACTCCTGTACAGTAGATGGCGGTATGCACTGCAGCGTTGTAATCCGCCACTAACCTCCGGTTAAATGCCCTTTTTTCTGCATCCGGTTTCGTTCCCAGTTCTAAATATCACAACACTGAGGCGAAAAGATACAGTAATAAGCAGTTTGGCCGGCAATGGGTGAGTAAATTTGGCTTCTGTAAAGAATATTTAAATTTTGTGGTTGAAGGTGGTTTCGCTAGGTTATGCTTTATTTGTTTGTTTACAATTGCGAGCGAATACAGTCTCACTGCAGTAGTTAAAATCGTAGTCACAGAAACTGGCAGTTTTTTCACTGTCGCAGGGAGGTTTCATGCGAAGATTATACGGGAGACAGTGTAAGGAAATGTGGGTCGTTTTCCGAAGATCACGTCAATGCGACAAGATTGAAGACACTGTAGTTTTGCTGAAATGGACTGGCTTACATCTCGAGTACCCAACACACTGCAGATAACAACGTGCCATACAATACCAAGGACTTGCACGGTCTTCAATTGTGGACTTAATAAGGTGATAGTAAAATGATCTACCACGTTGTTGACCACACTATGCAAGCCGTTTGTTTGTCATTGCAGCTATGGCGATGAGCTTGACCTGTCCAGGCTTGTACTGTGGCAGGTTGATGATCAACGGATCAGTGGGGGGAGCCTGTGGCGTGAGTGATCAAAATCAAATCTTTTTGTTAGAAGCGTACCTAAGTGTGACACAAAATACCACCACATTCTGTTACTCAACAGGAAGCACTGGTTTGTCACCTGTGTGACAGCAACAGAACATGTAAAAGCTTCAAAAACTAGAACTTTTTGAAGAACATTGACATTGCAGGTTTCTCAATCCAGTGGCCATGTATCATCTTTAAGAATTCACACCTGTGAGCACAAAGACAACCAATCTCTAGAGAGCTGTAAGAAGTGAATAACAGAGTGTGTGTACTGACCCGGCTTGTAGTGACTTCTGTTTTTCTTGCACTGGCAGGTCTGTCCCCGAGGTGAGCGGACCAACCTCCAGAAGGTATGCGAACGTTGCAATGAGTCCCCAGAGCTGTATGACTGGCTCTACCTGGGCTTTATGGGAATACTGCCACTGGTGCTGCACTGGTTTTTCATTGAGTGGTATTCTGGAAAAAAGAGGTGAGACCAGAGACACACATAAGCACATTATGGTTATTAAAACTTAAACAGGTCATTCTGTGCCAAATCAACGCCTCTGCTCGACCAACTCAGATTTTACTGAAAAAAAAATCCAGGAGGTTCACACATTTCCCAATTGGTAAAGTCCCAACTGTAAAAAAAAAAAACAACAAAGAAAAACATATTTTGTATTGTATCTATTGTATTTTGAGGAGCCACTTTCAGATTGATGTATTTGTATAACATTTAAGGTAGGTCCTTCAAAACTTTAAGGGTTAGAATTTGGCAAATGTACTGTGTAATATGGATGTTTAACATATCCAAAAATTGTGATTCATGACATTTGCTGTGTGTCATGAATTCTTAGCTTCTGAAAGTGCCTTCATAGTCCATGAACGATGTATGCGAACATCACATTTTCAAAAATTTATTTTACGAAAGTAAGGCACTGTCACAATTTTTGGATATGTCAAAAACAAACATCTAATCTTTCTGAAACAGTCCATTTTATGTTTGTGGGCGCTTTGTGGGTGCTTTTTTCCTTTTCTTCCTTTTTTTTTGTACAAAACTATAAGGAGTTGTATGGAAGCCCATTTCTGCCACTTGGGGAAAAAAGTCAAAATTGTTAGATACTTAAATCAAGATTATGAGATCGTAAAATCATAATTATGGGATAGTAAGTCGAAATCATGAGATACTAAGTCAAAATTATGCGATAATAAGTCGGAATTATGAGATACTTAAGTCAAAACTCTGAGATAGTAAATCAAAACTAGAAAATTCCAGCATGCTGAAATTTTGAGAGTGCTCCGGGATGTGTGCCCGTTGGTGCCCGCCATTGAGTCACTGGCTGTAGTATCGGGCCCCAACCCGATACTTGTGCCTGGAATGCCCAACACTGTGTATTTGCTGTCCCAGCTACTCAGAGAGACCCCGGTGTAACCCTATCAGCTCTATGATATGCATGTATGAGAGAGAGACTGAGTGTGTGTGTGCGTGTGTGTGCGCATGTGTTTGTGTGTCTGTATGAGGTCATCTGCTGCAGCAGGAGACTGTCAGCAGAGGAGACACAGGAGTAGGTACTTGACCAAATGCGCTTTGAGAAGGTGCTGCTGAAAAATGGTACCAACATGTATCAACATACAACATGGTACACAAACAGACCACAAGTTTCTTTAAGGCGTGAGTAAGATGTAGACCCTAACTTTGATCGCAGTGGTCGGAAAATGAATGGAGGCGAGAAGAGGCTACGTTGGTCTGACTCTGAGGCCCGCCGTTTAAATTTCAAAAGGTGCACAGGTTTGTGGCCTGCATCACATGAAAGAGCACAAATTTTCCTATAAAAGTGGAAAAAAGAATTTGCCTACTACTTACGGTGTGGCTGGGAGTAGCATTAAAGAGTAAAATGAAGGCTGATTTTTCAACAATCCCATACTGACAGTTGGTCTCCCTCCACTGTCGCTGCATCGAAAATGCCAATTTTTATTTACTTCGGTTTGCTGTGGGGCCAAAAAGTAAAAATTTTTTGCAGGTCTTTGTCAAAATTTGGGTGCGTCCGAGAGAGTCTCACAAACAAAAACTTCTATATAGCATGTCCCGATTCTGGATCATTTGCCAACAGTCGCAAGTCAAAGTTGGCAGGGCCCCCTTGCTGGGCCAAAAACTGGAATTTCACTGACCACACTTGGCGGGGCAGAGCCGCATGTTTTGATGTATCATCTGTGTGTGTGCAATCAACCATTTTCGAGATACGGCCGACCAAAATTTTGCTATAATGAGAAGATGATGATGATGATGATGATGATGATGATGAAGAACAAACACGCAGAAGAACAATAGTGCTCCCTCCCGGAGCACTAATTATGAGATGCTTAAATCAACATTATGAGATACTAATGTAAAGTGTATGACATGTATATGGCTGTGATAAGTTGAAGCCGTACGGCATATGTATTGTAGCGTCCAACCGGATGTCAGAGGATATGACCAGCGATTGGTCTCACATTTCTTTATTGAAAGAACTACAACAATTACTGTTGGCCAAAACTACGCTGAAACACCCCCCAAAATAACAGCACTGTATTTTAACCTCCATAACCATTTGCGCCATTTGGTATCTCATGATTAGTGCTCTGGGAAGGAACACTATTGTTCTCCTGCGTGTTTCTTCCACTTTATTCTTCAACTTCATCATCTCGATCTTGCCGCAAAACTTCGGTTGAAAATCACACACACACAAATAATATATCAAAACGTGTGGCTCAGCCCCGGCAAGTGTGCTTTGCTTTTTCACAACAAAAAAATTGGTCCGCCACCTTTGACCCGCGACTGTCTGCAAAACGATCCAGAATCTGGATAAGTTAAAAGATAACTGTTGTGTGTGAGACTCACCTGGACACGTTGGTGTATAATAATCCAAATTTTGACCAAGATCCTCAGTGAAATTACGGTCAAAAAGTGCTCCAAAAGAGCAAAAAAAAAAAAAACCTAAGAAGTTAATGGGAAAAGTGAGCAAATTCAAAAAACCACCCTCAAACAAACATTTGTTGCAAAGCCATACGTTGATGTAGAAGCTTCATTCAAACTCACTCACTCACCCACCCACTCTCTCAGTCTCTCTCATACATGCACACACTCATAGAATGGTGTCTTGTGAGACGGGCAAACAAACGGGCACAAATCCCAGAGCACTCTCAAAATTTCAGTGCGCTGGAATTTTCTAGTGATGACTTAATATTTTATAATTTTGACTTACTATCTCATAATTATGACTTAGTATCTCATAATTTTGACTTACTATCTCATAATTTTGATTTAGTATCTAATAATTTTGATTTACTGTCTCATAATTATGACTTAGTGTCTCCTAATTTCGATTTACTACCTCATAATTTTGCCACAGTTGCAGCAGCTCTCGCTCAAAGTGAGCGTTTCTTCTCTTTATTCTATTATTTCCATTAATTTAACTTTATTTATTTCAGTGTTTTAACTATCAGCAGTTTCACAGGCACCAACATCGTTTTTTTCTTAACTTTCTCACAACTTCAAAACTGTCAGTGACTGGATTCCCCTTGAGCAGCCATGGCCTCTATTGTTTACAGTCGGGATCAGCTGTTAGCGCTCCGTAACACAGCGGTGCCGCACCACGAAAGGCCCGACATCCCCCAGGAGTTGAGGAGGGTAAGAGGGGACTCTTGCTGGAGTTCGACGCCGTGATAAGAGAAGATGGTACAGACCTGGCATCAGAGGGAATACTGGGAGTGCAGCATCATGCTGTTCACGGAGACATGGCTGAACTCACTGACCCTGGATTCACATGTCACACTGGGTGGATTTAACCTACATCGGGCCTTCAGGACAATGGAGAGTGGTAAGAGGAAAGGGGGGGGGGGGGGGGGGGGCTGGCTGGCTGTGTTTGTCAAGGACAGATGGTGTAACCCTGGACACACCACTGTTAAGGAACAACTCTGCTGTAAGGACATTGAACTGCTAGCTGTTAGCATGAGGCCACACTATCTATCTAGGGCATTTTCACACACTGTTGTGATAGTGGTGTATGTTCCCCCCTCAGCTAATGGTGAAACAGCCTGTGATGTCCTGCACTCAGCTGTGAGCAGGCTACAGACACAGCGCCCACAAGCTCTCTTTCTCCTCTCTGGGGACTTTAATCATGCCTCTCCTTCCTCCACTCTGCCCAAGTTCAGTCAGTATGTCAACTGCCACGCCAGAGACAATAGAATACTGGATTTGTCTCTCACACCTCCCACCACCCTGCCCCCAAGCTCCAGTCTGTCCTTTTCAGCTGACCAGGTGAGAAGAAAGCTCAAGAAGGTAAAGGTGAAAAAGGCTGCAGGTTCACACGGCATCAGTCCCAGGCTCCTCAAATCCTGCATAGACCAACTAGGTGGGATTATGAAGCACATCTTCAACATGAGCCTGAAGCTGGGGAGAGTTCCACAACTGTGGAAAACATCCTGCGTGGTGCCGGTGCCAAAACCTCACGCCTGAAGGACCTCAACAGCTACATGCCAGTGGCGCTGACATCGCACCTGATGAAGACATTGGAACGGCTGATCCTCGCCCATCTCCGCTCTCTGGTGAGGCCATCCATGGACCCGCTGCAGTTCGCCTACCAGCCTGGCATGGGGGTGGATGACACTGTCATCTTCCTCCTCCACAGGGCTCTCTCTCCCCTGGAAAAGCCTGGAAGCACTGTGAGGATTACATTCATTGATTTCTCCAGTGCTTTCAACACCATCCAGCCTCTGCTTCTGGGGGACAAACTGGAGCTCTCAGGTGTGGATTACCAATTTACGTCTTGGATTATCGATTACCTCACTAACCGCCCACAGTATGTGAGGGCCAAGGTCTGTGTCGCAGACACAGTGGTCTGCAGCACAGGGGCCCTACAAGGAACAGTTTTGGCACCGTTCTGCACGAGGTCACCTGCAAAAGTTCTCAGAGGACTCTGCCATCGTTGGTCTCATCTCAGATGATGATGACAGGGAATATAGACAACTAATAATGGATATTCTGGACTGATGCCAGTGGAACCGCCTCCAGATCAACGTGAGGAAAACCAGGATCTGGTGGTGGACTTCCGCAGGCGCATGCCAATCCCAGTCCCGCCCATACCAGTAAACATCCAGGGAATGGCCATAGAGAGTGTGGACTGTTATAAGTACCTGGGTGTTCATCTGAACAACAAACTAGACTGGATTCATAACACCCAAGCCCTTTATAAAAAAGGTCAGAGCAGACTGCACCTGCTCAGGAAGCTTAGGTCTTTTGGAGTACAGGGAGAGCTCCCGAGGACCTTTTATGACACTGTGGTGGCATCAGCCATTTTCTTTGGTTTGGTCTGCTGGAGCAGCATCTCATCTTCAGACCGACACTGTTGGACAACAACTCTCACCCCATGTAGGACACCATCACTGCACTGAACAGACCCTTCAGTGAGAGACTCCCTCACCCCAAATATTGTTACACATCTTACCCTGTAAGTTGGGACTTTTCCTATGAGGAAGTGTGTGAACCTCCTGGAATTATTTCAGTAAAATCTGAAATGGTCGTGTGGGGGCGTTTGTTGATTTGGTGTGGAATGTAATATTATATTATAGAGAGAGAGAGATTTTATATCTATGTTATATCTATTTTATATATGCATATAAATATATTTCAGTACATGTTGCTCTGCCTGTTGTCTCTTGTTCAGTTCCAGTGCTCTGCTACAACACATCACAGCCATGCTGGAGTGCAGCATGTCAGCGGGGGTCACTCTGCTTGTAACAGAGCCAGTGGGATCCCTCAGTATCCGTTCCTGTCGGGTTCAGATGCTGTCTGACTGGTACACAATGCTGTACAACCCCAGTCCAGACTATGTCAATACTTTGCACTGCACCCAGGAAGCTGTCTACCCACTGTAAGTACTGACAATGGAGGGATCTTTGATAGTGGGGACAAATAGCGCAAATATTTAAATATATATAAAAACTATATATTACTAAAATGAAAAATAAAGTAATTTAATAGATTCACTGCAGAAAAATATTTACGGATACACTCAGAGCTGTACAGTTTTGAGACTCTCGTACTATGTATTTTCTTGAATCTAAATTCTTATAAGGCAGTAACGATGGAGCTCTTCAATTTCTTTCCCTTAGTAAGTCTCTGTTGTACATTACCCAATCTGTTACATCCTGGATGAGGATGGACCAGTAGTAGCCAGCAAAGACACTGTTCTGGGTTCCTCTTTTTTCCAGTGCCAAGGTCATTATGGCACACGGTCAGGACACCAATCTCATCTTTCTCAAAGAAGATGAAAGGTTTTGTCTACTTTGGCAGGTGTAGGAGACTAGATTGTCAATTAGTAAAGTAAAGTTTTAAATACTGCTGAAAAGCATTATATTATGATCCAGAAATGTATTCATGAAATTCACAACTCCCAGTTGTTACTAATTGATTATTTGAATTTCATATATGGAATTCACCACCCGATGCTGAATATTATTATAACAAATAAATGAAAATAATACGATTTCATTTTTAAATGGCGTTACGCTAACAGAAAATAGCTATAAATGTCAACTATATGTGTCTACTTTTGACGCTGAAATAATCAGATACAAAAATGTTGAATGCTCAAGTCCTGCTGTGAACACACTTTATGTTCTGTACCAATGAAAGTGATGAAAACTAGATACCTGACTTTTAAAAAGTGGGATGAGAAGAAAACAAACGATGACAGGCCACACAATCTTCTCATGTCTACCATTCTACAACTGCTTTTTTTTTTTTTTTTTTTTTTACATATTACCTTTATATTCTACTGGGGCTGGGCAATAAAACGATAACAATATTTATAATATACTTTTTTTTGATAGAAATCTAAGCTGTACAATATATAGTCGATAGGCGTCAAGTTACAATGAACCCAAGAATGACCCAAGTGATTGAGTGAGTGAGGCAATGACAACAGAAGCTGTACTGCACTCAGTCAGTCATGTGGCTGGAGCAAAGCCGTGAAGCACTCTGGAATTGCAATTGAAAACAAACAAAACAGGGGTATGAAATTTGATGTTGGCACAAGTCAAAGTGGACTGTACAGTCTATACTCCCTCTGGTCATCGTAAATCCTTCCATTCAGCATGGGTGCTATTGCTTCAGGTGGTGAAAAAGATCAGATACACTGCCCATTTTTGCAGGAAGATGCATGCCACATAGTTTGCAACACACTGTTCTGCTTAACACATGTGTTTACATTTGGGCTGCTTCTGGAAGAGGAGATGAGAAACTTTATTTATCATTATTATTATTATTATTTATCACTCTGGGAGGTTCTCATCAGGGAATTCAGGTAGAGGAAGAGAAGAGATAGGAGAAGGTGGATGAGTTTTACCAAAAAAGACAGCCCATGATGAATCAAATAAACTTTTGAAAAGAAGGTCCAGAGAAAAGTGCATCAAGAAGAACAGTTGTTTTCAATTGTTCATCGAAAATGTTTTTAATTTATTTCAAACTGAAGAAAAATATTTCAATAATGAATTACTCTTTCAGTTCTCAATTATGAGTAACAAGGAACATTCAAGCTCAATCTGGGCATCTCACCTGTAGGGGATGTGGCCTCATTAGCATATTAGATGCGTAACACCAGCACGGCCAGAGGAAGAAGAGTGGCCACTGAGGTCACGCACCTGCGCCACTTGCGATTGCGAATTCAAATTGAATGATGATGCACTTTTTGTCGGGCAGGGACATGAAAATGAAAAAGCAATGTCCTCTTTGTTTTCTGTTTTAAAAACTCAAAAGTAGAAAATGAAAATGCAGTTTGGATATTTCATGATTAATTTTCATTTATGAGTCAAAAATAATGCAGAGTAACCTTGAAATGAAAACACCTTTCTGCCAATACCTTTTGATTTTCAAATTTGACATTACAAATTGAATTTTGGTACCTATTTTCTGTAGTGTCTTTTGAAAATGAAATATTAAACATCCTTTTATTTTTTTATTTTAATTAAGTCACAGAATGAACAGTCTTGAGGAAGAAAATGAAAATGCAGGTTGGATTATTGATTATTCATTTTATTTATGAGTCAAAAAATGCAGCTATATTCTGAAAATGAGAAAGCATCCCTGTTAATCCATTTTAATGTGTATTATGATATACATTTGCTTCCGTAGAAAGCATGTCCACCTTCCAAACTCAATTGTACACAAGATTCCCATGGCTCCATTTCAGTGTTTTTACTGTTGCAAAGCATTTCACAAAGATTACCTCACCAGTGGCAAAGAATGCAGAACCTTCATTCATTTCAGCAGGCTTCAAAAAACTGGAGAAAGGCCGTTGAACGATTCAGTATACATGAAAATAAATAATAACCAGCTATCTGTATGTGGACAGATCAGTTCACTTGCAGCTGGCGAGTGTGTCTGCATCAAAACAAGGGGAGGGCATGCCTCTCATTGGTCATTATTGGCGCTGTGCAGTTGTTTGCAAGACACGGTTTAGCTCTCAGGGGCCTGAATCAAGTGAGGGAAACCTTGATCAAGTACTCAAATACAAAACAGAAGGAGACCCATGCCTTTCCAGGTGGTTGGCACGTAGAAAGGATGTTTACACCTCAGGAACCATTCAAAATGAGTTCCTTAATCTGATAAGCAAATCAATTGTTACATTGATTTCAGACAAGATTTGGTCAATTCTGCACTTGCAGTTCTCCATAATGTTGGATGGCACTGGAGATCAGTCAGGAAAAGAGCAACAAGCATAATCCTTAAAGTACGTTGACCATAATTTAGTTGTGCATGAGGACTTTATTGGCCTGTACGAGGTTTCATTGACCACTGGAAAAAATTTGGCAAAGGTGGTGAAGGATGTGTTGCTGCGTCTCAATTTGCCCACTACAGAATGTGAATACTACAGAAAAGCGTACATTTTGAACTCAATATTATTTGCATATCGCCCATGTGCTACCCCTAGAACCCCCACACTTCTGAGGTTGCTGCTCCACCCCTGTTCAAGCTTCACAAAAATAGGAATTTTATTTATGTCATGATATATCCCAATATTGTATGATAAGGGAAAAATCACAATAATTTTTAAAATATTGACCAGCCCTACCTACCCAAGTAAGCCAGTTCAGCCAGTAATAATGTTACGTCACTAGAGCCACTGCATCCAGCATAATTATGGCCAATCCTAATGTGCCATGGCATCAGGTCATCATGGTAATAGTATTGGTTTTCCTTGATTACTAATAATCATCAGTCAGGAAAAAGAACGATCTGTCAATCCCTAAGCTGTTCAATAACAAGTTAAGAAATCTGGATTGATATCACATTTAACAGGTTGTTCTTGTCCTTGTGTTATATGTAGATTTAAATATTATGGACCCTTTCATCACTGAAAACAAATCTGCTTCAGCTCTATGATACTTCTGAATCTACTGAATTCTAATCTTTCTGTCACTTGTGGTCTCTGACTTAAGTCTCCCTGCCATCTTTGTTTTTCAGCTACACCATTGTGTTAATCTACTATGCCTTCTGTTTGGTGCTGATGATGCTGCTGCGACCTATGTTGGTGAAGAAAATTGCCTGTGGTCTGGGCAAATCGGATCGCTTCAAGAGTATCTATGCAGCCCTCTACTTCTTCCCCATCCTCACGGTACTTCAGGCTGTGGGTGGGGGACTGCTCTGTGAGTATTCTTGGGTCTCCAAGTTCACATCCCTGTCTCTGAGAGCTGTCTTATGGCCAAATTATGGTTAGAGTAGCAGTTGTGGAAGTTGCCTTCAACTTCACCTTTATTTAAAGTTACATTTCATTAAAGCATTAGGCATGTTTCCCCTACGCTGATTCTGGTACTTTTTTGGGGCAGGTCCTTTTGACCGGGCCACGACTTGACCTGGTCCTCTCAGGTGTCGTGTCTCCATTACATTAATGGCCCTGTAAGAATTCTATCGTATCTGAAAAGTGCCAAAACAAAGCAGCAGCAGAGGAAGAAATCACAACAAGACTAGACATGGACACGGACAAAGTTGGGATGTTTGTTGCGTTTGTACTGGTGCTTTACACAGTCATGGTATCAGAGATAGAGGACCGAGAGCGAGTGAGACTGAGTCAAAGGGGAAGCTTGCTTTTAATGAAGCTTTCATTAAGCAGCAATCTGCTGATATCATTTGCGACAACCAGTCTGTGCAACTTAGCCACCAGGTACCGCCCAGCGACTCAACCAGGCCGTTTTCATGTACCCACCCTCGAGCAGGTACTCCGTTGGTTTCTGTAAATGTTCATGAAAGCAGCCCTGTCGGAACTGCCCGGTCAGTGGAAATGCACGCATAGCATGCAGTTCCTGTAAAATGGCCTGGAAGTTCCAAAAGTGGAAACACGCCTAATGTCTCAAGGCACTTTACATGAACAAACAACATATAAAGAGCAAAGCCCAACAAACCCCCATGTTGCAATATAATTGTATGTGTAGGACAGAAGCAGTAATTTTATAAGTTGATCAGGTACATGCAAAAGGTCAGGGGTCTACCACATTGACCTATACAGTTTGTGTCTTTCAGATTATGCGTTTCCGTACATCATATTGGTCCTGTCTCTGGTCACCCTGGCTGTATACATGTCTGCCTCTGAGATCCAGGTAACAGCACACACTGCACTCTGTCTTTGTCTTATGTCTTATGTAGCAAGACAGTAGCAGGGCAGTTCTTCTGACATCATTTTAAAGGAGACATATTTTGCTCATTTCTCCCTCTTTGACATGGTTGGTTGATGTCTAAAATCAACCAATGTTTGTAAAATGCTTTGGTTGGGCACAGCCAGCTTTGCTACACACAAGTTCGACAACACTGCTTTGAACGCTTGGCTTTATTGCCTTTCCCTTGTAAGTGCTAATGAGCTCTTTGTGGCCCACTCACCTCTCCCTGCTGGGCAGAAGACAGGAGGATGGTGTTGCATGACTTTTGCCCTGTTTCCATTACATGGTACCGACTTGGCTCTACTTGACTCAACTTGGCCTTGAGCGTATTTCCATCATCTGGAATGTGTAATCCGGTACTGTTCTTCTAGTACTTGCTCACCTGCAGGCCCAAGCCTGGCTGAGTAGGGCTGGTTGTCCTCAGAAACACCAGCGCATCAGCACAAGTTATAGAAAACAAACAAGAAAACTTTCCTCCCATAGTGATGTTGGACCGGATACAGCCTCCAGCCTCTTCTGGAACACCACTTTTCTCCTTGCTGTGGCAAACATACCACATGCCACATACCAGGATCAATTGTGTGTGTATCGTTGTTGCAGTTGCTGTTTTTCTTACCTTTACTTTGTTTAACCGGAAGATGATGGCACATGCACGTGTTGCTTCGGTGACTGGGTACTCCAAATGTGGCACTGTTTTATAATGGAAATGCGCTCGAGTTGAGTAGAGTCAAACTGAGTAGAGTCGAGTCGGTACCATGTAACGGAAAGGGGCACATGTCAACAGTTGAGTTTGGGAGGGAAATGGCTGCTGGACAACATACTGTGGTGCAGCCAGGCATGTTGGAGCCAGAGTCTGAGAGTAACGTGAGGACTTTGCATACCAAGGAGACGGAAATCAAAACAACTCATTTAGAAACATTTTCTGACCACAGCAATTTACTAAACATTGATTTAGTTGTCAAAGCTTGCAGTCAGATGGCATTCCAGATATGCAAATATACATACAGTATTAAAGGTTTGAGTTTGATTTAATATTATTACATAATAGTTTTTTTATTATTTGCATTTTTATCTGTTTTACATTATACAAATCAGTAGCATCACAAAGAATTCAGGACACATCCTACAAGGAGGTGTCATCTCAACAATATAGTGGCTATGCATATCTCAAGCATACTCAGAGACATTATCACAGAGATAAATGAGTCAAGTCATAACAAATTATATAAATTCTGAAGAAGAGAATAATAATTCTTTTTTTTTTTTGGACCTCAGATGTTTATTATAACAGAATCCACAAAAAGAATTGCTACATCATGTTGTTTATGAAATATTTTTTGTATCACAATTGATACAGTGGGCACCTTTGGCAACTTTTTGGTCACAATATCACAGCAAAAAAAGAGAAAACGGTTTTAAACTGAGAACATGTTTTGAAGTTTTTCCTCTTTTTTTCCTTTTTCACATAACACTTTATACTGCCTTTTTATTTCATTTCATGTTAAGCGGAAAAACAGTTTCTGTCCTTGTTCAGCAAAGATGCACCTTACACTCCACACAGTAGACATGTGAAAATTGATTGCCCATGCTTGCATCTCTGTCGGTTTCCCATGTAGGAAAGTGGTCAGTGCCATCCTTTCTCACATCCAGTGGCACATTGCAGCTTGGCCTTTTATGGGGTGGTGTTGGAGTCACCTCAGGGGAGGATAGTGGTCTGCCACAATTGGCCTTTCCTGCGCTTGTGAGAGAAGTACCAACCAAGGCCTGAAAGAGTCATGGGTTTCCTCTTGGGCTCAAGCTCCTTCTGGTCTCTTCCGTAGAGGTTCCATACATTGATGACTGCCACTGTTGCAGTGTGCTACTAGATATACATGTACCATCTTGGAGACCTGAAGCTGAACTTATAAAGTGCAGACAGCATATCAAGGAGATCTCCCACGAACTTGTAAGTTTCAACAGTGGCTGGCCTGGGAAACAGTATGTGAGCTTTGGTTTTGCGATCCCAGCGTTTCACATTCCCCACAGGTTCAATGCCAGCAAAAGAGGAAATCAGGTTCACTTGTTTGTCGTACCATCTTACAATGATGTTGTTGTCCTGGTTCACTCTGAAGTCTTCCAGTTCTTTTTCGTCCATCATGTTGCAGTTTTTCACCCTGTTCAGCTGAACCGTGCCAGTGTAGTGGATTCCTCTCTCTTTTGGCATTGCGCCAGGGAAACTGATGAAAAGAAACTGTCTGCAAAGACCTTGTGATTTTTTTTTTTTCTTGCTGGAAGTGTTGGTGTCATTTCCAGCACAACTTCTCCTGTAACATCAACTTCAGACATTTCTGTCTCTGAATTTTCTGCCTTACCTTTTTTCTTGCCCTACCTTGACAGGCATCAAAGTCATTAAGAAAGCCATTTTGTCCAGCACATCCCTACATCTTGAAACCCCATTTGTGAGGTTTTGTAGGAATGTAGACACAGAGATGGGACTTCCCTTGAATGGCACTATAATTTCATCAACTGTTCTGAAACTGTTCTTGCAGTTTTTGTAACCATGTCCGGAGCTTGAACAATTTATCTTTCTTTGCATCATCAGACAGTGAAGTTGTCTTGAAAGTGAAATAGCGTCAGCAGTTTCTGAAATCGATCTCGAGACGTCACATGACAAACAGCAAGGAGCTTTGTCTCCATCTCCTAGTGGACTCTCACACTGGACATCTGTACTAACCCCATATCCATTTGCATGCGTAGAACGTGCTCTATCTCTTTGGCACTTGTGTTTACTGACATACGCTGTTTTTGCGCGCTGTACGGGTTTGTTAATTCTGCAGTTTTTTTTTTACATTTCATCATTGACAAACTGTTTGAAATAAATGTATGGTGCCCAGTCACACCTGTCCTCTGTGCTCTTTTTCCATCTGTATTCTCTCCTCTTTGCATTACCCTTCACCAACTCGTCAACGTCTGTGCTCGTCTGGCCTACACTTTCCTCTTGATTGTCTTCCTCATCAGTGCTATCTGAACTTTCATGCATGTCCCCAGGAGTCCATTCCTAATCCTCATCCTCATCATCTCCTGCCAACTCCTCTGTCACTTGTATTGCCGTCCATTATCATGTTGATGACATTTTCAAAGTACTTTCTTTTTCTCTCTTCTTCTTCTAGCCTTTTTGACATCTAAAGTAGACACGGATCAATATATCGTAGACATTATTATTTCAGGGGAATTGTTATTGTGGAAGTATTAAAAATGTATCTAAATGTTGGATTTCAGTGATTAAGTAGATTAATTATGTAATCGAAATGGTGTGATTTTATGTACATTAAATTACAAAAATGTGAAATGACAATTTGTGGAAAAAGCACATTTTATACCTGCAGTATCAAATTTGATACAGAAATTTTAACACAATATAATTGTAGTATAAAGAATGAGTTGCTTTATAAATATGCATGTGTTGGAGATGACCAAGACAAAACCGGAGCTGCCTGTCGTGGCATGGTAGGGGGCAGAGTACATGTATCAGATCATATACAAACAGGCAAGTATTGGACATGTTGATGAGATCGAAGTCTCAGAAACTCATGTATCAAATATGGTACGAATGGCTTTAGAAGTGAAAAATATTTTTGTTTTTCACATTGGAACATGTATGTTGTCTATATATATATATATATATATATATATATATATATATATATACACACACACAAGGGAGGCGGAGCCTTCCCTAACACCGTTTACAATTACTGTATTGTACTATACTGACTTTATAACTTTACTATCTCAGACCTAGCACTTTAGAATTAGATTAATTGTTCCATAAATTTTCACAGCGCCTAATGTGTGTGCAAGTTTTTTTCAAACGTGATCCATACACAATCTTGTAAATAAACAATCTACAACCATATCAGATTCACAGTGGAGCCAGATTTAAGCCACAACAACCAATGAGAGTTGTGTGCAATGGGGCCATTTCTAGCTTGGGGACCCAGCCAACAGCTCAAAGGCAAAGTTGTGGGCCACAATTGACATGTTTTTTCTTCTGAAAACATCGTAACTGACCACTTCCCCTGCTACCAGCAACCACTGCCATCTGGGCTCTGCAGCCCTGCATGACCTGCCTACCCCTGTACCGTTTCCTGCTGGAAGCAGGAAGTGTGGACTGGGGACACGTAGCACTTTCTCACCTCGACCCAGACATTCTATCCATGTTGATAGAATCTAGTATTAAGTTATTGTACTGGGCTAGGCTTAATTTCCTTTTCTCTTTCATGAGTTTATGAGGATAGTTTTTTGTGACGCTTAGGATGGTAAGCAGTAGTTGTTTGGCGGGTCCCCTGACAAACACAGTGGTGATGAGGCTGGAATGGGGTGCCCGAAGGGTGGAGACAGGTCTCCGCAAACTCTGAACCAGAATTGATACACTGGTGTACCGTTCTGGTGTGCTCTCCTTGCTGTGTGCACAGGTGTTGAATCGTGCACAGCCCATTTTGAGACATCCTTTGTCTTGTGTAATGTTTTCTGTGGGTGTATTTTTAAGATATAATTTTGGGCCGAGAAGTTAAGGAATAACTGGTGGCCAATGGTGCTCTTCTCTTTGACTCCCCTGACAACAGAGATTACTAAGCATTATGATTCAGGGCAAGGCTACAAAAAGCTATCTCAGAGGTTTCACCGGTCAGTTTCCAGTGTGAGAAACATAGTTAGGGAATGGAAGGCTACAGGCACAGTTCTTGTTAAAGCCAGAAGTGACAGGCCACGAAAAATATCAGGGAATATATCTAAGTCAGCTTGGGCTCCTTCAAATGAGCTATGTCCTTAATCTTCCATAAGGGGCAGTTAATTACTTGTGTGACTGAGTCATGTCTGGGTTGTTCCAAATGGGTGTGAGTCTGCAGGGAGGAGTGAAGACTTAAACTTAGTTTGAGGAGTTCCCACCAGGCAGTCCAAGAGGTAGCTATGTTCAGGGGAGAGTGATGTAGGAGAAGCCTCTTCTGAGCTTAATTTTGGAATAAGGTACTGTGGACTGATGAAACGAAGACGTTGAAGTTGAAGTTGCACTAGGGTTGGATATTTCAACAAGACAGCAGCCCAAAACACTGCTCAAAATCTTCTCAGGCAGTCATGCAGAGGAACAAAGACAATGTTCTGGAATGGCCATCCTAGTCCCCAGACTTGAATATCATTGAAAGTCTGTGGGATGACTTGATGCGGGCTGACCATTAATGGTCCAAAATACCTTCATCTCGAATTCAGACACTTATTACTAGCTACAGGACATGTCTGGTGGCTGTTTTTTTTTTCATAAGAGGGCTCAACTAAATATTGATGGGATTTTTCTGTTGGGGTTCCCAAATGTATGCACGTGTCTAATTTTGTTTTGTTTCACATTGCACATTTACTGTTAATCCAGTAAACCTAATTTAATCACTGAAATATTGTCCATGTGTCCATCAGTTGTTTAGAATATCAAAATGAAGTTGCTGATACAAACATCCAATGATTTATAAATGAAAATGCTGGAAATTGTCAAGGGTGCCCAAACTTTTTCATACAATTGTTAATGTTAATGTTTTTAATGCGAAAAGTGATTAAGAAAAAACTGTAAGGAAATACAGTTGTTAAAGTATCATGTAGTTCAAAATCAACAGAGTTAAATATAACATGGTCAAACCTGCTTGTCTTTTTGTCTCATCAGCAAGTCAGGTTTGGTTCAAATTCACTTTTAATTCCACCTGTGTTTTCTCATGGAGGCCAAGGGTAGCCAGGCTTCCCCTTTTTCCTCAGACTGTAGTTTTAAACGAAACTAAATAAACACAAAATTTAAACAAAATCACTTCGATAGTTTTATCTTATCGTTAGTATAGTGTATTCCTAGGGAAAAACTTTCACTTAAGTCCTACAGCAGTAATGTAAAATTAAATCTGATGGCAGTGACAAAGTTACAGCTGCGTGAGGGAAAACTTCTGTCATCTTTATAATGCAGCCTTACTAATATTAATCATGTGAGTGTATCTTCTTGTATTTGTTCAAAATATATTTCGTGAAACGTGACTGGGTTTCTGAATGAATGCCTATTCTAATGCCAAACTGTGCATTCAGCAGCCAGTTATGCATTTGGCTAGGGCATAAATGAGTGAATTGACATGCGTGTGTGTGGGTGCTTGTGTATCAGTAAACACAAGTGTTGTACGTTTGCGATTGTGTGTTTAAGGGTTGGTCAAATAACAGGCTTGTGCTTGATCAGAGGTCATTGCTTAATTCATTGAAGCAGGTGTGGAGTGAGCCAGAGGACAGGCACGAGGAAGAAGAGTGCAAAACCCCAGGCTCAGGAGTATTTTCACATCAAACTCAGCAAATAATTTTACGGGATGCAGTAACATGAAATATAAGACATATGCAAGGAGATGTATTTCCCAGGACTAGCGGTGCTCTTTTTTTTTTGGTTTGTTTTTGTTTTCTGTTCTTTTTCCACTTTTATTTTTCCATTGACTGAAGTGGAATTGCAGGCCAAACTTTTTCTAATTTCCATACACATTACGACAAACTCTACATAGAGATTGAATCCTATTGACTTCATATTGTATAACCATCATCTCAATGGCTTTGGAATCAAAAGTTCTGAAAATCTTTTCATATGTTGGAGGAGGTTGTGACTGGTCAATGTGTGGGTCCGAGTCAATCATAACTTCTTGCATTTCTAATTTATTTTGATCTGTCTGTCACTCTTTACCACCAGTCTTTTAAGAACCTTGTGGCCAAGAAGAAGCGCCTGGTGGTGCTCTTTAGCCACTGGTTGCTCCACTCCTATGGCATCATCTCCATCTCACGCCTAGACAGGCTGGAACAGGACCTGCCACTGCTGGCCTTGGTGCCAGGGCCTGCCTTCTTCTACATCGCTACCGCCAAGTTCACGGAGCCCAGCCGCATCCTGTCTGAGGGTGGCAATGGACACTGACAAACATATTAGCAAAATCTGACTGCTAAAGACAGCCTGTCCTGGCAGCATTAATGTGACGTTGTATGTTGTTATGCAATTTTGATTCAAATACATTCAAGAACAATGCTTTTAGACTTGTAGGTGGGTAGTAAGTCATATGGTAGTTTTATAAATAAGCAATAGCTCTGACAGTATACAGTCTTACTACCTGTTCATGCTGCTTTTTTGGGCTTTTTTTTTTTTGTAAAATCTTAGAAGTTGTAGTTCCAGCTTTATGTTTTTCTCCAACACACAGTATGATGCCTTTGGCTTACAAGGAGGAAATATTTAAATGGTTTCACTGCTTTGTATTTTGCTAAACTTGGTTCTCTTTATTAATATATGTCTACTGAAATGCGTTAAAACAGCTGTCTTTTATAGTTCTGTGATGTGGTCGTGTGGAATTCTTGTAATGAATTCTTCATATTGTAAATATGTGTAAAAAGTTTTGAATGTTCAGTAGAATCTGTGTAGCCAAAATAATTGCATGACTGGGTAATGTTCATTGTGTCTTTAACGCATCATTTCCATGCATTATCTGGTGCTAGACATCTTTGATGGTGTTGAGTCAGTGCACACACATTTCCAGGCTTGTCCAAGTTGCTCATAACATTCACATTCACTGTGCTTTCTTGAGTGTGTACAGCTTCTGTTTTCCCTGAGATATTTCACTAACTGCAGTGCCATCTCTCACAGAGCTGCATTCGAAGCCTGTTCCCGTCAGGTTCTCCTCAGCTGCAAAGAGATTTTCTCGGAATGAAAGTTTGATGGTGTGAATGCAGTTCTGAAATCTTAGAAAGGTTTTTGGAAACCGTTGTGGATAGCCATTATACAATGTAGATATTTTTCTAGTTATAGTTAAAGATATATAGACATTTTCACTTTATGCTATGCGATATGTTCTAGATGTGCAAGCACACGTTTGCTGTTACGTTTTCAAAGTGAACATGTCGATACTTAAATAATATTTGCTACAGCATGGCCTGTAAGTGTTTATCCGTTATTTTTGCGTTTTGAATGCATACCATACTGTTGATCAGTGAGAATTTTCATTCTGTAGCAATGGTACAGATCTATGGACCAAGCTGAGAAACTTGTATGTACAGAAGTGTTTTTTATTTTTTTAGGTCAAGGAGCATGGCCACTTGCACATTAAGTTTGCTTATTTATCATCAAAATTTCGAAATGTTCTTCCGAGCAGGTGCTTCATCATAGCATCTTCAAAATTGCTGGACATATGAACAGCCAGGTGATGATCTTGTCAATGGGTAATGCTAAATGTCTGTATAGCGTCACCTGGAAATTTTCAAAAAACACTCCCCATAAGGGTTTTTGTGGAGCGTGTGTGTATACAGTTTGTTCAGATGCAAGAAAAAGTCTCTTGCACAAATGGTCAGAACTTTTTGTTTCAGTGGTTAAGTGTTGCTGTTTCAATACATAACTTGTCACCCAAGTCCTCCTAGAGATTTCATCCCATCAACTTCATATTGTATAAGATTACCTAAATGGCATTGTGATTGAAAGCTCAGAAAAGATTCTATGTCAGGGGGTGTAGCCGTATGGCAGCCATAGTAGAGAGACGGTTCATTGTAACAGAATCGCGGGATGCTGCTCAGCCCAGATGAGATTCCTCTTCAAAATGTGCTGAAAAAGAGAGTCTTGGGATGGCCTGTGACCTGGATTAACTTTGTGGTTGCAGTAGCCCGACTGGCGTAAATGCGAGGACCCGCTCACAGCGCCTTGCAGTTTCAATTATTTTTCCTTCCAAAAGGAACGCACCATTTTTGGCATGCACATTGGGATAGGCAAAATGTATGTTTTATAAAATCGTTTAAGCTGCACCCTCCCTGGACCTGGACCTGTCTTCCTTCCTCACTTTATGAAGCTGAAATTCATCACAAAGTACGTTTCAATTGATTGGTGCCTTGCAAAAGGGAGGAAGAAAGAGATAGATATGGATATGGATGGATGGATAGACGGACGGACGGACGGGTATGGGTATACGAAAACATAAATGTAGCCGAAACATGTTGCCTGTGGGCACAGAACAGTACACAGCTCAGCAGGGCCACAGTGGAAATATGCTGGTGGCTGGCGGCGTGTGACGTGTATGCGCAACCCTTTGTACGGAAGTATGCCTGGGCTTTAAGGGAGCCACAACAAGGAGGCTGAAGAGTTGCATACGGCTCCGGAGCCGCAGGTTTCTGACCCCTGGTCTAGAAGATAAACATTGCAAGGTATCAACATGCAACACAACACAACCCTGATTATGTCACACCTCCCCCTGTTACTCGCTCTTGCATAAATAGTCTGTATCTCCCCTTGTCCTGTGCCGAAGTGTTGGCGTTCCCTGCACATCCAAGCCATCTCCAAGACCTGCCAAAGCAACAGTCTGCCTTGCTCCTCGTCAAGAGTGTTTTTTTTTTTGTTCATAGTTTTTGTAGCCTTGAGCTCAGTTTCTTTAGTTTAGTTTGGCCTTTTAGATTCCTCCCGCAGGAGAGCTTTTTGTTCAGGTTAGTTAGTCAGTGTATTTAGGTTCAAGTGAAGTAAGAATTAGATGGTGAGTGTTCCTCCTCCTCAATGAGTGTTTTTTGTTTTTTCTCATTATTTTATTAGTTATCCTTCCCATTTTGGTGAAGTGCTTTTTGTTTAAGTTAGTTTCTCCCTTTTGGAGTGATTTTCAGTTCAGTCAGAATCAGTGTAGTTAGATTGAGATGGTGTGAGTGTAAGTGTAGATAGTGTTTAACAGTGAGCTCCTTGGAAGACAATAAAGTTTCATAGCCTGTTGATTTGCCTCTCAGTGTTAAGGCAGCTAAATAAAACCTGCAAACGCTCAACTCTGTTTCTGAGTCCTCAAACCTGGGCCTGACAGTTATAGTATGCGATAGTATAGCATGGTATAGAATGTTATGGTAAAGTATAGTGTAGTACAGTATAGTGTAGTATGTTATCGTATGGTATAGCACATTATAGTATGTTATAGTATGCTATAGTATAATGCTATACCATAGCAGTATTAGTATAGTAGCATTAGTGTAGTATGTTATTGTATAGTAGGGTATAGTGTGCGATAGTATAGTTTTAGTATAGTATGTTATGGTACAGTATGCCATAGTATAGTTTTAGCGTAGTATGATATAGTGTGGTATGTTATAGTTTACAGTCATTCTTGAGATCAGGGACAAAAGGGGTTTTAATTTTCTAAAAATAAAATCTTATTTCCACAACGTGCATATATTTTGGTTGCAGAAGGTGTTGGCCTATGCTATGTAAGAAAAATCTCCCAGGACAATATATAAGATATATATATAATATAATAATATATATAATATAACTATATAACTCCATAAGACAAAAATCCTTATGACGTTGATGACCTAAGGAGTTGACAAACTAATCAATTCTTCATCATAAATCATGTTTTTTTGGCAGCAGCCATCTTGTTTATCACCAGCTGCTTGTGCCCTCAACAAGTTAATTAAAGCTCTTATTTGTGTTGACACACTATGGTTGTGACACTTAATGTTTTGTAAAAAACATTTGAAGAAAAAAAACTTAACTTACCAGAGCTGAGGCCTCATGGCTTGTGTATCAAACAGGAAGTGGTAAAGGGTTCCTTAAGTGTGAGTTGGCCACAATAATACTTGTTTTTTTTGTATTTTTAGAAAAATATATGGTGTTGACATAAGCTCTGGACATAACTTAAATCACTGAAAAAGGACATAAAAATGTTTCTTAAATTGTAAACTTTTATACAGCTTGATATATATGTTTTTTAATATTTACAATACTTTATGACAATAGTGATGATGTTTGTTTTATTTAACTTTTAGCAATTATTAAAATATGTAGAAATGATCAAACCTGCTTTCGGACAAAAAAAATTATAGGTGCTGGCAACACACTGAACCATGAAAAATAAAATATGTGTGTAAAAAATATGTCATATTTTTTCATATCTGTACATTTTATTTTATTTATTTTTCATCCCTCTGACGTTTTGTCCTTTATCTGAAGAATTACTGTATAGTATGCTATAGTATGGCATGCTATAGTATAGTATGCTTTAGTATGCTATAGCACAGTATGTTATACAACCGCTGGCAAAAATAAAAGAATCACCTGTCTTAGAGGATTTTCAAAAAAAAAAAGCAGATCACAGAGATGACACAAAACTAAAGTCATTTCAACCGCCAACTTTCTGGCTTTAAGAAACACCAAAAGAAAACAATTGTAGTACTAAGAAACAGTTACTTTTTTAGACCAAGCAGATGGAAAAGGAAAAAAATATGGATCCTGTAAATTTCCTTTCCCAAAATGAACCTGTGTCATATTAGACTTGTAAGTCTGCAGCTAAGAAGGGGTGATCAGACCTAGGAGAGCTGTTGATTGACATGAATCATGGCTCATGCACGACAGACGTCAATTGAAACAAAGGAGAGGATTTTCAAACTTCTTAAAGAGGGTTAAACATCATGCAAGGTTGAAAATGATGTTGCTTCTTCATGGTCAACTGTGTCTCAAACATGGACCAAGTATAAACAAGATGGGACGGTTGTTCAAGGCAAGCATATTGGTAGACCAGGGAAGACATCAAAGCGTCAAGACAGAAAACTTAAGGCAGTATGTCTTAAAAACAGAACATTCGCAGAAAAACAAATGAGGAACAAATGTGAGGAAAGTGGTCAATGTCTGTGACCGAACTGTGAGAAAACACCATAATAAAACAAGATTTACATACAGAAAAGCTTAACAAAAACTATCATTAGCACCTAAACAGAAAAAAACAAGGTTAGAATGGGCTAAGGAAAAGCAATCGTGGACTGTGGATGACTGGATGAAAGTCATATTCAGTGATGAATCATGAACTGCATTGGGCAAGGTGGTGATGCTGGAACTTGATGCCATTCCATTGAGATTTATGAAGATTTCTACCGAAAGAAAACATGCACATTTCCACAGTCATTGATGATATGGGGCTACATATCAGGTAAAGGTACTGGGGAGATGGCTGTCATTACATCTTCAATAAATGCTCAAGTTTACGTTGACATTTTGGACACTTGATGTTTGGGGATGATGGAAGCGTTTTTCAGGATAAGAATGCATCTCACCACAGAGCAACAACTGTGAAAACATTCCTTGAAGAAAGACACATGAGGTCATTATGTATATATAGTATAAGAAAATGGACCTTGACAAGGCTCCAACCTGCAAAGCTGATCTGGCAAGTGTAGTTAGAGAAAGTTGGAGCCAGATTGATGATGAGTTCTGTTTGTCACTCATTAAGTCCCTGCCTTATATACTGCAAGCTGTTATAAAAGGCAGAGGTGGTGCAATTAAGTACAAGTGGTGTGTTGAGGTGTTATTTTGTTTGTGTTTGAGTCCATAATCTTTTCCTGTCCTTTGTCTAAAAAAGTAACTGTTACTGACCACTACAATTGTTTTCTTGATTTCTTTTAGTGTTTCTTAAAGCCAGAAAGTTGCCATTTGAAATGACTTTGTGTGATGTCTGTGATATGCTTTCTTTCTACAAAATTAAACAACTGTAATGCTGACTGTAGCAAGGATCCAAATGCAACACAGGAGCTCATGTCTGCATTAGCAGGGAATTTATTAGAGAGACTGGGAGTCAGGCGCTGGGAGTCTGAGGCCGGGAGGAGCTCACACGTTGTGGCGGCTGCCACACAGAGTCGAGGGACGGAAGGCGGGTCGCGCAGCCGGGAGGATGACTGCTCGTGGTCGAGGGACAGAAGGCGGATCGAGTACCAGGGCTGGAACAGAGAACGTGGATGAGGAGCATGAAACTAGTCAAGGACCTGGGGAACAGACAGGAGGAGATCGAGATCAAAGGGCGGTCCGGTTCACCAGGGCTGGAGACAAAGACTGGAGTCGGGGGCAAAACAGGTCAGCAACGGGAGATCAGAGACAAGGTGAGTGCTGGAATGAAACGAGAAGAGAACGGTGACAATCTGGTAAAGAGTGAACCCATGGGGTGTGCATAAGTATTCTGGTGACTGGTAAAACTGAAAAAGTGTGAAGTGGAGGCAGAGAGAAGAGATAGGCTGAGGCCAGAAAGAAAAAAAAGGTGGAGAGAAGTAGACCAAATAAGGTGTCAAGAGGAAACAGGATTCTTACAACAAAAGAATGAACATCCTCTACGACTGATGATTCCATAATTTTTGCCAGGGGTTGTAGTATAGGTAAGTATAGTATGCTATAGTATAGTATAGTATGGTATAGTATAGCATGCTATAGTATAATATAGCATTGTGTAGTGCAGTATATAGTATGTAGTACAGCATGTTATAGTATAGTACACTACAGTATAATGTACAGTATAGTATGGTGTACTATAGTATGGTATTGGATAGTATGTTATAGTATGCTATAGTACAGTATGTGACAGTATCATATGGTGTAATATGTTATAGTATGGTACAGCACACCAAAGTGTAGTGCATTGTATAGTGTTAGTATAGAATTAGCATAGTATAGTATAGTACAGTATAGTGTTCATGTAGGATTAGTATATTATGATATATTATGCTACAGTATAGTATAATATGCTATAGTATTGTATAGAATGTCTAGTATGGTATACCATAGTATAGTATGTTTTAGTATAGTATAGTGTAGTACAGTCGAGTATAGTATGTTATCGTATGGTATAGTACAGTATAGTATATTATTGTACAGTATTGTATGTTATTGTATGGTATAGTATACTAGCTGTAGTATTATATAGTATATTATTGTATAGTACAGTATAATATGGTATTATATCATAGTACGTAGTATAGTATGTTACCACCAGTCTTTCACTGAGCAGTCTCCTCTGCTTGTTGAAGACGGTGTGGAGAGGATGGCTGGTATTGTCCATAATGTCCAGCAGCTTGTCTAGTCTTCTCATCTCTGCCACTGTCACCAGAGAGTCCAGTTTCATGCCAACCACAGAACCAGCCCACCTGATAAGTTTATCCAGCCTGGAAATGTCTTTCTTGGATATGCTGACCCCCAACATAGCACAGTGTAAAAGATGGCAACCACAGACTGGTAAAACATCCACAGCTTGCTGCAGATGTTGGAAGACTGCAGTCTTCTTAGGAAGTATAGCCTGGTCTGTGTCTTCCCTTACAGGTGACTGGTGAGTGTTGTCCAGTCCAGTTTTTTGTCCAGCCACAGTCCAAGGTATTTGGAGTCCACAAGCTCCACCTCAGCTCCAGGTCTGGACCTTCCAAAATCGATAACCAGCTTCTTTGTCTTACCCAGGGTTTAAACGTTGTGTGACTGCACCGACACGTAATGGCAGTCCATCGGCGTTGTTAAACTGTGCTCTGTCAATTTACACATCTTGGGTAAATCAAAAGCATCACTGGAACGCTGGAGATGCAAGAAATGCAAGAGGCAGAGCAGCAATAGGAGAACAGCTGGATTTCACAGTCTCGGCTGTGAAATGCAGGTTTAGGGTTAGCCCCACCCACTTAAAAAATGTTCTGCTTTTTTGTCTTTGACACAGGTGGCAACCATAATCTTCTTGCATGTGTATTATCATATATCAAATTATGAATTTGACTTTTATTATTATTGTCATATATTGAAATTCTTTCTGGGTGCTTTTATTTTGGAAAATGACCTGTTTTGGGTGAACAGGGATGCTGGGGGACTGTTAGGGAAATCGTAGTTCTCGGCCAAAGTCCACTGAGGTCCACCTACCACTTCCCATCTCCAATAAGATAAACCTCCTTTTCTCCGGCCCCTGCCCAATCTGGCAAGTGATGACATGTTTAGCCGTACATCATCACTTGACCGCTGGTAATCGAAGTGGTGTGCCACAAATGGTATGAGCTTTGTAAACAATTGGCAAACTTTCTGGGGTCTTATTAGCAGGGACTGCATCCATCCCACATTGGAAGGAGAAGCCCAACTCTCTAGCAACCTTGCCAGGTGCATTTGTCTGACTCAGAGTTAAGACCAGGAGGCAGAGTTGTTGCTTAACACACCTCTATTCACTTCCCTCTATTCAGCCACCCACGCAAAACTTCACAGAGTTTGTCTCTGTCCCCCGACTGTCCAAATTTAACAGCAGGAGAAGGAGGTTGTGAATCCTCCTACTTGAGTGAGGAGGGTTCACAACCAGTCCCAGCGTGAGATTAAGTGTGCACGTCAGGAAAAGTAATAATAATATCTCTATTTTTGGCTCCAGCACTACAAAACTCTCCTACTTCTACTTCTTCTACTTGCAACTGTGGCCTCACTAGTTTAGAAGTTAGTAAAACCCTGCTGAGTTAGTAAACAACTAAAAACACACAGACTCAATGCACACAGCACCTGCTGCTGGTCGCTACAAGAGCAGTGCCCCCTCTGAGTAGGGGGCTCTCTGAACGAGGGTAAGGGCACTTAATGTATCCCACAATGCATCTGGATTCCAAGTGTACATCTGATGGTCACTAGCTGGAGCCCTATATCCCATCATGCTCTGCGGGCGGACAGCGGGAAGGGAGCATGGATAGGAATGAATGGGCCGGAATATTTAGTCTGGTATCCAGTTCTTATAATATATCCATGGATGAGAGAGTGAGACAACAGCGTACCCGGCAGAGCAGCTGCAGTACACATATAAGTAAATTACTCTTTGATGAACTTTGTGAAATGAGAATGGATATATTAATGAAATGAACGCAAGTCAATTAGGTATGTAATATTTTCCAAAGTTCTACCGTCCTTGTATTTTCCATCAATTTGGTACATATAATGCAACAGTAGTGACGTCATCTCGGATGCCATTATTTACCGGTATGTGAGGGCACTGTATAGTGCACTATATATATATATATATATATATATATATATATATATATATATATAAACTCTTAAGTTGTTGGAGTACAGTGATAAGAAGGCATCTGATCTTCCTGATGAGCTGTTTGATGCTGTAGCAGATCAAATTTTTACCACAGTAAATTTGATAATATTTCATCATATATATATAATAATATAATTTCATCATGTGTATATATATATATACATATATATATATATATATATATGTAAACCATATGAAATGAATGAGAAAAAACAGCAAATTCAAAAAATCACCCTCAAGCAAACATTCGCTGTAAAGCCATACGTTGACGTAGAAACTTTATTTGAACTTCAAAATGTAGGAAGACTTGTTGTCTCTACCTGTACCCGACAGCATGTTGATAACTTGTATCGTTTTTCTTCCAGGCCCTCTCAAAAACATGTGGGTTTGGCATTTTCAATGCAGCTACAGTGGAGAGAGTCCAACTGTCAGTGCGGGATCGCTGAAAAATCAGCTCTCATTTTTCTCTTTTCACGCTGCTCCCAGCCACACCGTAAGCACTAGGCAAATTCTTTTTTCCACTTTTGTAGGAAAATTTGTGTGAGTCAGCCCAGCGCAGCCTCTTCTCTGCATAAGCCCCCATTCATTTTCTGACCACTGCGATCAAAGTAGAACTTTACACTTCTACTCGCGACTGTGGCCTCACTTTTCATAGTACACACACCAAATCTCATCAGGGCGTTCCTGAGACTCTCCCCTGTGTGGCGGTGTGTTCATATTCCACATAGGTGCAAGTGTTGTCTCCCTAGAGCCAAATGTCTAGCACTTAGGCAATTTCAGTTTTTCCCATAGGGTTCACAGTTGACCTCACAGACGCACAAAAACTTCATGCACACACACTCACTCACTCACCCAGTCTCTCTCTCATACATGCATGCACTCACAAAATGCTGTCTTGTGAGCAATCCAAAGGCAGACAGAGTACTGCAAACCAATGGGCACACACCCTGGAGCACACACACATACACACACTCAGTCTCTCTATCATACAAGCACACACTCACAGAAAGGTGTCTTGTGAGATGGGCTCTCAACTCATTTCGGTGATATCTAACAATGCATTATCTATCTATCTATCTATCTATCTATCTATCTATCTATCTATCTAACTATCATGTCCGATTCCTGTTTCAGAATCTTCCACGCCCTCCACCTCCATGACCTCCTTTTCCCCAATCTCTGCCACAACCCCAGCCTTAGCAGTAAACAATTTCTATTGGATGTACGTATGGCCCAGCCTATCACATCAGTGACAGCCCACCTCAAGTCTGCTGCAAAACGTCTTGCTGCTTTTTCATTATTGGATTTCTCATGCTGTTGACAAAATCGTTACAACCGGCAACTGTCAGGCTGCAGTAAAATCCATAAGAAAAGATGGAGTGCGATAGCACTCCATCTTTTTTTAACTGGTTTTTATTGTCTGAAACATTTTAAGATTCAGAACTCTACTTCTTTTAGTTCTACCCATGGAAGATTTCACATTTTCATGTTCTAGTTTGTCTTTTCCCATTTTCTTTTACTTAATTTTTTTAATTTTCATTTTCTTTAATTTATTCATTTTCTTTACACATTTTGTAATCTATTAAAGGCTCTTTTCAAGCTTTATCACTTAAGCTAAGTTTTGCTGTATCTTTAACCCAGCAGAACCCTCTTTAATTATGTAAGCGTATAGTGACGAGGGCAAGGGGAAAAGACGGACAAAACCCTGAAGCAAAACAAAGCGAAACAGATGGTGGTCAACTGCCTCTACTGGCTGAAATGTTTATGAGGCAAGCCTTACGAATAAGAGCAAAACTCTGCAAACTCTTACAGTTCATTTATTATTTGTTGATTGATAACAATAGTTTTGACACAACAATCAAGTCACTCTAGATATGCTAATATGACTCTTTTCAGCCTTCAACATGAAAACAATGTCTGGAAATATAGTAATATCCTATATATACAAAAAGGTATGTTTTTATATATACCTTTAAATGGAATAAAAATATAGTTATATTTTATATATAGTGGTACGATTAGTACTAAAAGGATTACGCAAAAAATGCAAAAAACTTTAACAACTAAGCTTTAACAACTTCATAACAGACATCATCTCAAAGCCCTTAAAGTGAGCAGGCTGAGGAACAACTCCGGAGAAAACCGGGGGGAATAAAAGGGGGAATCTTGGGCAGCATGTTTCAGCTTACCCAGAACGGCAGCAAGTTTATTACCTGTAGGTTTGGCCGTTGCGTCACAGGACCAACTTCCTTGATGTGGTTTCATTGACCACATTCATGCCAACTTGACCTAAAACTTTTTGTCTTTCTACTCTAAAGACCTCAGAGGATGTGATTTTCTTTCAATTGTTTTTGTTGGTTGACACCACCGAAATAGCAGTGAAGTACATGGCATGTTATCACCCAGCCTCACCCCCAACATTACTGCAAACATCAATGTTGTTGCAACTTCAGCTTCAACTTTATTTGTTTTAAGTGCCATTTCATAACAGCGGCATAACAGAGGCACAGACACTCCAGGGACACGCAGTCCCCAGTCCATATGTTAGTCCTGCAGAGTTGCGGAATAGGAAAGGAGAGGGAGAAGTGGAGGAGGAGGTGGAGGAGGAGGACAGACGGAGAGAGAGGAGGAGAGTGAGAAGCTAGAGGGAACGTGAACCCGATTCACACCCACAGAGAGAGCGGAGAAGATAGAGCTCAATGTGCCGGGGACTCCCAGCAGACTCCTCACTAACCTATAGCAGCTTGTCTAGGATTCATAGTATATCTGTAGGCTCTGTTTTTAACCTACTCTTGAAGGTAGAGAGGGTGTATGCCTCCTGGACTGAAACTGGTAGATGTTTCCACAGGAAAGAGCCTTGGTAACTGAAGGCTCTGGCTCCAAATCTAGACTTAGATATTCTTGGAACCACAAGTAGGCCTGCATTTAGAGAATGAAGTGTCCTAGTGGGGCAATAGGGTTTTATCAGGTCTGAAATATAAAGGTGCTTCCACATAGACTGTGGCAAGTTCGGCGTGCAGCACCGGGTACAGTGCAGCTGGGCACAGCACTGCCGCTGTGCCGCGCGGCAAGGCGGCAAGGTTGCTAAGCTACCAGTAACAACATTTGGCAGTTGGTTTGAGCGTGATCTTGTGAGAAGGTGTATTAAAAGTACTGGCTATAGTGCTATTAAGGAGATGAGGAGACGAGCAGCACAGAAAAGGAGGATGTGGGTCCATCCAGTTCTGATGGGAAGGCAGGAACTGGGGGAATATAGACTGGGTCCGGGAGCTACAGCTCCATAACGACCACTTTGAGAGCTACCTCAGGCTGGTCCAGGAGCTACAGCTCCGTAACGACCACTTTGAGAGCTACCTAAGGCTGGTCCAGGAGCTACAGCTCCATAACGCCCGTTTTGAGGTCTACTTAGGCTAAGCAGGGAGCAGTTTAACCGCCTGCCCGGTAAACCTTGTGTCCCAGAGATCGGGAAACTTGATTAGCTGCCCCTCCATAGTTCTGGAGTCCTCTGGAACTCGCGACCCAACAACCTCTCTCCCATCGCGCCGCGATGATATCACAGCGCGCAGCGCCTGAGTTGAACATTTCTCAACTCTTGCGTGCTGCTCAGTGGCGCGCAAGGCTCTGCGCTCTTGCGCCACCACACACACGCGCAACCACATACACAATGAATGGGGTTGCCGCTTGCCGCGGTCTATGTGGAAGCACCTTAAGAGGGTGCCAGACCATGAAGACCTTTATAGACAAGGAGAAGGATTTTGAACGGATCCTTCCTACAGGAAGCCAGTGCAAGGAGGCCAGAACAGGAGAGATGTGATCTCTCTTTCTAGTTTTAGTCAAGACACGAGCTGCAGCGTTCTGAATGAGCTGCAGAGTTCTCAACGACCTATTGGCGCTTCCAGCCAGAAAAGAGTTGCAGTAGTCCAGCCTGGAAGTAACAAAGGCATGGACCAGCTGCATGGAGGGAGCCGGTGCCTAATCTTTGCGATATTGCGGTGGAAGTAGGCAGACCTTGAGATAAATTTTACGTGGGAGCTAAAAGACTTGATCTTGATCAAGCTAACACCGAGGTTCTTTATGGCAGTGGCAAATCTATTTTGTAGAGCTACGGCGTCAGATATAATGTCACGTAGGTGTTTTGGACCTATGAGCAGTAACTCTGTTTTTTCGAAGTTTAGAAGGAGGAAATTATTTGTCATCCAGGCCTTAATGTCATCAAGGCAGGATTGAAGCTGCTGGCTTGATAGATAGATATAATTGAATGTCGTCAGCTTAACAGTGGAAATATATAGAATGACTCCTGATTATATCACCTAGAGGGAGCATATATAAAGACCCAGCCGACGCACACCACACCACGTGGTCACAAAAGAGGCCCCCCCCCTCCCCCCCGGCGTACGTGCACGCGCTTACACATACACACACAGATACACATACACACACAAACACACACACATACACATATTTTATCTTTATTGTCTGTCCATGTCGTCCGTATTTTGTTAACATCTCAGGGATTTTGTGTTAGTTACAGTCAGGTACGAATGTATGTAGTCTTTTCCTAACTGTTATTAAAGTGTCATTGTTTGTACCTACTGAACTCTGTCGTTATTGATGCGTATGATTGTTGTTACACTTTGCCAGTGCTCGAACCTCACCTCCTTTAGGATTTAGACTGATTTTTGATTGGCTAACCAGATTATTAGCCCCTGTTCGCAGGGTGGTGCCCCAAAATTCTTAAATAACAATAAAGCTAATAATCTAGGTTTACGATATTGGTTGACAAAGTCCCAACAAATGGTTCCCCGTGCGAGGCATGAACATTGATTTGCTGGAGTAAAATCCAAAAATCACATCTTCATAAAATGCTGACTTACTAACAATCTTCCCCTTGTTAACGTGTCTCGAACGAGACACAACCTTCTCTCTAACTTTCACCTGTCTTAATAACTGCACAGTATCCAGGCTTGGTTTTTAAGGAGTAAAATCCCTAAAACCACGACTTGCAGCTGTGACTAACCCAAACCAGTAGAAATACTGAGCACTGAGCAGCGCTGAGACCCCTACTGGCTAACACTGTTACTGCATGCAAGTGACTAACCTCATTAGATAAGGATAGAGGTTTGAAAGTTAGAATAGGGACCCTCTTGAAACTTTTGAAGCGTCTCCTCTTGACTGCCCAGGCCAAACGCCCCATCAAGATGAGCGACTCCGACAGCCAGGAGCGAGGAACTGGAAGAGCAGGCCCCGGGTCCCCACCGACGCCTGTGACAGGCGCACTGCAGAGAATGGTTATAAAAGTCAGCAGGCTGAGCGCGGATGACGCAGAGAATATCCGAACCTGCTCATCCTCCGACGGCGACAGCCAGATCCAGGACTGGCTACAGTGGCCACCTCATCCCCCCAAGTGCTGGGCCACCTGACCCTGCTCTACCACCGTAAATCGGAAGATTTACAGACTGGACTACGGATCCTGGAAGGCAGCAGTCAGGACCAGAGAGAATTAATTGCACGTCTGGAGATGGAACAACGGGAGCAGAGAGATGCTCGCTCCTGCCTATTGTCAGAGCTTCAGGAGCAGAAGGAGCTGAACCTCTCCATCAAGAGAGATATTGACCGACTGCAGCACGAGCTGAAGGGACTGCGATAAACACAGACAGAACTGCAACGGCAGGTGGAATCGAAAAAGACTCAGCCCGAGCAGGAACGTGGACGGGAGACGGGACAGACCCCCACGAGGCGGCCAAGCGAGCCCCGTCACCAAGCTCCTCCCACTCAGAGGAGGACACGAGCTCTGACTTCTCATATCCAAGCTTCCTCAAAACGGACACTGAGAGCAAGCCTTCTCCCAGAAAGAGAGAGCCAAGGACGAAAAGCCATTCCCCCTCAAAAACGGCAGTACAGCCCAAGGTCCAGGAGCTCTGCCTGAAGCCGATTGAGTCCATGGCTAGAGACATTGAACACTTTGATCCCGCCGACAAGGACTCCAATATTGATGACTAACTTCAACAACAACTTCAACTTTATTTGTTTTAAGTGCCATATCATAACAGCTGTTATCTCAGAGCACTTTACAAGGAGAGCAACAATGTGTACATAGTGAAAAAACCCCTGTCCTTAGACCCTCACAAAGGCTGAGGAACAACTCCCAAGAAAAACCCTGACAGGGAAAAAAAGGGGAGAAACCTCAGGGTGAGAGACAGAGGAGGGGATCCTCACCCAGGACGGACAGGCGGGCACAAACAAAACATTATTGATGACTAACAGTTCAGGATATAAATAAATCAATGAATAGAATTGAATCAGTCCATAGTAGCAGGCAGGAGGAACCGCAGTGAGATGAGCCGGGTAGAGGTGGTCCTGGATCCAGCTCAGCGTTGATGGAAGCCGGGAGGGAAAATAAAAATAATAAAATAAAATGAAAAATAAAATGAAAAGTAAAATGAAAAATAAAAATGAGAATAAAAAGAAAATTAAGAATTAAAAAACAAAACAAAATAAAATAAAATAAAATAAAATAAGAATAAAAATAAAAATAAATAAAAATTGAAAGATAACAAAGGAGAGGGGGAGGAGAGGGAGGAAGAGGAGGAGATGGAAAACAGACGGGGAGAGGCCAAGAGGAGAGAGAGAAGCTCGAGGGAACGTGAACCTGATTCACACCCACAGAGAAGGCAGAGAAGATAGAGCTCAATGTGCCGGGGACCCCCAGCAGACTCAACCTAGAGCAGCTTATCTTGGATTTATCTGTAGGCTCTGTCAAAAAGGAGGCTTTTTAACCTACTCTTAAAGGTAGAGAGGTTGTCTGCCTCCCGGACTGAAACTGGTAGATGGTTCCATAACAGAGGGCCATGGTAGCTGAAGGCTCTGGCTCCCCATCTAGACTTAGAGATTCGTGGAACCACCAGTAGGCCTGTATTCAGAGAACGAAGTGTCCTAGTGGGGCAATAGGGTTTTATCAGGTCTGAGATATAAGAGGGTGCCAGACCGTGAAGACCTTTATAAACAAGGAGGAGGATTTTGAACTGGATCCTGAAAGGTACAGGAAGCCAGTGCAATGAGGCCAGAGCAGGAGAGATGTGATCTCTCTTTCTAGTTTTAGTCAGGACACGAGCTGCCGCGTTCTGAATGAGCTGCAGAGTTCTCAGCGACCTATTGGAGCATCCAGCCAGTAGAGAGTTGCAGTAGTCCAGCCTGGAAGTAACAAAGGCATGGACCAGCTGTTCTGCTGCATGGGGAGGGAGGAGGTGTCTTATTTTTGAAATATTGCGGAGGTGGAAGTAGGCAGTCCGTGAGATCGATTTTATGTGGGAGCTAAAAGACAGGTCTTGATCAAAACTAACACCTAGGTTCTTTACAGTGGTGGCAGAAGGAGTCGCAAAACTACCTTGTAATGCTATGGCATCAGATATAGAATCACGTAGGTGTTTAGGACCTATGAGCAGCAACTCTGTTTTTTCAGAGTTCAGAAGGAGGAAATTATTAGTCATCCAGGCCTTAATGTCATCAAGGCAGGACTGAAGCTGCTGTAGACGGTTGAGCTCGCCCGGCTTGATAGATAGATATAATTGAGTGTCGTCAGCATAACAGTGGAAATCTCTAGAGTGACTCCTGATGATATCACCTAGAGGGAGCATATATACAGAGAAAAGAACTGGACCAAGCACAGATCCTTGCGGAACCCCTACATGACTACATCAGGGAACTAGAATATTGTATGCAGGACAGATGCGTCAGAGAGAAAGAAGCTCAAACTGATCTGGAAGACATCAACCAGAGAAGTGCGCGCTTTCATCGAGTCACAAGAACCTGACATTACACATAAATGACACGCAATAATAAATAAGCTCACTACGCGGGAAATGAGGAAGTTTGCACAGATGCTGTGGGAAACGAGGCTGCAAGGACACAAAAAACCAGGGGAAGAGCACAGACTTTTGAAGTTACAAACCTCAGCAGCTCTTGATCTGGTGCTGGAAGGGGCAGAAACTCCACCAGCAAGGAGCCATCAGGCTGAATACTCTCGGCCCCAGCCTCGTCCCCAGCAGGCAGCCCGCCCCCAAGATAACAGAGACACTTGGCGACGGGGGGAACCACAGCAGACGTGGCAAAGCGACAGACAGAAAAGAGACTCCTTCCTGGCCCACAAGAGAGGCTTCAACAGGAGCGGGAAAACGGGCTGACACATGGCCTCCGTCTACAGACGAGCTCTACCAGGCTTTCAGGCAACACTGGGAAGCCCGCGGTGAACCGATTGAGGAACTTCAGGCGGCTTTTGACAGCCTCATGGGGGGATCCAGAGGACTGCAGAGAGGACGGCAAAATTATTCCCCTCCAACGACCCCCAGCCGCCAAGAGCATGACTAGGCCCGGCACTTCCCCAGGACCCCGCCAAAGTCTATTTCGTGGGCTGGGGAAGAGGACCAAGCCACTCACAGACACTCCCTGCACTTCCTGAACATCGAGACTCTGACCCCCCCACACTGACATTCATGGACAATCTCACCCACCAAGGGAATGCCCGGCGCATCTACACCTCAGTCCTGGTAGGAGGCAGCACCAGGATTGTTGCACTCCTAGAATCCGGGTCCGAGATAAGCCTCATCAACTCCAACCTGCTGGCAAGGGTGACCAACGAGAGACTGATGCTGGGACAACCTGTCACCGTGGAGCCCTGCAGCATCAGCATCACCAGCTATACACAGGATACGTCACCCATCACAGAGCGTGTATGGATTGACATCGCCTTCCAGGACATGGCGCTGGTGCATCCCATCTATGTTTGTGACATTGACGCAGAACCTCTACTGATCGGGAAGGACTTACTGGACCTGCTGGCACCCCTCATAGACTTCCGCCGGGGATGTATCTGGGCCCAGGTGACAAACCCCTTTGCTTGGAACTATGACGCAAGCCCGCAGCCAGTGGATAAGAAGGTATCCATGATCCAAGATTCCCGTGAACTCGGACCGACCCCTGTCCCCTCGACCCAGCTCCAGAGCCATGAGTCATTGGACAATGAGAACCGAACCACATACTGCCCCCGTGTGGTGAGAAGAATACACCTGAACGGCATCCCGACCTCAGAAGCTTTCATCGCACTTTGGTCGGACAAAACAGCCATCAGCCAGAGCCTCCTTGACGATGTGTGCAAGCTGCAGCCTGCTCCATTCACCCCACACAGCCACCGGCTCCTGGGCGCAGAATCAATCCAGACTCCTCTCAAAGCCACAGGTGTATGTGCACTCACCGTGACCATCAGGAGAAGCAAGTCCTGCACTTTTTGAGCATTGTCCTGGGACTACAAACCCTGTTCCTGGTAGGAGCTGATCTACTTGTTCGGTTTGGAACACAACTGTACACTATCAATCAGGTGCTATGGTCCCGAGCGCACCCAGAGACCCAGACATTGTCAACTGATCCAGAGCAGATGGCATCCGGACAGACCATACCCCAAGCCTGTCAAGGTGGTGAGCGAGATGGACACTCTCATCACGCCGAGGACAGCGGGAATAGCGATCCAACTGGTGGTCGCAAAAGGACAGAAAAGTTTTCTTCCAACCGTCAGCCATTTTCCAGAGACTTAAGCTGACTGTTTGTGGCGCACCCCTGCTGACACTGGACTATCGGTTGACATGCCTCCTGGTCCAAAACTCCACACAAGTGACCATCCACGTGACAGCCCGTCAAGTGCTGTCATCAGGAAGATACCACCTTCGCTGAACAGAAATAACATTTCAGATGCCTGCTTCCAAACGTTTCCGAACCGGATTATAACTGTTGCAAGCCATGAAGGATTACCAGAACAGGACATTTGTGGCACTTCCATGGATTCCTCTGGAAGTATGGTGGTCCATGACCTCACAGCTTCCCCTCCGGATCCTCCAGCTGCAACAGACACTGCCCGTCATCCCAGAGGAACCTTATCCGGGATTCAAAGCCGAAATCACCCAACAGCTAGAGAAAGCAGACGCCCTGAGAACTGTTCCGTGAGTTTCACCCTATATTCTCCATAGACTCACATGACTATGGCGTCACTGATCTCCACACAGTGCACATTCCCACAGACCCAAAAGCACCGCCAACATTCATACAGCAATACAGAATTCCCCTGGCTGCCTACGAATCGATCCAGGAAATTCTGGACACCCTGTTGGAGAAGAAAATCATACCTCGCACAGATACACGACAGAGATAAGCGAGTCGTGGCGTACGCCAGCCGACCACTAAGCAGTGTGGAAATAAAGTTCTCGGACTGTGAGAAAGCCCTCCTGTCCACCGTGTGGGCAGTGGAACACTTCCGGAGCTACATTGGAGGCCAAAAGGTGATCATCGAGACCTGCCACCAGCCAGTCACCTTCCTGAACAGCCAGAGACTGAGGGAAGGCCGGGTATCCAACAGCCGCATTGCCACCTGGATGATGCCGCTACAAGGATACGACGTGGAGGTCAAGGACGCCCAAACCCTCAAAATGGCCCTGGGACAAGGCTTGGCTGGATTCCAACATTACAACGGTGAGGACCAGACCAAGCCTACAGTCAGCATAGTCAGCACTCCACCTCCCCCATCCAGCCATTGATACTACGACGATAACATATGCCAAGGACTTCCCAAGGCATACATAGACGGCTGCTCCTTCCACCATCTGGAACAACTCCGAGCGTGGGAATTGTCTGGGCCAACATCGAGGTAGAAGAACCAAACCACTATCAACTGGGACCCAAGACAAGCCAATTTGCAGAGGTTGCAGCAGTTCTCATCGCCCTGCAGCAAGCTGCGAAACTGAACCTGAAGCAGCCGGTCCTCTGCTCAGACTCCAACTACGCCCGCCACAGCTTCATCTCACACTTCCCAATCTGGAAAGGAAACGACATGAAGAACGCCAGGAATAAAGAGGTGAAACATGCATCGCTCTTTTTGGCCTGTGACCAGCTAGTAATGAAAGAAGGAATCATCGTCTACTGGAGGAAAGTGAAAGGACATTCACAGATTTCGGGCCCAGACAAGGATGGCAATGATGAGGCTGACCCCCTGGCCAAGTTGGGCGCTGAACAGGGAACTCCCTGGGAATTCCAAGCCGAATGGCTCCCAACCCGAGAGACTTACACAGTGAACGCTGTGACCCGTCGACAGGCAAAGGAGAGGCAAGACAATCTCCAAGCCAACACCCAGACGTTCCACCTGGGACGCAAGTCTGATGATACGGATTTGGTGATGATGCAGGAAAAAGACCCCATGATCCAAGTCATCAGACAGGAGCTGAAGAACCCATCAGCCCAGCAGAGCTTATCGTCCACGGCTGTAGAACCCAGGGAACTACAGGCTCTTCGACGTGTCCTGCCTCACCTGAAACTAGAGAAAGATCTCCTGGACTACACGGACAAGAACCCAGCAAGGACTCAATGGGTTGACCCAACACATCACAGAGGAGTACTGCTAGCCCACGCTCATGACTCATCCATGGGGGGGCATCGAGGACTCAGAGCGACCCTACACACTCTACAGCAGGTTGCCTACTGGCCCAACATGACCAGAGACACTGAGGCATACATCCGAGGGTGCCTGACATGCTGCCAGTTCCAACCGTCTAAACCACTGAACCGAGCTCCATTACAGCGATGGGGGGTCACCTTCCCATGGTCGGACCTCCAAATTGACTGGATCGGACCGGTTCCCAAATCTTCCCGAGGTAACAGGTACCTCCTGACCATCACCTGTGCCTTCACCAAATGGGTGGAATGCCTTCCAGCTCCCAACGATACTGCCATCACCATGGCAGTACTCCTCCTCAATCACGTCTTCAACCGCTGGGGATTACCTCTCTCCATAGACTCAGACCGAGGGACCCACTTCACCTCCAGCGACATGACCCACATGTGTGATATGTTCCACCTTGCTTATCACCCCCAGTCAACTGGACAAGTGGAGCGAGCAAACCACACCATCATCCACATGCTGAGGAAGTATGTTAGTGGCAATGGGAAGGACTGGGATGTCAAACTCCCACTGATCCTGATGGCCATCAGGTCCACACCCCACCGTGCCACAGTCACACCATTTGAGATGATGACAGGCAGGCAAATGACTCTGCCCCTGCATCTTCTGTACCACGCTGAAGACATCAACGTAGCCTTCGCCTACACCGCTCATGCATACCCTCTTATATCTCAGACCTGATAAAACCCTATTGCCCCACTAGGACACTTCGTTCTCTGAATACAGGCCTACTGGTGGTTCCACGAATCTCTAAGTCTAGATGGGGAGCCAGAGCCTTCAGCTACCAAGGCCCTCTGCTATGGAACCATCTACCAGTTTCAGTCCGGGAGGCAGACACCCTCTCTACCTTTAAGAGTAGGTTAAAAACCCTCCTTTTTGACAGAGCCTACAGATAAATCCAAGATAAGCTGCTCTAGGTTGAGTCTGCTGGGGGTCCCCGGCACATTGAGCTCTGTCTTCTCTGCCTTCTCTGTGGGTGTGAATCAGGTTCACGTTCCCTCTAGCTTCTCTCTTTCCTCTTGGCCTCTCCCCATCTGTTTTCCATCTCCTCCTCTTCCTCCCTCTCCTCCCCCTCTCCTTTGTTATCTTTCAATTTATTTTTATTTTATTTTTATGTTTATTTTTATTTTTATATATATACATATATATATATTTTTCTATTTATTTATTTATTTATTCTTATTTTAATTTGTATTAATATTTTATCTTTTAATTCTTAATTTTCTTTTTATTCTTATTTTTATTTTTCATTTTACTATTCATTTTATTTTTCATTTTTCATTTTATTTTTATTATTTTTATTTTTCCCTCCCGACTTCCATTAACGCTGAGCTGGATCCAGGACCACCTCTACCCGGCTCATCTCACTGCGGTTCCTCCTGCCTGCTACTATGGACTGATTCAATTCTATTCATTGATTTATATCCTGAACTGTTAGCCATCAATAATGTTTTGTTTGTGCCCGCCTGTCCGTCCTGGGTGAGGATCCCCTCCTCTGTCTCTCACCCTGAGGTTTCTCCCCTTTTTTTCCCTGTCAGGGTTTTTCTTGGGAGTTGTTCCTCAGCCTTTGTGAGGGTCTAAGGACAGGGGTTTTTTCACTATGTACACATTGTTGCTCTCTTTGTAAAGTGCTCTGAGATAACAGCTGTTATGATTTGTCACTTAAAACAAATAAAAGTTGAAGTTGAAGTTGCATACGTCAGAGATCTACGAGAGCATCTCAAAGCAACATTCTCATGGGCCCAAGAAAACCTGGAGGCCAGCGCAAAAGTAGTCAAAGCCTACCACTACCGAAAGACTTCCAACCACGAATACGAAGTAGGGGACAAGGTGTTCCTCTTCAAGTTCATTCAGCCAACAGGAGTCCCAAGGAAATTCCTGCCCTGGTGGACTGGACCCTTCGAGATAGTAGGAAAGCTATCCCCAGTCACCTACCGCCTCAGGATCTCCAAACCACGGAGAACCGCGGAATACAAATGGGTCCACGCCAACCAGATCAAGCCCTTCAAGCCTGTTGACGCATCACGGGAAGAGACCAGCTCAACCAGTGATGAGGAGGGTTCAGCGTAATCAGGGCAAACCAACCACTAACACACCACTCACAATAACCCTAACATGTTCACTACTAACCATATACACACGATCTGTAAACTATTCTAATACTGTCAATCTCTTTGTCTCATTACAGGATGCACACTCTCTGGATACTCGGCATCATCCTCATCTTCCCCAGGGTGCAGTCAAACGACATAGTCGAACCTGGCCCCACAAATGGCATCGTGTTGCAGAACACTCCAGGGCTCCTTATCACCAAAAGCAGGCTCTACACTCAGAGGATTTATGTACGCCTAGACCCGTGGGATGTGTATCGTACCCATTTCCGTCCTTCACCAAAATTGGCCACAACGAAACCAGGTGCCGTCCACATGCGCGCCGCAGTTGAACATGCCAAATTGTCCACCGTACACATCCTAGAGCAGCTGCAGAAATTCTTGGTGACAGAGAACGACCTCAGTGGCAACAAGAGGGAGAAAAGATTCCTGGGTGGCTTGATGCTAGCTGCGTCAGCCATCGGCTCCCTCTTCTCAATTGGCCTGTCGGCTACTAATTCAATTAGTATTAAGACCCTACAACAACACGAGCCAACTAGATGAGGAAATGCCTGAGATCCGAGAGAAGATGGCCATCCAGCAACTAGAGTTACAGAACCTTGGAAAAACACTCCAGGGGACCATCCTGTCGGTAAACTTGCACTAAGCACTCCTGAACCACATGGTACACGCCTTATACTCCCTCACCGAGACAATTAAGGAAGACTTCATTCACACACAGATGGTAAGGAAACTAATGAAGGACCTCCTTAGGGAAGTCAGTACTTCTGTTTACAGCCTCAGCAACGGGTAAATACCAGCTTACCTGGTGCCATTGGACTTAGTCAAAAACATTCTCCAATCAGCCACAACCACGGGGGTAGAGTCGGCCCATGTTCACTTAGCCTATAGCCTAGGCAGTGCTATTCCAATCTCAGTTGACCCTCACGATCTACAACTGGGGTTCATCCTAAATTTGCCCATCATAGAGAGACAGAACGTGTACCGGATCAAATCAGTGCTGAATGTAAGATTCTGGCAGGATGGAACCCACATCCACCTTAAAACTCCACAGTTGTTGGCATACCACGATGAGGATCCCTCCCTCTTTCTAATGCCTAGCTTGAGCCTGTGCTCCCAAACAAAGGAAATTCACTGGATTTGCCCCAGTAATCCTTTTACTAGAGATGTCTCCAACTACTTCTGCGGCCTGAGAAAACAGTCCCCGGTGCAAAAGTGCCAGGGCACGGTGACTCCCCAAAATGACTTATCAGAAACTAGGGTGGAACGTGCAGGTAATCGATGACTAGTTAACACGCCGGCTAAAGAAGCCCTTTTAACACACGATCCCCACGACACCGCGACCAAATTGGCTCTCCCAAATCAGACAATGTTCATACCCGTCCCGCTAGGGGCTACGGTTCACATTCGAGATGTCATCCTCCACCACCTCAGCAATGACAGGCATGACGTAGATATTGAAATGATGGATATATATTCGAGGTCCATGAAGTGATGATAGACGAACCCCTCCAACAGGAACTCCTGAAGGAGGGAACCAAAACTGTCAAATTCGTCCTCACGCCCACCGCACTGGCCACCACCTATACAGAAACCAGAGGCCAATGACCGTTCCACAAAGAGAACTCGGTCAGCCTGGTCACCCTCAGACTCCTCTTAGGTGGTTGGGCAGCCACCATTGTAGTGGCTTATTTGATGTATAAACACATACAATCATTGCACGCAAAGATGGACTCGGCCATCCTCATCCCGCCAACACGCACCGCATAAACACACCTCATTCCTTATATTCCTCTTTCTTTTGATTTCCCTGTTTTTAATCAAGTACTGTTAGTAACTTAGTTAATGCGTTAGTTCTGAACAACCGATGCCCTTGCCATGGCCACGTGATTATTGTCGCTGTCCCATGCTCCTAACCATGTCAGTCTCTGAGTCTCCATCAGGTCACGGCCACATGGATTGCAGCATCCTGAGGGTTGCCCCAAAGGATGGGGGTCACCCCATTCTTCGGACCAAAGAAGACCACTGGCCCCGTGCCAAGAGCAGCCAGCTGATTCGTCCCTCGGGACGTGAAACCAGTCCACCAATCCGCAGCGTACAGAAGGGGGGTCCGCATCTGGAAGCATGGGGACCCCTGAGGATAAAAGGACGCGGATCCACTCTCTCTCTTCACCCGCACATCGAGCCGAGGACTTCGTGGAGACACACCGCCGCCGGACGAGAAGAAGAATCGCCCCGCCGCCGCTCCTCCAGATCCCGACTCTACCGCCGCTGTTTCAGCACTCCTGTGTGTGTGTGGTGGCTATCACGTCCTTTTCAGGACGCGAGAACCACAGGCTTGAGCCCATAATATTTGTATTATGTTTTTGGGGGGTGGTATGAATTTTTGTAATACAAAAATTCTAAGATAAGAAAGTCCACCTGGTAAGATCTCAAGTTCCACTGAATACCGGTATATAACCTATGTACGAACCAGTCTTCAGATCACCAGGATATCCATCGATGTTCTCATTAATATAATTTCGCCAACAATTCCCACCTTAAAAAATGACCAATAGTCAAACCTTTTGGATGCCTTCAGGCTTTGCATTTTCCTGGCATTGATATGTGGAACATTTAAATCTCTAGATACACGATTTCTGGCCACATCAGTATCCGTAGACCAGATGTTTTGGGGGTGATGGTATGGATCAGTGCCGGGTCCCAATGAACCTTTTCTTTATTTTAATTCCATATGTCTTCACTGCCATGTTGTTTAGCAGATTGTTCATCCAAAAAAATCCCATCCTTTAATAGAGGAATTGTCAGCTGTAACCACATCAACGCAACAAGTGGGAAGTTTGACTGCTGTTCCTTGATTGCTGAGGTAGTAGATCGAAAAAACAAGGGTTACGGGTTGCCAGAACCATTAGCACGCACTCCATTACTGGCAGTGGTTGTATCTACATATACATCAGTCATACTTCTATAAAACTTGTAGTTTGGTAAGTCTTATTGTTTACTTAAATCATATGACAGCAATTCTTGCATATATTATTTCAATAGTTCATATTAAATGGTAAGTGTCTGGTTCTTACAATTGTTCAGAACTGCAACAAGTCATCAAACAAAAGAAAATTATTAGCCAATTACCTTGATGATTAAATTACCACAATACTTTTTAAGGCAAAACATTTGCTTCATAAATGGCAACAAAAGCAGCTTCCTGCATATGTCTTCCTTCCCTTCTTCCTTTGCAGTAAATGAAAATGAATTAAACTAAATGAAACAATTTTAGATCTTTTGGCTTTGGACAATTGGTTTGACAACACAGTGATTTCAACTTCGCCACTGGGAAACTGCATTTTTTCCACATTTTATTAGGTTAACAATTCATCATAAAAGATTGCAGCCCTGGTGAGCTTCTTTTTTTAGAGGCTGTACACAGGGATGTATAGAGCTACATCTTGTAAATGATAGGCCTAGAAACCTGTTACTCCAATAGAAACGAGATTTTTGTCTCATCTTCCTGTTCCCTAATCATTATCACTGAGTTGTGACATCAGTGGAGGAAGCAGAAGGACTGCACAGTGTCTGTAACTGACCCCAAGTACTTCGCCACAGACAGAGACTGCACTTGACCCAGCCTTCACTCTAGACAGAAATCTTCCAAAGTCAGCATTTTTTTTTTTTGGAGAAGTACCTCTCTGCTGCTCCCAACCCAACCACCCCCACGACAATCCAATTCAAACATCCAGAAGCAAGAGTGCTGCATGTGTTAACAGTTATCAAAGAAAATAGCAGGCAGCTCCCAGTGTGTCAGGTCTCATTACTTCTGTATGTAGATAATGATGATGCAGAGAGTTCCCACTAGCCCAAGGGCCTGGATCCCCAGGAACCCGAGCAGCAGCCAGAAGAAGACTATCACTACTGGCTCTACTATCTTGTCCCCAAAGTACATCTGGCTGAAGCCAATTCCCCGCAGACACTTGTTGAGCATTCCAAAAAGGGTCCCCATCCTCTCACAGTCATCCAGCTGGGGTCCGGTAATGGAATTATCCACATGGAGCCACCTGCTACTAGAATAACTGGGAGATCGGGATCTGGTCCGGCTGTCATCAACCTGTGGAGTCAAAATTCATAACATCTTAAAAGGCATGAACAGTGGCAATGAACACAATTTAACACAATCATTTGTTTGAACAGAGATCTTCCTTACATTAATCGTACATTTTTAAACCTATTTTTTGCAGATAGGATTATTGCCTTTCCATATTATTACCTTACAGCAAAAGCATCACAGGGTTCATGTCCCTATCCCAGTCATTTCTGAGTGGCATTTGCATGTTGTGTGCTTGCATGTATGCATAGATTTTCTTTAGGTGATCCAATTTCCTTCCAGTCCAAAAACATAGTCACTTGGAGCCTCTATACTGCTTCTAGGTGTAAGTGTGAAGCTGCGTTCACACCAAAAAACGGCAGACACGATTTTTCGCGTCTGCCATGAGTGGCGTCGCCTGAACGTTGATTAGAAAATCGCATCATTCACGCTTGAACTCTAGACGCTCTTGACGCTTCAAAGCTCCACCCACTCTCGTTTCACATCGATCATGGTGGACACAACCACCAAGTCCCAGAAACGCCAGAAAACGACCCACCGCCACGTCCGAGGTTATGACGTCCTCCGAAGACGCGCTGAATTGGGGGAGTTTCATGGTGTTCTCCAGGAGCTCCGCCTGGATGACGACTGCTTCCAGCAGTACCTGAGGCTGTCTGTTCGAGGACCTGTTAACTCGGGTCGGTGCCAGTATCTCCCGCCTGGACCCCAGCTACAGGTGCTCCATCTCAGCTGCCTAGCGCCTGACTATCTGTCTGAGGTGATTAACTGTTTCATAATTTGTCTGCTAATTATTGCAAAACTAACATAAAAATATGAGTATAATGATACTGCTAACTTAGCTGATTGCATAGGTGCATGCGCAAGGTTCCCACGCTGGAAAATGATTGACCAATTTTCCAGTCATGGAAAACATATTTAAATGTATTTGTCCTCCCCGTGCCCTGTGAGTGAATGCAAACGGGTCAAAAGATATGCACATGCATGTCTGGTGTCACCTTATCTTCTTGGCAACACAAAACCCCCCTCTGGTTGCACAAATTCCACCGCAGGCTGAATATGTCCTAGAAAATAATTGCTGGTTACAAGTGGGAACCCTGATGCACTGTGCTGTCCATCATGGAAAATGATCAGCACCCTCTCCATTACACAGTAGAAATGCTGTGGCTGCTGCAACTTCGCTGTCGTAGGGAGATACAGGAGATCTTTCTTGCCACATGCCATCACACTGAACAACAACAGCTAAAAACTCTGGTCATAACAGTCACTATATACTATATGTGTTTGCATACCGAATTTCCTGCTCTATCATCTCAAATCCTGGCAGCCATTTTATTTATTTAGATTATATTTTATGTAATACCTGGCGTCATTTCAATTACATTTTACTTATCTATTTTTATATTGCTATTGTAACATGTCTTTGTGCTATGAGTGAGTGAGGTGGAGCCACTGCCAGGCCTGGGAAGAGTTGAAGCAAACAACTCTGCTGGAGAACCATCAGGGTTCAGGAGACCTTCACAGCTTTCTTTTCTGCAGAGGGAGCAGTTCCATGGCAGCACAGCACATAGTGCACAAGCACTCCACAAAAGCCATCCACATAAAAGTATAGAGTTATGTTCCTGTAATATAACAATTTATATATGTAAGCATGTACCAGTTATTGTGCATATATCATTTTTCTTTACTGTAACTATCAGTTACAAACCAGCCAGTCTACACATGCACTTGAAAGAATGTAAGTGAAAGAATGACAGGAGGAATAGTAGTCAATACGAAGTATTTGTTTATACAAAAATGAATGCAAACATAATAATGACAATATATACTGTAGGATAACTATATATAAACCACATTACATTACATTATAAACTTCCTAATTACTATATATGTTATATATTATGATGATAATGTATAACATAATACAATATATGTATAAACATAAATACAAACAGAACAAAAAACAGTCTAACTACAAAAACTACAAAAATAAAATCAGCCTGGCTCGTTCCCAGCAAGGCTGTCAACCCAGACTGTCCAAATGTAATGTTACTCATATCGATTTGACTCGTATCAATTTATGAATTTGAAATTTAACATGTTCTCTTTCCTGGGGTGGCAGCCTATGGGAGCCAGACTCACAAGAAACTTCTCTTCTTCCCAGGCAGGTGGTGGACGTGCCTGGGGAGCAGGTGTCTCCTGCAGCCTCTGGATGAGGAGTTTCAATCAGTTTTCTCCCCACCATCCACCCTCCCTGTCTTCCTCTTGCCTCTTCGCGCACCTGTACGAAATCAAAATCACAATATTCAGTTGATATATTCTATAATTTTCTGGAGCCCTACAAATAAACGCAAACCATCTTTTGCACAGTACATGCCACTGGTTGAAGCAGTACCAGTAGCAGGAGCAGCAGAGGGAGCAGTAGGAACAGCAGCAATGCCCTCACAATGACTGGAGGAGTGATCTGAGAGAAATTACCATTACTTTCTGATCCAATTTGACTCTACAATAGTGTTACACATAATTTGAAATGTTCGGGAAATATCAATACACAAATAAATGCCTGCTGAAATTGAAACTGTTTTTACATGTACTGTGATATTGGTGTGTGTGTCCGTCTTCATAACCAACCATCATAAGCTCCTGTGTCTGATGCTCCTGCCTCATCATCTGCTGTATTGGGGTTCTCTGCAGTCCAGCCTTCCTTCTCCTCCACACCCATGTTACCACCAGTTTTCCTGGTGTAGTGAGAGGATCAAGGAAAGACAAGACAGCAGAGAACCACCATTTTTTAACAAGTCCTCCAGCCGACCGTTCCTCCTCTCCTTTCTCCTGAGTTAAGTGTCCCTCAGCCCCTCAGCTTAACTGCAAATACACACACACGCACTTACTATGCACTTACTAAACTTACTAAACCAAGTGAAATATTCAGACAATTACCTTAACAGGGTTCCCACTCCTAGCCTGAAATTAATTTGCAGGACATTTTTAGCCTGTGCTGTGGTGGACCTTGTCCGCGGCCGAAAGGGGGAGAGGGGGTGTGCTGAAGTGCTGCATGTTGTTCGGAAGATAAAGTGACACGAGACGTGCATAACCCATGGGCATTCGTGAACAGTAGGGACAGTCACCGATTCGGCCGCCCTGTCCCCGGTTTTGAGTGAGAAAAAAAAAAGTTGTGCAGAGAGAGAGAGCGCAAGCAAGCTAACAGTGCAGAAACGATTCTGGTAGAGAACGGGTCCTGTATCAGCAACAGCCCCTCTCTCATTTTCCACGTTTTCCATGACTGGGTAATTAGTCAATCATTTCCTAGGTTTTCCAGGATGTGTGGGAACCCAGGTTTAACTGAAAACAGGACTGTCTGCTATGCTCGTGCAAACCACTGGTAACGTTCCAAGCGAATTAGAGTCAATAAGTTAATAAAACATGCCACAACGGGTCTCCCATCTTACCTGTTAACCCCACCTCCTTGCTGACTGGGCCAAGCCTCTTCTTCTTTGTTCCGGTCCCGATAAAACACCGCAGCAGTGATGTACAGGATCGGGTGTCCAGCGATGATAAGTTTCTCCTCTATATTTCCACACAATACTCTGTGTTTACGTCAGTGAAGAGACGTTGGAATAAACTCGTCTCTGATTATTTATCAGTATCTGTTGTGGTGTGATTTCGCCTGAAAAGTTCAATATTTCCAACTTCAGTCACGCCACTTCTGACGCTTTATTCAAGCGTCACGCTTAATTCACGCCATACGGGTCATTCGCGCGGCTCCAGGGGCGCTAGCTCCCCCGCGGCAGGGGCGCTAGCTGCGCCCCCCGTTTTGTTGCGTATCATAGCGCCATTTCGTTTGGTTTTTAGTGTAGACAAGCCGCTTTTTCTCTTCCGCCGCCTGCCGGTGTGAACACAGACTGCCGAGCTGTGACCTGCTGATCTCGTTTTATATTCCAGAAGGACAACGTTATTTTTGTCAGAATAAATAAATTCTCCATGTATCTCTATGTGATTAATTCAGATTGCTTGACTTGCCCACAGATTATGTATGGTCAGAATGTCAGAAGTTGTAAGCAGCAAATATCTGGTATTTGAAAGAAATGTAATGTAAGAAATGCTTGCAAATGACAAATTACTAAATTATAGTCAGTAATGACAGCCTACACATTGAGTCACTGAATCAGACTTTTTGAGTCTGACTTTGTACAACAAATTTGAACATTTTAGAGAATGTTTTAATGTTGACTTCATTTAATATTACACTGTCTAATCCACAATTGCAATTTTCAAACTCTGAATACAGTTGTCTCTTGTCTATCAATACTCTCTCCTGCATGTCCTGGATCTGTCTCAGGGTCTAAGCCCAGATGGACATGCCTGGAGGCATCTCGGAGACTTCCTAGCTAGATGCTTATACAACAAAAGATGGTTCCTCTCCCTGAGATTGAGCCGAGCCAAAACTAATTTCAGGGGGTTGTACTAATTTTTTTTTTTTTTTTACTATTGTTCTTTCAGTCATTTCCTAATACTCAAAGATTTGGAAGGAAGAAAGGAGTTAAACTAAGAGCTTGGCATTAAACCTGTGCTCTTTTTTTTTTACCATAACAAGGCAGTGTATCCACACCACTGCAAATACTAACCCAGTCTTTACATTCACCTCACTCACAATTACCGTTCTCAGTTGTGAACAAGATACTGCCCTGACTCCTCAGCAGAGACTCCTCCCTAGCTTAGAGTAGGCACTTCCTATGAAACGACAAGTGAATTAGTGCTTAATTTCTGTGACACCATATTTCTGAGAAAATATTGTTGCTATTTGTTCAAAACAGTCTGTGAATACTGTAGATGAATTTCTTTATCTTGAGGCAGATAATCTCATAAAGATTTACTTCCTCACTCATGAAAAACATTGACCATCAGTTTATCATTGTTTGTCAATTGTCATGTTATATTTTATGGAGTGATATTAAATATTCTCTTTTTGTGTGTGGAAAGGAAAGGAATACATTCTGGACATGTCACCAGTCCATCAAAAGGGTACACACACTGACCATTCAGTCACACCTGGCCACAACATTTTCTGATTAAAGAACAAAACTGAATGTGTGTATTCCCACCCTGCCCCGTGCCCCATTTGACTGCATCAACTCGTCAACTGCTGATTGGTGCATTCTTATGGTGCAGTCTTATGCACCAACTGTTGATAAGACTGATAGTTTTCTGTGTCTAATCTATATCTCTACATCTGTCTATAACGTTATCCAAAATGAAAGCATTTCTAGGTTTGTCTATTACTTACTAAATGCTTATTGAATTATGGATCCACTCTATTGTACACTTTGTGAAATCCACCTTAAATTATGTTCCTGCACACACCATCGTGCAGTACTTTCACTATTAAAACTGAACTTCAGTATGAAACGCTACTCAATGGTAATATCAAAACCGCCTCACCCATCTCCTAAATATTGATGATAATAATTCCCACATTATCAATTCAAGAATAAATCCATTATCATCCCTAATCATGTCAACACCTTCCTTTCTGAATTTCAATCATATGCTTTGAACTTCTGTAATCTGTTCATTTATTATCTGAACATGACTCTAACCTAAAATAAACTGATGGAAATGATACAATCCAATAACAAGAAACAGTTATTTCAAGCTACAGCGTCAGTAATTTCGGTGTGTATTGTATTGTGTGTGTCAACTACTATACTGTATCTAGTGTCTAGGTTTCTTCATTATCAATGCATTGGCCTATTACCCAATACCGTATTTATGGCATCATCCTACTCATTCTAGATTTTGCGTATTGCTATCCTCTAAAGGGCACTATTTGAGAATAATGTTTCTGAGATTGCTCTGACATTAGGAATACTTGCAGAGACCAAATACTAGCAGCACACTGCAGACTGATGTCAACAGATACTGACTCTCCCTGTATGAAGATGAGTCCAGCTCCGACACACTGACACCACTCCTGGGTTGGTTAGTCAGTCAGTCAGTCAGTCAGTCAGTCAGTCAGTCAGTCAGTCAGTCAGTCAGTCAGTCAGTTAGTTAGTTAGTTAGTTAGTTAGTTAGTTAGTTAGTTAGTTAGTTAGTTTGTAGCAATCCACACCAACTCCGCAGCTCGATCGTTTCCTGGACTTACAGGCTGTCGCTGCTGATGCTGAGGATCATGCCATCTTCTTACGTTTTCCGACGGCAGCTCTTCAAATTCGCTTCGACTGTAAACATAGTGGTTGTATACCGGAGGCGTAGCAGCAGACATTTCACGGCTAGTGGCGAACAACCAGACGACTTTGGTGGATCAATCACGTAAGTCAAGTGAGCAACTGCTAGCCTGTGTCAACTAGCACCTCGCCTCCGACCTACGTAAAGACGTGCTGTCCGATAATCCCCGCCCACATTTATGACGCTCTCATTGGTGTGTTGCGTACATGAAAAACAGAGGTGGAGTACGGCCACTTGCCAGTATTGAACACACATACGAATAGTATCCAGAGGCAGACAGAATTGTTCAGTGAGGTCTAGTGATTAAGTAACTCAGCCGTATTTAGGAGAATTAATTCGTTGACCATCTGGAGACCGTGTATGAAGTATAATTCAAGTGAGTAGGTTTACATTAGGGTGACCAGACGTCACGGATTTTCGGTGACAGTCCCCGATTTGTCCCCTGTCCCCGGCTAAAGCTGTCCCCGAATGTGTGCCCGATTTTGAACGGGAAAGAAACCCCCCGCCCCGTCTGACGTTGGACTTCAAGTAGGATGTTCAAACTAGTGTTGAGAGGTTCAGGACTCATCCGGGTTATTAATCATGACTCATGAGTCATGCATCTGAGGTCTCCATTGAACCGGATCCGCCGGATCTACCGGTTAAACACACCCGGGTCTGTTACAGATCCGGGTACGTTAACCCGGATCCGGTGAGTCGTGAGTCCTCAACCGCTAACCGACAGTAACCCAGATCCTTACGGATCCGGTGAGTGGTGAGTCCTGAAACGCTAACCGACAATAATGAGTGGATCCACCAGTTACAACACACTCGGATCTGTAAGGAGGGGGGATTCAGTCACACCAGGCGTAGCGCATGCACGCACAGTCCAATAAATTTGTTTTATATGTGCCTATTCACGGAAGATTTTATTTTATCCACGGAAGACATCATGTGATGTTAAAGTTTTTGTCTGTGCTCGAAATGCTCGGAGAGTAGCCTACTGCATGATTTGGAAGCAATTTTCGGACAACGTGGTGTTAGGGCATTGCACAGATAATTACATTTGGTGGTGACCCGGGAACATTAATAATTAATAATAGGCTAGACTATTGTCGAAATGATAGGTTCATTTTTTGTGTTTAAATAAACCGTTCTCTTGTTTTGAAACTTAGTTTTATTTGAAAGTGATTCATTCCCATCACAAGGCACTTCATTTTCTATTTAAACCAATTCAAACGATTCAGTTCCGTTCCAGCTGTCGATTGAGCAAGGTGACTCAAGTGACTCGCAGATCCGGATCAGTTCAGTGAGTTACTCAGAGGGAGCCGAATCCTTAAAAGGATCCGAGTTTTACAGCTCTAGTTCAAACACAGAATGACCTCATCAGAAATAAAACGTAGACGTATGCAGGACGTTCTGACGATTCTAATTACCAAGAATATACCTTCACATTAGTACCTGGCAGTAGGACCTTATGACTGTTAACTACCTGTTGGAATATGCTTCTTCACTGAAAAAACTGAAATGTTGACTTTAATTCAATTTATCATGTCAACAGATTCCACAAAAGTGTATTATGTTTGTAAAGAGCAAAAATGTTAAGGTCATCTAACTTTATGAACTTGTGTTACATCAACACAATGTGAACTGACCCAACTAGATAGAATAACTCCTATTCAACAAGATATATTTAAGATCATCCAATCAAATTCAGTTGTAATATGGACATAATATATTTACAGGCTACATATTTTATATTTGTCCTTTAAACATATATTTTATTCCTAGAAGTAAATAATAAATTTAAGTTCAGTTTATTAAAATAGTAAATAAAACTAAAAGTAAAAATTCTTCAAATGATTTTCGTACCCCCAACATATTTTTGTTATTTCCTTTATTTACCAATCATCATTTAACCTTTTGTTGCCACTTATAATAAAAATAATATATAATAAAACCCTTAACAGACATCACGGTACAGCATGGTTCAAGATGAACAGCGTAAACTTCTTTTATGCAGTCCAACAATACAACAGGCTTGCAGTTCTCTCACTCCTTTTTTTTTGGAACAGCACACCATATTACACGTAGCACTAAAGCCAGGGCTCCTAGTTGAAAAGTTGAAAAATATACAAGATCACACTCAAACTAACAGTGAAAAGTTGTTACTTATCAAGACAAGCAGGAGAGACTGGAGACAGGAGAGCAACTTGCACTGTGCCTCGCGGCCTGGTAGCGCCACCTGCCGCCTGCGCTTGTCGGTGTGGAAGCTCCTTAGTAAAAGTACTTAGTAAAACACAAAAACAACACTGTTAATGTAATTATACTTGCAAAGAACTCTATTTCCAGTCACATTTTAAAAAATGAGTTGAGCTAGTGTAACAGACTTCAAGCAGTGATGGAATATGAGATGGATTGATATTTATTAATTTCCCCCTTTGGAAAATTAAAACACAAACAAGCCTTCAGGCTCTGGTATAACATGCAGCATCTATGTAACAAAATAAGAATTGCACCGTGTTAAATGGGCTAATTACATTCACACATACCTTTATTCATGTAGCATTAGCATTGCACACAAAGATAAATGAACAAAGTATAATAATATAATTAGTGCTCTGAAAAGGAGCACTATTATTCTACACCGTGTTTATTAGTGCTCCGAAAAGGAGCACTATTATTCTACACATGTTTATTAGTGCTCCGAAAAGGAGCACTATTATTCTACACCGTGTTTATTAGTGCTCCGAAAAGGAGCACTATTATTCTACACCGTGTTTATTCTTCTTCTTATTATTATTATTATTAGTGCTCCGAAAAGGAGCACTATTATTCTACACCGTGTTTATTCTTCTTATTAGTGCTCCGAAAAGGAGCACTATTATTCTACACTGTGTTTATTCTTCTTATTATTAGTGCTCCGAAAAGGAGCACTATTATTCTACACCGTGTTTATTCTTCTTCTTATTATTATTAGTGCTCCGAAAGGGAGCACTATTACTCTCCACCGTGTTTATTCTTCTTCTTCTTATTATTATTATTATTAGTGCTCCGAAAGGGAGCACTATTACTCTCCACCGTGTTTATTCTTCTTCTTATTATTATTATTAGTGCTCCGAAAAGGAGCACTATTATTCTACACCGTGTTTATTCTTCTTCTTATTAGTGCTCCGAAAGGGAGCACTATTACTCTCCACCGTGTTTATTCTTCTTATTAGTGCTCCGAAAGGGAGCACTATTACTCTCCACCGTGTTTATTAGTGCTCCGAAAGGGAGCACTATTACTCTCCACCGTGTTTATTAGTGCTCCGAAAAGGAGCACTATTATTCTACACCGTGTTTATTCTTCTTATTATTATAGCGAAATTTCGGTCGAGCGTATCTCGAGAACCGCTGATTGCAGACACACAAACGATACATCAAAACGTGCGGCTCGGCCCCGGCAAGTGTGCTTTCCTTCAACCCCGACAAAATCAGTTAATTGGCCGCTGTCGCCAAACCACCCAGATTCTGGACAAGTTAAAAAGAAGAATTGTTCGGGACGCTCTCCCGCACGCGTTGGTATATAGCAGCCTAAAAATTGACAAAGATTGACGAAAAAATAACACTTTTTAGCCAAAAAGTGCTCAGAAAGAGCAA